>CM028342.1:583351-1183351 GCA_016618105.1 Dendrobium huoshanense | reverse complement strand
GATAAAGACTTTCATGTTGATAAAGAGGTAAAAACTGGTTTGTATGCATGTATGGACATACTCATTTCTGAAGACTACCTCAAAGTGAATGATCAACTTGAGGAATTTCATCTGAATAAAGGAATGTTTGGATTTAGAGCAGCACAAGCATGCTACAAAACACGATCTCCTGGTATGTTTATAATTTGTATATTTATAATTCTAATTTTAATATTTATGTTCAAGTCTTATACTTCAATCAATATTCATAAAATATTTTTCATTTTCATGTAGAACGTTTGTGAAGTCAAGTTTGGAGATGATGTTTCTGAATTGAAAGCTTTTGCAGTTAAAGTTCTTAGCCTAACATGTTCGGCTTCTGCATGCGAGCGTAATTTGAGCATCTTCAATCAAATTCATACTAAGAGAAGAAATCGATTGGCCACAGATCGAATGAACAAACTTGTTTATGTTATGTTTAACAAAAAACTGAAAGATAGACATCTAAAATTACAGAAGCAAAGAAGCATTGATAATGAAATTGACCCTTTACTTGTTGATGATTTACAATCTGATGATGAATGGGTTACTCCTAAGAATGTTGATGTTTCTGAAGTTGAAGTAGAAGGAGAAACTCAAGTCAATAAAGACAGTGAAGCAACTACTCATGTATATAAAAGAAAGAAACAAAGTGAGATTGGAGCTTCAAAAAAATTCAAAGGTATTCTTTAATATAATGAATTATTTTTTTATGCTATTATTGTTTCATTTTAGAGCTAACAAAATATTAACTAATATAGGGGATAAAGGAAAAAAAATTATAGAAGAAGAAGAGTTTGAGGATGACTTTGACATTAATTATGAATATTCTTCTAAAGAAAATCAAAGTGATGATGAGCCTGCATTAGATCTTGATCCTAAAGAGATGTTTTATTTTTAAGTGAGTTTATTTTAAATCTTCTTCTCCAGTAATATACTAATGTTATCTTAGAACAAATCATCAAATTCACAATTGGCGTAATATTTTGTTTTTTTTTTACATTTTTGTCATTATTCATAATTTTAAATGTCTTTATTTTTATAATTTTTTAGGCTTACGCCTCAAGGCTTACGCCTCGCCTCGCTTAGCAAAAACGTCTCGATTCCCGATTTCGCCTTTTAAAACATTGGCAAAAACATTAAACTACCTATTTCTTTCTACTTCATTTTTATTACATGTTGCTGGATTCTTTGAATCACCTATAAAGGTTATCCCTAAGACTGAAGTTCTCCAATTCTTGATACAATTATTATCCTTTATCAGGTTTTCTATACTCTAATCTTTCTTCTAAATTTAATTTCCTCATATTGCAGCACTAATATACTCTGTTGATCTGCATTTTCCACTGTAGGTTGCTGGAACACAACTAACCTGTTTTTTTTTTAATCCAACCATTTTAACTACCTTAAAGCAAGCAACCTGGCTTTTAGAAGATTAACTTTGGGAAGCTGTCGGCTATATTAGAAATGCAACTAGCTGGGTTAAAACACATGGAAACTGCACAAGGACCCTGGCTAGAATTAAGAAAAAAGTTGTTATTGGGCAACTTGAGTAATTGTTGTAAAACCTTCTTAAACACTTCCTTCTGCATTGGTGTTAGAATTTTATATAATGTATTTCACATTATTTTTGGATCACTTGCTGGTTTTCAAACCGTTAAATGTAAACTATTTAACTTCCATGCACATAATTAACGCCAAATTTTGGTATTAAAACAATAGATTTAGGAGAACACCTAGGAGAAACTAACACCGCCAAAACCAACTGATAACCATAGAAGAATTACAACATGAAATCAAACAATTCAAACATAAACTGACGTTGTGTGAGAGGCGTGAACGTGACTCCATTCTATCCCACTAAGATGGCCATTGAGTGGATCGCAAGATGGAAAACCATTTCAATCAAGCATTTCAAGAATCATCCAAGGAGGACGAACCTTGTGTTAGAAGGGAACCAATAAGACGTTACCAAGATTTTTGGGGTTAAGATAGGGATCCCAAATTTTGAGGATGGGCTAAATTTTGATGACTTCATAGATTTAGGACATACAATAGAGCATGTCAACAACAACAAAGATGTACAATAGAGCATGTATTTGAATAAAAAGATATGCCTATTATTATATAGGTAAAAATTGTGTCCATCTAGTTAAAGGAATTTGCATGTATTCAGTATGAGAATATTAAACAAACAATGGCTAAAGAGAGTAAGAATAAGATTCACATCGGAGAAAATAAAAAAGTTAAGTAAAAATACTTGCCATGGAATTTCAAGCAAGATGTCTTTATTAAACTTCATAATTTCCACAAAGAAGTTTGTCTATAGAAGAATATATAGCTAAATTCGAATAATTGATGTTGAAATGCGATATATTAAACTTGAGGGAAACACCATTGCCTGATTCATTTTTTTATTTGTCTCATAATTGCATCGTACAAATCAACAGTATTGAATGATATCTGATGTCAATAAATTAACTCTAAGAATAGAACGACAACAATCCAATGCTAAAGAACTTTGCTTTTGATTTAGGACAAGAACTACATATAACTGGTAAGGAAGCCCATGATGACGCACCCCATGTACCGCAAGAAAACAATACTCCCAACCGTTCCCAAGCATCTGGAAACAATAAGGCTAGCACATTTCATACTAAGAATTCACTTATAAAATGCTTCAAAAGATTAGATTTCAACACATTACATTAAATTACCCCAATCACCATTTTGAGTCCTAACTGAAGAAGCCTTACCTGAGGATGAAAATGAAGTAGAAGACACCAAGCACCTAGTCTATGTTAATGATGGACAGCTTATTTTTCGATATGTTCTAGGCAAATCTATAGACCAAGAATCAGAATAGCTCTGCCGTGCAACCTTATCATTGATTGTGAAAGTTGTGAAAATATGGTAAAAAAATCAAACCTGCCTACACAATATCATCTAGAGCCTTAAAAGCTATCTTAGTTAAGCAAAAAAATTGAAATAAATGCTTGAAAATAATATTTATTACAATTCTCTATTGGTCAAAATTGCATGATGCATGTCATTTACTTTTAGGAAAACACAAGCAGTATCACAGTATGCTAACCAAGACAGGTACCAAAAAACATATGCCTTAGAACAAAAAGACTACCAGAAGGTAGTATTGATGCCTTTAAAAGAGAAAATTGAGGATGGAAATGATTTGATTGTCTCAAAATCAATGTTCTCAAGAGCTATGCAGGACTTCCCATTAATGTAAATTCTCATAGATCTGAATAAGCGGAGTGGGCATAATGGAGTTCAAGACTTTGTCAAGTCCTCCCAACCTATTCTAGCGAACGTTTATGCCCCAATGAATAAGTTAATCCCGTAGAAGTTTTGGTTACCCTTTTACAGCTTTACTGCAGCTGTCTAAGAAATACAGCTTCCAAAAATCTGAATAAGCTCGATGTTGCAGGATGTTCAAAAACCAATGCTCACGGGGTGATGAAATCTTGATGTGTTCCAAGTATTCTGATTTGAATTCAACTCAACGTATCCTCATTCCTGGGAAGAACTGCCTCGAAGCATGCCAGGGAAATGAAAATATTGAATCCAAAAAGCAATTCAATCAACATATATTGGATTCAGTGGTGCAAGAACAACCCCGATCAGGTTCTCAGTTTTCTATTTTGATGTTAACGGGCTGCCGGCATATTTTGTGAAAAGGCCAAATAACTATTTTCATCTACCAAATTTTTATTGCGGTTGCTAGATTATTTTAATCACCTAAAGAATGTAAGTCCTAAGCCTGAAATTCTACTATTCTTGCTTCAAGTATTATCCTTTCATCAGGTTCTCTGTTGTTTAATCATTTTTCTACATTTAATTTCCATATATTGCAGCAGTAATCTACTCGATTGATCTGCATTTTCCACAGCAGTTTGCTAGAAACTAACCAACCTTTTTTTCAACTATTTCAACTACCTGGCTTTTAGAAACTAACCCTGGGAAGCTCTCAAGATATTAGAAACGCAACTGGCTAAATTAACCGCTCCCCCCCCCCCCCCCCCACACACACACACACACCCCCACACCCACACGTAATGCAGCATTGCACCAGAGCACAAGAACTTAAAGAAAAAATTAATCCATGAAAGGCACTCATGCCCTTAAATCAACTCAGACTTCTAAGGTATAATCTATCTCAAAGTTCATAACTGACATATTAAATAAAAAAATAGATTGTTATCAGCTGAAGAAAAGAACAATTAAAATTTCAAAATTGATGGTGCCTACCTAATCTGAAACAAAAAAAGAACATTTTTTTCAGGGAAAATAAAATGAAAGAAAGAACCATTCAGGGGCCTGAGATGATCATTGAAGTGTCCAAAATAGAATATCATACCCTTGCCATCTTTCCTTCTCAAGAGAAATTTCCTTCGTAAACCCCTAACACCAAGTACACAACAAAAATTAGTTATGATGGTCATGAAGAAGTTAAAATGCTCTCATGAACATATTGAAATGAAAAAAACTTAATCAAGCATGCAGCCACATCTCTGTATAGTATAGAAACAGAAAAGTGCAATCTATCCTTTTAAACTATGCCAGCCAGCAACCACTCAGAGCATTTCCTTAGTAAATGAGATGAAAGGTTAAGAAGAAAAGGGGAAGAAAAAGTTTCTTCTTCTTTTTCTTCCTAATCTTATTCTTTCAAGGAATCAAAGAGTTAACAAGGAAACACAGGGCTGAGTGGCTGACAAAGTGGTGAAAGACTTGCTTCAATAATGAAGAGAATTGTAAAAGGTTGGAAAACAGATAGATTTTTTCGAAACAGATTGGAAAACTATTCTCATTTCCTTGCATTGAATAGAAATTTTAAATAAAAAAAAAAAAAGTTGGGCGTTTATGTTCAAGAACTCTAGAGAAATTAGACTGCCGCAGCACAAAAGGACATATTTGGATTTTTAAGGAACCCAGTTTGGTTACAATTGAACAACTACTGAGGCTGAATTGGCAGACAAAATGAGCAATCACAGTTAACATTTGATGCGGGATGGTGATATAGGATGATACAATGAAAGTACATCACACAAAAAAAAAATTATTCACAATCAAAGACCACTATATACATAAAAACTCACTTTGTTTATGTGCAAACAAAATGATAATGCATTATTCAATTAAATTTGAAGAACTCAACAAGAAATTCAAAACATAAAAGTCAATGAACAATTGAATTTCTATAACGTAATTAAAATCTCAACTGCATCAAATTTAGCCAAAATAAAAAAACTCTAGTAAAGCGAACAAAAATATTTCAATAGAAAATAGATAAAGAAAAAAATACCAAAAATGTATTAAATCTAGACCCTGCATCGTTAAAAGGAGATAATATTCAGATGTTGCTTATTGCACTTGAAGGAATCTCACATCCAACAAGCAAACAATATTGAGTGTATGCATAAAAATTACTAAGTAAATGAAAGACTAACGCATGCCTTAAATACTGAAGTTATAATCATGTATCCCTAAAATCGGCTACCACTTCATTGGATCAATTTAAATTAATACGTGCTGATCGCAACAAGTTACAAAGTAACAAACTATGTAGAAGAAATATAGATTAAATTGAAAAAAAAAGGAGAAGAATAAGATTAACAAGAAATAAAAATGGCTACACATGCAGCTTTCAGCCACTCGGGAAATTCCTAGGTATATTTCAAATAGGCTAACCTCCAATTGCCATGATCAATCCAGAACTAAATCAAGGATGAGATTGCAAAACATAAAACCTAATCATTCTCTTTTTCATTGTCAAAAATTCTACCAAGGAGTTCTTTCACAATAAAAGAGGTTTAATTATTCTAATTGCATATATATTGATTAAAGTTTCAATTTTGGTTGCCAACCATAATTTCTATTTTGTCTATAAATAGAAAATAAATATGTATCCAAACATATTTTTGTTTTAAGCCAGACTAAAAATATAAAAAAGAAAACAACAAAATAAAAACAAAAAGGCCAATGGGCATAATTAATAGATATTTCAAAACAAACCAACCTATCATTTGAACTGATTGCAAGTCCAAACTAATAAAAGATTTAGGAAAGCAACATATAAGAAAGCTCGCATCATGCCTGCTTTATGAAATACCCAACGGCATTGTTGTCTGCATAAGTAAGAAAATGTGTTAGCCCATCAACATCACGAGCATGCTGTTTTAAGTGATTCATCAGCCTTGTGCCGTAGCCTTTAACTTGTTCATCAGCTGTAATAGCACAAAAAGCTATCTCTCCAAATCTCTGACTACAAAACAGCATAAGGTAACATGTCAAAAGATTTATCCCTATGCATTGAAGATTAAGTCTAACAATAAAGTGGCATCTCAAAACATAAAAGCAAGATCACTTCACATAAATTTCAATCCAATGAATAAGGAATGTTAGAAAAACAAATCAAATTTTACTGTGTTAGAACCTTCTTTTTTTTATTAATTTATTTTGTTCATCATTTGTCTGACTTCCTCTTCGAATGATTTTTTTAATTAAACGCTCAATTTATGCCCTCTTCTAAATTTTAGAATTTAGAATTAAAAATATCTCATGAAAAATATTGATGGAGTTTTTAAATAGTTAATTATGCCAACATTTAAAAATAAAAATAATTCGCCACTATATACAGGCATGCATTCTAATGATTAAAGGAGCATTCATAAGAATCAATTCAATCTTCAAGCATGAGAACTAGCATATCCAAATTTGATCATTCATTCTTATAAGATATAAAATGCTTATTTCTCTTATTATTCTTCTCGAGATAGTCAGATATTGTTGCTCAATTATTTTTTATCGCTCTAAAAACTACCCAAGCTCAATATGTGTATGACCACAAGAATTTCTCATGCGACAGACTAGAATTACTATAACAAGATTTACAATGATATTGATAAAGGTTTTAGATTTGGAATTCAATACTTTTGTATGTGTGGGCGAATTTTTGTTAAGATCGCTCAAAAAACTTCACAAACATTTGCATAATTATATTACTATTTTGCTACGTGCATGAGAAATATATGTGAGGGTAAATATTTGTCAAGATCACATGATTTCACCAGTAGACTTCAATTCAAAGAGATAGAAATGTTGGTTGTCATAACTTCAAGTTGAAAGTTGTTAATTTTAGCTTCAAATATTAAATCTGGAAACCCTAGCTCTGTCCAAAGGGTGTCTTATTAGCAACCATGGGAAACTCATCTAAAGTGGATCAAGGGGTGACATTATGCAAGGGCACAAAGTTATGTATAAAACCTTTATTTGCTTTGTTGGAATAAGCTAAGAGCATAAATTGTTGTGTTATAATCTTAATTTACTTTGTTAGCAAAGGATTGTCATGCCATGTAGATTGAAAGGCTAAAAACCATGAAACATGCTTGACCAAATTCAAAGGTATTAACTTAAGACCGATGATGGCACAACGGTGTAGCATAGTAGATTCAATCTAATAAAGCCATAAAGGCAAACCTTTTCTACCAAAAAAAAAAGGAATGTGTAGGCAAAATCAATTTAATTTTGAATTGTCCACTAAATGAGATGACTTGAAACCCATGTAGTTCAGAAGTCATTAAATTTTTTGTATCATCCATCCCTTGGGTTGGAGGCTTACTCTAGGGCGTTCACAGGTGCCTTCGCATAATTCTCGAAGTACTACAAAAGTATGGAGTACATCACCATGTACATCAATGAAAGGTCCAAACAAGACCTTTCAATTAATTGAGAGGCGGCGAATTAAAACATAAGTTCTTGGCTATGTTGGTTGATTCAGTTGGCCCAAATTTGAGAATCATGGCCATCAAATAATTTTGCAAAGAATGCTCAAAGGCAAATTCATCTTATATTGAATGGCTTGAAGATATGCTAATATGTTTTTTAAGTTTCCATGTGAAGGTATTATAATGTTTTGGAAATCATAAACATAAAGGCAACTTGGCCATCAAACCCTAAAACCAATTTCTAAGATCAATTTGCCACCCCATAATAAACGTATGGATACTTTAATTTCTTCGAGGAGCCATTATGACGCTTTAATTCCTTTATGGGAACCAATATGGCCTTTTTGCATGTTGGCTCATTTTAAGTCCACTAGTGTATTCTCATGTTTTTCAATAAAATAACGTAACTATCAAATATAGGCACATTTATCAATGAATGGGCTACCATCATAGCTTAATGATACATCATCCACCCTGTGAGAAGATTTAGTGTTTTAACTTGCTTTTCAAAAGAAATGTGGATGAAGGGTAAAACTTTAGGTTGAATATCAATCAATCATATTGCTTAGAGGCCAAGGACGTTACTTTCAATTTTATAGGACTACTTTGGAATTTTTATAAACTTTCCATATAAATAAGAATTTTCCAATTTTAAATAAATCTTAGGGATTATTTGAGCATTTTAAAAACCTTAAAACTAAGTGGTGTAATTAGAAAATATATATCTTCTGCAATAAGGACCATTGTGTTTTTTACTTAATTTTCTTATATTTTTTTATGAAATCAGAGAGCATTTTTGTAACTTCTCCAATTTTCAAAAAAATTTTAAATGGTTTATAAAATGTTTGGTTGTAATTGCAAGTTATAAATTATTTCATTAATGTGCATGGTAACACAAGGGGACTTATGGTAACAACTACTGATATATGCAGACACTCTAAAATAAGTTTCATTGATAGAATAACATAATGACATATCATAGCTCTTAGTGGGCCTATCTAGCTACTTTTGAGTGAGCCAGGTGATGAAAGTTCCATTGGACTTAAGGAGAGATCAATTGGGCAAACATCATAGGCAAATTCTGATGCAGGACAAAATGCTTTAAAATAATGAAATTAGAATTTGCACGATTTCTTGATATTAGCAATTAAAATTAGAACTAATAGCAAATCCAAACGATCAAATAAAACATAAGAGCGGTCACTTCCGTTTAGGCTAAGTTACATGCCAAGCACTTGGAGAATCAAAACAATTTAGAACTTCAATAACATGCAAGGAAATAGCATTCAACATAATCCCTAAGCTAACAATTAGATTAGAAACATAGAAAGTACACTCACCCTATGTTTACTAAGCTTTGGCAATGGCAAAATAAAAACCCTACGTTTACTAGGCTTTGGCAATGGCGAAACTCGACTCCTTGGGATTCGACATCACCTACAAGATTAGAGGATTAGAAAGATAATTGAAGAGGGGGAGAAGTTCACCTTAGTCAAAGTTTGGAAACAAGTAGTCGATATGTTGAAGAAGTTGTCATAGGAGACTCGTATTCTGTCCCCGGGTCAGCCATCCATGCGAGAAGTCGTTGTTTTGACTTTGTAAAGGGTTGTATGACAAGGAGAGACTTCTTCAATGGTGCTGTAGTGAAAATAGTCCAGCGGAAACTGCTGGACAACAGTTTGATTTGGTAAAGCAGCAACTTGGAAGCTTCAAGTTGCTGGAAGAACAACGATAGCTGCTGGAATTCTCTGGCTGAGACCTTAGAAGGCAGAATACTCAATGTCCAAAAGAGTTTGGAGAGAGATCTGTGGAGGGAAGTTAGCACACAGGTCAGGGAAGGTTCCGGCCAGCAGGAGAAAGTGAAAGATGGGCTCAAGTCCAAATTAGTATAAGGGAATTTGGAAAGATTAAAGACGTGGGGGCTGAGGGGAAACTCAGCCAATAGAGTTAGAGGGTATTGATTTCTTTCCAAGAGAATAACAAGCAATATGGAAAGAATTCCTGGAGGCCGGCAATAATAGGAGAGATCTGCAAATTAATTCCCAATTGAATGGGCTTTCTTTGGGAATTAATTAAGCAGTAAATTATTCAGAGTCGGCTAAGAGATGTAGCTGAAATTTGGAAAAGTTTCCAAATGAAGCTAAACAGGAATTAGGAAATAAATCTTAAGCCTTCTCTATAGGGACCGGTGGCAATGATGGTCCAGTGGACCTTAGTAAATAAAATTTAAGAGCTTCCTAATTTGGATTTAAAAATAAGGAAAGAACAAATTAAATCCAATTTGAATTAAAATTCAAATAGGCTTAATTTTGGTAACTTTCCAAAAATAGATTTTGGGTAGATTTGGAAAGATTTCAAAATCAAACTAAAGGAGTTTGAATTTTAAAATCTGTCCCCAAAATAGGTTCATCCAAATTAGGCAATGGAACTCCATAGGGGAGGGGGTGGAGAGGGGGAACGACGGCTAGGTGGTGGTAGCCGGCGGCAATGGGGTTCGGGATGGGGTTTTGGCCGTGGGGTGAAGGGGAAGGGGCGGGGATTTTGGTGGACTAGAATCTGGCGGCTAAGTGAGGGTGGGAAGGAGGAGATATATACGAAGAACGAGGAGAAAACACGATAACGAAAGAAACCACGAACCCGACTTATCTAGGTTGGTGGGTATTGCGTGAATCTCCTTCCTCTCCTAGGAAGCTCTCTCCATTAGAACCCTCAAGCTCTCTCAAGAACTCCAAACAAGAAAACAAAATTCTCAAATAATCCTTCATTCATTCCTTCAAGAAGAGCAACATGACGGGTATAAATAGCCTCTTACAAAAGGATTGAAAATAAGAAGACTACAATGCCCTTGGGCTTACATACGACCTCCTTTAAGTAAAGGGGTAAAACGGGAAATTAAGTAAAACATAAATAATAAAAGACAAATAACATAATAAACGACAAATACATGAAAAAGACTAAAACAAAAATACAATGACTCGATCGTGGACGTAGATCGGCGGCTACGCCTTGATTCATGCTCTGATGTCCCCATCATTCTCCCGGGGTGGGAGAAAGCTCGACTCCGTCGAGTAAGCGTCTCTGATGCTCTTGTAGATCTCCAATACACCGGGGTCAAACTGCTGCAGCACCTTGCGATCTAGCCATGTATCCTCTGACTTGGGCTTCCCTTTCCACCTTATCAAATACCTCCATCGTCCCCTTTTTTTGTGGAGATGATGTCATCACTTAGAGTCGAGTCCACCTTTTCTGCCATGGGTGATTGGGTCATATTAGGTGGTGGAGGTGGGCTTGGGTTCTCACACGGTGGGGTCACACAAGGCTGCTGTATGAATGGATTTGGTGGGTTGACTTCAAGACTTTCATATGCAACTAGATCTTTTATGTTAAAAGAGGGATTGAAGTTGAATTCTGCAGGCAGAACTAATTTACAAGCATTATCATGGAATTTCTTAGTAATTTTGAATGGTCCAGTACTCTCAGCATAAAACTCCTTAACTGTTCCCTGCAAGAATTGTTCCGGACGAATCCGCACCATCACGAGGTCACCAACCTCAAAAGTTTTAAATTTTCGTTTCAGATGGGCATATAGTTTGTAATCGTTATTGCTCTTTTCAAGTTGTCGTGCAATTTCTTTATGAGATTCATGCATATGAAATGAAAATGAAGATGCAAACTCAAAATTTCTATGCCTGGAACACATGGATATAAGGTCTAGTGGCGGTCTAGGTGTGAACCCGTAAACAATTTTAGAAGGACTTAAGCCAAGGGTATAAGTCACTGAATCATGGTAGTCGAGTCCAATTAGGATATGATCAGATAGGGAGGCTCCAGGGGCTAGATCTAGAACATAAGAAATGCCTCTAATCGGGGGTAACGAATCGGGAAGACCATCAGGATGGATCTCAGCAAATCTACTAGGTATGAGCTGACTCTCATGAGGGACAGATTCGTCAGACTCAGTGGGAGTCTCACGATCGACTAAGGTGTGAAAAGGGGCACTCAGGGCTACAGTGGTTATCAGGTTTAATCCCTTCTTGATTTTGACAGGGCTGGAATCAGGCTCATCTGTAACCCGGGGTTGTAAAGGCACCAGCTTGATCTTTTTGCCCTTATGATCAAACACGCAGTTGTTTGAACGACCATAGATGTGGACATCGTTGTCAAATAGCCAGGGACGACCTAGAAGGATTTGTCCAACATTCATGATTAACACATCACAACAAACGTTCTCCTTATAATCAGCGAAGGAGATGGGTATAATGCTTCGTTCCTTTACCTCCAAGGCAGTGGTGTTGACCCAAGCTACCTTATAGGGATTGGGGTGGGGAACGGCAGACAAGCCAAGCCTAGATACCATGCTGGAAGAGACAGCATTGATGTAGCTGCCACTATCCATGATGACTTTACAGTTCTTATCCTTGATCTTGGTGTAGGTGTGAAAGATCGTAGTCCTACGCCAGTCGTCGGTAGTAACAGGTTGTGACAGTGCACATCTCACCACACAGGTGGGAGAAGGGTCAATTTTCTGGATGTACTGGATGACAGCAGGGTCGTCATCCTCCTCAAAGAATTCACCGTCGTTGTCTACTTGGTGAATCTGTTCGACTTCGGGCTCAAATTCCTCTTCAGTGATCTCTTCGATAATCGTGACTTTATAGGGACTAGAGCACTGAGAGGCGATATGCCCATACCCCTGACATCTAAAGCATTTGGTCCCTGGGTTAGATCGAGGAGTATCCAGAGTAGGAGGCTTACTTCTAACATCAGGACGGGAGGTAGGGGGACCAGACAAGGGTCGGGTGGTACTCCCTGGGGTCGGCTGGGCAGTGGGGGTGTGAGGGGTGGAACTACCATAAGTTTTGTAGGAAGGCCTAGAGTCATGTGAACGGATCGGGTGCTGTGAACGGGTCTCCTCTAAGTCAAGCACTAAGCTATAAGCATTTTCCAGTGTAGTGACGTTCCGGGCAAACAACTCATTGCAAAGATCCTCTCGCAACCCGGTACGAAACATAGATAAGATCTGCGCGGGGGTGGTAGAGGTCTCTCCTTTGCAACGAATCAAGAAGTCATCGAAAGAGGCGATGTACTCTTTCACTGGTTTGTTGCCTTGAGTCAGTCTATTCCATCTATCCAATAATCGGGGGAAGTACGAGGGTGGAAAGTACTTTTGCTTGAGTTCCCGCTTCATGGACAACCAATCTATAATAGGGTACTCATTCCTATCTTCCCTAAGACTCTCTAAGTTCGCCCAAAACTGACTCGCCCTACCCGTTAATTTCATAGCCGCAAAATTAACCTTCCTAGCCTCAAATATGTCATACCACTTAAAGAAATTGTCCATACCTTTGACCCAGTCCAGGAAGAGCTGGGGGTCGAGGGTGCCATCAAAGGTAGGAGCATCAAACTTAATATTCTTCATAAGTGGTGCATCGAGATCATGGCCATGATAGGTAGTATGATGATTGGCACGGTGATGCCTATCATCCAAATTAGGATCATGACGTGGGTCATGTCCATGGTAGGGAGCTCGATGATTGGCCCGATGTGGCCTCTCATATGGGTAGGTCTCATCCCCATACATAGGTGGTCTAGATGGGGTGTAGGAAGTAGGGTGGTCTCTAGCTCGATCAAGTGTATCAAATCTCTCGGTGGTGTTCCTACGAAGCTCAGCTAGGTCGACTTGATTCTCCTTAAGTTGGTGAATCTGATCGACTTCGGGCTCAAATTCCTCTTCAGTGATCTCTTCGATAATTGTGACTTTATAGGGACTAGAGCACTGAGAGGCGATATGCCCATACCCCTGACATCTAAAGCATTTGGTCCCTGGGTTAGATCGAGGAGTATCCGGAGTGGGAGGCTTACTTCTAACATCAGGACGGGAGGTAGGGGGACCAGACGAGGGTCGGGTGGTACTCCCTGGGGTCGGCTGGGCAGTGGGGGTGTGAGGGGTGGAACTACCATAAGTTTTGTAGGAAGGCCTAGAGTCATGTGAACGGATCGGGTGCTGTGAACGGGTCTCCTCTAAGTCAAGCACTTTTTCCAGTGTAGTGACGTTCCGGGCAAACAGCTCATTGCGAAGATCCTCTCGCAACCCGGTATGAAACATAGATAAGATCTGCGCGGGGGTGGTAGAGGTCTCTCCTTTGCAACGAATCAAGAAGTCATCGAAAGAGGCGATGTACTCTTTCACTGGTTTGTTGCCTTGAGTCAGTCTATTTCATATGTCCAATAATCAGGGGAAGTACGAGGGTGGCAAGTACTTTTGCTTGAGTTCCCGCTTCATGGACAACCAATCTATAATAGGGTACTCATTCCTATCTTCCCTAAGACTCTCTAAGTTCGCCCAAAACTGACTCGTCCTACCCGTTAGTTTCATAGCCGCAAAACTAACCTTCCTAGCCTCAGATATGTCATACCACTTAAAGAAATTGTCCATACCTTTGACCCAGTCCAGGAAGAGATGGGGGTCGAGGGTGCCATCAAAGGTAGGAGCATCAACCTTAATGTTCTTCATAAGTGGTGCATCGAGATCATGGCCATGGTAGGTAGTAAGATGATTGGCACGGTGATGCCTATCATCCAAATCAGGATCATGACGTGGGTCATGTCCATGGTAGGGAGCTCGATGATTGGCCCGATGTGGCCTCTCATATGGGTAGGTTACATAGAAGGTGGTCTAGATGGGGTGTAGGGAGTAGGGTGGTCTCTAGCTCGATCAAGTGTATCAAATCTCTCGGTGGTGTTCCTACGAAGCTCAGCTAGGTCGACTTGATTCTCCTTAAGTTGTTGGCTAATATTGTTCATTTGACCTACCAATAGGTCTAAAGTCTTTCCTAGTTGTTCCGGGTCCATTCCTAAACACAATGGGGTACTTGGAGGGTTTCCTAGGAAGTGGACAGCAAGATACAGCAGGGAAAAACACTCTAAGGGGACTCAAAATGGTGCTGGAAACTCAAGGATAGCAAACTACAAGGAGGGCCTAAGAAACCTAGACAACTAGTGAAGTGGCAGACAACTAGTGAAGTGGCTAGGTTAAGGACAGCACTTGAACAAATGATAAACGAGCTTAACAACCTCTAAATGCATGCAGGAAAACAGTGGACAGCAAGCATAAAATGGAGTTAAACAAATTTAAATGATATCATGCATGCAACAACGTATAAGACTAGTGAAAACAACTCCTAGGATGATGTCTAGCATGCAAAAAAAACTAGAGCAAACCATGCTCTGATACCAGATGATGCAGGACAAAATGCTTTAAAATAATGAAATTAGAATTTGCACGATTTCTTGAAATTAGCAATTAAAATTAGAACTAATAGCAAATCCAAACGATCAAATAAAACATAAGAGCGGTCACTTCCGTTTAGGCTAAGTTACATGCCAAGCACTTGGAGAATCAAAACAATTTAGAACTTCAATAACATGCAAGGAAATAGCATTCAACAGAATCCCTAAGCTAACAATTAGATTAGAAACATAGAAAGTACACTCATCCTACGTTTACTAAGCTTTGGCAATGGCAAAATAAAAACCCTACATTTACTAGGCTTTGGCAATGGCGAAACTCGACTCCTTGGGATTCGACATCACCTACAAGATTAGAGGATTAGAAAGATAATTGAAGAGGGGGAGAAGTTCACCTTAGTCAAAGTTCGGAAACAAGTAGTCGATATGTTGAAGAAGTTGTCGTAGGAGACTCGTATTTTGTCCCCGGGTCAGCCATCCATGCGAGAAGTCGCTGTTTTGACTTTGTGAAGGGTTGTATGACAAGGAGAGACTTCTTCAATGGTGCTGTAGTGAAAATAGTCCAGCGGAAACTGCTGGACAACAGTTTGATTTGGTAAAGCAGCAACTTGGAAGCTTCAAGTTGCTGGAAGAACAACGATAGCTGCTGGAATTCTCTGGCTGAGACCTTAGAAGGCAGAATACTCAATGTCCAAAAGAGTTTGGAGAGAGATCTGTGGAGGGAAGTTAGCACACGGGTCAGGGAAGGTTCCGACCAGCAGGAGAAAGTGAAAGATGGGCTCAAGTCCAAATTAGTATAAGGGAATTTGGAAAGATTAAAGACGTGGGGGCTGAGGGGAAACTCAGCCAATAGAGTTAGAGGGTATTGATTTCTTTCCAAGAGAATAACAAGCAATATGGAAAGGATTCCTAGAGTCCGGCAATAATAGGAGAGGTCTGCAAATTAATTCCCAATTGAATGGGCTTTCTTTGGGAATTAATTAAGCAGTAAATTATTCAGAGTCGGCTAAGAGATGTAGCTGAAATTTGGAAAAGTTTCCAAATGAAGCTAAACAGGAATTAGGAAATAAATCTTAAGCCTTCTCTATAGGGACCGGTGGCAATGATGGTCCAGTGGACCTTAGTAAATAAAGTTTAAGAGCTTCCTAATTTGGATTTAAAAATAAGGAAAGAACAAATTAAATCCAATTTGAATTAAAATTCAAATAGGCTTAATTTTGGTAACTTTCCAAAAATAGATTTTGGGTAGATTTGGAAAGATTTCAAAATCAAACTAAAGGAGTTTGAATTTTAAAATCTGTCCCCAAAATAGGTTCATCCAAATTAGGCAATGGAACTCCATAGGGGAGGGGGTGGAGAGGGGGAACGACGGCTAGGTGGTGGTAGCCGGCGGCAATGGGGTTCGGGATGGGGTTTTGGCCGTGGGGTGAAGGGGAAGGGGCAGGGATTTTGGTGGACTAGAATCCGGCGGCTAAGTGAGGGTGGGAAGGAGGAGATAGATACGAAGAACGAGGAGAAAGCACGATAACGAAAGAAACCACGAACCCGACTTATCTAGGTTGGTGGGTATTGCGCGAATCTCCTTCCTTTCCTAGGAAGCTCTCTCCATTAGAACCCTCAAACTCTCTCAAGAACTCCAAACAAGAAAACAAAATTCTCAAATAATCCTTCATTCATTCCTTCAAGAAGAGCAACATGACGGCTATAAATAGCCTCTTACAAAAGGATTGAAAATAAGAAGACTACAATGCCCTTGGGCTTACATACGACCTCCTTTAAGTAAAGGGGTAAAATGGGAAATTAAGTAAAACATAAATAATAAAAGACAAATAACATAATAAACGACAAATACATGAAAAAGACTAAAACAAAAATACAATGACTCTATCGTGGCCGTAGATCGGCGGCCACGCCTTGATTCATGCTCTGATGTCCCCATCAAATTCTCTCAATTGACATGCGCATTTTGGAAGTGACATGTAATCACCACATAGTATATATATATATATATATATATATATATATATATATATATATATATATATATATATATATATATATATATATATATATATATATATATATATATATATCAAGAATGTCGCCTTGATCGATGTTATAGAGACCACCAAGTTGTTATGCTCGCTTTAGCACAAATGTCACACACATAAGGTATAAGAGAAGAGAGGCAGGTTAACTAAGTCAAATTGATGGAGTCTTCTTTGCTACATGTAACAGCTCAAACTCTTAAATATCGAGATATTGTTCTCTTTAGCCTTAAGGACCTCATGATTTTATCATGTTGGAATAACTTCCCAGGAGGTCACCCACCCCAGGATTTCTCCGGGATGAGCACGCTTAACTGTGGAGTTTCTTAATGAAATTCTAACCATTACACCAAAAGGCGCCTCGATTTTTAAGAGTCTAGCTTCTTTTTACTTAAAGCGTTTCACAATCTCACACACTTAAGTAGCTGACATCCTCATTAATATCTTTAAAGATTTCTCCGGGTTTTGTCTTATTGATGTAACTTCCCAGGAGGTCATTCATCCCAAGTTTTTTTTGGAATGAGCACGCTTAACTACGGAGTTTCTTAATGAAATTCCAACAATTACACCAACATGCGCTTCGATGTTTAAGAGTTTAGCTTCTTTTTACTTAAGAAGTTTCACACTACATGCTTATTATTAGTCCAACATTGGGTATTAATATTTCATAAATCTTATATCATTTAATTTATTGATAAATGATTGACAACTCTAGTTAGACGTATCTAATTCTTTATTAGTAGCAAGAAGTGGGAAAAAACACATCAAATGAAGCCTAACCTCCCATCAAGTTAAGCAGCATGCAAAGTTTTCCATTGATTTTGGGCAACAAACACAAGCTAGCTCCTCTCTATTTATCATCGAGTAACATTCTTTATGGAGGGATCAACAAAGACCGAACAAGCAACAACCACAATAAATGAGGGTGATAGAGCTTATTTTTTGTTTCTCTATCTCAAACTTTACATCCATAAAGGAATAAAATTTGCATCGTTGACAATATTCACACGTCAAGACTTCAACAGCACAAGCTATTAAATTATAGAACTTTGATATGATATTTTTGAATCCATCGGGTGGAGAGCAAGATTTAAAATTATGCAATTGGATATTGAGACGTTTGTCATTCGTGAGGCGAGGCGTTGAGCCTCAAGGCGTTTTGAGGCATAAGCCTCAAAATACAAAAATAATGTAAAATGAAAATAAATGTTAAAAATAATTTTTATATAATGCCCAAATAATATGTTAAACGATGATATATTAACTTTCTATTGAACTATGAAGTAACAAATTGACATGCATATAAAACAAAAAAATTGCGCAATACGTAAAATTACAAGTGATAAATGGTAAGAAGTAAAATTGAAATCAAAATAATACAAGAGCGGAGCAAAATAACATAAAATATGAGAATTGAATAAAAGTATCATATAACATTCACTACAGGAAAACCTTCGATTACAGTCAGAGCTTCCGGCGGAAGTAAATACGCCGGGAAAAACGGCGCATGCACCGACGGATATTATGATGGTAATATAACGACGGCAATTCCGACCTAAATTTCATCGGTTCGTTCAGTGCTGGTTTACTGACGTGCGAATTACCATCGTTCGGAAATTCACCTAAAATTCGACAAAAATCTTATTTTTTCGTCGAATTTTCCTCATTAATCAAGTTTAACTCTAAATTCCTTCTTTCTCAGTTCACAACCCATCCACATTTAATTCATAAAAAAGTTGAAATAATTAACAACAACTCAGAAATCATCTGCACTGTCATCACTAAGGGGATCTTTATTTGAATCATCATCATAACAAATTGGCCTCTCTCTTACCTCATATTGTGGAGTTCAATGTCTCTTAATCTACTTCATTTATTTTAGTCATCTTACTTTTTCATAAATATTTATCAACATAAAGATGAGAGTAATAATCCAAAAATTTTAAAGGAGGAGGTGGTGGAGGTATACAACTTTCAAGTGATCCCTGGCAATGGCTACGACGGTGGTGGCTAAAGCAAAGGCAACAGACTTGAGGTTGAGGCATTTAACAGGAAGTTGTTACGGTTTAGGAGTGCATGAAGGCATGATTTATTCGGGGCTTAAGTTTAGGATTTAAGTAATTTATAATATATATATATATATATATATATATATATATATATATATATATATATATATATATATATATATATATATATATATATATATATATATATATATATATAATGAGGCATATGCCTCACGCCAGCGAGGCGAGGCACGCCTCAAGGCAAGCAAGCCTCAACAAAGCTGAGGCGCAAGCCTCATAAAAAAAGCTCGAGGCACTTTTCACTAGAATTGTGCTGAGGTGGACCTTAAGGTGAGCCTCATATAGTGCAATTTTAAACAATGGTGGAGAATAAGCTGATGCCCGATGGGTCATTCCTTCATCTTCTTGATAAGTAAGCAATGCAGTGGAAGTTGGTGCTTCATGCAAATCTACATTAAGCCTCATAATGATGGTGGAAACTTCAACTTGATGAGGAACTTATACTTTTCCAACTTGGTGATGTATGCA
The DNA here is from genome assembly GCA_016618105.1 of Dendrobium huoshanense. Classification (NCBI taxonomy): domain Eukaryota; kingdom Viridiplantae; phylum Streptophyta; class Magnoliopsida; order Asparagales; family Orchidaceae; genus Dendrobium; species Dendrobium huoshanense. Next base: position 1,163,737 of record CM028342.1, on the reverse strand, counting down.
AGGGGGGGGTCAGCACAACCGGTTGATATTTCCATGCCTGGGCCTTTTTTCCATGAACTTTTGGCTCCAGAGAATATAAAGCTTTGATGGGATGCTTGCTTACCGTGACATGGGCTCTTTGGTTCCATGAATTAGCCCTTTGTTTCCTGTGCTAATTTTAAATGGGGCTGATTTCCAACAGGAATGAATTGTTCCCGATGCTTTGCTGCTTTGGACGGGCTGCTTGCTTTATGGAGCCGTGAGATATCATTGTTTCCTATAGCTTTTTCTTCAGATTTAATAATGGGCTGATTTCTGAAAAGGAATGCTTTTTCCTGTTAATGTGATGCTTTGAAAATTCAGCCTGTCTGCTTGGTGTCGTGAGTTACCAATGATTCCTGCTGGGATGTTTTCCTAAGTGGCTTTTAGAAAACCTATGGGAAATAATGCTTGGAATGATGTGGCTTTTATCATTCCATTTATGGGAAGTCTTAGAGCTGTTTGGTGGCAGTTTTGGGGAGAATTCCAAGAGTCTTTCCATTGTTTTCAGTGCAGTTTTTCTGCTGAATTTTTCACTGTTTCTGGCCGGATTTATGGACTTTTGGGCTGCTGTTTTGGACAGCTGGTTGGGCTGTTCATTAGTGGTCTCTTGACCTTCTATATTCTCTTTTAAGTGATTGTTTAGTTCCCCTCTATTGCCTATATATATGAGATGTTTGGGTTATGTTAAGAAGAGAATGGTTATGTGAGTTATTTTTGGAGATGTAAACCTGCGGGTTTTGTTGGAAAAGCTTGCGAGCTTGTTCCATCGCTTCTTCTTCTCTTCTTCTAGGAAGGCTTGCGAGCTTCTCCACCCTTCGTCTTGGCTTCTAACCTCTTTCGTCTCGCCGCAAGTGCCACCTCACCTGTATCCTTCTTCTAATGGATGAAAGCTTCTTTAGGTGTCTTGTTTGAGTCAAGTTTGTAAGAGTCTTTGTTTGTAAGTCGTTTTAATTTTAAGAGTTGTAAGTCTTTCATTTTATATAAGTAAAGTTTGTTTTGTCTAATTTGTCTAGTTTTTGTGACTTCTTAGTCTCTTTTAAGTTATAGGAAGAGTTTATTTTTTGTGATAAAAAATTTGGGTCCCTCCCTCTCCCAAATTTTTGATTGCATCACTTGGTAGGTTAAAGCTTGCAAGCTTGCAAATATTCTTCTAGGCATTCAGTATCTTGGTGGGTCAAACAGATAACCCTTACTTTTAAGAACTGACTTGTATGCATAATTTTTGAAGATCAATTGTTATTTTGTTTACAAAACCAAATGAAAATTTGAAATTGATCATTTTGAGTATTTATTTAAGGATTTTGATGTGAAACACAATATCAACTCAAATAAAATATAAACATATCCCATGTCTTGCATGGGGAATTTCAATATGATCTAGATATATATATATATAAAAACGTCAAATGTATTACAAGGGGACTTACGAAATTTTGATACATAAAAATTTTCAAATGTTGTTTTGCATAAGAATTTGTTGAAACTTGAAACATACTAACTATATATATATATATATATATATATATATATATATATATATATATATATATATATATATATATATATATATATATATATATATACTTATCTTCTAAGGGGATTTAAAATATAGTGGTTCAATTCAATCAGATTAGTCACTTTGTAGAACCTATTACATGTAGGATTTCAATAAGTATCGACCATTAATTATAGGCATGGATCGTTAACAATTTAAATTGATAAGAAAATACGCTTCTTGGTCTTGATGACAAGAAGGCTTTCTTCATTAGGCTCAATATTTTCAGTAGCGGGGATAGGAGAGTTCTTGCATAGGAGTGCAAACAGGATTGGCGTGCTACCTTGCAAACTTCCACTAAATAATGAATATAAGCCCACTCAGGGCCAACATATGGTTTGGTATAACCGATACAGTGACACATCGATTAAAAACTATTGACAAAGAATGCATCAATCACATCCCTGAATTTGTAATTTAATGAGTAAGAAAGCTCTAAAGCCTGTCAAAAATAAACATCAGAGCTTCACTAAATGAATAAAAGTTAGATTTTCCAAAAGATGCCAACGAACAGGAAATAAAAAGCTCCAGAGTTAATTGTTCTTGCATTGTGATAATTATCTGTGGAACGATTTTTTTCTTAAAAGATAATCCACAACCAACAAATATGGTTAAAAGCAGTATGCATACTTTCTGAATATAAATTGAACTCCCTTCACTCTAAATAAGCAATCAAATCAATTCTTTTACAAAATAAATTTGAATAACTACATTTGAAAGATTTTTCAGATGGGCAAGTAGTCAAATCTTCTTTTGTGATTCCAAAAAAAGATACAAGTGATACGGAAACTAATATAGTAAAGGAATATATCCATCTTCTTACTAAGCAACAGTGTACTAGCTAATTCAAAATGAAATAAAATAAATATGACTTCCAGCAAAAATTTATAAAGTGTCTTTACAGACCTAAGATTTTAATATATTAAATTGAACCACAGAAAAGTTTCAGCTTGAAAAGTCAAAAACTGAAGAATAAAGAGAAAACAATGGTGGAGCCTCTCGATGCACAGAATTTATATGCCTCATACCGAGATATATTTGGATACAATAAAACATGATAGAATACATTGATAAATTGATGGAACTATCTGACTCAAAAAATCTCGAAGAAAGATTACAAAACCATAAAAAATCACTGTAATAAATAAATGAGAGCGACCATTATACAAAAAATAGCTTTAGAGAAAAAGCCATCATGTGAGCAGAAGCATGTTGTCAAATGTCTAATTGTCTATAATAATAAATGAAAATTTCTGCATGCATATTGTTGATCAGGTAACAACAAATTCTTTCTACAAAGACTCTGTTGATCAAATAATATGTGAGAGTGAGAGTGAGAGAGAGAGTCCAAAATTAAAAAAATACAGCATAACCTATATTTAAAGCAGAAGAAAAAGGATGAGCAACAACCATAATATGATACCTAAGATATGGCCGGTAAGTTATGCCCCCGACAACCTGATTAAGCCTGATAACCATCATGGACTTGTGGCTTCTGCAGAAATTTTTATTTAAACTCACGCAGCATTCTGAAGGTTGGCATCAAAGCATAAACTATATTGGAAAAGAAATAAGGCCTATAAAAAACATTGTCTGCAACATCATCAACAATCAGAAAGTCACGCATAAGGAAAACAAGATTCAGAAATTAAACTTTAAACTATACGTTGATATGCGACATCAAGTCAATATACAGTGTCAAGGAATATAAAATTCATGGAAGCATCCATATTTTGTAGAATATGTAAATGAGATCACAGGTCACACATTCTTCTGCCCCCACCAGTTACCAATTTGTCATTTCTCCTATCATAAGGAATGTTTCAAGGCTGCCATCTTGGGGGGTTTTCTTGTCTCTTAAAGATGCAAAACCCCAATTATGGCATTTCAATCGGTACTGCCACATAGGCATTCAACCTCCAAAGAAGAATGCATGGAGAAGAAGCCTTAATGATGTGGAAAGCAAAAGTTGGCCTCTAAATAATTTTACCCAGGATGGAGCTTACAGGAGGAAGGAAAAGGAAACTTGTTGTCAATTACAGAACATATTATCAAATCAATTGAAACAAACAGTAGAGTCTAACATGCTTTATGATGAAAAGCCACATATTACATTTGAAGCTTGGTTCGGTTCTTTTTTTTATTTAAGCAGAATTTCAGACAACCGACAACAATATTTTTCGGAGTCAAATCCTTCCAAGTCAGGGAAAAGCAATGCAGGACTTCAAGTCTACAACTGCAGAAGCAGGTCATTTGGACCCCTTAGTCATCCTTATCATTTTTCTTAGTTGGGTAAATTGCAAGGAGGCTGTTATATGAATTTTCCTTCCACTGATTTTTCAAAAAATTAAAATGATGCTGTTAGGATAATGAATCAAGATAATTGAACGTGCTCCACGCAGAAAGAATAGAAAGTCCCTATTAATTATGGAAGCTATCCTATACAAAAACACAAGATTACACAGGATAATGGAAAATACCAACATAAGGTATGTTAGGACTAACGTTAAGTAAGCTGTAGCGTTAAAAAACAGAACTTTACATTGAATGGATTCCAGGTTGTTCAAGATTCATTACATAAAGATTATGAAGGTCCTCAAGCTAAATTTTGGCGATCTTTTAAGTTGTTTTCAGCAGACTATAACCCTAGAATACACGAGTTGTCTTATTCTCTCTCCTCTATAATAACATGACGTATAAAAATTGCTTAGATAAATGAAATTCACTTACCTAGATGCACGAAGTTATTAACTCCAGGTGTGAAGTTTGAAGAAAACTGGCGGCATTATGTCTAGCCAATTTAAACCATCAATTGATGATTCACAATATTGTCAAAATTAGAGACAGATAGAAAAACAACTTCGGCATTCAAGGATATGCAAAAAATGGCAAATTTATCTCTTGCATTTTGTTGATTCAAACCTGCAGTAAAACCTACCAGAATACACTAGATAAAAAGATAAACAAGGATCCAAGCTTGCCAGGACTCTAGAAAATGCAAGGTTGAGATGGGGAAGAAGAAATCTCAGAGCAAGGGGGCTTAGATCATTTTCATTATGGCCTAATACTCCCAAAGATGATATATTTAACAATTTATATGGACAAAATTAGCTAACAATTAACAAACATAACACTCTACCGTATTACAATTAGTAGGACTACCATTAACTATAGATCCATATAACATCTTACAAATCCCTACCATTACCATCCCCTTCAAATCGACCTAGCCCTCATGATCAAATCACATAACAAGATAAAGCAAATTCAAGTTAAGAGCCATAGCAATATTTTCATATCAAGATAAGTAGATAGAATCATAGGCAAAATAGTAGGAGGTAGTGTATGTAGAGCCAATTGTAGGAGGTAGTGTATGTCAAGCCACACCATTTCAACGATTGTTTGTGACAATGTGGGGGGAACCATTCTTAAGTTGTTCCTAGGTGTCCTGCAATTGCTACAATATGATTGGAGTCATTTTGGGAATGTTAGGACTTAGGAGTATCTCATACAGCAATTGCAGGCAATATAAAATTGATTGGTGGAGCATGGAATGATGCCCTGATTCCCGTATGAATCACAAAATGAGCTTGAGAAAATATTTGTCATTACTTAATGGTCCATCATAAAGCTTCTGCCATTGATCATCAAACTAAAAATTTATGTGGTGCGGCCTAAATCTTGATAATGTGATTTTGTATTGGGGGCTTATCTTCAACATTTTGGCATCAAGTTTTACTTAAAGTTTGCTTCAGGCCTAGTTCGTCTCCAATTGATGTAGCATATAAACTTTCAAAACTGTACCAATTTTTGTTAAACACTATCGAGGCGATGTGGCACCATCGTCACTACTACAAGAGACTCTTAAGGACATTTATCATGAGCATTGGAATACAGATTACTTATGACATTCTGCAGTGGATGAAGCTACCATAGAATTGTGATTTGATCTTTTCACACGAAAGCTGAAGTGAATATGCTAGTATATAAAAATGGAATTGGGAATGAAGATGTAAATGTGAGATCTATCGTACTTGAAGCGAATGAATAAGCTGAGATGGGGATGCGGGCTCTAGACTAGATTTCTCCTTATTTTTCTTGAGATATGATGGAGATCTGTGATGGTGAAGATAGTGAAGATTGTGAGTTTACAAGATGTGGAACAATCAATTTTAACAGAGATAATGATGAGAAATAGGACTCATACGTGAAATGGGATATCCAAAAGATGGAGGTAGAGATCAGAGGCAGCGCCTGGCAAGAGGCTCACTGAGAGCACCAATTGATACAAACTCATTGCTCGATCTGCCAGAATACAATGAAAAGAAAAGTAAATGACAATTCAAGTTAGCCAAAAACTCCATAAAATGCAAGGCTGAGAAGGGAGAAGAAGAGAATATTAAAGCAAAGGGAGCTTAATTCATTCTAATTGCACGATCTACCAGAATACAATGGAAAGAAGGGTAAATGATGATTCAAGTTCGCCAAAGACACCATTAAATGCAAGGCTGAGAAGGGGGGAGAAGAGAATGTCAGAACAAAGGGAGCTTAGTTCATTTTTATTGATGCCCTAATACTCCTAAAGAAGAGGTATTTAAAAATTTACAAAGACATCACATAGTTTAACTATTATAATTAATAGAACTAATATTAACTACTAACACAAATAACCACTTATAACTCCCTATCATTTTTATACCTCTAGGGTTAAGGCCTTTTCATCTTTTTCATTTTCATTCATTAATTTCCTTTAGCCTTTATTCATACTTCCAAGCTACTTATGAATTAAATACCTTAATTTACACCTACAGTCAAATTATTATCTTTAAATCTTGATATATACTCATCATTTTTGAGATATATAGATAAGGATAACGAAGATGACGGCAGTTACAACAAGAACATCATAGTTTTTTAATTCAACTTATGTGTAAACTTCTTCTTAGCTGATGACAACCATCACCAAAATTCAATGACACGCATATTTGCATTCGTTCACAAAGACCTACACAATGAATGATAAAAAAAGTAGACAAAGGAGGACTCTACAACAATGAAGCTTTGACATATTAAGGCATCAAGTAAAAAGTCTGTTATTCAAAATTTTTAGGAAGTTAGCCAAAACACTCAAAGAAAAGTGATCAAAACTGTCTATGTTTATGCAAGCATCTAGAATTGAAGGTGAGTGCTCAAGTTACAAATGCGAATATAACACCAAAGGTTTTTTTCATTAAAATCAAATGCACGTCCATGAAACTAATAGGAAGATGAATGATCCCCACAATCCAATACAACTATTCAATAAACAAAATGACAGTTTATGACGGTGCAGGAAAATAAATCTCAATAATTACCTATCCATAACAAGACGGACAATGTATTCCTTGGGCATATTTGGAAGTTGCCGAGCAAATATATTCTTCAACCCTATGAGCCTGGAAAAACCAGAAGCTGATGAGCAAATAACACGAGATCAAACTAGTATCAAGAAACCACTTTAAGATTTTATACGGCCACAATGCTTACAAATGAGTACATCAAGAGGATAATTGTTGCCGAGATATTGCTGTTTAAAAAGAAAAAGAATAAAGCCATACCATATCATATGTTCATCTACACCATCATTTGCATAGCACAGGAATTTAAGCTTTCCAGCATCTTCCTAGACAGAAAATCAAGCAAATCAATTTTATTATAATACTAACATGAGAAACTAAACAAGAAAAGCACTGTGATCATTAATTCAATGCCTATTCAAGGACAGCAATCTAGGCGGGATCTGGACCAACACACTTCCACGCCACTTGTGACGTTTGGGTTCAAAGAAAGGTGGGGTGATGGCTTTCCTTCTAGCCAACTGCCAAATTATGGATTTCCCACTATGCCCACAGCAGAAGTACAGGTGTTGTGGCAACTGACTGGTTGCTGCAGCGCCCCCAAAGTTTAATTGTAGTGTCAAACAAAGCAATCTTAATTGTAGCACCAAAGACAACAATGAATGCTTAGTGAAACAAATCCCCAAGCATTCTAGCCAATGCTACCACACCATTCGCACATGATTTTTAGATTCATGCCAGAAAGAGTTCACAGGAATCCTATTTAACAAACCCCAAAGTGGGTCTACACCCACCAGTTGCCCTGGCACACACAAATAGGGCTACAAACGAACCGAGCGTTCGATAAGCTACTCGAGGCTCAACTCAATTAAAACTCGTCCTTCATCATTTAATTAACTAAGCAAACAAGATTGAACATTCTTTTAAATACTTGATGCTTAAATAAACAAACTTGAACAACAGTGAATTCGGCTAATTTATGTTCTTGAACAACATCGTTTAAAGCTCATAAACAAGCCCGACATGAAACTCAATTCTTGTTTAATGCAAACCTTGTGAATAGGCTCTTTAAAATATGATTAATGTTTGATCATAAAAATGATGAACATACATAATATAAATATTTTATATTTATTCTAATATAATGATATAATAATTATTAATTAATAAATTTTAAAATTAATTAAATGTTCTGGTATATATTAATTAAAATAAATTATAAATATATATTAAATCGATATTATGTATAATTTAATTACAACTATTTCTATTTTATAATATTATTTAGTTATATTTCACGAACTCGTTTGATAGCTCGAAAACACTCGCTAGATATGCTCGTGAACGGACTTGTTTGATAGTTCAAAAACTCTCGCTAGATATATTTGCGAACATGCTCGTTTGGTAGCTTAATAACACTCAATAATATGTTCATGAACGGGCTAATTTGGTTGTTCGAAAATGAACAGTAGATATGTTCGCAAACATGCTTGTTGTAATTGTTTGTTAGTAAGCTTGATAAAGCTCGTTTGTTAAGCCAATGACATCTTAAAGTAGAGCCCGTTTATAACTCGATAAGGCATGTTTGTCTAAAGCTCGATAAACATAAAACGAATTAAATATGACCCAAACACTCTCTCTAATCTTATCTACCACTAGAGTTACTCCAACATTTTCACTTATATACTAGTTTCACATTTGTCTCTAAGAGTAAAGCTACTCATGCACCTGAGCATCCTCATCTCTGCAACACTTTTAATGGCCAACATTTTGCACCATAAAGCATTGCAAGTCTCACCACCATCCTATAGAAATGATAGAATTTTCCCTTAAGTTGAGGGATATTTTCTTATCACACAACGGACCCGAATCATTCCTCCACTTCAACCAACCAACTTGAATTCTACTAATAATATCCCCATCTACTTCACCATCACTTTGAACAATAGAACCGATGTATCTAAAATGTATACTCTTTGTAATGACTTGATCGCCCATAATTACAATCCTTCCACTAGATCTATTACTACTAAAATTACACTCTATGTATTTGATTTTAGATATCCTCAAACGAAAACCTTTAGACTCTAAGGATGAACTCCATCATTCAAGTTTTCCTTCAACTCTCTCTCTCGTCCTATCAACAAGAAGAATATCATCAGCAAAAAGCATACACTAGGGTACATCCTCTTGCAAATTTAAAATTAAGGTAGCATTAATTCTAATAATTCCTTCCTTATTTTTAAACTTGGAAATCAACAAATTCTTCTAAATACTTTATGAGATTTTATAAAATATAAATTCTCCTTCGGATTTTATAATATCTAAAATGTATGAATGCCTAGGACTTCTTCTACGTAGTGTCAATCGTATTTTTAATAGTGCAATATAGATTTTGCAGATGATTATCGTAATATTATAAACATGGGGTGCAACTGGACTACCATATCAAAATTGTACGGTAAAAGCATGTGAGATAATCTTACAGGTTTCGTTTTTGCTGCATATTTCCCTATTATTGTGTTCCTACATTCGACTAAAATAGTAAGGTGTTGATAGGCTATATTCAAGGTATAACACAAAAAAAAAAAAAAAACCATAACAATTTCTGTGAAGAAGTTAATACGATGAAACTCTCCTTAAAAATGGAAAATGAATGACATAAAAAGCCAAAATCAACATGCAAATAACAATAAGAGACGTCAAACCTAAAAAATTCAATAAGGTTCAATAACTTATGAATTGGCAATCATGCAGTCCCAAAATCATACTCCATAACCACCACTGCAATCAAATAATCAAAGCCTGATCAATCTCATGAGATTATGCAACAAGTCCAAATTCCAGCCACATACTGATAGGAAAATTGAACTTCAATCAATAGAAATTAGAATTATACTAAAAATAGAAATATGCTCCTGATTCGAAAAGCCATAAAACATAACTACAAATAAACTAGAAAGCAGAAAAAGATTAAGAAAAACAGCACCTCCCTCTTGAGCCCCTCCTCTCTGGCACTGTAAGCACCACTCGTTTGTATATTCTCCGTGAAGATTCCATTCACAGTATCATCCTTCACCACAATGCCCGGTATCAAACCAGCATTGCCAACATTCTGCTGAGCTGACAGTCCCGCTGCAACACGCTCTTCCTTCGCACTCTCCAGCGCCACACCAGCAGAGGCAGATTCAACCTTCACCTGTAAGCCATCAGGTTTCGGTGGTTTGGTGCTACTTCTGGAGCTCCCACCACCACCGCCCGCGTTGTTGTGAGTGTCTAGACGCGCGGCAGTAAATGCCCTCATGGAGTCGTTGTCCTCCTCCTCTTCCTCCTCGTCCTCGTCATCGTCTTCGTCCTCTTCATCGGTGTCATCCTCCTCCTCTTCCCTTGCGCTGATACTGTCGAGGTCGTCATTAGAGGTGAGGGCACCAGTGTCGGAGAGGGAAAAAGGTGCAGCTGCAGCCGTCGTCGCCTGGAACTTTCGCTTGTGGTGAACGGAACTGGAAGCAGAGGCGGAAGCTGAGTGCGAGGGTGATGGGGATTGAGAATTCCGAGAGCGGACGGTGGCACCGGAGTGGCCCTCCATTTATAGGGACTGTTTGGTATCCGATTCACAGCGGGATTTAAGTCGGATTTTCGCTAAATCCAGCCAAACAGTTTTTATGCGCGCATTAAATCCCGGCGATGGGTAAATCCCGGATTAAAGGATTTACGGCTTAAATCCCGGATGTACTAAATCCCTCGGTTCGGCGGATTTATGGGATTTGGCCGAAGAAGCGCGCGGAAGGTAGAAAGTTACTTTCACAGCCAGCGAGCTCCCGTTGTTGCTTCCGATCAAAATGTCGTAACTTTCGATCCGACAGAAAGGGAAAGTCGTCGAAGGAGCGAAGTCGAACAGCCACGAAGGAGCCGAAGAGGCGACGCGTGCAATCTCTACGCTTCGTCGCTTCCTGTGAAGCAACGAAGCCGAACAGCAACGACGAACAGATAAAGCTGAACGGCAAACCTAGACGCCTTATTATTGATTAACTTAAATAATATAATTTAAAATATTAATGATTAAGAAAATTAATTAAAAAATTAACAATATTAAATAATTATCTAATTTAATTTAATTGAATAATTAGTTTAATAAATATAACTTAAAATATATATTATTAAACATATAATTAACAGTGTAAATAATAATTAATTTTTTCAAAAAAAAAATTAATGAGTAATTTGTACTTAACTTTTTTAATTATAAATTTATATTTTAATTTATTAATAGGATTTAACATTTACACCCACTTGCTTCCAAACAACCCCCTAGTCTTTTGGTCGAGCATGAGCAAAAGACCACTAGAAAGATTGATTAGCCTGTTATACAGTGTCCTTGTAAGTAATTGTTTTCTTTTAACTGTTTCAACTTGGAAAATTAGTAGTTTTCTAAATTTCTAATAAGTGAGTTATGAGCAAATTTGGGTTCGTTTTTATTATTTTTAAAAATAAATATTATAGTATAATTTTTTTTTTTTTTACGAGTTATTTTAAAAAATAATAAAAAGTTGTTCCAAACAATAACGAAGCATTAAAAAATTTATGAGCGGGGGCTCAACTTTAACCTGCTTCAGCTGATTTTTATATTGGGGAAAGAAGTCAAGGAGATATAGAGGGAAATACAGACAACCAAAAGGGAGAGAGAAGACGAGAAAAATGAAATGCTTCTGTCAAATCCGACGCTAGGGCCAAAGCTGTTGTCAAACTGTTTTAGTAGATGAGACCTTAGGAGAATAGCATATGGAAGTAAATGTAGTAGAGCGGAGCAGAGAATCACGATGATATACGTTGAAGAAAAGTGGAGTGGAGAGGAGCAAATAAATTGTTGGATAAGGGAATCAAGATAGGAAATAAAATGAGAGCTTATAGCAGAGTAGTCACGGTAGTAGAGGAAATAAGATTTTTTTTTTTTTTTGGAAACCCTCACGAGAAGCACACGATGCGAACCCCCCCCCCCCCCCCCCCCCCTAGTGTCAAACTGTTTTAGTTGAGGGGACCTTAGGAGAATAACTTATGGAAGTAAATGTTTTCAGACAGAGAAGGAAATGACAACGACTTACATTGAAATAAGTGGAGTGGAGAGCAAAAGATAAATCATAGTAGGGAATCACAACATGAAATAAAAATTAGTGCTTATAGTGGAGTAGTCGCGAGAGCAAGAGGAAATAAAGTTTTTATTTTTATTTTTATTTTTTTGAAACCGCTCACGGGAAGCGCCTGAATAGGACTTTTCTAAATTTTGGAGGGGGTGGCATGCAAACAGAGGAAAAAGTGTAACACCAGAATTTTTATGTGGAAACCCTGTAAAAGGGAAAACCCATGGGGCCACGTACAGTTGAAAGTATTCCACTAGTGTTTGCTTAGATTACAAATGGCTAACTCGTTCATAAAATTGAAGATGATTATATTATAATAATCAACTCACGAGTTGGACTTCAACTACAAACAAATATCAAAAATACGGTGACGTTTGGTGGTCAAGCAGAAATTCGGCTTCATTTGACGGTCGGGTAGAAATTTGTCTTTAGTCGGCTATCGGGCAGAACTTTGGCATCAATTGACGGTCGGACAGAACTTCGACATCAATAGGCTGTTGAGCAGAACTTCGACGTCGATCGGTTGCCGGGTGGAAGTCTAGCGGTGGTCGAGGAGGAGTCGGATAGCAAGAAAGCTATCTTCCTTCTCTTCTTATATATATAAGCTTTAAAGTTGAAAATAATTAAAATATTATTAAAATAATTTAAAATATTTAAGAGGTCCATTGATTTTTTTTTATTTGTTTGACAATAATTTTTTAATATTTAAAAATAATTAATATAATATTTAAACAAATATTAGTTAAATATTACAATGTTAGAATAATTAAAATTATTCAAAATAACTAAATATTTAGACTTTAAAATCAATGTTGAATTAAAATATATTGAATTTTAGAAATTTTGACATACTAATTAAAATTTTCTAATTTAAAATGAATTTCTTTTGAATTTTTTTTAAGTTTTTAGGCAATTAATGAGGTTTAAAATAATTTTTTAAAAAATTAATTAAAAAAATTTTAAATAAATTTTAATTGAATATTAAATGTTTTCTGAGTTTTTGAAATTATTTAAAAATGTTCTTACTTATAATTTCAAAATTTTTTAAGCTTAATTCTAATTAGATATTAACTAAATATTTAATTATTTAATTAATATATAAAAAATTAAATAAAAAAAAAAGAAACATATTTTAAATTAATTTTAATTTTAAATGAAAATATTTTAAAATAAACTTCTGATTATTCAAAAGTATATTTTAAAATAAATTTTGAAAATATTTAATTAGTATTTAATTAAATATTTGAAATTAAATGTTTTAAAATCATTAATATATATGTTTTTTTGCATTCTGAAGTTATTTTAATTTTAAATTAAAGATTAAAAATTTTGATATAAAAATTTAATTTTTTATGATTTAAAAATAATTTTTAATAATTTTTTGGAGAAAACCTGGTTTTAAAATACTTAAAAAAAAAACTAGTTTTAATTAATTTAAAAAACTGGCGGTGGGAGGACCCGTTGGATCGTCCGTCGTCCCGAACGGACAGTTAGGATTAAGCCGGACTGCCATCTCAACACTGGATCAAATCGGCAGCTGATGAGAGCTGCAAAAAGGCACGATCCATGCCATTGATCCAGTGATCAACGGCCCAAATAGCGCTCAGTTCATGCATCAGTGAACCGAGCCTTAGAACCCATTTTTGGTTTCATTTTCAAAATCTACTTGATGAAAATTTAAACAAAGGTTAATATACTGAAGAGCATTAATGGGGTTTCAAAAATACGGATTTATATGCTCTTTTTAAAAATCTATTTTAGCTCTAAGTGTGTAAACTAGGGTTTAGGATTTTTACCTCAATAATGGACGATTTGACCTGTTTAGACTATCTATGAAACTGTGGTATGTCCACGATTAATCCCTTAGAAGACTTCTCCAGATGAAAATGCCTGGATCAATGGCCTCAAGCTTGGGACGGATGTGAGCTTGGGTTCACTGGAAGATCATCGCCAGCGAGGTTTTAATGGTGGAGTTTGAGTGGGGAAATGTAAAGGAGATTCAAGAGAGCTCAAGAGAACAGAGAGTTCGGTTGGAGGAGCTCTGGATGGGGTGAGAGAACGTTAGGGTAAGAATGACGACTCATTTCCTCCATTTGCCCTATTCAAAATGACCCAGGTAGTTTGGACAGCTGAGATTGATTCAAGAGCTTCCCAGATGATGCCACATGTCCCTAGGGCATTTGGAAAGCTGAGGGAAAGGACAGCCACATGCAAAGCTCTCTTAGTCCCCACTTGAGCACATGCGAGGATTGAGAGCCATTTGATCTGCATCCAAGGGCTGGAAATGCCTCTAGGAAGGTTCTGGAATCTCTCCAAACAGTTGGAGAGGATTTGGATTAAGGTAGATTAGGTTTAATAGGGGGTTTGACCCCTCTAAACCTTGATTTGACAATTTGACCAGCCCCCAAGCCACATGGCAACTAAGGTGGCACCTATATGGCTTTAGAGAGCAGGTATGATGCCTTGGATTTAATATTTAAAGGGAGGGATCAAAGTTTGATGGAGATTTTGCCATTTAAAAGGGCATTTGACTACCCATTGACTATTTGACCAGCAATGGGCCAAGGTGGTTGATGTGGCAAGTGAGAGGGCTTGATGAATTAGCTTGGAAGGAATATCAAGGCCTAGGTTCAATTTGTTTAATTGAAACAGCCTATAAATAAGAAGATTTGACCATAGGTCAATGGTTGACCAAGTCAAATTAAAGTGGTTTGACTTCAAATAGGTTTGAATGGATTTCATTTAGATTTTGATATGGGTTTGAGAGCTTGAAAGGGTTAAGTATGTCAAATGGGTTGAAGTGACCATTTAAAGCCTTAAGGGGCATTTGGGTCAACCTAGGTTGACTGGGTCAAGCAGGTTGACCCAAAGGCTGGAATTAGGCTGAATCAATTTATTTTAATATTTTGAGTCTGTTGGAAGTTATTCCAAAGTCTGGAAAGGTCAATCTGGTCAAAATGATTGTTTGGACTCAAAAGGGCTTATTTGATCAACCTAGGTTGACTTGGTCAACTAGGTTGACAATGGGTTTGGATTTGGGTTTGGATCCAACATGTTTGGTTTGATATTTGAAAATTGTTGGAAATGGTTTCAAGCAATTTGAAGTTCATTTGGTTTGAAATTAATATTTGAACCCCTAAGGGGTATTTTGGTCATTTTGACCCCTGGTCAATTGGGGGTCAAAGTGGGTTCACCAAAATATAGTTTAATATTCAATGGGCCAGAATTAAGGGTTTGGAAGTGATTGGAGACTTTGTAGAAAGCTCCAAGATCAAAATCCACTGGGTGGCAGGTCCAGTGGTATAAGTTATAAATATTTGAAGGTTTTACAACCTTTGGATTTCAATTCAATTTCTGAGGCTAGGGACCTCAGAATGGGCTCAAATTTGGAGGGTTATCTCTAGATACATGTCTTATCACTTTGCAAGTGATAGACTCTAAATCGGAGGTCATTTGATTAGGTTTTAAAGTGTTTGAAAATTTAATGGAAAAGGCTTTCAGGACTTGGACCTTCAGCCTTGGATTTAAGTCTAGATTGATCTAAGATCTAGGTAGATCTTAAGGTCTGGATTGATCTAAGATCTAGGTAGATCATAAGGTCTGAATTGATCTAAGGTTCTAAGTAGATCCTAAGGTTTTAGGTAGATCCTAAAGTATGGAGTATAGAAGGATCATATGAATAGATCCTAAGGTCTGAAGTCTAGAAGGATCCTAAGATCTAGAATAGATCCTAAGGTCGGGATTCTAGGAGGATCCTAGAGTTTGGATTTGTCTGGAAGTTAAATTGATTTGGGGTCAGGATTGGTCCAAGGGACCTCATACAAAAATGAGGTCAACACCCATGCCTAACTGCTATGTTTTGACCATTGTTAGCTTACTAACATGATTCATCAATCGTCATCAGACTATCATAGTCCATTCATCACAACTGACTGTTGTGATCCCATTGATGTCACCCAACCATCATTGTCTGACTATTGTCTAACTATCATTACCTGATTAGCATCGCCTAAATGCAGTCATCATTTTTTTACTTATCCTCTCACAATCTTTGCTACAACTATAGATGATCAAACAAGCACTCATAACTTTGTAATCACATCATCTCCAGTTATGGGGAAGAATGAACCATTGCAACTTAAGAAACATAATAGATTATTTTAAATGGGTCAAGCCCCATATATAACTTTTTATCTTTACGAGTTTTTAACATAAAAATTTAGTATCTCCTACATTTTTATCATTTATATATTTGTGTGTGCTAGATCTTCATGCAAATCTAGGATATAAAATTCTCACCATCGTCATAAAATTTCTAGCACTCAACAAACATTTTTTACAAATTTATAAGTAATGTAGCTAATCTTTGAAAGTCAAGCACCTCCATGATTGATTATGGTTGTGACCTAGCCTACAACATCTTTTATCTTGATAGGGTTAATAATTCACTTGCCTTAGAGATTATAATTGCATAAAGACACAATTTTTCAAATGAATATACTATTTATCACATGTTTGAGGTGTTATAAATGATTTGTTTCAATAATCCTAAAATCCATGATATCATCAAAATAATCTATAAGAATTTTTCAAGGAATGAACTTCACATATAAATCAAAATGAGCATGAATGTATTAGGAACATCAAACAAACCAAATGACATGAAAAATAAAACATATAACCTTTTAAGACAAAATTTTTTATTCAACCCTAGGTTGAAAATGAATCTCATGGTAGCTACTTAAGAATGCAAGTTTTTTAAATTTTTTGCATCCTAAGATCATGTATGACATATCATTTATGTTTTGTTTAGGACAACTTTCTTACTGCTTTCTAAAATAGCTTTCTAGTATAAAAATTTCTAATTCAAAAAAAAAAAAAAAAACTAGTAGAAAGCTGCTTTAAAAAGTAGTAAGAAAGCTATCTCAAATGAAGCCTGTGAGAAAATAAAATCATCGAATCTAACTTTATTTTATAAATACTTAATTTTAAATATAATTCTTTTATGCAAGCATTTAATTTACTAGAATATAATAGAATCTATATTATATAATAAATTTATATTATTTAAATAAAGAAAGAGAAGGAGAGAGAGAGATAGATTTTTTAAATAATAACTTTTGAAATAAAATCTTTCCTATTTTATTTATGGAAAATAATTTGCTTTATTTATATTTTTGAATATTCTCTTTCAATTGAATCTGTATATTCGGATATCAGACCGCCTCGAAAGACAGACTGATATCCTTCTATTTATTCTAAAGAAAGAGAACAGACAATTCGCTTTCCTAATCAGGTATGACATAGGGAATATACAAATCACCCAAAAGGACGATCCGTATTTTCCCTAGTTACCTAATTAGATTAGTAAATTGTCGATTCATCCCTAAAATCAAGTATACAGACGATATTTGATTTACTCGTGAAAATAAATCAAATACCTATCTATTTCTTGATTATAAGGAATGAATCTAAACAAAAGTATAGATAAGTCAGGGTTTTTTATTTAAAAATACGAATTTTATCTTCTCACACGATTCGCTTTATTTATATTTAGAATATATTTCTCCCGATTGAACCTACATAGTCGGATATTATACTGCCCCGAAGGACAGACTAATATCCTCCTATTGATTTTAAAGGGAGAAGCAGTACAATTCTTTATTCTAATCAGGTGTAGTATAAAGAATATTCAAATCATCCTGAAGGGATGACGAGTATATTCTCTAATCGACCTTATTAGATTAATGAATTGTAGGTTTATTTCTATAATTAAATATAGAAGATATTTGATTTGTTAGTAAAAACAAATCAACTATCTATCTATTCATTAATTACAGAAATAACTCCTAAAATATGAACAAAGCCTAATCTACTTCCACAGATCTTTCCCCTACCTCAGAAAGAAACTTAAGTAGGGTTTAGATTATTCTGGGATCTAGACTCCCTACAGGGGCAAGCCCCTATAGTTAATTACATCTCCTAAGAGAACACTCTCGATTTAAATGAAGACTAATTAATTCCAAAATTATATATAAATTTAATTAAATATTTGGGCTAATTTAAATTTTCACGATCAGGCTTTAGATTATAGAGTTGAATTTATAAGAGTTAAAATTGATTAGAAGGAGGAACATGCAGAGAGAAGTGTATACAATCTGGACTTACCACCTGCCTAGAGTGGGCTGCCAGCTAACAATCCTAATCACAATAATTCGCCAATGATGCAAGAGTTAAGGTAGCTTTATCCTAGGAATCAAGGAGTTTATTAAAGAATCTGAAAATAAATGCAAGGAGATATGCTTACAAAAACCAAAAATCTACTCGTATGCGAATGATGTATGAAACAGTTATATATGAAAGAGCTGGTTTTATTAATATAATTTTCATCAGTTACACCCCAGAATTTGCAGTAAAGTAATGGTGGCCAGGACCCACCGACAACAAACCTGGGTTCTAAACCTACGAGAAAATAGAATTAAATATAACTGCTTAGGGTCTTCAGGCTCCGGGTCTTCTATGGAATTCCAAAAAGGAACGTCCTTCTGAAGGAGGACATTACTTTTTGGAGCCCCATTTATATATTTATAAGCAGCTATCTTTAATTCTTTTACAGACTCCAGACGCTGTACAAACTCAATCTATATACAACAATTCTAGGAAATGAAAAGCAGTACATCAGATCCTAAAAATATTCTACTGTTGCAATAATATAAAAGACAGGAAATAAAGCAGTTATATAATGATGCATGTTATGAGTGTGTTGTGTATAATTATAAATGCAGGAAAGTAAAGACAGAAAAGTAAAGTACACGGCCCTCACTTTATTCACTCCGCTCTCTGGTGTACAGACAGAAAAGTAGATATGCATGCTAATGCAGTACAGAAAAGTAAGCAATCACACATAGGTGCCCTCTAGGCAAGACACCCGCAAGCAAACCACAACAAGCCACCGGCCTAACTTAGGCTAAAGTTGGTTGTCCTAGCAAGCATCTAAGTGTGTGAAGAAAGCTGTGTGGTTTGAGTAAATCCTAATGGGTTAATTTGTTCAAATTGTATGTATTATTAGGATTGATTTATTATAGGTCAAAGGAATTTAATTAAAATTTAAGTAAAGTATATTTTAATTTATTAAGAATTATTCCAATTTTGAATGTTGGAGTTATTTAATTTAGTTATAAAGAATCTATAGATTGATAATTCCCTAAGTGCAGGAAATCATCAATTTATAAATCCTAGGACTTTCAGAATAAATACCCGTCTTAGACAGAAGATAGGTATTTATTTTGAGAATCCTTATAATTTATTAAGGAGAGAGAAAGGGACCTTATGAATGTAATACAACGTGCCCTCCTGAAGGAATCTAGCACGCCGTATAAGGTCGGTAGTTTATTATTTTTGTTTGAAGATCTCCAAATCCAAATGGATTAGTGCCTTCCTAAAAGGAATCGAGCACAATCCATAGGAGATCTCTTTGTTATTTAAATGTTTTAAGGATCTTTAAAAGTCAAAACGCCCAAAGTCCTCCAGAAGGAATCAAACTTTAGGTGTAGAAGATCCGAATTCGTTTAATCTGAATCAATTATCAAATTTGATTGATTAAGATGAATCTTAACCAATCAAATTATCTAATTAATTCAAGTTAAAGGAATGTATAATTTAATTGAATGATTAATAGATTTTAATTAATAGAATTCAGAAATTATTAAGAATTAAAGATTTATTGATTTATTAAGGATTTGAGATTGACTTAGAGATTTGATTTTTAATGATTGGTTGGATACCACCTTTGTTTCACACCGAGGCCGTGAAGTTTATTTCACCTTCCTTGGGGCTAAGCTAATAGCCTCGTAGGCCTGGGTTACCCAGTGGTACCCGGTATAGTTAAGTAGCTTAAGTTGATTAATAATTAAGAGTTAAAGATTTTTATTAGAAATGTGTTAGATTGATTACAGTGATTTGAGGTTGATTTAGATTTTTGAAGATTTTAATTTTATTTGGGTTTATTTATTAAGACAAAAGAGTGAAAGTCCCTAATCTACTAGTTGTTATAAGGTCAATTAATGTCCAATCAAGATGTATTTGATTACAAAGGTATATGACACTAGTTTTCTATGTTTATGTTCAATCCCAAAAGAGATATATATGGTTCTTCCTAGATTGATCTAAATTTACTAAGACACCACCTTAATTGTTGTCCTTAGTGTCACTAGGTTATAGGAAAGCAATCAATGTTCACTAACCCTTTGAACACTAAGTACAAGCACACAATAAAGCAATCATGAACAAGATAAAGTGTCCTAACGCTCTATGGAATTATTCATAATAATTATTAAGTCATAGACTACAATGTAATCTATTAACCAAACAATTCCCTATGAAGAGATGGCTAATCAAATTGAGTTGACAATACTTAGAGAAAGAAAGGGATCTCTCTAAGCATATTTTCCCTCAATTTCATATCTTAATTATGTATGATTTGATGATTATATATGTATATAGATGACTAGATACATATATAATTTAGTATTCTAAAACAAACAAATCTCTATAGAATCATACATAATTAAGAAACCAAATCCATTTATCAGTAAAAGGGAGACTCCTACTGACTCCATAGAACCCTAATATGCTTGAAATGAGTTTTAGATTGAGTAGATTATGACTTTGCAAAAATCAAGATCAAATTATGATCAAACTTTTGTAAATTCATAATCCAGTTCATATTGCATCAAAATGGCTTAAGAAAATTACTGGAGGTCCACCCTAAGATCTACTACATCTCTGCCAAATTTCAACTCAAGATAATATATATATTTTTATTTAAAAATAAAATAAAGATTTCAGTATTATTGAAATTATTAAAAATATATTACTAAAAATAATTTTTTATTATTTTTATAATAAACTACTGGAAAATACGAACAAAAAAAGCCTAAGAACTCTAGAAATGGATTAGAAATGAAATTCTGGTGAAGTTTTGAAGTTCTAGAGATTTTTTTTATTAAAATATAGTATTAATCAGCTGGGTCAAATGGTGGCTTTGACCCAGGACACGCGGCGGCAGCAGATAGGACCGCGTGGACGGCGGCGGTCAAATGGAGCCCGCCACTAAACCAGCTCAGCGGGACTTTGAGCCGTCGGATCTACCACCGCACGGATCGAACGACTGAGACTCAGCCCGCGGGATCAAATTCAATCCAGGATGATCGGACGGTAGATCTAACTCCCGCTGTTTAGATCTACGGTGTCGATCTGGTCGGGCAAAGATCCAGCTAAGCACGGTTTCAAGGGATTGGAACAGGGTTCGAATCCGAATCAAACACAGCCGTTGATCTCAAAAGAATAGATCCAACGACTGAGGGATTGTCTTCCTTCTCCATCCAAACCGAAAACCCTAAACCTATTTTTTGTTTCGTTTTTATAAAATACTTAACCAAGTGCTTTAATATTTTAAACAGAGTCTTAGCAGAGTCTAGGGAGTAGTGGGGATTTAATCTTGAGCCATTTTATGCAATATATAGAACGTTATTTAGGAACCTAGAAACAATCCTAGGGTTGGAGATTTACCTTGATATAATGTATGGATTTGAGTGATTTAAATCTCTCTGGATTTCTGGAATCTCCACGCCCAACTTCCTTGAAGACTTTGAGACTGGAGGATGCTTCTACACGAAGTTGAGGGAAGTTGGACGGAATAGTTCACGGTTCTCCGCTCCTCTCGTCGCCGGCAGCCTCCAAACAATGGGAAAATATTAGGGAAAGGTAGAGAAGAGCTTGGGGAAGCAAAACGAATTAGTTTGCTCTGGGAATCCGTGGAATGAGAGTTGGCTTGGAATGAGCTCCTCCCGCCTCTCTTCCCTATTCCAGCTGCTGGTAGACCTGTCAATATTGGACCAGACCCGAAAACCCGATCAGAACCCGACCCGGAATTTTCGGGTTCGGGTTGACCCGAACCCGAAGCGGGTCGGGTTCGGGTCCGGAAAACCGACCCGTTTGCAGAAATGGGTCGGGTTCGGGTTGACCCGACGGGTTGCCGGGTCAACCCGAAAACCCGTTTATTTTAAAAAAAATTCAAATTTCCCTGCCCCGCTCACTGCCCCCGCGCTGCCCGGCCTGCCCCCTGCCCGCCAGCCCCGCTGGCTGCCCCCGCGCTGCCCGAGAGCCCGTTCGCAGTGCGACGCGCCGATGCTGCCCCAGCGCTGCTCGCTCGCAATGCGACGCTGCCCCCGCACTGCGGCCGCTGCCCGCCGCGCGCCAGCCGGCCCAGCCCCCCCGCTCGCAGTGCGACGCTGCGTCGCTGCCCCCCCCCCCCCCGCTCGCAGTGCGACTGTGCGTCGCTGCCCCGCCGCTCGCAGTCGCAGTGCGACGCTGCGTCGCTGGCAGCGACTCGCTGCCAGCCAGCCGTCGCTGCCCCCAGCGGCCCCGCCAGCCCCCGCGTCACGCGCAGCGTCCCGAGATTCCGTCCCGCGTCACGCGCAGCGTCCGAGACGGCGAGACTCCCGAGCAGTCCCGATTCCCGAAGGCAATGTCGCGTCCGCGGGTCGGGTTCGGGTCCAGAAAATTGACCCGTTTGCAAAACCGGGTCGGGTCAACCCGAACCCAAATAATATCGGGTCAGTTTCGGGTTCGGGTCAACCCGAACCGTAACCCGAAATTGACAGGTCTAGCTGCTGGAGCCAAAAGGGACGGCCAGGATACATCAAAGAGGGGCTTTGGATGCTGGAAAGCTGTCCACGGACGTTAGAAGGACAAGAGAGTGGCTGTACTGGGCAGGATGAGCTGGCCACTTCCTGGTTTGTCTTCACATGGGAGGGGACCATCCGAGCTGGCTGGGCTTGAACCAAGGCCTGGGTTGGGTTAAATCAAGTCCCAAGAAGGTTCTGGAATAATTTGGAAAGGCTGGATTGGCCTGGTTCGGGCTGAGTAATTTTGGTTGAGTGTATAAGCTTATTTTGACTCCCATTGACCATTTGACCGGTCAACAACAGTCAAAGGAGACTGAGGTGGCAGTGAAGGAGGCTATAGGGTATTATAAGACTATTATATGAGTTTGAATTGGGCTGGATTCATTGAGTTAGGAGGTTGGACCAAAGGAATGGCTCTTTAAAACTTAGGTTGACTGGTTTGACCAGTCAACTCAGTCAACACTTGATAAGAGAAGTTATGAGGAGTTCATGGTATGTTAATTGAGTGATGGGACCTTGATTGAGAGCTTAAATATGTTAGATATCCCTAATGGGTTGAGACAACCCATTAAGACCCTTAAAGGGTGATTGGGCTCAATGGGTTGACTAAGTCAATCAGATTGACCCAGGGGTTAGGAATGGGTTGAGTAGGTCTGATTAAACATTTAGAGTCTGATGAGGGTGGTATTGGGATTTTAAAAGGCTATTAAGGCCAATAAGGGTTAATGGGCCCTTAATGGACCTTAGGCCAAAATTGGTTGATTTGGTAAACCGGCTGGGTTCGGGGTCTGGAAATGGGTTCGACAGGTTCAGAACATGATTCTGAATCTATCGAATGTGGTCCCAGGGTCTGGAGAGGTCAATTTGGTCAAAATCACCATTTGAACCCTTAAGGGCCTTCTTGGGTCAACTCTGTTGACTTGGTCAACCAGGTTGACCCAGGGGCTGGGAATGGGTTGAACAAGTTTGGTTTGGCATTTGGAACTTGCTGGAAGTGGTTGCATTCAATTTGGAGCTCATTTGGTTTGAAATCACTGTTTGGGCCATATGGGGGTATTTTGGTCATTTTGACCCCTGGCCAAATAGGGGTCAAATTGAGCCAGCCCAGAGGCAGTTTAATGTTCAGGGAGTCAGGATTGAAGGTCTGAAAGTGATTAGAGACTTTGGGGAGGTCTCTAAGGTCAGGGTCTAGTTAAGGGTAGGTCCAGTGGCATGGGCTGTAAATATTTGAAGGTTTTACAGCCTTTGGATTTCGATTTAGTAACTGGGGTTAGAGAGCTCAGAATGGGCTCAAATTTGGAGGGCTGACACTAGAGACATGCCCCATCAGTATGAAACTGACAGAGTTTGAAACTGAGTTCATTTCATTGGGTTTTAAAATTCTAGAAGATTTGCTGGAAAAGGCCTTTAGGACCAAGCCTTAGGACCTTGGATTTGGGTCTGGAATTGATTGGGATTTGGATTGGCTTGAATATGAATTGAGTTTAAGATTGACTTGAATCTGGATTGGATTTAGGATCTGATTAAAGACCTCATACAAAAATGAGGTCAACAAAGCCTTAATCTTGAAATGAAAAATTGATTGCACAATTTGATTTTGTTCATAGCTCAAATTTGTTATGGAGTGACCAAGGTGCTTCTTGATATATATAGTAGGATTACATCAATGATCGAAATTAGCTTCACACCATTTTGTATTTTCCATACTTATGATGATGATAAATATATTCAACGCTTCATATACAACTTTGGTGCTCCCCTTTTTGTCATCATAGAGCATGTAATATGAGAAGATATTAATGTGACATTGTGATTCATTGCAAATGTCATCCTAAGACCGTCTCTCCTAACTCAGAGGGTGAGTGTCAACATGCCCTGACTCAAGTGATGGGTGCACCTAAGGTGGAAGTTGCAAAGCCAATGCCTGTTGAAATTAGAAGTCTATAAGTAATATGAAAATAGATTAGAGCAACCATAATTGTCCTACATACCATCTAGCTCATCTTACCTTACTTTCTAGAATGTAATACATAATAGAATCTCATTGTCCAATGATAACTCATCATAATAACTAACAATTAAGCATATAGAGGAGAAACCAATCATATATGCATTGCTTCTATTAGAATAGAAAAAAAGAGTGCTATAGGATTTTCATTTGAATAATAGAAGCTATGTTGATCAAATAAAAAGAAAGATGCATACAAAATTACAAACACAAAAACATAAAATGGGAAAAAGGCAAAGTAAATAAAAAACAAAATCAACTCCCTGAATAGCGCTTACAAATAGAATCTAATTGAACTAAGAGAGGCAAAACCAAATACTTTCTTATGTCAAGTAAAAATTAAAATAAAATAGTCACAAAATTATTTGACATTTCACAACAACATGTCTATACTATTATTAGAAGTGTGGCTTGTGATTATTCCTATAAATTACCCTGGTCCTACATTGAAAAGTATTAAATAAATCTAAATCGTTCATTCTAGATGAACACTTTACACTTTGATTTCTTCAGCCAAGAAGAGCAGTTTCATTCGATGAAGAAGCTAAATGGTTGCCTAAAAAACAATTTAACCCTTTACCCTTCAGTTAGCCGAGCAACACTTTGTAGGCAAGCTGAATATCTCTCGATTCTTCAGCCGAGTGTTTTACTTTTCATTAGGTGAACGGTTCTTGAAATTATAAAAAAAAAAAAAAAAAAAAAAAAAAAAAAAAACTTCACGAAGATGAATATCCTTCGTCAACAAGCAAATTAAAATTGCATACAAATTACCAGTTGGGAGACCACCTTAGTTATCATCCTAGATATGAAAGAAATGGCCAATATATCTCAAAGGTTTTTAAGAGTTAACACAATGAAAGAAATCTTATTAATAGTGACATAAGTAGTTTGTTAGTTGTACATAAAAATTTATGTTAAAGAAGATGAATATCTATGAAATCCTAAAAATATAAAATAAACATGACAAATATAGAGGGAAAATGTATATTAAATAATAGAAGTGCAAGAAAAATGATAAATAAATGTTGTATCCAAAAGTATTTACAAATTTTGAACTTAAAACCTTTAGGATGCACAAAATAAAAAAATGTATGGATCATATTAGAAAGTGAAGGAAAAGATACTCACTTCTTATGATCTTTAAGGAAATAAATATTTTATTGTAACAATAGTTCAGATTCTCATCTTTAAATTAGCATTGAAAATATACTTGTACCAAACATTCTACAGCTTGTACCCTCTTTAGCAAATTAGAAGGGGAAACAGCCAATTAAAATAACTATACAACAAAGAAAAGATGCAAAATACCCTGTAAAGAAGAGAAAAATGTGAATATTTAGCAAATTAGAAGGGGAAACAACCAATTGTGTACTCATCTTGTATCATAAAGAACTCTTTACCTTTCAAATTAACATGTAAAAGGTGTTATTACTGCTTCATTATTTAAATCCATTAACTCACTTGCTTCCAAAGGATTGAAGAGAGAACTATATAGCTTAATATCAATGTTTCATCCAAAGTTATTTTCATCATATTAAACTTAACAAAGATCTCAAGAAAAAAAAAATTACAATCTAGATAATGCAGCTGTAAACCAATTATTGAGTAATTACAAAAATGTAAACCATCTATAGTAGGTAGGCACAAATCCAAAACATGTGATACAATCAAAATAATGGATCAATATAATTGAACAAAAATTATGCCATCATCAATTAAATTAAAGAGATTTTATTAATAATTAACCTACTTTTGAAGTAGATGTGTTGCTAATGAATGAACACCAAAGTTTTGGTCTCCTTTGATATCAGGTACATCCTATAGATAAATCATGATTAGCAACAAATGACACAAAAACTAATTGCAAGCACACCATGGCTAAATGTACTAATTGCTTTAGATATTATAAAACATAATTGATAAGTATAAATAAGTTATTATTTTATGTGTTATATTTTTAGTGAAAATATATTATTTTAGTTGTGTTGTGTAGAAAAATACAAAAAGACACAAAATTCTAAGTCTCGTCAAGCATCATAGAATTAGACAAAACAATGTTGCAATGCCATCAAAGGCATTGTTGGAGTGCCACAATTTTGATATGGCGGTGCCAACTTCTCAGGTGGACACGCCGTGACATCAAAATGATCAGCATTGTAGCATCATGCTCTCTGTCTTCAAGTGCCACAGCATCATAATCTATCACACCTCGATGCCAAATTATCATTCTGATGCCGCAACATTCAAACATTCACTGCGACATAGTAATTGTAACTTCCAAAGGACACAACCTGTCAGCAAAACGACTTGACTTTTCAGTAAGTAACTAATCCATGTCAGCAAGTGTCGCTGCAGAGCCAAAATAATAGTAAGGCGGAGTAAGTTCATTTATTAAGCGCAATGGCATCAATCTTTCAAGTGCCATAGAGCCAGATGCCTACTTTGTGTTTCCCTGCTATAAATAGTCAATGTGTTATGTTTATAGATGAGTTCAGTCACATAAATAATTTTAGTATAATTCAGAGTGCTTCTCTGAATTTCCTTTAGGATGACAACTAAGAGCATTTAGGGAAGCTCTTAATACCATCATTATAGTGTTTAACTTATATTTGTGGAAGTAATTCTGTAAGTAAAATTAAGAAGTGTAGAAGAGGTCTATTGAATCATTATGGTAATATCTATCTCTTGTATTTTCTTTATATCATACTATCAATTAAAATGAGTTTCCTTTAATTATACTCCATATATGACTACATTTTCTAATTTTGAATTGATGATGTAAATATCATATATAGTACTAATAAGTTCTCTTATTATTTAAATTATTAAAATGATATTTATAATATTACATTATCTTAATTTAATGCACATAATGATCATATGTATAGTTAAAATTAGGTGTAATGTGGAGCCTCGATGGAGAAAAGCAGGTATGGCAGGAATATTGAATTAGTATGTTGCATACTTAGACATAGGATATAAAATGTATTAAATTCTTAAGGAGATGATATAAACATAGGAAGTTGGTGGACATTTTTTGTCCCTAAAGGCTCGATAGAGATCTAAGGATGCATATGCTATTAACAACATCACAATTAAAGAGATTTCTTAGAAAAAATATATTAGTTATATTCATCAAATCAAAATATTTTATCCATATTGTGTATTCATTGTCTAATTTTATTTAAGTGATTGAATTTCCATAATATTCATTTTTATTAAATAAGATAATTATTATAATTTTAATATATAGTAGCTAGTATTTGCAAGTGAACATTTATTCATTGTAAGAAACGATACTCTACTCTATCGTTATATCACTTGATTTTGCATGTATACTTACGTATATTAAGTTAATTTTTTATAATTTTATACTAAAAAAAACCTAAGCATTGTTAGAGATTAATAAAGCCATAAATCATTACATAATTTTATAGGTTACTCTAATCATCAATAGTAAAACTACTAATCATTTACAAATGTACCTTGAATTTCTAGGTGTATGAGGTTACCCTAAGTAAGCATCCTATATTCATTACAAGTTATGAAATATTAAAAATAAAA
Source organism: Dendrobium huoshanense (assembly GCA_016618105.1). Classification (NCBI taxonomy): domain Eukaryota; kingdom Viridiplantae; phylum Streptophyta; class Magnoliopsida; order Asparagales; family Orchidaceae; genus Dendrobium; species Dendrobium huoshanense. Next base: position 1,135,430 of record CM028342.1, on the reverse strand, counting down.
ATATAAATATAAAACAAAAGTTATGCAATAGTCCTATAATATTTAAAATCAAAATTATATATAAAAGCATTGTGTAGTTTGATATATATCAATAAAAAAATATTAAAATTTGAATATTTTTCTATCAAAATAAAATATATAAATTTTATATGAATATAATAAAAAAGTTCTTATAATATAACTATTTAATGCGAATATAATAAAAAGAATTACGATGTCCTTTTACCTCTGTCACTTGACTATGATCCTCTGGCCTCCACAACTCGACTACAATCCTCGAACCTATACTACCCATCTACAGCCCTCTAGCCACTGCTGCCATAATACAATCCACCAACCTACAATCTTCTGCTCATTACTGCATGACTACTTTGACGCTTATTGACTTCATTACCTAAAATTACTAATAATGCCGACAACGTCGTCACTTATATGATCAATGCACGCAATTGACGTCATCTCGAACTCCCAATTCCAATACTTGTATTTGTGTTGGTTTCATGGCAAAGAGTTCTTCTAACTTCAATCAACTAATGTGTTTTTTACAGTGTATCAATGCCTTCTCCCAAGGAAGGACTTCACTTGTAATCAAATTCAAATACTAGTGGAATCATTTTATTTGGCTCAAACCTTAAGTTTTTTTCCCTTTCCTTGGTTTTCCACATAATAAGTATGGTGACTCTCACAATTCTTGCACTCTTCTCATATTTGTGTATGAGTTGGATCTTCATAAGACATTAAACTCTATCTATCTCTACCACTGCAAATGTTCCAGCATACAACAAGATTGATGCTAAGTTTCACACTAATGGCTCAAATTATCCATAAAAGTGATTTATGAAATATTACACTAACATTTAGTTTAATTATAATCTCAAAAGAATTTTAAAAGGGACTCATAAAGAAAACCATATTGTATGATGGAATCACTCTTAGAAATTTTCAATAGCTTGATGAAATGGAAAAGAATCATCGATCTCAGCGATGACAGTGATGCAAACATTGTTTGATAAATCTTTTATTGATTCTAAAATAAATTTTGGAGTCATGTGAGCTTAGATTTAGTCTCATATTTGATAGTTGAAAAATATATTGGTATTGAAATTAACATCAAGTGATTGACCTTTACCTATAAGTTTTAGATTTTGTGTTAATATTGGGTTTGACCATTGGTGGTTCTAGTCCAACATTTATGTACCTTGGGTACACAATACAACAAATGAGAAGAAATAGTTTGGTTGGGATCAAGTGATTCATGCGGTTTAGGCTCCTCCTTGCATACTATTGTTACAACATGGTTGATCAACGTTCAAAAAGCAGGCAATTCCCACCATGGATTCATGTGGTTTAGTGGGCTGAAACTAAAGAAACCTCTGTGAAGAGGAATGAACAGAGAAGAAGAAGATGATGATAGAGGACGACTCAGAGAAAGCAATGCTCAGTATTTTCCTTAATTCAAACAGAGGATATACAGTTGTTTTTATAGCTAAGCAGGAGACAGGCGGTTGTGAGGTCAGGCGACCGTTAGAGCTCAGTCTGCTGTGCCAGCGTCGCAGGCGATCGTGTCGCTGGAGCTCTGGCAGACGATCGTGGACGGTGAGGTGTGTTGGCGGAGCGTTTAAGGTGTGTTAACATCACCCTTCAAATTGACAGTCTGCGGGCAGATGGTCAATTTGTGTCGAAGTTCAGCAAACCTGGCGCCAGTGAGAGGTTTGGTGAGAACGTTCGCCGGTTGATCAACAAAATTGATGTGATTTACTGTAATGGCCTTGTGGTTGATGTGATCACTGATGAAATGGTGATCAATTTCGATATGTTTAGTCCTCGCGTGGAAGATGGGATTATTCACAAGAGCGATGACAGAGATGTTGCCGCACATGATCGGAGTTGGCAGAGACTGCAGAGCTTTGAAGTCATTGAGTAGTCGTCGTAACCAGATGACGTCCGATGTTACCGCAGCGAGGGCCCGATATTCAACTTCAGTTGATGATTTGGCCACTGTCGACTGTTTCTTCACACTCTAGGAGATGAGATTGGGTCCTAAGTATGCACAAAATTCAGAGATGGATTTGCGATCATCGGAGCTGGATGCCCAGTCGGCGCCCGCGTATGCAGTGAGGCTGAGAGATCCGGTGGTGATGGTCATGTCATAGTCTTGAGTGCCTTTGATGTATCGCAGGAGGCGCTTTAGACGTTTGAAGTCGAAGCCAGTTGGACTGTGCATATGTTGATAGATGACGTTGGTGGCGAAGGCGATGCCCGGCCGTGTCACTATAAGATATTGTAGAGAGCCCACGATCTGTCTATAGAAAGTCGGATTATCATATGGTAGGAGATCAGCAGTGGACTTGGTTTCCTTAGGGGATATGAAGATGTTCACTGGTTTGGAGGAATCGAGACTAGCTGAGTGAAGAATTTATCTGGCATAATGTGCTTGATGCAGAAAGAGACTTGTGGGGGTAGATTGTATTTGAATGCCGAGAAAGAGATTGGCGTTATCAAGTTGTTTGAGAGAGAATGTATGTTTGAGCTGTCGGAGGAGGCTCTAAAGTGTCAGTTGATCATTGCCAGAGAGGAGGAGGTCGTCAACATATATAAGAAGGTAAAGCTGAACACCATGGCTGTCGTAGATGAGCAAAGAAGGATATGCCTTGCTGAAGTGAAAGCCGAATGCCTGAAGAAATGAAGTCAGCTTATGAAACCACTGACGGGGGGCCTGTTGAAGGCCGTAAAGAGCTTTCCTCAGTTTACAGACGTGGTTCGGGTGAGCAGGGTCGACGAAGCCCTGTGGTTGTTTCATGTACACCTCCTTCTGAAGATCACCTTGGAGAAGCACATTGTTGATGTCGAATTGATGAATTGGCCAGTCGCGGTGGAGTGAGATGATGAGCAAGACACGTATGGTGGGCATCTTGGCCACCGGGCTGAAGGTTTGTTGATAGTTGATGCCTTGTTCTTGACGGAATCCCTGTGCTAAGAGCCGTGCTTTGTAGCGATTGACGTTGCCGTCGGTGTTGAGATTGGTATTGTATGTCCAGCGACATCCAAGGACGGGTGTGTGAGATGGAGGTGGAGTGAGATGCCAGGTGCCTTGGATTTGTAGAGCCATGAATTCGGATGACATGGCTTGTTTCCAGGGGAAGGATTTTGTGGCTTCAGTATAGCAGGAGGGAGTGGAAGAATTATCTGTAACAGCAAGTAAATCAAAAAATTTCTTTGGTTTGAGATTACCGGTCTGGAGTTTGGTTTTCATGTGGTGTTTTTGCGCGGGAGTAAGAGGATTTGAATTTTCATGGTCTGAAGCTGAGTGAATATCTATGGTATTGATAGGGAGAGACTGAGGTTGAGTGGAGATGGGTGGCTCGAGTGTAAGTGAGGTTGGAGTAGAAGTTCTTGGAGCTGTAGTGTAAGTATAGGTTGAAACGAGAAGTAGAGGGGGAATTACGGCTGGTGGAGAGGGAGGTGGTGTAGTAGGTGATTTGCTATAGGGAAATTCTTGTTCATTGAATGTTACATGTCGAGATATGTGAATTTTATTGGTGTTTGGGTTGAAGCATCGATAGCCTTTATGAGCAATGGAATAGCCGAGGAAGATGCACAGTGAAGATCTCGGAGCCAGTTTATGTGGTGTTTGAGGTTTGAGCCAGGGGTAACAAGAGCAGCCAAAATTTTTTAAATGAGTGAGAGATGGAGGATGACCATGAAGTAGTTGAAAGGGTATTTGATGGTTGAGAGATGTGGTGGGGAGACGATTGATCAAGTAGTTTGCCATTTGAACAACCTCAGCCCAGAATGAGAAGGGAATGTTGGCTGTGTGAAGCAGCGTACGGGCTGTTTCAATGAGGTGGCGGTGTTTCCTCTCAGAGACACCGTTTTTCTCAGGGGTATACGGGCAGCTGAGCTCGTGGAGTATACCGCGGTTGGACAGGAAATTCTGAAAGACATGTCCGGTGAATTCTCCACCACCGTCAGAGCGTAAAGCTTTTATTGAGGTTGTGAATTGTGTTTTAATTAGATTGTAGAGGTGTTGAAATTTGCTGAGGGATTCGTCTTTAGAGTGCATTAGATGCAGCCAAAAAAATCGCGTGCAATCATCTATAAAAATGATATAGTAGCGATAAACAGAGTGAGAGGGAAGGGGAGAAGGTCCCCAGACGTCAGTATGTATTAGCGTGAATGGTGTTTTTACATGAGTAGCCGCGGTAGAGAAGGGCAGCTTGTGACTCTTGGCCACTTTATAGGAATTGCAAGAGAAATTTAAAAACTTAAAACTATTGATCACTAGAAGCTTAGATAGATGTAGCATTGAACGATGGTGAGGGTGACCCAAGCGATCGTGCCAGAGGAAGGTGGAGTCGTTGGTGGTGTGGAGAGCTTGAGCCTGGACGAGGGAGGCGAACGGGGTAGATGCCGCCACGGTTGTGTCCATGGAGTAGAATTTTGTTGTCCTGTAGATCCTTGAGAAGAAAACCGTGAGAGTCAAAAGAAATAGAGCAGTTATTATCTTTGGTTAATTTAGAAATGGACAGGAGATTGTGAGCGAGAGAAGTAACATGAAGTAGATTTTGTAATTTTAGCTTACGAGAGGAGTCTGGAAGGGGAAGAAGACCTGTTCCGGTGTGATGGATAGGGAGAGACGATCCACTTGCTATAGAGATTGAGTCCGTCCCCTGATATGGGGTTGAATGCTGCAGATTGGTGAGATCTGATGTGAGGTGGGTTGATGCACCTGTGTCGAGGACCCAGTCAGCGATGGCGGTGGGTTGCGAGGGGTAAAGAGAGCTCTGTTTGGAGGACCTTGCTGTGTGTAATTGGAGTTATAACGATGCCAGCAGGCTAAGGCAAGATGCCCGGGTTTGCCGCATATCTGGCATATTGGTCTGTCGACAGTTCGTGAGGAACTGGCAGCTGGTTTGGCTGAAGGTGTGGAATGGCTGAGGACGGCTCCTTGTCCACGACCTCCTCTGTAACTGGAGGTGCGACCACATCCCCGTGCTGTGTATAGAGCATGGTGCTCACCAGCGACGGTCGTGTCCTGTTGAATTTCTATTTGTAAGTTAATCTCTTCACTGCAGAGCAGTGAGTACAGAGATTCAAGCATGACCGGCAATGGTGAGATTCTAATAGCTGCTTTTAATGGATTGAAGGTCGCTGGTAATCCTTTAAGGGTATAGAGGATTATATCCTCTGTGTCCACATATCCTCCTGCTGCTGAGATGTTATCTACAAGCGACTTAACTTTGCTTAAGTATTATGAGACTATTTGATCTCTCATTTGAACATTATGGAGTTCGTTCTTCAGCTGAATCACACGAGACCTGTTGGTGGGCTGCAGTCGCAGCTCGAGCGCAGTCCAGATTTCACAGGAGGTTTTGAGTTGTAAGATGTAGGGGAGGACGGATGAGGAGATCGTGGAGACGAGAGCTGAGATGAGGTTTTGATCCACTAGCTTCCAGAGTTTGTGATCGGCCTTTGAGGACTCCGGCGGACATGTGGTTGTTCCAGCTATATATCCATCAAAGCCGTTTGTAGCAAAGGCCTGATGGATTTGAAGCCTCCATATGGCGTAATTATCAATTGTAAGCTGAGTATGTACAATGAGTTTAAGATTCGACATCAGAAATTTCAATGCCGGAGGAATGATTGTGGAAGCCATAGATGAGGACAGTGTGGAAGATGACCTTGATTGGGTGGAGGAGTCGTGTTCGGCCATTGCTGGCTGGGCGCAGGTAAAGCCCTAGTGTTACGACTCTAATACCATAAAGAAACCTCTGTGAAGAGGAATGAATAGAGAAGAAGAAGAAGAAGAAGAAGAAGAAGATAGAGGACGATTCAGAGAAAGCAATGCTCGGTATTTTCCTTAATTCAAACAGAGGATATACAGTCGTTTTTATATCTAAGCAGGAGACAGGCGATTGCGAGGTCAGGCGACCGTTAGAGCTCAGTCTGTTGTGCCAGCGTCGCAAGAGATCGTGTCGCTGAAGCTCTGGCAGACGATCGTGGACGGTGAGGTGTGCTGGCAGAGCGTTTTAAGGTGTGTTAACAGAAACATTGTCATAGTATAAATCAATGGATAAAGAAAGAGAAATATGAGATTCTTGTAAAAGTTGTCTCAACCAAATCATATCAGTGGCAGCGGTGGCTAAGGCACAATATTTGGCCTCAGTGGAGGATCTTGCAATAGTTTTTTGTTTCTTAACTTGCCAAGATATCAAATTATTTCTAAGATAAGCATAATATCTTGTGGTAGATTTTCGGTCCACAGGGTCTCCAGCCCAATCAGAGTTACAATATGCTTGTAGAGTATACTTGCTAGGCCGAATAGGTAAACCGAATGATATGGTTCATTTGATATGCGCTCTTGCTTGAGGGGAGTGATGACCAATGTGGAGAGCTCTTCTGTGAGGGTCGACTTGTTAAATAACATAAAGAGTATAGAGGCTTCCTTTAAAATAGTTTTCTTTTTGCATTCGAAAGCAAATTTTTAGTATAAAAATCTCTTAAAAGCAACAAAAAGTACTTTCCAAAAGCTGGTTAGTTCAATCTCATATTTGATAGTTAAATAATATATTGGTATAGAAATATCAAGCTTTTCGCTCTCTCCCATTGGCTTAAACTCTCATCCTCCTTTGGTTCACACTTCCCAACATATTAAATGGTAATAAAACACAAAGTTTACTTTTACACCAAACCTATACCAACCCAACAACTCCTACCTGCTTTATACCAACTATCACGTTCCCATGGAACTGTTCCAGATTTGTCATACATCATGATCAATTGAAATTTATAGCTCATGTGGCTCTGACTTTACAAATTTGGTTCCCAAGCTATAAAATATAACTGCTTTGATTTTAACCCCAGGAATTGATACTTTCTATTACTATCATCAACAACTCATCATGCTTCTGCAAATCTGATTGCTTCAACATATCTCATCACTTCCCTAAACCAGTAGCACTTTTTTCTTATATTATTCGGCCCACATAATAGTGTTTGAAGTTTAGAAAATTATTTTTATAATTGATTCTCCTATGCAAAAGCAGCTATAAGCAATTATTGCAAAGCTGAAAGTTACAGGCTGCAGTGCTAAGATAAGATGCCACGAGTGACTTAACTCTTCTATCTTCGGTGCAAAAATGCTAAACTGAATAGAAGTTTCTTCTTGTTCTTATGGGCTGCTTTGGTTTACTCTTCTGAAACAGTTCTGGGATTAAGTTCTTCAATCTGGTAAACCATTCTGGGATGAAGTTTGCAACTATTGAGATTGAGTGTCCTCTGTTCTTTCATTATTTCAGTATTTTGTTTCATTCTAAGTTTGCCACATTTATGAAATTGCAGGTTCTAAGTATGAGTACAGTTGATCTTGCCAGTGCTTTGGCACAGATTATAGCAGACAAAAATCTTCAATTAATCAAGGTGATTACAGGATCTTTTTTTTTTCTTTTCTGGGCTTATTTTGTTACAGAAAAGCTTCAGTTTTCTTAATGTTTTTCTGCAGTTTCCTTAGTCTGTAATGTCTTGCTATGCATCTTTGATGGCTTACTATGGTTAATTGATAGCAAAGCTTGCTCATATCTGTATCTGAATGTCTGTTGATTTTATGCCTAATATTATCAAATTAAGCAATGATTTTAGCTATTTTTTATTAAAAAAAGGGATTTTAGGAAGCTGGAATGAGTAAAAGATAAAACAAAAGTAAGATTTTGTTTAGTTATGCTGTATGAAATTAAGTTATTGTTTCTTTAACATGGATGAATGAGTTGCTTTGTAAATTTTTTTGTTTTTAGTTTTGCAGCACAGTACTTTGTTTTGTATGTTTCCCATAAAAATCAAAATGAGTTAAGTACCAAAATGATCCATTAACTATTTACGAAGGATCAAAATGATCTCCGACTATTCAAAAGTCCCATTTTAGTCCTTTAATATTTCAAATGGAGAGCTAAATGATCCTACATAAGGACTAATTTGGTCACTTTTTAAAGAGTTAATAGATCAAATTAATACTTTTATATAACTGGGGACTATTTTAATCCTTCATAAAAGGTTAGAAACTAATTCGATCCTTTTCTTAAGTCAAATTTGATAAATGCTTGATTTTTAAAATACAAACCAACAAAGAAATATTCTGAAACAAAACCTAAGAAACATTTGACTTTGCATTTTTGCATGTAGAATTAGGCTTCATTTGGAGCAGCTTTCTTACTGCTTTATAATTATAAAGCAGAGTTTTAGTATTTTTTTTTTTCAAAAAAATTTGTACTAAAACTCTATTTTATTAAGCAATACAAAAATTGTCCCAAACGAAGCCTTAGTGTTCCGTGTCTGCATTAGCTGATTGTAGAAGCAATTGGTCTTTTGTTTCAGCAAACCTAATCCAAAAAATGGTCTACCTCAGGCTGCCTCTGCATTTTAATAAAGTTATGTGATGCTTAAAAAGGATATTTGTTCATTGAAAGAAGGCTGCCTTTGCATTTGAACTCTCTAGGAGTTTGACATACCACAGCAAAACAATGAAGAGGAGAGTGAGTGAGAGGGAGAGAGATGTGGGAGTGGGATGCAAACTTAAAGAGAAATGGAGGAGTTTTTAGTGCTTCTGGTGGAGGTCTTTGAACTCCTCAAGAGGGAGGAGGTGCTATTGTTTTTCATTTCATCTAGTCATAGTAGTAAAAAGCTCTCATTTGTGCCCTGGCAAAACATAAATGAATAGATTAATTGCAACAACAACAATATCTTCTTCAATTCTCTCTAAGCCATTGATATAGGCAAAGTGGTATATTTGTCCTTTTCACAAACTTTCTATAACGTGTAATCAGTTAAAACAATACATATGAAAAAGAACTTTTTGATCTCAATATGCCATAAGGCGCTTTAGGCTTTACTTGGGACTGCTTTCTTATTGCTTCTTAAAGCAGCTTTCTAGCACATATATTTTAATTTTTATACTAAAAAATCGATTTAATAAGCATGAAGAAAGCCATCCCAAACGAAGCCTTAGTCACCAATCACTTCAACAAATTAAATCAATCACGAGATAGTGAAGCTCCATGAATATCAAGTTCTATGATGAGAACCATGCTTTCAGGTTGCTTTTGTCATTGTCCTAAAACTTGAAAAACCTTGTGATGGCCATCAAAAGTTTATATAGATCATCTATTATGAAGCATAAGGTTTCGTTTGGGACGACTTTCTTACTACTTCTTAAAAAAACTTTCTTGTACAAAAATTAAATTTTTTGTACTAGAAAGTTGCTTTAAGAAGCAAGACGTCTCAAACAAAACCTAAATCTACAATTAATTATTCTATGAAGTTAAGAAAATTAACAAGCAAATGAAAAGGAAAAAGAAAAATTAAGAGGTGGGAGTAAGAAAGGAGAAGATTTTGTTTCTTCAAGAGGGAGGCTGTGTTATCATTTTAGTTCTAGCATGAGGAGAAGCTTTTATCCATAATTGAGAGAAGTTCTAATCTGGCCTCTTGCACTTGAGAAATATAGTAATTATAACAACAATAACATCATCTTGTTTACATCCAATCATATATATTAAACCAAGTAATATATCATCTGTATTTAGATTTTTTTGAAGTAAACAAAGTGATATATCGATCTGTACCCTTCTTTTAAAGCTTAGTTTATTATTCGATTTCTACATGATCATTGATGCAAGTGAATCTCACCAAATCACAAATATTTTGTGCATTTGCGTTTGCGTGATTTGATTTCTTGCCCTTCATGTTTTCGCTCATTGCTATTTTCATAGCATATCTTCCTTTGCGCTTAACATACAATGCCTAATAATATGTTAAATACTTGTAGCTCCCAGAGGATGCCGGCGAAATTCGAGGAACCAAGCATCAAATGTGGGAGATGAAGTACTCCAATGAAAAGAATGAACTGCAAGTGAAGAAGCTAATGGAAGATAATATTGAATCTGCAACACAATTCCTCAAGCTTAATAAAGCCTTCTACATATTGCCAATACCATTTGCTAACACTATTTTTTCCTCTCACAATCTGTCTTCTGATTCATATAACTTGAAGCCCTTTGAGCCTCAAGCCCCATCATAGGTCACACGGATCTCCACTTGCACGTGCCCATCAACAACTCCTACAACTACATACATATATACTTTAATATTTTATTATATTTCCAAATCATGAATCATAATGTTTGCTCCCTTCGCTTCCTTCATTCATCTATACTTTCCTCTTGTTAGTGTTTGACAGCTGATTTAAAATAGATTTATACACATGTAATTCATATAGTCTTAAATTTATATTTTGCATGAATTTTATGTGATAGTGGTGGGTGGCAGTCAGTTCAATTGATAAAGATCATGGTAGTTATTATCAACATCTTGAATTTGATCGTGCACAGACAGACGCATGAGTGTGTGGTGATAACATGTGAGATATCACACGTAGAAGAAATTATTTTGTGCGGTTACCGGAAGGCATTAAGAGGCAAATCAGAAAGCGCCACATCATTTTTTTGTGTACCGGTGTTATGTACCGTTGTGTGTCGAGTGATATGACGCATCCTGATTCGCCTCTAGACAATTCCATGACCACACAGAATAATTTCTCCACATGTAGATGCTGGTTAGTCCAATTGAAAAAGATCTTGAAAGTTATTATCAATATCTTGAATTTGATCACACACATGACTGTGATGATAACATATGACATATCACACATGTTTGTTTGTTTGCTTCTTTGTTTGGTGGGGATTGAATTAATATTGTGCTTCTCATGCGTCTTTTTTTATATCGTGTTGAAAACTACGTGTTTTTTTTTTACATTGTGGGATACTTCATACTGCAAAATGAAAATAAATTAATATATCATTTGGTAAAATTCAATTGCTATTATTATTATTATTTATTTTTGAATTCTAAGTTGAAATTGATGGTGAGGATAACAATTATGTATATTAATGAATTTAGATGAATTTAGGCCCCTCATATTCTACTATTATGATATTGTTGCGTCCAGGAGTATTCGTGGCGGTAGAGAAATATAAAGTTATTGTCTCAGCGTTGTATAAAAATCCGGCACGCAACCAGATAAGAGAGAGGGTCTAGCATTTATGAGACACCAAGATTTTACGTGGAAAACCCCTGAAAAGGGGGAAAAACCACGGGGCCTAGCCTAGTTTGAAAAGTTCCACTAGTGTTTTGTAAATTACAAGAAGTTGATTCGTCCCACAAGTCAGAACGATCAGATTACAATCCGTTTCTTCTAATCTGAAGCAAAATTACAAAGTTCTGAAGAATTCAGGCGTCTCCCGAAAATCTGGCAGAATTCCGGCGTATTCAGGCGGCAGAAAGAAACTCCGGCGGTGGTCGAGGAGGAGATGATTCTCCTTTCCCCTTCTTCTCTTCTCTTCTTCTTTCTCTTCTCACTTGAGTCCTCTTAGGAAGAATGAGGGCTCTATTTATAGTTTTTCTGAAGTGGCATGGCTTGTAAATAGGTGTGAAATCATGAGCGAATAGGGAGTGGTCGAATGGACGGCCGATATTGAACCCTTCGATCATGCATCGTTTGTTGGACATTTGAAGGCCTTAGTGATGTCGGAATTCGGCGATCTTGGGCTCGTTGGATATGTCTCGTCGAGCCGTTCGATTTGAGTATAAGCTCGTTAAAATCGGAGACCGTTTGGTAACTCAAATTGTGGTACGAGCTTTTCAACAACACTTCGGGTGCTTGATTTGTGCTCATTTGAACTCAAATTGAGTTCAATTTAATGTCGTTGATTTCGTATTTCCGAGACGCTCAATTTGACTGTAAGCTTGCTGAAATCGGAGTTCAGGTATTCCCCGATTTAATTTTTGAAGTTTTCGGGTTGAGTTTTGCATCTAGATTCGTGCCCAATCAAGATAATTTCATGATAACATATCATATATAAATAAAAATATTACCATTGTTCTAATATAAAAGCATAAGCTAATGGTTATATTACAAGGAAATCATGGATTAATTTCTCTATAATTGTTTATTAACACCTCATTTCATGGATGGTTTTAGTTATAAGAATCGTTTGTTATTATTTGTAAAATGAAGAGCCATTGCAATTATTTTTTAAAAGTTATTTATATTATACTTATTTTTTAGAATAATGAGCAATGAATCATAAAATATATGTGATTTGAATTTGTGATCTTAGAGAAATAGCATTCTCCTTCAATCATATAAAATTATAATTTTTATATTTTTATCATTAAAAAATGATAGAAAAAATTTATTTAAATATTATTTTTTTGAAGATTTTTTTACCCAAAAATAATTTAGAAATAGCCCCAAATGAAGCCCTAACTGAGACAGGTCAAGCTGAGCTCGAGTCACCGTTGTCTTTAATTTGGGCTTGATTGATTTATAGAGTTAGAGCTTGAACTCGAACTTAATTCTATCAATTCGAGTCAGTTCATTATTATGAAAAAGAAAAATGATTCTGATTCCAACAATTGTTATAATAAAATAAAAAAATGATAAATTAGAAAAGATATATATAATTTTTAAATAATTTTATACTTTATAATTTTAAATGCTAATATATTTTATGTATATTTCATATTAATAATTTGTAAACGAGCCAAATCTCAAACGAATAAGTAGAGGCTAACTCAAATTTGACTCATTAACTTTTCAAACTCAACTCAGAAGTTATTTATTGAGCTGAGCTCGAGCTGACTCATGAGTCGCTTGACTCACTTACACTTGTGCTTGATATCAACCTAAAATAGTTTATCTACTAAAAATTCTCAATTCAACTAATTGATATTTCTTTTTAATTTCAACCTTTATATATCCATTTAAACAGATATAATTATGATAAGTTTCTTCATATTCATATAAATATAATATATATATATATATTTGGGTACCCTATTCACTTCTTTGGGCTTCTCTTGAATCGAGAAAGAGGTTTGATTTTACATATTTTTGATATATAGTTTGATATATAGAAGGTATCATCCGGATAATTCCAATCGAAGCAATTTGATGTCTGACTCGGGCCTATATGACATGACCGATCGATAGAAAGACTCCAACACTCCACCTTTGTCATATATTCCATATATCACACTAGATAGATATCATATTCATGGCATACGATTGACTTTCAAGATGCCTTGAATATATATATATATATATATATATATATATATATATATATATATATATATATATATATATATATATATATATATATATATATATTGGCATTATGTCCATCTTAGTAAATTTAATAATTACAAAATTAAGTTAATAAATTTAATATAATAATTGTTCACTTATGGCAAAAAAGTTAGATAATTACAATCATAACATTCAAATATTATAACTATTTACAAAATTAAGACATTATTACATTTTTTTTTTCAAAATTCTCACTCAACCATTAAAAATCATTTTTTATGAAATTTTTAACAATCTATTTATTAAATAAAAAATAAATGCTCCTATGATCATAAATAAATAAACGAATCAATGTTCAATTTTATTTATTTATTTATTTAATTTTTATTTAAGATTTTATTCAAATTTATTTAATATTTTAATAAATAAATATTTTATATATCCAATTAACTATCATTTATTTAAAGCCTTTTTTGAATGACCGGTCAATATATTATATTTATGTTTAATTAATTCAAACTTTTTAATTCTCTATAAAATTTATATTTTTCAGATTTAATCTAAATTTTAATAAACTTTCTATAACAACTTTAAAAACTTATTTTCTTTATAATATTTTTACAAAAAGTAAGAAAACCGTCTAAAAAATAGCCCTAATTAAAAAATATTAATGAGCCAAGATAATTTGTATCAACCACTTAATTAAGCTAATCACTTATTAACATAAAATTTTAGCTTAAATAAATGTGACTAATTATTCACTTAGCTCCTACTTCCTTGATTAATGCTCTCTCTCAAATTTCTATTGGCAGTGTTAACTCTCTTTGCTTGTTTATGGGAGCATTATGAGGAGGGCAAATTAAAAGATTTTTAAGCAATTACTACCACAGTGAAACCACCCCTACTTGGTATAGATTTATTTAGCATAAATGTCATGCCCTTCGTTTCTTTGCTTACTGTTGGATGGCCATTTTTGGTGGGTACAGAACCTCGGATGCACTACTGAATAGAAACATTATGGTGGATTCCTTATGCCCTCTCTGTCATTCTTTTGCTAAAACGACTTCAAACCTATTTTCTTAATGCAATTTTTCTTTTGTTGTCATATATTAAAGAGTTGGTGTCAGGGATTCAAGATATGTTTTTAGGCCAACTCTCCTTTAAGTTTTTGAAATTATATGAATGATTTGGAGAGGTTGGAAAAAAATGTTACAAGATTTTACTTGATTATAACTTATGCTTCTCTTTAATGCATATGGAGAGAAAGAAAAGATAGGAAATTTGGTTCTTCATAGTACTCTTCTTCCATCACTATTTGCAACAAAGTTAAAAAAGTTGTCTTCCTCAAAATCACAAAATGGAAAATTAGGGATGTGATTCTATATCCGCTCTAACTTTGGGTAAAGGGATTACTCCTTTTGGGTTATATGGTACGGCTTGTCATCAAACTTTATTTCTTGGAGAGGGATGGGTCTGTGTTGTTATTGTTATTTGCAATGCCAATGGATGATTAATTTCCATTTTCTATTGCATGGATGATATGTTGGTCTCTCTATTCGTTCTTTCTAGTTGATAGGTGTTTCTCGTGCAATTTGTGATGCATGGCTCTTCAACTTCTAACATGGAGGGATTTTTTTTTTTTGCAAGTTCTGGAGGATGATGTTAATCCCTGCTTTCTTATCAGCTCAATCCTCTTGGATGATCTTCGAGCAACCAGGGGTTTACGAGGTTGCTATTTTGTTTAATCTAATCAATTTTTTTCAGATGATATTTGAGTCTAGGCTTATTTTCTCTGTGCTGTAACACATCATATTTTGCTTTTGCTTTTCTAAGCTAGATTAGTTCCTCCTTTCTTTTGGAGCTCATGGGCTCCCTCTTTACTTGTATTTTTCTCACTTGCAATTTTTACAGTTTAATGAATGGGAAACCTAATTTTAACCAAAAGAGAAAGAGAGAGAAAATAAAAATAAAAATAAAATAGAGAGAGAGAGAGAGAGAGAGAGATGGCATGTGCATTGATGAATGCTGTCGGATTTTGAGTGCTATGAAGGAAAATAGAGCATGATCAGTTACTGATGTGATCAGAATATAATGATTTGACCCACATCCATTATTCCTTAAGCACTTCTGATTAAATTAAGCAGAAAAGTAATTAGTGATTAATGAGACAGAAATTAGAAACAGTATTTGCTTTGCCTGCTTCTGCAGAGGCAATTACAGCATCTTTAGCTTATTATATTTCCAAAAATTTCTCTTTATTTATAACTTTGAAGCTTCTGATTTGATCTAATTCTTTAATTTATTGAACAATGTGTCGGTGAAAGGAATATGATTCCATATTTGCTATTATAACTTAGAATATTAGCGTGCCAATAAGTGAGAAGATCTAACTATTTATGTTTCATTTGGTATAAATTTTTTACTGTTTTTTTAAGTAGTTTTTTAATATAAATTTTTAATTTTTTGTACTTAAAACATTATTTTAAGAAACAGTAAGAAAGTTGTCGCAAACAAAATCTTAATCTATGATTTCATTTGCGACAGCTTTAGTCCACTGCGTTTTTCCTGTTTTCAAGAGAATTTGTGTATTAAAAAGAAGTTCTTTACAAAACAATAAAAAAGTTATACCAAACAAAGCGTGAATCATAATAAAACGAAAATTTTAAGCTTGCATTGTTCCGTTTTGTTTTTGGGTCGGATTCGAATTAAAATCTCAAATCAATTCTTTTTGTTTGATGTTTAATGTTTGTTTTAAATGTTATTAAATGAAGCTAAGTTTGATTTGATTTGGAGAGTATTGGTAAGGAATAATTATTTAGTTTGCTTTTTAATCTTCAAATTTGAATTAGCGATCTGCATATGTGTATGGTGGTGTAATGGCAGCAATGTAACTTTTTTTTTTAGTTGTTTCTTATTAGTTTGATTTATTTAATTATATATTGTAATGTATTTAAAGAGACTTTCATTATTTCAATGAAGGTTGCAGGAATTGATGAAATCGGGCCAGATTCTGGTTAACCCTTTGACCTGAAAGTGACCCAAAATTGAATCGTTTTTTATCCGAAAACCAGTTTTGACTCAAAAACTCGAGATTGACCTGTTTTGACACATTTTTCACCTTAAAGCAGAGTTTGACCCATTTTTGACCTGAAAACTATCAATTTTTTCACAGTTCCGAGTCATGTCGGGTTGATCTAGACTCGAAATGGGTCGGGTGCGGGTTAAAAAAATGAACCCATTTTAAAAGAATGGGTCGGATTCTAGTTGACCCGAATAGTGCCATGTCAATTTTAGGTTCGAACCGAACCCGACCCGTGACCCAAAATTGACACCGCTTACCACTCCTCGAGACTGGCATCAGGCTGTGCATCAGAAGGTTCCCCCAAGGATGACGATGCAAAATCTGATGTGAAGGTGGAGTGAATATCCAATAGTGTCGGTAACATAAGGTAGTTCTGAGAGGAACCCTCATCGGCTTAAGAGGATAGCCCAACATTGTATGGTTATCCTTGTCATCGAAGTATCGTTCATCACCGATGTATATCTGTTGGCATAATCTGTGGCATAAGTCACCTACAATGTTAAAGTCCCGTTGCATAGCCATATCCTCAATCCCTCCAAAGCATGGTTGCGATCACATCTCCATGTCGATAAAAAAAATCCTACTGCAAGTATTTGCAAAATTTAGGTAGAAACTTTAATTTAACGTAACTAAACTTACTACAATAATATCATTTCACATACCTCATTATCCTCCACATGCGAAGAAATTAACTCATTCACTAATGGCAAACGAAAAACTAACATCAATGTGTACTTGGATGTATCATACTTAAGCGTTTCATATCCCTTAACTTTAGCTGTTGTAGTTTTTTTTTAGCTAGCACTTGCAGGGGACGATATCTGCCCCAATATAAGTCGGTGCAAACTTAGCACCTAAAAGCAATTCTCCAACATACATAAGAACAAACAACGCCCCTCGTCCTGTCATAATTGCACTACTAAGTTTCACTAATCATTTCCTATGATAAACCAACACAACCCGTTCACAAGTCGAGCATTGGCAGATTACTAACAAATATATTATATAAAATATTGACATCTATATACTAAAATAACAAAACTACCTAAATTGTTCATCTCTTCATAGGTAACATATATAGAGTAACCCTAACACAATTTTAGTATCTCATACATACATCAATGCATATCTATTGACCTAACAGTTTGACTAAAAAACACGTACTTTAAGTAGCCAACCATCCGCTAAACTGGCGATTTTGTCTAGTTTAATTTTTTCTTTTTCCATTGGTTAAGAGGCTAATTTAAACATGGGCTTTGTTTGGGACGAATTTCTTACTGCTTCTTAAAACAGCTTTATAGTATAAAAAATTTAATTTTTAAACTAAAAAACTGTTTTAAGAATCAATAAAAAAGTATTACCAAACAAAGCCTTAAACATTATTTAGTTTAAAAAACTACTCTTCGCTTAAAAAGATATCTTTTTAATGGCTCCATACCAAATTGTACACATAATATATATTTTTACCTTTATTTTAAAGTAATGCAAATACACTTAAAAAAGAATTTAATAACATCAATCATCTAATACATGTGAAACATAATAAATTTATATGTAAAAAAAACATATATTTTTAAAATTTGAACATATAATGCAAAACAGTAATATTGACATATAATCAAATTAGAGTAATTTTCAACAGTAATATTGATCACAGTCATTATTACAAAACAAATCAAGCATGATGACACTCTTACAATGACAAAATATATATTTATAAAGTATTTTTTTCTTATATTAAATCCCTCTAACACTTCACTTATTTCAATCCTCCATTGTTCTCTGTGAATAATTCCATTACTTAAGCCTTTCTTCATAAATCTCATAGCTAACACCATTTTTATAAAAGAAATTTGAAACAAAACAAATAGTAACATTTGCATATTTAGGCTTCCATTTGGAACAGCTTTTTTATTGCTTTATGAAACAAATTTTTAGTTGAAAAATTGCTTCATAAAGCAGCAAGAAAGTCGTCCCAAACGAAACCTTACTGTATTTTTCTCAAGGGCTGGAAGCCAACCCCTTTGCTTCAAATCCCTTCATTATTCTCAGCCTCCTGCAGGAGGAAATGAACATCCTGCAAATAATTTGTGGAAAAAGAAATAAATTAATTTTTATTAATTTATATCATTAAAAAGAAAATTTATATAATAAAATGAATGAAAAAATAAATTTTGAAAAAAAAAAAACAAAAAGTATATGAGCTTACTCCCATGGGACATCTCCAGCCAACATCCAATCCTCTTCTTTATCTTCATATGCAATTGCATACTCAGTTCCACTGCTTGCTTCTGTCTCTGAAGTCTCACATTCTTAAGGGAAAAAAAATTAAAAATATAATAATTAGTAAATTATATTGATATCATGCTTTCTGAAGCCTTTATTATATTATTATTAAAAATAAATTCAATAACTTTCTTTAAAAAAAAAATCAAATGGTTCTTTATTGATCTATTTGGGAGGACGGTTGCAGTATTTTATAAAGCAGAATATAAAGCAGTTGTGGAAAAATAAATTTGTTGAAAGCTATGAATATTATCATTGTTTTTTATATTTGAGCTAATTAAGGCAAATTCATACAGATATCACATACGCAAGTTTCGAATCCAAGATCTTTAATTTCGTTGATCGCTAAGGGCATCTCTAACCGAAAAACTCAAATTTTACTCCAAAATACAGTAATACATAAAAATGCAGAAACTCTTCTCCAATTAAATTTCATTTTCTAACATAAAAAAATGATATTCTTAATATATTCTTTCTCATAATATATATATATACCGGGTGAACAGTACAAATTCACTCCAAGCAAATAGCAAAATGTTTGACGTTCTGTTGGAACGACCGAACGATGCCATACAAATGTTTGACGTTCGATTGGAGAAGGTCGATCTAAAGCTCCCAACCAACAGATCAACATTATTTGTGTAATATGTTCATATCTAAACAATCAAACAATTTTTTCTTTATAGCTACCACACATGAACAACCCTAGTTATAAAAAGTATCTTCTTATCAAAGAAAACTTTAGATCGCAACAAAAGAGCAAAAAACAATCACTAAATGAAATAATGATTGAGATCTGAAAATTAAAATCCTAAATGTGTATTGTTGCACGAAAATTGAGGTGAAATTTTTCTTCAAAACAACTAATTAGATCCTTATTCAACCCTTCATCATATGATAAAACTATTCTTTTTTTCATTTTTTAAACTGAAAAATCATTATTTTAGATATATATTCTCACCTACGGAAAAAGAGAAGCATTTGAACATATCTTCCAATGCATCTCTAAGCTCCTTATACCCCTTATAGTTCTTGAGATCTATTTTCCTCAAGTAAGGCGCCCCATCCATACTGACTTTCACCAAGATTCCGCAGCCGGCGACCTCCGCCGCCACCGATCGCCTGGCATGGAAACTGTTCCTCCTGTTCGATCTCACCGGCGGCCAGCCAACCACTTGCGCCCTACAAGATACAAAATAAAATTAGAAAATTTCCAAATTTTCTATCAAAATTAAAAATTGCACAATATAAATAATGCAAAATTAAATTTTGATCACAAATTTAGAAAATAGATTTTCGATTTGCAGCTCTGAATAATTGAACCAAAAATAAAAAATAAAAAACTTACTTAGCAGAGGACCTCTCGATCTCAGAATCCTCAGTCAACGCTCGTTTGTTCAACTTCGAAGCCGCTGCAGTTAGGTCGATTCCTGGCAGCCCGAGCCTTAGCTCGGTGTCTTCGAGATTATCGCAGTTGCCTTGCATTCTTGCCGCGGAAGGTAATATTAGGAATCCGGTGATCGCCGGAGTTGAGCTTTGTGAGGGTAAGAAAAGGAGTTAAGGAGTTTGTGGTCCTTTAGAAGAAGACTTATAGGGTTGGCCGGAAGGAATAATGAATGATGGCTGCAGGGGAGAGACGGGCAGGGGCAGTAGGGCCGGTCGGGCAGTTGGGGGACATGGTGGAGAGGAATGCCGGTTCATGTCGGGGCAGCCTGGGTCGGTGGATCCGGCGGTTGGACCGGAGGGGACAGTGGAGATTTAGTACTGGACCGGCAGGCCATGTGGGTGGGGCCGGGGATGGTTGGGTGGGTGGTGATAGGGATCTCGTGATTGAAAAATGCACTTCACATCCACTAATATTAATGTTTTTTTTATTTGAATATATATTTTTTTTTTGGGTAAATTAGGGACCAGAGCCCAAATCATTCAATAAAGAAGGAAAAATTACAGTAAGTAAAAAAGTCTGCTAGCATCACAAAAAGGCAGTAGACACAAAACCCTATCAGCAATTGGCTGCAGAAAAATGAAAACTATAACATAATTGAGAAAAACAAAAAGGACTCAGAATAGCATTACACATGATAATCACCCAGGCCACAAAATTGATCCAAAAGGATACAAAGTTCCCCTGGTTGCCGGAAGGCCGTCCAAGAGGAGTAAAAGAAGGAATGCTCTCATCATCGTCCTTCAAAACAACAAAACCTGGTTGCCAGAGATGGCCATCCAGGCTTTGGCAATGGTCGGTAAGCAGCAGGGTCTCGGAAAGCAGCAGGATCCTCAACCAGCAATACAGGCGAAAAATTGGTGCAGAAAACATTGAATCCAGATCAACTCCTCATCCACTTGACTGACTTAAGATGCACAGCTCTTTTAATCTTAGCAATAACAGTGTTTTGACAGTCAATAATATTTCCAAATATCCTGTCATTCCGGGCACGCCAAAGATAGTAGACAATAGCATAAAGGAGCATATAACAATAATTCTTCCTGCTCCTATCCATTTCCCAATCATCAATGCATTGAAAAACTTGCCCAAGATTTGGCCTTAGCAGCATACAAGTAAAGTAAGGAAAAACTTTCAAAAGAACCTGGGAAGAAAAATCGCATTCAAAGAACAAATGATTGTGGTTCTCCTCAAAGTTATGACATAAGGCACAATTGGGATTGACAGATAAACCCCTATAAATCAGATTATCAGCAGTTTTGAGGTCATGTCTAAAAGCCATCCAAGTCGTAAGAGAGAAACGTAAAACAATATTCTGATCAAGAAAAAAACAATTGAGAAAGCATTTAAAATCCGGCTTATCCAATCCAGTCCAGATACAATTGCCAGAATCAGGAGAAACAGGAACAGAGGAGATAGCAACATTAATGTCAGGAGGAAAGGAGTTGGGTAGATTCCATGAACCAGAGACCAAAAGAGAGGAAACTTTTAGCTCATAGGGATGAATCAGATGTTCCAAACTTACAGCTTTAAGTCTGTCTGCAATTGAGATACTGTCGCACCACGGGTCCCAGAAAAAAGACAGGGATGAGTTATCGGATTTAATACTAAGTTGAAAAGAAAGGGGAAGCCTGGATGCCACCTAACCTCCAATAGATGCTCTTCTTCATGTTGGCCGTGCACCAAAGAGAAACATATTTTCCTTTCCAGCATTTAAAAAGAAGGTTGTTGTTATTAAAAAACCTCCATATCATAGAACACCCAAATGCATAGTAAAGAGAATCAATGGTTGGGAGACCCAAACCCCCACATTGCTTAGGTAAACAGGTATCCTTCCACGAAATGATGTGAAGCTTTCTCTTAGAAACATCCCCATAGTATAAAATTTTTGCACAAAGGCTATGTCACGCCCCAGAATCTAACTTGGAAAGAATGTCAATCAATTGCACAACAATTTACCAGAGTTATCTATAAACCTTCAGTAAGCGATCTATCAGACATTTCTAACATTTAAAACATCAATATAACAGTCGATTCATAACTCAAAACATCATGTACAATACTCAGGAACTACACTATCAATACAAGAAAGGAAACTATCCTGTCCTGAGTACAAAAGAATCAACTATCTATCAAAAGAACTAAAAACCTGCAGATCTGGATCAATGCCTATCTCCTGCTCCCGAGCCCTGACCTGAAAATATCAACCACATATAATGAGCTTTACAAAGCCCAGCAGGTCACCTAATACCTATAACTGAAATCAAAGCACGGCAGAGCTATCAATATGCATGTCAATCTATCAATCTGAATCAATCAATGGTCAATGAGTCAATGCAGCGGAAATCAATAGTCGATAAAACCAATCAATGCAGCAGCAGGCAATTCGATAAATCAATAGAATCAATCAACGTCGTCAATCAAATCGATGCTATCAAAAATCAATACGATCTATTCAATTGAAATCAATCGAGAAAGGCGATACGAAGCAATGAATCTATAAAACAGCCAATACAGTGAAGAACAGTAGCGACAGTGAATCTATAAGTCTATAGGCAGCAATACGATGAATCTATAAGCAGTAGTACGATGTCCATGCTATCAATGCAATATCTATATCCATCCATTTCTATATCAATGCTCAATGTCGATGCACAGGAATCAATCAGTGAAATCAATGAAATCGTACGATCTAGTAAATCCAATCAAAGTCGATAAAGCAGGAATCTATAAAACAAAACAGTAAACATGCAATTCAATACTATATACTGAACAAGTACAATCTACTGGTCATGTTGCTGTTGTAGAATCCATATTGCTGTTGTAGATAATACATTGGTTCAATCAATAAGAGCCGTCACTCTTTTCGCCCGTCGGCATATCAATAAACTCCTTATATCTCCCTTCAATAATCAATAATCAATGTTTAAAGGAAAGCCCGTCGGCCCACCATCCTGTACAGGTATCAATATCAATCTCCACCAATGTTCAACCAGGTTCCACTTGCGATCAGTATCAATAGTCAATTCAATCAATAAGCAATTCAATAGTCAATATTAAAGCAATCATATCAATAGTCATATCCATATCTAATCAATCTATCAATTTCATACAATTCAAGAATCGTACGAAAATCGGGCAGCATAACGGTAGTCGGTCAAATTTACACAAAAATCCTGCAAAAAGACACAGTTTCCAAATCTATCCAAATTACAAAGGAATATCAATAACATCAATACAAGACTATCGATCTATAAAATCCAAATCAAATCAGGTCCCGATTATTTTCTATTCGATTATAATCGATTAAAATCACGTAGAATCAATTCCGACCGGTAAAATCTTCGTAGAATACAGTCAAATCGTGTACAATAATCATATCTATGACATACTAAAAGTTGTGCGGTGAAAGTCTTGTCAAATCAAAATCAGGTCGAAAAGTCGACTACGAAAACACAAAACAAATCATATCTCGGTCAAAACACAAAATCTCTGAAAACAGAAACAGGGTTCGGAGTCCTTACCACGAGATCTTCACTTTCCCCAACAGCAGCGTCGGACGAAAAGCGCTCCGCGGTCTCCGAAAACCAGTTTCCTCTTCTCTTTCCTTTCTCTTTCTCTCTCTACAAAATATCTGATTTTTATTTTTGATTTTCTCTCTCCTCAAAACGAGCTCATTTCCTTATATCATACATGGATCGGCCTGGCCGATCGTCTCGATCGGCCTGGACGATCAGACCAATTCTGGTCGTCCTGGCCGATACTCCAGGGCGATGATCAGGACGATTTTAGGAACAGTGCAGATCGTCCTGGACGATCTCAATATCGTCCTGGACGATTCTGTCCAGAATTTGCTCCAGAAATCAGCTGTTTTCAATGCACTGATCGGCCTGGACGATCCAAACTTCGTCCTGGCCGATTCTGGGAGGAAAATCCAAATCAGAGAGGAACAGTAAGGAAACGAGATATTACAATCTCCCCACCTTAGAAAAATGTCGTCCCGACATTTCCCTAAAGGTACGAAGCAAAAACAACGCAAAACAAATCGATCGAAAACCAAATCCAAAATAAAACTCGTCGAAATCCATACAGAACACACAATGCAATCAATCAAATGTCAATATGCGATGTTCATATGTCAATATCAATCGGTTAGTCAAATCAATCTTACCAGTAAAATCTTCTGGTCGTTGTTGATCCTGATGCTGTAAACTCTGTAGACTGTAAACGCGTGGCACCACTGGAGGAAGTGCAGAAGGTCATGGCGCAACTGTCTCCCTCTGATCTCTAATAATCCTATCATCCATCCGGTTCCCTGATCTCTCACTGTAGGCCCTCGAGCCAACAGTCCTCTGCTGCCCTGTACCCGTGCCAGAACCAGTCCTTCCACCCAGTCCTTTCTGAGGACAATCTGCTGCTCTGTGTCCTTGCTGTCCACAGTGAAAACACTGTCCCGTCAATAGGTAGCACTGACCTGCATGTCGTCTACCACAATGACTGCACGTGCCAGAACCACCAGATGATACTATCGATGCAGATCGTGACGCAGATCCCGATGCAGATCCCTTCGAACCCTCATACCTGCTTCTCTTCTCTCTATCTCTGGAATCATCTCGTCGTACGTCATCTCTCCTCCTCCTGGTATCCTCGTACCTCGATACTGGTGTCGCCAAATCAATTTCTATCAATCGGGCTCGCTCCACTAGTTCAGAAAACTCGTGGATCCGAAAAGGTACTAGTGGTTGCCTCAGCTCTCTGTTCAATCCGTGCAGAAATCTATAACACTTGTCTTCGGCAGTAGGGATCAGATGAGCAGCGTACCTCGCAAGTGCAGTAAACTCGGACTCGTACTGCATCACTGACTTGCGGCCTTGCTCTAAACTCATAAAAGCTTCCTGCATCTGTCGCTGAGCTGACGGTGGTACGAACCACATCCTGAACACTGTAGTGAACTCATCCCAGGTGATCTCAGCATTGGTCTTCCCCTGGAATTTCTCTCTCTGCTGTCCGATCCACCATCTCTCTGCCTCACTCTCCAACATGAATACTGCCAATGGTACTTTCCTGTTCCCCGGACACTGCATGCTATCAAAAATCTTCTCTATCCTCATTATCCAATCCTCAGCAGCCTGTGGTCCTACAGCCCCTTTGAACAACGGAGGCTTCAGCTTGTGGAACATCTGTAAATGTCTGTCAACTTCTTCCTCTTTGCTCCCACTCATCTTGCTCTGAGCATCCCCCATAACATGTGCAATCGCAGTAGCTAACTGCATCATACTCTCTGAAGGTGCTGGAGATGCGCTGTGTTGCTCATTCGGTACACTGGATTCTGCCGGAGGATCCATATCTTTTCACCTGCACAATTCAGAACAAATGATACACATATGCAATGATGTATGCCAATGAAGCTCTTAAAGCTACCCAATCTACCCAATCTCTCAATCCAAACCTACAACTCTGGTAACAATTCATTCTTCCAATAACATTGCTCTGATACCAACTTGTCACGCCCCAGAATCTAACTTGGAAAGAATGTCAATCAATTGCACAACAATTTACCAGAGTTATCTATAAACCTTCAGTAAGCGATCTATCAGACATTTCTAACATTTAAAACATCAATATAACAGTCGATTCATAACTCAAAACATCATGTACAATACTCAGGAACTACACTATCAATACAAGAAAGGAAACTATCCTGTCCTGAGTACAAAAGAATCAACTATCTATCAAAAGAACTAAAAACCTGCAGATCTGGATCAATGCCTATCTCCTGCTCCCGAGCCCTGACCTGAAAATATCAACCACATATAATGAGCTTTACAAAGCCCAGCAGGTCACCTAATACCTATAACTGAAATCAAAGCACGGCAGAGCTATCAATATGCATGTCAATCTATCAATCTGAATCAATCAATGGTCAATGAGTCAATGCAGCGGAAATCAATAGTCGATAAAACCAATCAATGCAGCAGCAGGCAATTCGATAAATCAATAGAATCAATCAACGTCGTCAATCAAATCGATGCTATCAAAAATCAATACGATCTATTCAATTGAAATCAATCGAGAAAGGCGATACGAAGCAATGAATCTATAAAACAGCCAATACAGTGAAGAACAGTAGCGACAGTGAATCTATAAGTCTATAGGCAGCAATACGATGAATCTATAAGCAGTAGTACGATGTCCATGCTATCAATGCAATATCTATATCCATCCATTTCTATATCAATGCTCAATGTCGATGCACAGGAATCAATCAGTGAAATCAATGAAATCGTACGATCTAGTAAATCCAATCAAAGTCGATAAAGCAGGAATCTATAAAACAAAACAGTAAACATGCAATTCAATACTATATACTGAACAAGTACAATCTACTGGTCATGTTGCTGTTGTAGAATCCATATTGCTGTTGTAGATAATACATTGGTTCAATCAATAAGAGCCGTCACTCTTTTCGCCCGTCGGCATATCAATAAACTCCTTATATCTCCCTTCAATAATCAATAATCAATGTTTAAAGGAAAGCCCGTCGGCCCACCATCCTGTACAGGTATCAATATCAATCTCCACCAATGTTCAACCAGGTTCCACTTGCGATCAGTATCAATAGTCAATTCAATCAATAAGCAATTCAATAGTCAATATTAAAGCAATCATATCAATAGTCATATCCATATCTAATCAATCTATCAATTTCATACAATTCAAGAATCGTACGAAAATCGGGCAGCATAACGGTAGTCGGTCAAATTTACACAAAAATCCTGCAAAAAGACACAGTTTCCAAATCTATCCAAATTACAAAGGAATATCAATAACATCAATACAAGACTATCGATCTATAAAATCCAAATCAAATCAGGTCCCGATTATTTTCTATTCGATTATAATCGATTAAAATCACGTAGAATCAATTCCGACCGGTAAAATCTTCGTAGAATACAGTCAAATCGTGTACAATAATCATATCTATGACATACTAAAAGTTGTGCGGTGAAAGTCTTGTCAAATCAAAATCAGGTCGAAAAGTCGACTACGAAAACACAAAACAAATCATATCTCGGTCAAAACACAAAATCTCTGAAAACAGAAACAGGGTTCGGAGTCCTTACCACGAGATCTTCACTTTCCCCAACAGCAGCGTCGGACGAAAAGCGCTCCGCGGTCTCCGAAAACCAGTTTCCTCTTCTCTTTCCTTTCTCTTTCTCTCTCTACAAAATATCTGATTTTTATTTTTGATTTTCTCTCTCCTCAAAACGAGCTCATTTCCTTATATCATACATGGATCGGCCTGGCCGATCGTCTCGATCGGCCTGGACGATCAGACCAATTCTGGTCGTCCTGGCCGATACTCCAGGGCGATGATCAGGACGATTTTAGGAACAGTGCAGATCGTCCTGGACGATCTCAATATCGTCCTGGACGATTCTGTCCAGAATTTGCTCCAGAAATCAGCTGTTTTCAATGCACTGATCGGCCTGGACGATCCAAACTTCGTCCTGGCCGATTCTGGGAGGAAAATCCAAATCAGAGAGGAACAGTAAGGAAACGAGATATTACAATCTCCCCACCTTAGAAAAATGTCGTCCCGACATTTCCCTAAAGGTACGAAGCAAAAACAACGCAAAACAAATCGATCGAAAACCAAATCCAAAATAAAACTCGTCGAAATCCATACAGAACACACAATGCAATCAATCAAATGTCAATATGCGATGTTCATATGTCAATATCAATCGGTTAGTCAAATCAATCTTACCAGTAAAATCTTCTGGTCGTTGTTGATCCTGATGCTGTAAACTCTGTAGACTGTAAACGCGTGGCACCACTGGAGGAAGTGCAGAAGGTCGTGGCGCAACTGTCTCCCTCTGATCTCTAATAATCCTATCATCCATCCGGTTCCCTGATCTCTCACTGTAGGCCCTCGAGCCAACAGTCCTCTGCTGCCCTGTACCCGTGCCAGAACCAGTCCTTCCACCCAATCCTTTCTGAGGACAATCTGCTGCTCTGTGTCCTTGCTGTCCACAGTGAAAACACTGTCCCGTCAATAGGTAGCACTGACCTGCATGTCGTCTACCACAATGACTGCACGTGCCAGAACCACCAGATGATACTATCGATGCAGATCGTGACGCAGATCCCGATGCAGATCCCTTCGAACCCTCATACCTGCTTCTCTTCTCTCTATCTCTGGAATCATCTCGTCGTACGTCATCTCTCCTCCTCCTGGTATCCTCGTACCTCGATACTGGTGTCGCCAAATCAATTTCTATCAATCGGGCTCGCTCCACTAGTTCAGAAAACTCGTGGATCCGAAAAGGTACTAGTGGTTGCCTCAGCTCTCTGTTCAATCCGTGCAGAAATCTATAACACTTGTCTTCGGCAGTAGGGATCAGATGAGCAGCGTACCTCGCAAGTGCAGTAAACTCGGACTCGTACTGCATCACTGACTTGCGGCCTTGCTCTAAACTCATAAAAGCTTCCTGCATCTGTCGCTGAGCTGACGGTGGTACGAACCACATCCTGAACACTGTAGTGAACTCATCCCAGGTGATCTCAGCATTGGTCTTCCCCTGGAATTTCTCTCTCTGCTGTCCGATCCACCATCTCTCTGCCTCACTCTCCAACATGAATACTGCCAATGGTACTTTCCTGTTCCCCGGACACTGCATGCTATCAAAAATCTTCTCTATCCTCATTATCCAATCCTCAGCAGCCTGTGGTCCTACAGCCCCTTTGAACAACGGAGGCTTCAGCTTGTGGAACATCTGTAAATGTCTGTCAACTTCTTCCTCTTTGCTCCCACTCATCTTGCTCTGAGCATCCCCCATAACATGTGCAATCGCAGTAGCTAACTGCATCATACTCTCTGAAGGTGCTGGAGATGCGCTGTGTTGCTCATTCGGTACACTGGATTCTGCCGGAGGATCCATATCTTTTCACCTGCACAATTCAGAACAAATGATACACATATGCAATGATGTATGCCAATGAAGCTCTTAAAGCTACCCAATCTACCCAATCTCTCAATCCAAACCTACAACTCTGGTAACAATTCATTCTTCCAATAACATTGCTCTGATACCAACTTGTCACGCCCCAGAATCTAACTTGGAAAGAATGTCAATCAATTGCACAACAATTTACCAGAGTTATCTATAAACCTTCAGTAAGCGATCTATCAGACATTTCTAACATTTAAAACATCAATATAACAGTCGATTCATAACTCAAAACATCATGTACAATACTCAGGAACTACACTATCAATACAAGAAAGGAAACTATCCTGTCCTGAGTACAAAAGAATCAACTATCTATCAAAAGAACTAAAAACCTGCAGATCTGGATCAATGCCTATCTCCTGCTCCCGAGCCCTGACCTGAAAATATCAACCACATATAATGAGCTTTACAAAGCCCAGCAGGTCACCTAATACCTATAACTGAAATCAAAGCACGGCAGAGCTATCAATATGCATGTCAATCTATCAATCTGAATCAATCAATGGTCAATGAGTCAATGCAGCGGAAATCAATAGTCGATAAAACCAATCAATGCAGCAGCAGGCAATTCGATAAATCAATAGAATCAATCAACGTCGTCAATCAAATCGATGCTATCAAAAATCAATACGATCTATTCAATTGAAATCAATCGAGAAAGGCGATACGAAGCAATGAATCTATAAAACAGCCAATACAGTGAAGAACAGTAGCGACAGTGAATCTATAAGTCTATAGGCAGCAATACGATGAATCTATAAGCAGTAGTACGATGTCCATGCTATCAATGCAATATCTATATCCATCCATTTCTATATCAATGCTCAATGTCGATGCACAGGAATCAATCAGTGAAATCAATGAAATCGTACGATCTAGTAAATCCAATCAAAGTCGATAAAGCAGGAATCTATAAAACAAAACAGTAAACATGCAATTCAATACTATATACTGAACAAGTACAATCTACTGGTCATGTTGCTGTTGTAGAATCCATATTGCTGTTGTAGATAATACATTGGTTCAATCAATAAGAGCCGTCACTCTTTTCGCCCGTCGGCATATCAATAAACTCCTTATATCTCCCTTCAATAATCAATAATCAATGTTTAAAGGAAAGCCCGTCGGCCCACCATCCTGTACAGGTATCAATATCAATCTCCACCAATGTTCAACCAGGTTCCACTTGCGATCAGTATCAATAGTCAATTCAATCAATAAGCAATTCAATAGTCAATATTAAAGCAATCATATCAATAGTCATATCCATATCTAATCAATCTATCAATTTCATACAATTCAAGAATCGTACGAAAATCGGGCAGCATAACGGTAGTCGGTCAAATTTACACAAAAATCCTGCAAAAAGACACAGTTTCCAAATCTATCCAAATTACAAAGGAATATCAATAACATCAATACAAGACTATCGATCTATAAAATCCAAATCAAATCAGGTCCCGATTATTTTCTATTCGATTATAATCGATTAAAATCACGTAGAATCAATTCCGACCGGTAAAATCTTCGTAGAATACAGTCAAATCGTGTACAATAATCATATCTATGACATACTAAAAGTTGTGCGGTGAAAGTCTTGTCAAATCAAAATCAGGTCGAAAAGTCGACTACGAAAACACAAAACAAATCATATCTCGGTCAAAACACAAAATCTCTGAAAACAGAAACAGGGTTCGGAGTCCTTACCACGAGATCTTCACTTTCCCCAACAGCAGCGTCGGACGAAAAGCGCTCCGCGGTCTCCGAAAACCAGTTTCCTCTTCTCTTTCCTTTCTCTTTCTCTCTCTACAAAATATCTGATTTTTATTTTTGATTTTCTCTCTCCTCAAAACGAGCTCATTTCCTTATATCATACATGGATCGGCCTGGCCGATCGTCTCGATCGGCCTGGACGATCAGACCAATTCTGGTCGTCCTGGCCGATACTCCAGGGCGATGATCAGGACGATTTTAGGAACAGTGCAGATCGTCCTGGACGATCTCAATATCGTCCTGGACGATTCTGTCCAGAATTTGCTCCAGAAATCAGCTGTTTTCAATGCACTGATCGGCCTGGACGATCCAAACTTCGTCCTGGCCGATTCTGGGAGGAAAATCCAAATCAGAGAGGAACAGTAAGGAAACGAGATATTACAGGCTATTTATAATTTTGCAGCAACCTTTACGGATGATAGTGCATCTCACCCAGTAAGCCAAAATGTTGAAAATAGTGTGCTTAAGATACTGAAATCTACCAGCAAAGGATAGATTCTTAGCTTTCCAACCATCAAGAGCACCTTGAATTTTATGTAATAAAGGTTGGAAATCTGAAATTTTAAGTCTTTTGCAATAAATCGGGATGCCCAGGTATTTGAACGGAGAATGAACAACGGGGATGTTCAAAAAGTTCAAAATTCCCTCCTCATTATGCACATTTTTAGAAAAGACAATAGAGCTTTTGGTGCTGTTGGTATAAAGGCCCGAGATTCCAGCAAAATCATCAAGAATATTGTTAAGAGTTTGTGCATTTTGAATAGTGGCTCTTCCAAAAACAAGCAAGTCATCAGCATAAAGGAGATGAGATATGAAATTATTACCCAAATCAGAGCCTTGGAAGGAATTCTTCAGAACAGCATCCTCGAAATGGTTAGAAAGACTATCCATAGCCAGACAAAAAAGGTAGGGTGATAGGGGGCACCCTTGTCTGAGGCCAGAGGAGGAATTAAAGAAACCTTCCAGAACACCATTGATAGAAATGGAGAAATAAATATCAGTAATGCACCCCCTTATCCAATTCACAAAGGAAGTGGGAAACCCCTTATCAGTCAATTGCTTCAGAACGAATTTCCTAGAAACCGTGTTAAAAGCTTTGTGAACATCAAACTTAGCACAAAACATGGGAGGTTTATCTTTAGCATTGAACTCCATAAGCAATTCAGAAGCAAGGATGATGTTATCAGAAATGATTCGATTTTGGATAAAACCTGCCTGATTATAGTGGGTGATGTGGGGCATAACAACCTTTAATCTATTGGCAATAATTTTAGCAATAATCTTATAAAAGGTGTTGCATAAAGAGATCGGCCGGTAATCAGAGATATTGCTAGCATGAGGTTTCTTAGGGATTAAAGTAATAGCCGTGGCCTTAGCTTGCTTAGGGAGAGAACCTGTGGAGAAGAAGGACAATATCCCCTCACACAGCTGTTTACCAATGGTGTTCCAAGAAGATTTGTAAAATTCGAAAGAATATCCGTCAGGTCCCGGTGCCGAGTGATTAGGGGAGGAAAAAATGACCTGCTTAATCTCATCCACAGAGATTGGAGCAACCAGTCCAGGGATGAGTGAAGAAGGCAGCTTGTGGGAGATCGGGGCAGCCCGGCTATGGTTTGAAGGAGGGGTGGGGGTATTGAACAGGTTCTTGAAATGTTGAACAATGGCAGCGGCAATCTCAGAATTGTTGTAGAAAGTTCCATTGGCCATGGATAGGGCTTTAATCAGGTTAGAATTTTGCCTCACATTGATTCTGGAATAAAGAAAATGGAGGTCGTCCTCCCCACACGACAACCATTTAGCTTTAGCACGCTGGGAGATCCAATCAGTCCAGTCTGCATTTTTTTGAATGAGCTTGTGGCTAACAGCTTTGAGATTCAGGTTCAAAACAGGATCCAAAGGAGAATTCTGGAGCTGAGAGATAATAGAATTCTGATTAATGGAGAGCTCCTTAATCTCATTATAAAGGGAGTTGGAGGTGGACCAATCTTTGCCTTTAATTTTAAGCTTGAGATTCTTGAGCTTGTGGTAGAAGGAATGAATAGGGCTACAATGAAGCTTTTGAGAGAAGGTAGAGATCAACACATCCGAAAATTCCGGATTGGAGACCCAGAAATTTTTAAATTGAAATCTCTTCTTCAGGTTGCAGTTAACACCATGTTGCAAAACAATAGGGGTGTCACGCCCCAGAATCTAACTTGGAAAGAATGTCAATCAATTGCACAACAATTTACCAGAGTTATCTATAAACCTTCAGTAAGCGATCTATCAGACATTTCTAACATTTAAAACATCAATATAACAGTCGATTCATAACTCAAAACATCATGTACAATACTCAGGAACTACACTATCAATACAAGAAAGGAAACTATCCTGTCCTGAGTACAAAAGAATCAACTATCTATCAAAAGAACTAAAAACCTGCAGATCTGGATCAATGCCTATCTCCTGCTCCCGAGCCCTGACCTGAAAATATCAACCACATATAATGAGCTTTACAAAGCCCAGCAGGTCACCTAATACCTATAACTGAAATCAAAGCACGGCAGAGCTATCAATATGCATGTCAATCTATCAATCTGAATCAATCAATGGTCAATGAGTCAATGCAGCGGAAATCAATAGTCGATAAAACCAATCAATGCAGCAGCAGGCAATTCGATAAATCAATAGAATCAATCAACGTCGTCAATCAAATCGATGCTATCAAAAATCAATACGATCTATTCAATTGAAATCAATCGAGAAAGGCGATACGAAGCAATGAATCTATAAAACAGCCAATACAGTGAAGAACAGTAGCGACAGTGAATCTATAAGTCTATAGGCAGCAATACGATGAATATATAAGCAGTAGTACGATGTCCATGCTATCAATGCAATATCTATATCCATCCATTTCTATATCAATGCTCAATGTCGATGCACAGGAATCAATCAGTGAAATCAATGAAATCGTACGATCTAGTAAATCCAATCAAAGTCGATAAAGCAGGAATCTATAAAACAAAACAGTAAACATGCAATTCAATACTATATACTGAACAAGTACAATCTACTGGTCATGTTGCTGTTGTAGAATCCATATTGCTGTTGTAGATAATACATTGGTTCAATCAATAAGAGCCGTCACTCTTTTCGCCCGTCGGCATATCAATAAACTCCTTATATCTCCCTTCAATAATCAATAATCAATGTTTAAAGGAAAGCCCGTCGGCCCACCATCCTGTACAGGTATCAATATCAATCTCCACCAATGTTCAACCAGGTTCCACTTGCGATCAGTATCAATAGTCAATTCAATCAATAAGCAATTCAATAGTCAATATTAAAGCAATCATATCAATAGTCATATCCATATCTAATCAATCTATCAATTTCATACAATTCAGGAAATGTACGAAAATCGGGCAGCATAACGGTAGTCGGTCAAATTTACACAAAAATCCTGCAAAAAGACACAGTTTCCAAATCTATCCAAATTACAAAGGAATATCAATAACATCAATACAAGACTATCGATCTATAAAATCCAAATCAAATCAGGTCCCGATTATTTTCTATTCGATTATAATCGATTAAAATCACGTAGAATCAATTCCGACCGGTAAAATCTTCGTAGAATACAGTCAAATCGTGTACAATAATCATATCTATGACATACTAAAAGTTGTGCGGTGAAAGTCTTGTCAAATCAAAATCAGGTCGAAAAGTCGACTACGAAAACACAAAACAAATCATATCTCGGTCAAAACACAAAATCTCTGAAAACAGAAACAGGGTTCGGAGTCCTTACCACGAGATCTTCACTTTCCCCAACAGCAGCGTCGGACGAAAAGCGCTCCGCGGTCTCCGAAAACCAGTTTCCTCTTCTCTTTCCTTTCTCTTTCTCTCTCTACAAAATATCTGATTTTTATTTTTGATTTTCTCTCTCCTCAAAACGAGCTCATTTCCTTATATCATACATGGATCGGCCTGGCCGATCGTCTCGATCGGCCTGGACGATCAGACCAATTCTGGTCGTCCTGGCCGATACTCCAGGGCGATGATCAGGACGATTTTAGGAACAGTGCAGATCGTCCTGGACGATCTCAATATCGTCCTGGACGATTCTGTCCAGAATTTGCTCCAGAAATCAGCTGTTTTCAATGCACTGATCGGCCTGGACGATCCAAACTTCGTCCTGGCCGATTCTGGGAGGAAAATCCAAATCAGAGAGGAACAGTAAGGAAACGAGATATTACAAGGGGAGTGGTCAGAGATGTAAGGGTCATCCACAATATAATAAGAGGTTGGGAATTTCTCCAACCAAACATCATTCACCAACATCCTGTCTAGTTTAATGTGAATTGGATTATCTGTTCTCTGATTGTACCATGTAAAAAAATGACCTACCGAAGAGAGGTCATGGGCTCCCATGTTAAAAATAACATTTTGAAAATTATCAAGCTTGTTGTTATGCAAAAGAGACCCACCAGCTTTTTCATGGGCAAACCGACAGAAATTAAAGTCCCCCAGAACTAACCACGGCGAAGTAATAGTAGTGCTAAGAGCAGAAATATCATTCCACAAAATTTTCCTTTCCTCCATATCATTAGAGGCATAAACCGCAGATAGGTAGAAACTCTCATTGAGATTAGAAGTGACTAAGCCATGAATCATCTGACTAGAGGAGAACAAAGGTTTGAAGTTCGCATTAAGTGAATTCCACTTGACCCAGATCCTGTCCGGAGAGGCGCAGGAAAAATTGTCAGAAGAGGCTTCATTGGGGAAAATGCAGTGACTAGAAAGAAACCAACCATTAGAGGAGTTGAAGGAAGAAAATCTAGTTTCCAGCACACAAAGAAGATCCAGATTGAATTTTTTGACCAAGTTTTTACAACACAAAACTTTGTTCGGGTTATTGAACCCGCGGGTATTCCAAGCCGCAAGGGAAGGGAGGCTGGTCATTGGGATTTGGAGGTGGGGGTTGTAGCCTTTTTGGCTGTTTTGGATCTGGTGGCTTTAGCATTACTAGAATTGGCTGGCGTTTGTTTCTCATGTCCCAAATTAGAGCCTCCAGAAGTGTCCCGACCAGAGGAGGACGGAAGCTCAGAAGCTCTTGAATTTGGCATTTGGATTAGGGCTGGGTCAGGCTGATCTGATAGGATAGCAAATTTGTTGGTCGTGGGTACTGGAGGGGATTTAGGGGGGATAATGGTTAAAGATGCGGTGGAGGCGGGGTTGATAGATTGGGTTGGTGATTCAGTGGAGGGTGAGTTAAGGTTGGGGACAATGGCCTGAATGGGGGTGGAGCTGGAGGAAGGCAAAGCATTGGTGTCCACCGAGTTTGAGGGGTTGGGAGGAGGCATTGGTGGTTTTGGGATGGTTAGTCTTGGGGGCGGTTTCCGCGGCTTCCGGCTAGTGCTCCTACCACGCAAATTGGCTTGTTCCGTGGTGGTAGTTTGGGGGGAGGGATTTTTGGGACATGCAGAGGAAGCATGCATAATAGAGTTGCATGTGGAGCAATGGGTTGGTTTCCAGTCATAGAGCACGGTGAGAGGGAAGACTTTTCCATCAACGGTGTAGTAAATTTCATCAGGTAAAGGTGAGGCACTGCTTACCTGAACGCAAACCCTCGCAAAAGTGAGCCGGGTTTTAGCTGCCGTTAAGGAGTCCACCGCCAATGGAATCCCAACGCAACTAGCGATCTTTGAAATTCCTTCCGGCGTCCAGCAGGACAAAAGAAAGTTCTTGATTTTGATCCAGAGAGGTATCGACGGGAATTCTTCACGGACAGGAGTGAATTCTGGTGTCCATTTTTGAAGGATGAAGGGCTTTCCAAAGAAGAACCATGGTCCACCAGACCATGCCATGTCATAGTCTTCCCTGTTATTGAACTTGAGGAGGAAGAATCCTTCATCCAGCCTCAGCAAGGAAAGGGAGCCTTTAAGGGACCATGTCTTTTTAATAACAGTGGAAAGGGCTTCATAGTATGGTCTACGACCAACGAAATATCCCACCAGAGAGAGAGCCCACTCCGGTGATCCAGCGTTAAACTGTTCAGAAGTGAAGTGTGCGGTGGCGTTTTTAGTCGGGTGGTGGGAAATTGAAGAGGTGAACTCATTTGATACAAGTGGCTGTGAAGCGAAAAGACTTTTCCAGTCACTCGGTAAAGCGGATGAGGGGGGAGGGCTGGAAGAAGGAGGGAAAAACAAAGACGGGTTAGAGGAGGACATCCCGTAAGAAGTCCTCCCCGGAGAGGGGTAGGTGGCCGCCAGAAATCACGAAAAAAGCAAACCCTAGCGGAGCTCACACTAAGAAATCGTAACCGATTATTGTAATTTCTCATCTGTTTTGAATATTTTCAAAGTAGTTTAAATTATTTTTTAAGGACTTTTACTATTTAATTTTTCACGTGACAATTGTAATTTTATTTGATTATTATATATATATATATATATATATATATATATATATATATATATAAATTATATTAGACAACAATTTCTTAAAAAGTAATTATTTTGCAACAGCTCATCCTTATTAAAAAATTATAGTTATCCCAAGTAATCTCTTAGCCCTTAGTCTATTATTTTCTAATATATAAGAATTTTTTTAATCTTATTATAAATTAAGGGTGTCAATATTTGACATGAGCCAAAAATCGGACTTGAAGCTGACCTTAAAATTTTGGGTTTGAGTTGACACGAACTCGAATCAGATCGTATTCGGGTTAGATTTCGATTCGTTTGTAAAACCAAGTCGGGTTCGAGTTGACCCGGAAACTCGAAATCAACCCTTTTTTATTAGGACTGGTTGTCTATCCATCGCGTCAGTCGCATCCGACGTCGATCGTCCGGTATGTTCGTAGTCACTACTTCGAAATATCGAGATCATCAGCGTCGTCCTGTGAATGTTGCGCTCGCACGCCCGCTGTTGCCCTGGCATGCCCGCTGCGGCCTAACCGGAGGCCTGGAGCTTCCTTAAGACCTAAGACAAGAGTCACTAGCGGCCCAGCAATGCCCTCGCGTCCTACAGGAAAATCGGTCGTTGCCGGCGGACGAAATCCGCTAGTAAACATGAAATTATGACGAAATTTGCTCGTAAAAAATGCAAGGTTTTCCTGTATTGCCGACCTAGCCAGTGACCTTGCTTATTGCAGTTACACACTACCAACGAGCAATGCGCCCACGAAACCGCGTGAGCCGGGTCATGTCGAGTGGACCCAGACCCATGGCGGGCCGAGTTCAGGTCTTGTTGAATTGAAGCGAATTGAAGCAGGTCACTGCCGGGTTCGACCTGAACCCGAACAACAACCCATTTTTGACACCCCTATTATAAATTTATGATATATAATAATTTTAGTCAAAAATGGAAATGAGCACTTTTTTATGATATAAATAAATTTCCATTTTACATCCCAAAATTGTCACTCAATTTTACCAAATTGTATGCTTGGGCATATTCAAAATAATTAAAGCACTTGGTTGAGCAAAACTCTAATAAAAGTTTATGCAAGGAAAATATTACTAGCGACAACACTATTGCCAATGTTTTTCGATACCAATAAGCTCATTGCTCATCTCTAAGGGCATCTCCAACCGAAAACTTCATTTTTCACGGCAAAGTAACGCAAAACTTCAAAATGGCGCCGTGATGCTCCAATCGAACGCCATTTTAGGTGTTTTTGAGAAGGTAACGATCGCTCTCCTTTCGCGCGTTTTTCCGGTTGAGAGCAAAAAATGGCGTGAGTGAACAGTGCGACGCCAATATTGGCGTCGCACTGTTCACCTGCGATTAAATGGCGGAAATTTTCGCGTTCGGTTGGAGCGACGGAACGACTCCATACACTCGTTTAGCGTTCGGTTGGAAATGCCCTAATATCAACACATGTTAATCAAGGCCATTATCTATCATTAGCATCAACACTAATGCTTGCCAATATCGAAAAGATTGACGCTCTCCAGCAACAATGTTGATGTTATCATCATAAAAAAGATGATCACACACATTTGAAGCTAACCCTAACACTTGTCATCTTTACCAAGGTAGCCCTAAGCCTAACTACTTTTTAAATAACATATTTAAATAATAAATTAAGAATTGTTATTTAAATTCTGTTAATGAGATTATTTATACAATTAAAAAGATAAAAAAACCAAAGGATGTGTATTGGAGAATTTTTTTATAAAAAAAACTAACATATTCTAATCAAAATTAATATCAAACTAT
This sequence comes from Dendrobium huoshanense, assembly GCA_016618105.1. Classification (NCBI taxonomy): domain Eukaryota; kingdom Viridiplantae; phylum Streptophyta; class Magnoliopsida; order Asparagales; family Orchidaceae; genus Dendrobium; species Dendrobium huoshanense. The sequence continues at coordinate 1,096,476 of CM028342.1, read as the reverse complement.
TGAATCTATTATAAAATGAGCATAATCCTTAAAAAAATGAGTTAAAATACAGATTGCGCCAATCTCAAAGCAAATCAACTAAATTTGAACACCTCACCCTAACTAAAAAATAAAACAAAATATTTGTAAACCAATTAATATCTATGACTATTATTCAAATCTTATTTAAACTACACAACCCTTATTGAACTTTTCTTCTTAAATGAATAGATCTCTCTCTCTCTCATAAAGAAAGATAAAGGAAATGAGATATTATGAGACAAATTAAGCATTCATATTAACCAAAGTACACATTAAACGTGCTTAAGTGCTTAATTAATGCGTTGCAAAACGTGATAAAATCGCGGTTAAGCTTATAATAACAGCTTTAGTTAACGTTGGAACAAGCGAGGAACAACAACCACATGCATGCTGAAGATACTAAAGAGATCTCTAATGGCTACGATAACTCTTATAGGGAACAGCTTGCATGTTATAATCCAAGTCTTACAGCTCATTGCAAGCTAATTAATTAGCAGTGTCGAGACATATATAGTAGAACTAATTGTGAGATAGTTTTTGCTTTGTGAGCTCTCATGGGCTTTGTCTCTTTCTCAATCTTTCCTCTTTTTTCTTATGAACTGGCAAAGCATGATGTGAATCTTCCTTGTCTTTGCTATGTGAACATTTTGCAATTATATGATTTTGAATTTAGATTTGTATGAGGAGTTGTTTGGTTTTATGTATTGTGAGTGTACCGTAAAATAAATGTCAGGTCTTGTCATTGGAAGTAAAAGGAATGCAGTGTAAAATTTGGATGAAATTGGAATTCCGTAAACTCGTGTGAAGTTGTTCATTCCAGTACGCTATATATGAATCATTGCCGAATATGCGAGAAGCTTTTCGTGAAGCCACCAATGTCAACACCTTGCCAATGTCACTTGTGCTCAGGGGCAGATCCACCTATCCCCCCCCCCCAAAAAAAAAAAAAAAAAATAAAAAATAAACATATTGTGTAGAGGTGTTATTGTTAGAAAACGATGAATCAAATATAAAGAGAAATAATAAAGATAATTCATCATTTTTATTTATTAATTTCAATTTCAAAAATATCCTTACAGCCAAAATTTGTTCCGAGAGAGCTGCCCACGGAAACCCGCCAAGGGGCGCTACCCTTTGGACTCCTGATATATCTACGAAGCGTATAACGATCAAGGATATGAACAAATTTCAAGTTTTCTTTTCATTCAAAGGACTTGGTTACTTTTGATAGCTAAAAGATATCTTTAGCAACAAATTTCTATTTGTCTCTATTTTTTTGTCGGTATTGACCTATTTTCTTATTGTAAAAGGTAGAGTCAAATTTGAGGCAACACTAACAGTTACTTTTGGTAGCATAATATATTGATTTAAAATACTTCTAAATTTCAAACAATCACAATCAAACGGTCCTAAAGGAGAATGGAATCCTCAATTACTGATCAATCAGGCGACCATGTGGATCTTTAGTGTTGCTGAGCTTTGAGGGGGTCATATCTTAGCATTTATTTCGTTGAAAAGTTGATGAGATTGGAAATTAAAGAAGAAATGTAGCCTTTGTTGTCCCTTCCACATGTAGAAAATGTAATTGGAAGGAAAAAGTAAAGCTTAAGAAATGGGAAAAGGCCTTTGAAAATTTGGAGAGGTATATCTCTTAAAAATTAATTTAAGTTTTTAAAATTGTTATTTTTTTTAAGATGAATATAATTTGTAAATTATAATTAAGTTTTAAACTATATTTTTCATAAAAATAAATTGAGATTTCGATTTGAGCCAACTTGAATTCTTTGATGAGCTCACGGGTCAAGTTTATCAAGCCAAGTGTTCAAGTTCAAGTTCGAGCTTAAATTTGAGATCATATATTCTATGAGCTTGGCCCGACTTGGCTCATCGGATTGTGGAGCTGGTTCAATTAATATTAATTAATATGTTGGCATTCATACTAACCTAATTAATTATTTTTTTGTTCATATTAAAAAAAAATGAGCTCGAAAACAAGTCAATCTCAAGCTTCTTATTAAGCTTAAAGCTTCATTTGGGGTGGTCTTCTTACTGCTTCTTAAAGCGGTTTTTTAGAACAAAAATTAATATTTTTATACTAGAAATCCACTTTAAGAATTAGTTAAAAAGTCATCTCAAATGAAGCCTAAGTTACCAAAATTAATTGATATTTTATTCTTCAACATAATAAAATATTGAAGAAATTTTGCTTCATGAGAAAGTATAGGATGGAGAGGATGTATACATTTAATGTGTAAGAGATTCTTTTCTTTCCATTAATTTTATGCCCATCAATTACATGTCTCCAAAAATATTAATTAAATTTATAAATATAATTTTGAACATATAAAAAGAAAATTCAAAATAATCTCTAGATTATTTCTGTATGACCAATTTAATCTAAGAATATCACGTTGCTCCAATTTAGTCTGTCAACCATACAAAATTGATCCAAATTTCCTCCTCATGTTATAATTATGATATAAAAATCTTGATTCTATTGAATATCTCGATTGTACAAAATTGATCACAATTTACTCTCAAATATATTATTTTGGATCAATTCCATACACTCGATGAACTTAATTTATACAAGATGATATTCCGTGACTAAAATGACTTCACACGAATAATGGGGATTATTTTGCAGTCTACCCCTTTTAATATACAATTGAATGTTTAATAAATCTCACACTATTTTGTAAGTAAATAATCAACATATTTCATTTTAAAAAATATATATTTAAATCTATTATGCAAAATATTTAAAGCTATCTTACATCATAAATAATATTTTGTTTAAGATATTATAAAGAAAAATTTTCCTTCTAAATCTTGCTTTGCTAAGGACTATTTTTCATGGAATTTTTTATAAAAAAACCCTTTATTTAGCCAAATAAATTGAAAATCATATTGAAAATTCTAAAGAGAAATAAAAAATAAAATAAATAAGCATACAATTAGAATATTCTTATTCATTTAGGGAAGATTAAATTAAGGAATTTAAACCTTTCTGGATTAATTACCACTAATCATTAATTTATTTATTAACCATTTGATTGTTTCCACAATCACATTAGAAAAGGTATTCAAACTTTATATCATATCATAGTATTGGCATAAAGACTTTTAGTCCTAATTGTTTATAGTTTAAAGCATATTCAATCAATGCCATAAGACTGAATAGCCCTACTTTAATAAATCTGAATCCACTTTTGATTTTCTTTTTAATTTTCAGCAAATTAAGAGTAAATTAAGAATCAATTTAGGATTGCTGTCTCATTTTATAAAGTTATATATGAAGTTATTGTGAAGAAAATAATTTAGCTCTTTAGATTGTAAGAAAATAGCTTTTCATCATAAAAATGTTTGCAATATAGTAAAAAAATAACAATAAAACAATAGCTAAACTAAACTAAGATTGTTATGTAAAAAAACGAAGTACCAAAAAAGCTATCTCAAACAGGAGAAATTGTTCAGTGCGGAGTCCGGACGGGAAGTTCCCATCTGTCCAGACTGTGAGTGTAGACACTATGACATTGTGTATAATTTTTGTACACAACGTGTACACTCACAATCCGGACGGAAACTTTCCAGACTTTGAACAGAATAATTTCTCCTCAAAGATACCTTAAATCATAAATGTACAAGATATAAAAATTTTGATTTTGAAGCTTTGAACCAACAGGCTAAGATAGACCGCCACTTTTGAATATTTCAGTGCATTGAAAGTAAATTATGCCAAGTTACATTTGAAGTAACATAAGAAATAATTTCTATAAAAATTCTCATTTTTAAAGAGGATATTCTAACACAAAATTTAATTTTTCAAGCACAATGATTTCTCCCAAAGAACTTTGGAAGTTTTGGGAAATGGTCTGATTTCTCATAAAGAGCTTTGGATCCCTAACATTTCTTTCTTGTCACCAAATCACATGCACCTATATCAAGGGTGTCAATAAGAAAATAAATTATCCAACACATCAATCAATAAAAAAAAATTAAATTTGAGTTAACCCATTTAATAAACGGGTCAAATTTGAGTCTAAATAATCATGAGTCATTTGGGCTGACCCAAAAATGATCCGTTTAATTTTGTTTCTTTAAAGTCTTTAATTTATAAATATGATCATCTTTTTTTTTATCAAATAACTTAATCTCTATAATTTATAAGAAATAAAGAACATGTTCACTAATTTATACAAAATATCAAATAATTACAAATAATTTTACAAACATTACATCTACAGAAAAAGTAAATAAAATTTACATAACATATTTATAAACTCATAAGTATTATAAATATTAGTAAAAATACCTAAATAAAGTAAATTGTATAAGATATTCATAAATAATCTAAAAAAATTACATTATAAAATTATTATAAACTTTAAAAAGAAACCTTTAAATTTATTATAAAAAATAAAATAACCTTAAACACATTTTTGCATTTTCAATACAAAACGGTTTTTTTTTTTTTTTTGTTTTTTTTTTTTTGATGTTTACACTCCTCAAACGCCTTTGTACAATGGCTTTCCAATCACTTAGGCTATGTTGGGACGACTTTCTTATTGCTTCTTTAAGCAACTTTTTCGAAGAAAAATTTTAATTTTTTATTAAAAAATCTGCTTTAAAAAATAATACAAAAATCATCACAAACGAAGCCTTACGCAAAGGAACAAATTAAAATAAGAATGAAAGGCAGCAAAGAGAAGAATACAGAGCACCAATTTAAGTTTTTTTCATCCATATCATTTTCTCAGACCAACGTTCTCTGGAAATCTTTACTACGTTCTCATAAATTTCTCAATAAGCTGTGCAACATAAACCGAGATATCATTACAATTTTGAGATTTCAAGATAGCAAGTTCCTGATTCAAACACCCAGCTCCTAGCAATCTAATGACAGCTTTTATATTGTTTTATAAAATAACTTTCACAACAAATTTTTTTAAAAAAGAAAACTTTCATACTAAAAAGCTGCTTTCAAAAGCAATAAAAAAATTAATCCAAATAAAATCTAATAAGGAAAACATAACAATAGGACCAACAAATAGCTTACTTGAAGATTTCAGAAGAAATTGTTTGTGATTCAATACTAAACATGTCTTTTTAAGGAAAAGAAGTTGAACCAATATAAGGCAACAAAGCCTTATATTGGATACCCATACTCAATGGGTATAGGTGGGTATTGGTACGCTCATGACTTCGTGAGTGGGTTCTTAAAATCGGGGGTAAACCGATTTACATTGCTAATCATCGTAAGTCGTATATTACCGCAATCCTCATTACACAATGTGCAACATTGAACCGCACTGTGACAACGATAAATTCTAACATGTAGCTTGACAGTTTGCAGTCTGAGCAAAGGGAAACAAACCTCAAGGTCATCCGTCCGTGGCAAACTGCGTTCGAAAAATATGAAATGTGAGTGGGTATAGGTGGATATGACATCCCGAAAGTCAGCACAAGTGGGTAAAACTTGCTCGTGCAAAGCATGGGTACCCAACGGTCAACAAACTATAACCTATGTAGGGCTTTGGAAGGCAAGCAATGCAACCCATCAGGATCTATTGATTAGAAGCTTCAGCTACCAATTAAAAATTCTTTAAGTTCGAAACTTATATATGTGATGTATGTATAAGTTCGCATAAAATTTGTTCACAAATCTCAAAAAAAAAAAAAAGCAAGCAAGAAAACCCCATTGAAAAAGGAAGTTTAACAAGGCATTTGTGGTGGTCTTTTCACACATTTACTTTCCACATTGATGCGCATATGTTACATACAACTTTCTTGCCTTCCAAAAAAATTATATGAATAGTTGTCTTTGAGAATTAGATATGCTAAAGTACAAATAGGAGTATAAAAGTTGTTATTTGGATAATTTTTTGAAAAAAAATATAATACTAACAGCAGCTTTCAAAGAAGCCTAATTTTGTTCAGAACATCAACAATCTATTGGTACTGAAATAACACAAATATGGCATCTTCATTCTAATAGGCAAATATTTCATCATCCAATCATGCAAAACAACTAAGAAAAGTTGGCATAAACTCACATACATTCTGTTTTCAGATAAATGCCCGAATTCTGTCCAATATTCGATATATTATAAGCTGCAAAACTGTAGTAGAGGAGTGCATCCACTGAAAATCCAGGCGGTGGATGGTCCCAAGCAATTTCATCAACATAATAGAATCGGAATATAAGAAAACTTCACAACAACGATTCCCATTAAGCTCAGCCAACTATGCCGTAGTACCGTTAACTTAGAGATCCTGCAGCACAAGGCATAAAAAATATTTCACCTAACGATCTGATTAAGGTAAAATACAACACTTGCAATTATCAAAATCGAAAGACCCATCTGCAATAGTAAAGAATTGAGTGTAAATAGCACTTGAGTTCTTAAAGAAGAGGTTTTTGTTACGCCGGCCCAGGATGGGCCGGCTAGACCGGTCCAGCCTGGACCGGTCCAAGTGTATGCCAGGCGGAAAAAAGGAGGGGGCGGAAATCCAAGGGGGCCCACTTGGGGCCTAATGCAAGGATGAGAGGGAAAATTTAAATGTAAGGGTTGTTTAGGTAATTTATAGTGCTCCTTTATTGTTAATTAGGGGATTAGGAGGGAATTGGGGATCATCTTGAATTTGAATGATAATTTAAAATCTAGGGTTTCTTTGCTTTGGGCTCTTGGCATTGCCGGAGATTGGAGAGTTGTTCTTCCTCTCGGATTGGAAAACAATTGTATCTTTGCTTTTTTTATTCATCGTCTAGTAGAATACAAGTTTTTCTTTGAGTTTTCTCTCAGATTTTCCTAAATGGGTGCTGTTTTTCTGCTGTATTTCTGCTGTTTTCCTGTTCTAGACAGCAATATTGTCGCAGTTTGATCACCGATTTGCGTTAGGGTTGCTTACGAACTCAAGTATTACCTTAGGGTTACTTGCGAACTCAAGTATTTCCTATCAAATTGGTATCAGAGCATCGATTTGGGATCGTCGGCGGCTGAAATCCTGAAATTTCAGCGGGATTTTTTTTTTTTACCGGAAGATCTTCGTGATTCTTGGGAAGAGAAATGGCCGGGAAGAAGGTAGAGATCTTGGAAGGCGAGATTGGTCAACTGAAATCAGATTTGGAGAGAAATCACCTCCAACAATGAAAGGATAGAGGGGAAATTCACGGTGATGGAAGAAATGCTGAAGAAACTGTTGGAGTTGAAGACAAATCCTGCGACATCGGAAGCAAGAGAGAGGCCATCGTGTAGGAGGAAATCCAAACCCGTTTAGGGGGAGGAGAAATCCAGAAGTGGAGGTCATTGAGGGGGAGGACGACATTGATAGGAAACACTTGGATTCCCAAGTGTTTCTCACCAAAATTGAAGTAGAACCGATGGAAACTGCTGTCCACAGCAAAAAAACACAGCAAATCTGTTGTTTACAGCAGAATTTCAAAGGAAATTGGAAAGAAAACTCAAAGCAAGATTTGTTTTTCCACTAGTAGAAGAAGAAAATAGCAAGATACAGTTGATCCTCAATTCGAGAGGAGGATCAATCTCTCCCAAATCTCTAGACGACGCTAGAGCCCAAAGAAAACCTAAATCTACGAGATCTCAAATTTCAGCCAAATTCAAGATACTCAAACCCTAGCCAAATCAACTATTTAATGCATACAAATCAAAAGGAATTCCCTAAACAGTCCCTATGTTCAAATTTCCCTCTCAAAACGCTCAAAAAAACTTCCTAAACGGCTCTACGAGGGCGGACGGGCCGCTCGTTCTCCGCCAGAGGCGGATTCTTCACCGTTTTTGCGAATAGCCGGTCCCGTGGACCGGTCTAACAATACTCCCCTCCCAAAATCCACCTTGTCCTCAAGGTGAAAATATGCTCGTGTTCCCGCGGAGGTGGCCATCCTTGAGGTGACTGAAAATCCTCACTGTATTGCTGGACCAAGGGCTGCATGGAAAGAGAAACATCCCCTCCCTCCTCCATCCTCATCACATTCAGCTTGTGTAGTCCCACCAGATAGTCTTTCCCCACCTCTTGCATATCTCTGACCATGGTCTTAAGTGATGTCATCGCTTTGAATAGCCCTGCATTTCCCCTTATAACCACCTTTCTCCCATCCACCATTAATTCCATCGTAAGTGCTCCCCAATTGTCCTTGGTTTCCCCCAAGATTTGCAACCACTTCATCCCCAGGATGACATCAGTGCTTCCTAACTCTAGTGGGAGAAAATCCTCCTTTACTTGAATCCCCTTGATGGTCAACACCACACCCTTACAGATTCCCTGGCCTTTCTCCGCCTTCCATGTACCCATCATCACCCCATAACAACCGGTGTCCACCAATTTCACTCCCAGTCGGCTGACAACCTGAGTGGAAATAAAATTGTGAGTAGCCCCACTATCAATTAGTACAACCACCTCACGGTCAGCTATCTCTCCTTTCACTTTCATAGTGTGAATCAGAGTGAATCCCACTACTTAGTTCAGAGAGACTTCTGCCACATCCAGGTGCAACTTCTCGTCCTCTCCAATTCTGCTCCCACCTTTCTCCTCGTCTTCACAGACAAGGAGAACCTGAAGAGTTCGGTCCTTGCACCTATGCCCTGGCATGTACTTCTCATCACATCTAAAGCACAACCCCTTTGTCCTTTTATCCTGCACCTCCTTCTCTGTCAACCTCTTGAAATTTTCTCGACTCCCTCCTACTGGCTTCTCCCGGGTGGTCTCATTACTGTTGCCTGATGCAGGCGCCTTGGGTGCTAGAAGAGTGGTTGTTGTCCTGTTAGAGCCTCCTGAGCTGTTTCCTCGAGCCCCTCTTTATGCTTTCTTTTGATCTTCTACCAACTGCGCCAGCTCCATAGCCTTTCCCAGGTTCCTCGGCTCTAATACCCTGACTGCTGTTTGGATCTCTGGTTTCAGCCCCTTCATGAAGTTCCGTTCTAAGGCTGACTCTGAAATGTGATCCAATCTGCTAAACAAGTACTCAAATCTATCCCGGTAATCGGCCACAGTCCCCTCCTGCATCAAAGCAAAGAATTGTTCATAGAAGTCTCCTCCCCCATCGGCTCGGAAACGCTCTAATAAACAATCCTTGAACTCTCTCCAGCTCCAGATAGGCTCCCTCCTGTCTCGCCACTGATACCATGCCAACGTCTTCCCTTCCAGACACAATCCTGCCCCGTCAGCTTCTCATCGTCTGTCAACCCGTTGACAGCAAAGTAACGCTCCATCTTGTATATCCAGCCATGGCCATCTTCCCTCTCAAAGATGGGCATCTTCAACTTCCTCACCTTCGGATCCCATCTGTTACCCCGGTACTCTCCATAACCTCTCATTCCTCGAAGATGAGGTGCTCCCCAAGTGTCCCGGTCCTCCCTCCGACGTTTGTAGCCGAGTCCGTCGTCATATTCCCCTCTTCCCCTTTCAAAATCAGCACCTCGGCGCTGAAATTCAGCACCTCGACGCTGATATTCTTCTCTTCTATCGCCAAAATCTGCACTTCCCTCATATTTCCCCCTCCTGCCTTCAAAATCAACACCTTGACGCTGAAAATCAGCACCTAGACGTTAAAAATCAGCACCTAAACGATCACTCCCCATGCTCATCTCCTCTCTAGAAAGTGGCTCTAGAGGTGGTATGTCGTCGTCTCCCTCAAGGATCTCTACATCATGATTCCTCCTCCCTCTACGCGGGTTTGGATTTCCTCCTACGCCGTGGTCTCCGGTAGTCTCTCTTGCTTCCGATGTCGACGGATTAGTCTTCATCTCAAGTAATTTCTTCATCATCTCTTCCATAGCCGTGAACTTTCCATCTAACCTTTCATTATTGGCGGTGATTTCAAGGAATTTTTCCTCCAAATCTGATTTTAATTGGCCAAATTCGTCTTCTAGACTTCAATCTTCTTTCCAGCCATTTTTCTTTCTACGAATCACAAGAAATCTTCCTCCGAATGCCAAAAACCCGCTGAAATTTCAGGTTTTCAGCCGCCGATCGTCCCAAATCGATGCTCTGATTCCCAAGTGTTTCTCACTAAAACTGAAGTAGATCCGATGGAAACTGCTGTCCACAGCAGAAAAACACAGCAAATCTGCTGTTTACAGCAGTTTACAGCAGAATTTCAGAGGAAATTGGAAAGAAAACTCAAAGCAAAATTTGTATTCCACTAGTAGAAGAAGAAAATAGCAAGATACAGTTGATCCTCAATTCGAGAGGAGGATCGATCTCTCCCAAATCTCTAGACGCCGCTAGAGCCCAAAGAAAACCTAAATATCCGAGATCTCAAATTTCAGCCAAATTCAAGATACTCAAATCCTAGCCAAATCAACTATTAATGCATACAAATCAAAAGAAATTCCCTAAACAGTCCCTACGTTCAAATTTCCCTCTCAAAACGCTCAAAAAAACTTCCTAAACGGCTCTACGGGGGCGGACGTGCCGCTCGTTCTCCGCCAGAGGCGGATTCTTCGCCGTTTTTGCGAATAGCCAGTCCTGTGCGGACCGGCTGGACTGGTCCCGTGGACCGGTCTAACAGACATGCTGCCTCTAGAGCTACTTTTTAGAGAAGAGATGAGTTTGGGAAATGATCGGCGGGGTGCTGAAATCATCGGGAGAAGGGAAGAATTCCATCGTCGGGGTGCTGATTTTGAAGGGAGAAGAGGGGAATATTAGGAAGGGGTTCGGGTATAACCGCCGGAGGGAAGATCGTGACAGTTGGGGAGTACGTCCTTTTCGAGGAATGGGTGGTTATGGAGGATTCAGGAGACACGGGGGATCATTTCCTTAGAGACAGGATACGAAATGAGTATATACGTGAAAAGGTTGGAGTAGCTCCAGTGGAAGATAAGATTAGAGAGAGATGCCTTAGATGGTTTGAACACATAAAACGGCGGCCTTCAGATGACCCGGTTAGGAAAGTAGAGGTATTGGATTTGACTGATGTTAAAAAAGTTAGAGGTAGACCTAAAAAGACTTGGTTAGAAAATATTAAAAATGATCTTTCTTTATTAGATTTAAACGAGAATTTGACTTTTAACAAGACAATGGAGAAAAAGGATTCATGTAGCTGACCCCACATAGTGGGACAAAGCCTTGATGTTGTTGTTGTATAAGTAAAAATCGATAAAAGTTTTAGATACCTGAATTTTGCAGAGTGAAAACCCTAGAGTATGCGGCCCGGTCAAGTGAACAAAAAGATGTTCTGGTGCAAAATTGTAAAAAATTTCTTTATTAGGTCAATGGATCCTGATCAATAACTTCCCTCACTGACATAATGCGCCCACAAAACTCCTGCATCAACAACAATAAAAGAAGAACAAACAAAGAAATGTAAAAATGAACCACAAATTGCCAGCTTAAAACATAAATCCAGTTAGCAACCTGCACTCTATAAATTTAACAATCAAGAACAGTTCAACCATCCAGTTTGATTGGCCCCAAAATTTAACAATCAACAGTAAAGAAGATGGTGCAGAAATATGCATTTTTTCAAAAAAAAAATTGGCAATGTCTTGTATATGAAGTATTTTAAGTACAAAAGCAATGCATACCGAGCCATTTGCTTGTGTTGCAACCATAACTTCATCTGGAGAAGAAAAAGAAATAAATGCGTAGGCACGACTTTTGCCTCTCTTGCGATCATGAAGCACCCTTGTGCTGATAACTGTTCCAAATTGACTAAAATATTCCATCAACTCTTGAACCCTTATGGACCAAGATAGGTTACCAACATAAATCTTGTAAGGACTTTCAAAGACGATGTTCTTTTTAGGGGCAGAGTTCGGAGCCCCCGCATTTTTTCTACCAGAAACCATGTCAACGGAAAACTTTACTCGCATTTCACGGCCCGCAACATCCTAGAAATGTACGAGTAATTATAATAGTAGAACAAAGAAAGATAAATGTAATCAAAATAATCTCTCAAGTTAAGATAAATGGAATCAAAATAATCTCTCAAGTTCAATGTAGGACTTACAGACCCATCCAAAGCATTTACTGCGAACTTTGCTTCAGAAATTGAAGCCATTGTAACAAAACCACAACCTCGACTAATGCCTGTATGAGGATCTCGTGATACCTGCATTGTGTTCAAAACAGTTGTCCATCATATTGTACTCCTTTTGCCCATCAACATGAAAAACAATCTCAGATTGCAAAGTGGCTTAGAATAATCTGCTTTTCAAGCTATAAATTCGTGCAGAAAAAAAAATATACTCTCCAAAGTTTAAACAATGTCAAAAACTTGTAAATTAATACCATATCGAAGAAGGAACATATTTTTCATTTATTTTACCACAAAAAATCAGAACTAAACATATTCACTTCAGACAAAAAGAAGTAATCAAACAAGTTGCTGACGTACGCATAACTAGGGCTATTCACGTTAAAGTATCATGACTATTTCTTGCAGAATGCTATTAATGGTCATAAAAGTGATGCTAAAACCACTATCACTTTCAAGACCATGAAAAAAACTGTGCGAATACTCTCCATATATCTGATTTCATACAAACCTAAAAAAGACTCTAAATGGTATGAAAGTGCTACTTCATCTTACCAAAGGGCCGTAAATCATATGTTCCTTAATTTAAGGCGTAGAGATCTCAACTATGATATATGCTCTTTAATGAGTAAAAGTTCAGAATAGTCCTCCAATTATTAGTAAATGCTCAATTTATACTTAGACTGTCATAATGCCCCAATTTAGTCCCCCAGCTATTAGAAAAATATCTCAGTTTGATCCCAATGCAAAAAGTAACCGTTGAAGTTAACTTCAACAATTAAATGTGAGAGTATTTTGAGTATTATGATGTATGTGAGATTATATTATTATTTTTATATATTTTATCATTTATCATGTTAAAATAAATACAAAAAATTATAATGAAAGTTAACCACATTTATTAATTATCCACTCTTGTTAGCTAGTTGGTTAACTTTCATTATGAATTTTTTATTTTTTTTAATATGATACAACAACAACAACATCAAGCCTTTATCCCACTAAGTGGGGTCGGCAAATTTATTTTAATATGATAATAAAAAAATATATATATAAAAAAAATATAATCTTAGATACATCATAATACCTTAAAAACCCTCACATTTAATTGTTATGGTTAATTTTTAACTTTTTTTTCCTTGGACCAAAGTGAGATATTTTTCAATAGTCAAAGGACTACATTGGATTATCATGAAAGTCTGAGACTAAATTGAATATTTACTAATAGTCAGGAGACTATTTTGAACTTTTACTCGCTCCATAATTAATGCAACTATGATGAATTTCTCCATATCCAATGTAGATTTAATATATTTGTGATTGGCTTGGAGCTCTATCATAAATCTATAACAATGTGTCCACCTTATATTTGTGATGGTATGCCCAACAAGGAAAATGTGGGATAAGTTTTTCCTTTACAAAAAATAGCTTCCTCGTCTTCAATAGATATATAATAAACAGTCGCCGACATATTTATGACTTCCAATTTGCAAGTCTTATTCCCCTTTTTATCATTCAAGACAAGTAGAATCACATAACTAATAATTGAATTAATGATCCAACAGTCCTCAACATTGGGTTTGTAATAAGGTGTGAATGAGCCGAGTCAGCTTAAGCGACTCACTAACGAGCTCTCGAGCCGAGCTTATCAAGCCACGAACTCGAGTTTAAACTCGAGCTCGTTTATTAAATGAGCTCTAGTTCGAGCTTGATGAGGCTCGGCCGGTGAGCTCGTGAGCCAGCTCGTAAATAGTTAATTATTTTAAAAAATTATATATTAAAATAAGACACAACATTTATTATATATTAATATAATTATTATACTACACAACAACAACTGTACACATTTCAAAAAAATCCTAAAATATTATTATTTTATTTTTTTCGAGAGAAAGCTGTTACAGCAGCCCCAACAATCAATTTTAAATAGCTATTATTTTAATTAGCTAATACTTAAAGATGTCTCTTTTTGAGACCACGTCCATAATTTCCCAAAACAAAGACCAACAGGCTGTAGACTCCGCATTGTCCTTCTTCCTCATTTTTTTAGCTTTCTTCTTTAGCGACGACGAATAGCTTTTATGATCTTCCTTCTCCACATCCGAAACTTCCCCGTGAAGACAAGACAAAAGCTTCATCCATGATTCCATCTCGAGTCCAACTCTCGAGCCTGAGAGAAAAAGGACGAGTCAAGCTCGAGCTCGTTCTTTGGGTTCGACATGAGCTCGAGCCCGAGTTTGAGCTGCTCTTTTGAGAGACAAGTCAAGCTTGAACTTGTTGCCACTCGAGCTCGACTCAACTCATTTACAACCCCTAGTTTGTAATGATTTGATTTATAAGCTGGTTGAGACTTCTTCCTTTCTTTGCTTCTCAATTGCTAATATAGCTCACTGAATAATTGCAATTTGATGACTAAATAGAAACTTCAAAGTTTATATGCAGAATTTAGCAAACCTACTAATTTTGAACTGAAATCTGATTCTATGGGGATTCTCCGTAGTCCAATGACTCTTAGCCAAAGAGAGAGAGGAGAGTTTTGTTGCAACTATTTCCCTGTAATAACTGACAAACATCCTATCCATGATCAAAGATTACACTTTTTGTGTGTGTGTGTGTGTGTGTGAGGGAGAGAGAGAGAGAGAGGAAAATAGAGATAAAGATAAAGAGTTTTGGAAAATTTGAATTCTATTATTCAATGTCATTAATATCATCTATTTATAATACAAAAAGAGAAATTACGACCCAAGGGATTTCTAACTTTGAGTTGAAGAAATATCCTTACATTCAAAAATGTAGGACAAATTTCTTTCTTGATTAAAGACATGTGATTCATGAATATCGGGAATATTTTTTTCAAATTCCCTAAAATTAGGAATGGATGCGAAACATCTAAACTCAAAACTCAAAATAAAATTCATCCACACAAGCCTTAGCCAAAAATACATGGAACTGAGATGGGGATCAACTAATCATCCTTGCTTCCTTGCGGCATATTGTCGTTGGCTTGCAAAGATTATGTTCCGTAAGATTCAGGCTTCATTTTCTCCTACAAATAGTAGTAGATGGGAGGAATATTCTAACTTAATCTTCTATTAAGCAACATCTAACTTGCCTTGGAGTTTGTCCATATCAGCGACCTTGAAGGGTACCACCCACCTTGCATTGAGGTGATCTTTAAAGCTACAAATGCATTCCTCCTGCAATGAACCTTATAGCTAGTGTTGTTCTAGGGATTACATGACGGAGACGATCAATTTGACTATCCATTTCAAAAAAAATCTATAAGAAGTTTCACACCAAATTTGCACATTAACATCTAAGGAAAAGTTTTCTATATCGTGAAACAACGCTCGAGGTATCCTTAATTGATGGATAAGAAAAATTCCTTACCCCTACTAATCCTTTTCTACTCTCTTATAATTGTATACTTTGGACTTATAAGGAGTAAGTTGGAATCAAGTGTTGAGACTCAATTAACGGAATCACCTTTTGTATTTTGCATCATCATCCAACATTGAAGATTCAAACAACTTCACCTACCCTACATTGATAATAAAGTATATTCTAACATATGAAGGCGAAGCAAATAGGATCGATCACACTATCACCAATCTTTTGCAAATTTTAGAATTGGCCATAATGAATCGATTTGATCTTTTTAGTATGTTCTTCACTAAATGTAGCTAACGTTTCTACAGTTGATAGATGGTGGAAGCCTTTTAAGATAGGGTGGACTATATAGAGGAACTCTTTGAAACCATGCCAAGAAGGATAAATTGGGAAAAACAATTTCTTTAGAATACTGCATAGCAGATCTCCGCCAAGTTCTGGCGCTGCTAGACGTTCCCATCAGTCCCTAGCAAGAAGATTAAAAAAGAGAGAAATAAAGACTGCAGTGAGAAGAAGAGTAGGGGAACGTCCACTCTCAACACTCTCATAAATCCCTAAAGAACAGCTCAACACTCCCATAAATTCCCAAAAAATAGCATCTGCTCTTTCGGTCTAACCCCAAATTTAACTAGCATCCAATGTGGCAATACTTACTAGATATTAATTTGTCAAATCCTTCCTAAACCCCGCAAGTCAAAAGATAACTCCTTTCTTTGTTTTATTTATTTCAATCTTCTTCTTCTGTTCTTTATTCTTTCCCATACCCGACAGGCGCCACTCACTTATTCATTGAATTTAAAAAGGCACGCAGAAAATGAAATAACTTGTTTTGTTTGTATTGAAGGAAAGTTTGGAAATAAAATTAATTTGAACAGTTCCACATTTGTTTAATTTCCAAACACAGACTGCTGTACAGGCTGTGTCATCAGAGGAACAATAACAAAACACCAACAAAGAATTACCTCTACCGAAAGAACAGTTCCGTAATGTTTAAATAACTCAAGCAGATGGGAGATATCGTAGCTTCTCGGGAGGTTGCAAACGTAGAGCTCGCAAGGCCTTGCCCTGCGCTTCGTCCCATCTACAGCGCCGACTGATCCGCCAATAGCTTTCTCATCCTCCTCAGAATCCACATCTTCCAAGTTTGTTTTCCTTTCCTTTTCAATGACGGCGAGAACCCTAGGGTTTCTTCTCGGTCTGCAAGGGAGAAGCAGGGAAGAGAGTGGGGAGTTTGAGCGGCATATAAAGAAACCCGATGAGGAAGGAGAGCGATAGATCAGGCGGAGCGATGAGAAGCGCTGGATGAGAGAAAGATTGAGAGAGAGAGTGGCGGCGACGGCCGCCATGGGAGTGGAGAGTAGAAGATTTTAGCGTGGTGGATGGGATAAGGGTACTGAAGAACAATTTTCCGAATTATTAGGGCTTGCTCGATAAATGGGATCAGACTAATTTGTTGATTTAAAAAATATTAATATAAAATATATTATGATTCAAATTTTCAGATATAAATTTATTTAAAATATTTAAAACTATCTTTTATTTTTATATGAAATTATTCTCTATTATTTTTTCATATTTTTTATTTTTTGACTCATTTTATTATAAATAATTATTTAAATTATAATTATTATTTTTCTTTCATAAATGAATAGGCTCATAAACCTACTCAAACTCAGAAATATCTGATTAGATAAATGATATAATTTATGTAGAAACTTTTTAAAATATATGCATAAAGTCAAATTCTAATAGTCATTTGAGTTTAAAATTGAAAAGGGTGCAGAAGTCACTCACCGATTATACATTTAGTTGATTTTTGATCTGAATCGACTAAGTACTCCTTAGTTATTACCATAGCTCGAACTCAATTAATAAATCAAACTCAAGCTGAGGATAATCAACTCCAATGATGATGGGCTCGTTTATGAGAGATTATTACGTGCGGGATCTGGAATTGAAAATTATCAGGTTTTTTGAGTATGAGCGGTAAAAGTACAATTATAATATAATAATAAGCGCGGGTCATGAATAGTAATAGCTATGGGTTGCTCGTCTATGTCAGCCGAGAAGTTTAGTGGACATAATCAAGCGCATCATAAGCAGACAAGACAGCGAGCCGATACTCGATTCCCCAAAAAATAAACTACGCAAACTCTTAAAAATCAGACTCAACTTCGATTTCCGCTGGTAATAATCTCTCCATGTTTATTGTACCATGCTTTTTTATGACATGCTTTCACATTTTATAACTTGCTTCGATTAATATATATTATTTTACACGCCGGAGCTTGCTACCCAAACACAAACCGCACCGAAAAGCTGTGGTGGAGATGCGAAGCGGTTCGATTACCGTCCAGTAGGCTAGCCGGCGTTAGAGGCGGCGGTCAGACAGCGGTCTTACTACTTCCTCTGTTTTTTTTTTTTTTCCTTTAGACATAAAGATCTCAGTTTGGGGTTTCTAACATGGCCGAAGATCGAAGAAGTGTAGGGTTAGAGCGGCAGATGGAGCATCTCGGTGATTAAAACCTCGCCGGCGCAAACAACGGCGACCTCGCCGCCGGCGTGCTACAATTTGGCCAAAGATTGAATCTTTGACAGAGTTGTTTTCAGAGATCCCAACCTAAATCTGACCTAAAAACACCAAATCCTGTTCTGGCAAATATAGACTGATTATGTGAAATTCTACAAGACCAGATTCTTTACTTAGACTTATTTAATCCAAAGAATTTCGTCAACCCAACAATTTCATAAGAAGAACAAAGCACAAACCATCACCACTACAAAATCAACCATTTCATCCACCAAACTATTTGGATAATCAGCATATCCATCCATTGTCAACGAAATTGACCAAATGCAAAGAAAAACTGAATAAATTCAATTAACTGAAGCAATAATGCAAATAGTCCACGAGATATGGATACAACGCATTAAAAATAAACATAATGGTTCATAATCAAAGCCTATCTTTAGCATAAGAGAAATCAAATTCATCATCTCTGTACAAACACCTCAAACAGCTTAAAGGAAGCTCATTCAAACAGGCCGCCGCAGCCCTCTGAAATCTTTGCTGTCTATACATCCCAAACCTTTTTCATAACCATTCAGAAACCTCAGCAACTCTGTTGCCCTCTCCTTAACCCCTTCTCTGCACTCCACCTGAAGCAACATCAATAACTTCATAAAAATCCCAACTTGGAGAGCTTCCACCACACACCCACCTTCTCTGCCTTCTTCTTTCTCCCCTTCCCAATTCTTACAGAGCTTCCACAGTGAAGATAAAGCCAGGTCAGTTGCAAGATCAGAAAACCCAAAAATTTTCTTCACGAGCACAGGGACGGTAAGCGCATTCCCGTACGCCTTTTCCCTCCCCAATTCACAACCGCAGAGTCTATCCAGCGCAGAAAGCGCCGCCTCGCCCACTCTCTTCTCCGATTCCGAGTCCACAAGAGACTCAAGAACCAAAGAAACAACCCCCATCCTCACAAACGTCGCTGCCATCCATTCTTCGGAAGAGGAGGCCAGATGAAAAGCAGCCAATTGCGCGGCCTTTTTGCCTTTCGGAGAAATCGGATCGGTAATCAGCTTCAGCAATGTTTCGATGAGGCCGTCCATTCTCGCCGCCGCCCTCGCGAGGTCGCCGTCGAAGGAAACTATCTGTTTCAATACCAAAACAGCACTGAGCTTCCCGGACATATCCCCTGACTTGAGAATCGATACGATCGCATCAAGTGATTCCGGCGATCCGATTTCACAGAAAATCTCCTCATCGTCGATGCGGTAAACGAGGACCAGCGCCGAGAGGATCTCCGAGAGGATGTCTAAGGAGGCGGCGCAGCCGGCGGCGCAAGTCCGGAAGGCGGCGGCGAGAACGCAGGCGGCGCCGGAGTTCGCCAGACGGCGCCTGTTCCTGTCGCTCTCTGTTGCCAGAGCCCGAATCCTTGCCGCCGATTTCCGACACCGGACGGGGTCGCTGCGGTGGGTGTCCGAGGCAAGCTGGGAGAGGATCGAGGATACTTCGGCTGCGGTGAGGGGTGGAGATCGAGGAGATGTAGAGTTCGCCGCGACGGCGGCGCTCTCTAGTGTTGGAAACATGGCCAGGCTCTGCAGTGGAGATGAGAGAGGAAAAGTTTGAATTTTTGAGTGAATGGGCTGAATCGCAAAGGGGAGATCGGTACATATAAAGGTGGAGACAAAAGTGTCTCACAAAGCAAGTGCAAGAAAACTTTCTTAACCTCTTCTCACTAGGGCTGCAAGCAAACCAAACCTTCGACAAGTTACTCGTTGTTCGGTTCGATTAAAGCTCGTTTACGATCATTTAATTAACTAAACAAACAAATTTGAACAATATTTTAAATACTCGATTATTAAATAAACAAACTTGAACACTAATGCGTTTAGCTCATTTATGTTCGCGAACAACATCATTTGAAGTTCGTGAACAAGCTCGACATTAAGCTCGATTCGTGTTCGATTTTGAACTCGTGAATAAGCTCGATAAAAATAATTAATTTTTGACTATAGAATTAATAAATATAAATAATCATTATCTTTGTTACATAGACAATTGCTTTTATTATAAATGTGTTTGTTCATATATATGTTCATGAACATGTTTGTTTGATAGTTAAAAAATTTTGTTAAATATATTCGCGAACAAGCTCGATAAACACTAAACGAACGAACATGAACCGAACATGAACACTCCTTAATTTAAATGAACCAAACATGAACACAAATGCTAAAGCTCGAACAAACATGAACCAAACATAAACAAGCTGATATTAAATGAACACAAACATGAACACTCACATACTCGGCTCGGCTCGGTTCGTTTGCAGCCCTACTTCTCACTAAAAACGAGGGGAAAATATCAAAAAAATTTCCGTCCTAGGTTTATACCTTACATATGTAAAATCTATAATTTTTAGTATCATTGTTGTGTCCTGAAAAAAATTCACAGTGATAGAGAAATATAAAGTTTAGCGTCCTAGGTTTATACGAAGGTTCAGCACACAAACAAATAAATAAGTAGGGATGCAGCCTTCATAATAGACACCATATTTTTATGTGGAAACCCCTAAAAAGTGGGGAAAACCACGGGGCCTTGCCCAGTCAAAATGAATCCAATAACATTTACAGTTGATTACATATGAGGCCCTTTGTTGAGGGAATGTCTTGGTTCGATGTAGCCAATATACATTATATAGAGTGCATTATATGGTGGGAGTTGGAATAATCAGTTTTGACATATTTTATTTGGTCGTCAAGACCATAGTCGATGAGCGATTTAGGTTAGAAAGATTACAGTCGGATGACGGTGGTTTGAATGATCGTAGTCAGGAAACGGCAGTCGTTGATATCATAATTTGGAGATGTTGTGTAATATCAAAAATCTGCTCCAGTATCGTCCAGGACGATCTGGGATCGTCCTGGGACGATCAGTGAAGATGAAGCTCCAGATTTTGCCCAGTTTTGCTCCAGGTGATTTTCTGTATGTATCGTCCAGGCCGATCGGGGACATCGGCCAGGCCGATTGACACTGTTCATAAGGATCGGCCGTGCAATCGCCCTGGAGTATCGGCCAGGACTATGTGGTTTGGTCTGATCGTCCAGGACGATCGGGACGATCGGCCAGGCCGATCTGAACATTACTTAAGGGAAATCAGTCGTTTTGAAGAGAGAGAAATTTAAAATAAAATATCTGATTTTCAGCTCTGAGGAGAGAGAAAAAGAAGATTTTGGAAAAGTTGATTTCGGGAAGACGCGGAGCCGTTTTCGTTCGAAGTGACTGTTGAGGAATTTGCTGTGCACGAGGTAAGGCACATTCCGCCTTTCTCAATTTTCAGTTCCGTCACGTTTGACGGTATTTTCTGTCCGGATTTCGTTTTCGTTACGGTTTTTCGTCTGTATCTTTTGATTGGTTCAGTTTTTACCGCGTAACTTTCCGTATATTGTTGACGTGCCGAGTGTGCACATTTTGGTTATTTTTCGAAGATTTTTGTCCGGATATTTTTGATTCGGCGATGTTTTTCGTAGACTACAATTTTCTGTGAAATTGTAAATTCTCTGTGCAGTAGAATAAATGTTCTGGAATATGATTATCTATACTCTGTGCGAATTCGGTAAATTTTCTTTGCAGGAAATTTTGTGTAAATTCTGTCTACTGCCGTTGTGCTGCCCGATTTTTTTGGGTGATTTCTGATTTACCCGGATTTCTTCTGAATTGAAATGCTATGTGTATAAGCTATAAAAAGGGAGCTATAAGGGGCCTGGATCCTATGAGATTCAGTTAGTGTCTGGGGAAATTTAGATGAGCTCAAGTTGGAGAAATATCAGTTATATTCCGGATCCGTGAATTCTATTATTCTGGTGCCGTGAGCACATTTAGCTTAGCTATTAATTATTCAGCGAATTTCTGGTGCCGTGAGCACAAGGGAGACATAAGGGTCAGAATCCGTAGTGATTCTATTCAGTTTAGTTTAGCTATTAATTACTCAGCTATTATTCTGGTGCCGGGGGCACACTTAGCTATTAATTAAATATCTGATATCTGATCTGATATGTGATTCTGATACGATTTTGTTCTGTTTCGATATGATCTGTATGATTTTGACTCTGTTGATTTATTCTGTTCTGTGATCTGATCTGTACGACTCTGATTCTGATTTGATATCTGTCCGTACAAGTTCTGATTTCCGATTCTGTTCTGATTTCTGATCTGATTTCTGTCTGATGAGTTTGGTTTTGGTTTCTGAGAATTTAGATGGGTGGTTTGTTGCTTTGCTGAGCTGTTGAGCTCACCCTTGCTTTCTGGTGGTTTTCAGGTTCTGGGAAAGGCAAGGAAGTCCAGGATTAGTTCAGAGTCGGATCAGTATAGGTACTTTTGTACTTTTGATTTTTGTACAGTCATGGCTTTTCGGATCTGTCTTTCTTTCTGTTTAAAAGCCATGTACTGTTCTGTAGATGATTATTTTTGAGGAAATGAAAAGATAGATGTTTTGTTCCGCTGCATTTAATAATTTTAGTAGCTCTGTTGTTCTGTGTGTGTCTGTTGAGTTAAGTATTTGGAAGATCAGTTCAGTAGCCTACTCCAAAGCCAGATCCTGGATAAGAAGGTCTCTCGTCGCGATCCGGCTCGGGCGGGATCCGTCCCCGTCGGGTCGGGTCGTGACATGTTGGTTGGAGAGACCATTGTAGGCAACGTAGTTCGGAAAGATCATAATCAGGTGACACTGGTCGGAAAGACCGTAATATGGAGATGTTGGTTAGAGAGACCATAGTTAATTGGTGATAGAGGACGAAAAGATCGTAGTCAAGCAATTATGTTCGAGGAGACTATAATCTGGAAATATTGGTTGGTGAGACCGTAGTCGGTGCGAGATAGAGGTAGGAGTTGGCGACGTTGATTTGAAGGACCACAGTCTGGAGATGTTGGTCAAAGAGATCTTAGTCGTTAGATGTCGGAGGTTAGAAAGATCGTAGTTGGGCGATGGTGGTCGTAAGGACTATAGTCGAAGGATGACATAGGTTGGAAAGATCATAGTCTAGTAATGATGGTCGGAAATATCATAGTCGGTGACGGTGGTTGAAAAGATTGTAATATAGAGATGTTGATTGGAGGGAATGTAGACGACAGGCGACGGAGGTCAGAAGCGACGCTAGTTAAAAGGACTATAGTCTAGAGATGTTGGTCGGAGATACCATAGTTAGCAAGCGACGGAGGTCGGAAAGACCGTAGTTAGGTAATAATGGTCGGAAGGAGTATAATAGGTGGAAATGAAGGTTGGAAAGATCATAATCTTGAGATGTTGGTTGGAGATCGTAGTCGAATGATGACGAAGATTAGAAAGATCATAGTCGGGCGACGCTAGTTGGAAGGAACGTAGTTTGGAGATGTTGGTTGGAGAGATCATAGTCGATGAGCGACGGAGGTCAAAATGATCATACTAGGGTGAAGGTGGTTGAAAGGATCGTAGTTGGAGGACAACAGAGGTTGTAAAGATCTTAGTCATGTGACGGTGGTCGGAAAGATCATAGTCGAGTAATGATGCTTTGAAAGATTGTAGTCGGGTGACCGCGGTCGAAAGAACCTTAGTAAGGTGACAGTGGTCAGAATGACTGTAGTTTATAGGCAACTATATTTGGGAGGAGATCATACATTGATAGCATATGGGAAGATTTTTTATGATAGTCGAAGAGCGAATGAAAGTCCGGTGACTGTTGGTTGAAGGGAAGAAATTCGGAGATAGTAGACAAAAGGGTAGAAATACGGAAGTCCAGTAACGACAGGTGGCGGCGAAGTGATCTAATGGTGGCCAACGAATGGGCAGAATTCTAGTGATGGTTGGGAAGAGTCCATCAACTGTCGACAATTGGGAGGAAGTTTGGCGATGATCGTTGATCGAGAAAACATCTGGTGGTGGTCGACAGTAAGAGAACTCCCCAAGTTCTCTCCTTATTCTCTTCCTCTCTTCCTCCTTCATATAAAGAATGAGATGCTATTTATAGTTTTTTGTAAGTGGCTTGACTAATAAATATGGAGAAGATCAAGGAAATGTTGGGACTGTTTAATCGGATGGCCCATATTAATTCCCTTGATCATGGAGAGTTTGTCGAGCATTTAAGTGCCTTAATGATGCCAGAATTGAGCAATCTTGGACTCGTTGGACTCGTTTCATCGAGCCACTCGATTCGACTATAAGCATGTCATATTCATATGTCATTTGGTAGTCCAATTAATACTATGAAGCTTCCAAATATACTTTGAACCTTTGATTTGGACTCATTTCGGCTCGGATTGGATTAAATTTGATGTCGTTGGGTTCGTCTCCTTGAGATGTTCAATTTGAATATAAGCTTGTCGAAATTAGATTTCATATGATCCTGATTTTAATTATGAAAGTTTCCAATTAATATTTGCATCAAAATTCGTGCATCAAAATTCGTGCCCGATCAAGATAATTTTTTGTGACATATCAATCATGTATACAATTCCCCTTTCATTTTACGTTGATGAATAGTTACTTAAAACGTATCATCACTATTTTTAATAAAAACATT
Source organism: Dendrobium huoshanense (assembly GCA_016618105.1). Classification (NCBI taxonomy): domain Eukaryota; kingdom Viridiplantae; phylum Streptophyta; class Magnoliopsida; order Asparagales; family Orchidaceae; genus Dendrobium; species Dendrobium huoshanense. Next base: position 1,072,004 of record CM028342.1, on the reverse strand, counting down.
CTTATTTAGTTTTTATCCTTAGTTTTGCAAAGATTTTGATCAAAATATTCAAATTATATAAAATTTAAAGATTAATTTTAAATTTATTAAATTTAATCTAATTTAAATTGATTATATACATACCACATATCTTAAAACAAATTTATTAACTTTTTATCTATTTTGATTAATTTTTATTAAAAACTTATGATATTATATTTATTTGCATTTAATAGTATTTATACCCCAATTGTCAATGCTCTTCTTTTTCCTTAAAAACGAGTACTTCTAAAAAGAAAGAGGAAGAGAATTGCTAGCCGGCTTTACGTGGATGCTGCTTCTAGAACCATCCATTTGGTATTGTGCTGTGAGGCTCTGAGGGTAATAATGGAATTCTCTTTTCTTAAATAATTTGGTCCCTTTTAAATTGCATTGAAATTTCCCCAAAAAAAATTGCATGGAATATATATGCTTTTATTTAATGAATTTATGATGAAAATATAGGGGTTCAATAAAAAAATATTAAAAATAGTATAATGTACGACAAATAAGGATAATTATTACGTCCTCCGATCGGACCTAGAGGAACGTCCGATCGGAGGCCAAATCGCGCCAAAAAACAAGAAATACCGAGCAATACCAAACAATAACGAGGAATATCATCACGTGAAGACCCAATACCGAGTTATACCGAGCTATACCGAGCAATACCGAGTTATACAAAAGTTGTACCGAGTTTTTCCTAGGAAAAACTTGGTACAACTCGGTATTGCTCGGTATAGCTCGGTATAACTCGGTATTGGTCTTCACAGAGTGGTATTCATCGTTATTATCAAATAATACCTAGAATTACCGAGCAAATACCGAGTTTTTTCGCGAGATTTTGCCTCCGACCGGACCATCCTCTACGTCCTTACTCCGGACCTAATAAAAGTTCCAACAAATAAATCACAATGTGGATCTTTGTCTACAGTATGATGTTCAATCTTAGGATGAGTTTTTTCAACGAGACTTAATTAATCAGTGTACACGATAAGTCCTTGAGTCTCGATATAGAGGCAAATCCATTTTGAAGTGATGGTGAGTCCATTTTAGGCGAGATTCTAATCTTTGAAAGCAAACGGGCAATAACTTATGGCGAAGAGAGAGGTTGAGTGTCAAGAAATGTTCGAGCGTAAGTTGTCCTAATTGCAAATTTTGAGGTGTATAGGTTTTTGGTAGTTGGGGTGGTGATGTCGGAATTTGCCGAGTGACTTTGGTAGTGGAGATTGTCCATAAATGAACTGCTCCTACTGGGATAAGTGGCATATGGAGCTCGAGTTAATTCAGATGAATCTTCTTGGGAGATTTATTATGTACAATGACTCCTTGGTGTGACCTAGGGGTGTCAATATTTGACACGACATGAAAACCCGATCTGGAACCGACCCGGAAAATCCGGGTTGGACCCGACCCGATTTCAAAACGAGTCGAGTTCAGGTTCCAGAAATCGACCCGTTTGAAAAGCGGGTCGGGTTCGGGTTGACCCGACGGGTTGCCGGGTCAACCCACGAACCCGTTTAAAATTACCTAACCCGCACTGCCCCGGCTGCCCGCGACACTGCCCCGCCTGCCTGCAACTCTGCCCTGCTCGCCCGCCGCACTCGCGCTGCCCGCGACGCTGCCCCGCACTCGCGCTACCCGCTCGCCCGCCGCCCGCGCGACCGCTCGCGCTCGCCAGCACGTTCTCTCGCGCGCCAGTTTCGGGTCCCGTGTCGGGTCGAGTCATCCCTGCAACTCGCTGGGTCGGGTCCGGGTTCAAATTTCTGACCCGTTTGTCTACCCGGGTCGTGTTAGGGTCGACCCGTTTGAATCAGGGTCAATTCCGGGTTCGACCCGAACCCGACCCGTGACCCAAAATTGACACCCCTAATGTGACCTATTTAGATAAGTCTCTTTGTGGTGACCGTGTTGCGAAGCAGTCATACTTCTTTGGGATAGTGAAGACCAGCTTATTAGCTAACTTTCTTCGCATGTCAAGTGTTTCTCTTAAAAGATGTGGCCATTCTAGCTGAGTCGCCTTTAAGTGCCTGCTAGATGCCCATGAGTATTTAGGAGTATAAAAATATATATAATTTTAGAAAGTAATTTTTTTTTTTTCACTTAATTTAACTTATTTAAATGTGATTTATTTGTAATGTTTTATATGTCTTGAAGTTATTCTAATAAATTCTATAAATAGGATCAAAGCAAACGGTTTAATCGATCATAAAGCTAATTTAGGCTTCGTTTGGGACAATTTCATACAACTATTTTTTCCTGCTTTCAAGAATTTTTTTATTTAAATAGCTTCATAAAGCAGTAAGAAAGTCGTCTCAACAGAAGTCGTATGTTTCGTTTGGGACGACCTTCTTACAGCTTCTTAAAGCACCTTTATTGTATAAATATTTTAATTTTTGTACTATAAAATTAATTTAAGAAAGAGTAATAAAGTTTTCCAAACGATCCATTAAAAATAATATTTACCAAAAAATTAGATAAAATAATTCGAGTAAAAATAATAAAATATGATGTCAGAAAGTAGAACAATTATTACGTCCTCCGACTGGACGCAGAGGAACGTCCGGTCGGAGGCCAAATCCCGCCAAAAAACAAGTTGTACCGAGCAAATACCGAGCAATACCAAACAATAACGAGGAATACCATTATTTGAAGACCCAATACCGAGTTATACCAAGCTAAATCAAGAAATACCGAGCTATACAAAAGTTGTACCGAGTTTTTCTAGGAAAAACTCGGTACAACTCAGTATTTCTCGGTACAGCTCGGTATAACTCGGTATTGATCTTCAAAGAGCGGTATTTCTCGTTAATATCAAATAATACCTAGTTGTACCAAGCAAATACCGAGTTTTTTTGCGGGATTTTGCCTCCAACCGAACGTTCCTCTACGTCCTTACACCGGACGTAATAAAAGTTCCAGAAAGTAATATTCTTTATAAAGAATATACTCATTTTAAAAAATATATATATTAATTACAATATCTAAAAATATATTATGCACATGAAAATTATTGCTAATTGACTAATAAAACCTGACTTCAAAATTGGGCAACGTGACACGTGTCACAAATGCAGTGTCCGAAACGAGGAGTACGATCTTTGAAATGCGCGACGGAATATATTTCTTAGCTGTCTCCGTTATTTTCTATAATAAATTAATAATAACTATATTTAAAAGTATATTTTATTTATATGCAAAAATAAAATAATATTCGCAGAATGTGAAAGTCTCCTTTTCACACTTAATGGCAATTTCGTATAAATTTCGATAAAAAATTTAATAAAAGTGACATTCATATTAATATTTTCTCTCTTTATTATTTTTATATGATCAATTTAAGATTATCTGATTTTAGAGTTTTTTTTTCATATTAGAAAGTTATTTTTTTACAACAGCTTTTAAAAAATGTTATTATCGCCCGGGCACCTGCTCGCGCGCACCTGCTCGCGTGTTTCATGTCGGGTCGGGTACCCCGGCAACCCGACGGGCCAAGTCCAGGTTCGCATTTTGACCCGTTTACATAACCGGGTAGGGTTAGAGTGGACCCATTTGAACCCGAGCCAATTCTAGATTCGATCCGAACCCAACCCGTAACCCGAAATTGACACCATACTTTCTATAACTACTTTAAAAAAGTGATTTTTTCCACAACAGTTTTATAATCACATTTCTAAAAAGTTGTAGTCAACCCAAACATATCCTTAATCTAAGAATATCATGATTCTCTAATTTATTTGTGTTCTACAAAATTGATAAAATGGCCATTTTGTAATTAAATTGGGATCTATTTTATATTATAGTTATAATATGCAGATCAATTTTTGATCAATTCTTTATCGTCGAGATACAAAGGTTTCGTTTGGGTCGGTTTTTTTGCTCCTTCATAGAACAGCTTTTTACTATAAATTTTTTATTTACTAGAAATATGTTTTAAGAAACAATAAGAAAGCCGCCCCAAATGAAACTTAAATTCGAATAATGTGATACTCTAAAATTAAATTGATATGCTTTAAAATGCTGCTACGTCATTAATATTTAATTATTAGATTGCTACGTCATTAATAGCCTATGGAAGTGGACATGTTGCTTGCTTGCTTAACAAGCTTTGTATACTTAAAAATAAAAAAAAATAAAAAAAATAAATTATATATATAATACCTAAAATATTAATATTACATGACTACCACCCATAGAACAAATTTAGGTGCATGAAAAAATGAAATATTGAAATTTATAGGATGATCTGAATGATAGAAATGAATTATATGAGTTATATATTTGATATTAAAGTTATATATGAATGATAGACATATAATATTAATATTTTTGATATTAAATATATAAACAGCATGAAATAAAGTGATCTGTATGTAAATTTCCCAAATAAAAAACAAGCTTTGTATACTTTAATTAATTTTGTTTTGTAGTGCAAGGAAGAGGATTTATTTATTTATTTTTTAAACAGGTTGAGCGACTCAAAAGCAACCGCACGAGCCGCCATAGAAGAGGATTTTACAAAAGAATGAAATTTAATAAAAAAAAATTTATTGCATTAAAATAATTTAATTTTAATTTTTAGTCATTGATTTTTGGAAATTATAATAAAGAAATCAATTTTATTAGGCACAAATTTTGATGAGCCTCTGAAATTAAAAATATGAATATTCATATTATGATTTTGACAAATTTATAGTCAAGTTGATCATCTCAATAGAAGAACTATACTACTCCAAAAATAATCAACCGAGGTCACGAACATGAAGCATATTTAAAAACTTTGAAATATTAATTAGAGGACCGAGTCATCTTCAAATTTGGCATGCATGGAGTCAATTGGAGCATCTTGATGAGACGAATCTAACGAGCTCAACATCACTTAGTTCTAAGAACATTAAGACACTTAGCTGACCAACAAACACTATACACTCTATCAGTATAGATTGTTTGATAGAGCGTTCTTGACTTTCTCAATATTTATCGTGTATGTTATTATCAAAAAATTTATAAATAGGTCCCCCCTTGCTTGAATGGGACCTTTGATAGAGAATTAAGAGAGCTCAAACACTTAAAAAATTCTTAAACTCTATTTATACAATGCTTCCATCAAATCTAAGGGTTCGTTTCTCCACCTGATTGCCATTGTCATACTTTTACTGTCTAACCACCATCACCGGACAACTACCCAACTTAAGTCATCAAACTTTCGTCATTAGATTGCCTTTTTTAGACCGCCACTTAATTGTTGTTGTAGGACTAGAGGTGCAAACTAATCAACAAAGCTTGAGTCACTCCTAGCTTGAGCTTAAGCTTGATTAATTAATCGAGTTCAAGCTCGAGCTCATGCTTTATTCAACGAGCTCGAGCTGGCTCACGAGCCAACTCTTTTATTATGAAAGAGAGAAAATGATTATGGTTTAAACTAAGTATTATAATGAAATAATAAACAAAATGAAAGATTATAAGAAAACAACAAATAATCACTTAATATAAGAAAGTGATATATATTTTTCAAACATTTTCATCAATTTTACATTTAAAATTCTAAATTTTAATACATTATATATATATTTTTTAAAGCAGCCAGCTCACAAGCTAACAAGTCGAATCGATGATGTCTCAAGCTTGGCTCTTTAAGTATCGAGCTCGGCTCACGAGTCATTTATCAAACTGAGCCCAAGACCTTCATCGCTTGACGGTCGTCGTTTGGTCGCCATCATTGAAATTATTACGTGCAATTACATGATGTTGTCTGGAGGTCAATCAGGACGTGCCATGTCACCCGATGTACAACAATACACAATAATGATACATAATAAATTGGTAACATGACACGTCTTACTTAACTACCAAACGGCATCTAGCCGCACATAATAATTTCGCCTATAATTTTCCTTGATATTCTTCTCCCCACAACAACAACAAAAGAGTATAAAGTTTGTTAAATTTTCATATATATAGTCCCAAGCCAACATAATAGAGTCAGACCAACCAATTGGACTATTGCTGGCCGGTCAACAGTCTTCAGTTCAGTTTGACCATCATTAGCCATTAGAATTCATTTAAAATATAATTAATGATTGAACATTGAATCAATGCCAATTTTTACAGGCGATTTCAGCTTCATTGGTCAAATTTATTGAAAAAATATATAGAAATCTCATTGTCAGATTGTGATTTATCCTTCAATTAATGCCTTTGGATGAACTATTATGTGGAAATTGTATTATTTATTAAAAATTTAACGATATTGAACTTTGATTTTATCAAAATTGGTTAGCCTATTGGTTTTATGGTAGAGTGCGTATTTTATATTTCAGTATCATACAAACTCAGCATGCACAGAGAAAAGTTGTAAGATCAGAAATTTTTATGTAAAAAATTCAAAAAATGGAAAAATTTCGAGACCTGACCCAGATGAAAAATCCACTGTATATTAGAAGACAATACTTTTTCATTCCTTACGTTTAAAGAAGAAGAGGACAATTAGAAAATAAAATGTCTGATTTCTATTTCGTGAACAATTGAAATCAAACAACAAAGTAAAATCTTGACAAGAGTCTAAAGAAGGCAGTGATTATTGATGGTGATCGTCGGTGACAATAGTTAGCGATGATCTCAATAGAGTTAATTCTCTTACATCCATGAACCAATTATGTGCATATAGCTCTAAATAAATATTTGTACATGCATACAATTTTTTTAATTACAAATGAATTTTAAATTCTAATTTACAATTTTATTAATTCTTTTTACAGATCTCTAAGCCAGTCGAGATATTATTACGTGCGGAGTTTGGACGGGAGAACCGTCCGGATCCTATGAGGGTGCATAATAAATACACAACAAATATACAGTTTTATTTTTTTGCTGTATAATTGTTGTGCACCCGCATAAAATCCGGACAGTTCTCCAATACGGACTCCGCTCATAATAACTTCTCAATCTAGCAAGAAATGAATATTACGTGCGATATCTATACATAATTTTTTGTCCCAACTCCACACATAATAATTTTTCCAAAGCTAGTGCAAGACGACTCTCTTAGGCTTCGTTTGGGACTATTTTTTTACTGCTTCCTAAAATAACTTTTTAGTACAAAAATTTAAATTTTTGTCCTAAAAAGTTGCTTTAAGAAGCAATAAGAAAGCCGTCCCAAAGGAAGTCTTAATTTCTCTTCAATGCTGAAGATGGATGGATGTGAAGCGTTTGGTTGATTGAAGTGACTACTTATGAACAAGAAGTCATAAAAAAATTTTAGGTGTACTTTTCTAAGTCAAAATTATGTTTCTAAGTCAGCTCTTTTATTATAAAGAGAAACCTATTTTATTTAAATTATTAATTATAATGAAATAATATAAATAATGAGAAATTAAAAAGATAATAATAAAAAATAGGGGGAAAATAGGATATTTTGTATTAAAAATATTTATTTAAATTTTCAAAATTAGTTTAAATTTAACTCATTATTTCATCAAACACGTCTTATCGATCATAATTAGTATTATAACGATTATCATTTGCTTGAATATTCACTATGTTAGAGTTATAGTGTTTATATTCTTAATATTATACAAAGATTCATCACACATAGAGATAAAATAAGAGTTGTAAAAATCATTAAAAAGAAATAATCATGTGGTCTGACCTGCAGTGCAATGAGTTGAGCTCAAGCTTGAGCCGATATTAAGACTGACGAGCTGAGCTCGATAATGTCAATACTCTACTTGACTCCACTCGATTCGTTTACACCTCTAGCATTAACATTGTTTGTAAGACATGTGTCAAAGTCAACAACCATCGTTGTAGCAGTGTTTAGGGTCAGAAAAATATAGGTCAAAGTATCGTAGTCAGGTGATTTTGAATGAATGATTATGGTCAACCGAAGGTTGTTTTGTCAGAGGATCCTAGTCTGATGATGGAAGTTAGATGATCACTTGTGATGTCGTTAAGCTCATTTTGTCGAGGCATTCAATTCAGTCATAAATTTATTAAAATTAGAGTCCGGAAATTCTTAATTTGAATAAGCAACATCAAAGAAGAATCAGCCTCATGGGTAGAATAATAAGAATATCATATTCTTGATTTTGTTTTTTGGTGTAAATCATTAATACAATATTAAAGGTTTTGACTTCAGTATTGTGGAGGATAATCAGCCTGCCAGTCCACCAACTTCCCTTTGACCCCCGAAATATTCAATAGAAAATTTCAATTTGATGGAGGTATTGCGTCAAATAAAAGAAAATAGAGAGGCAAATTCCTTGACCTTTCCCCTCTGTCAAATTATATTTATGTTTGGGACAGCTTTTTCACTGTTTTAATTTCAAATCGTAATCACAATTTTTATTTAGGCTTCGTTTGGAACAATTTTCTTACTGTTTTCTAAAGCGGATTTTTGATACCAAATTCTCTCTTTCAAAAAAATTTTATATTAAAAAGCCGTTTTATAAAGCAATACGGAAGCTATGCCAAACGAAGCCTTAGTCACTGCTTTGTTGCATATATTTCGAAAAAAATTGTGCTATTGAAATGCTTTCTACAACAATTTTAAATTTTGCTTTATCTACATCAATTTAACAAAACAATGTAAAAGTCGTCCCAAAAGAAACCTATATTTAAGATTTTGAAAATTAAGAGCAAAATAAGTCAATTGCCTATTTGAAAAACCTCACATTTTCAACCTACTTAATTGTTGAAATGTTATTGACAGAAGTTTCTTACTTGCTCTCTCTATCGCTCTCAAATGTTGGAAAAAATTTACTAGTATTTTTCAACAATTGTTAGTCTAATTCAGCTAATCTGTCGATTTATTTGAGTTCAATTCTTGTCGAGTTCGGTGAAGAGGCGGTCACGCTCATTCGGGCGGGGTTTGTGGTGGGTGGAATTCTACACTCACTCATGTTGGGATTTAGGCCTCGTTTGTTTCGGCTTAATTACATCATTTCTGATTCAAATCGCGAAAAACAGCTACTTCTCTACTGTTTGTTAACATGCCTTTTACATGATACATTTTCATGTATCTCCGTTTTTCTACCGATCTGAAAAGAAAAAAATGTCGCTTATCATGTCTGCTATCTCAATTAGAAACAAAAAACTCGATTTTACCCCCACCACGTTGGCACATCCACCGGCACTTCTCGTGACGAAAGAAGAGGTCGCAGTGAAACTTCACCAATGCAACCTTGTTCGGATGCAAGGCTGGTGTCGGCGGTGGGCCGACATCCTCTTAGCGGAGATGCGACAACGCCGCTGAGAACAACGTAGTCGATTCGCTTCGCGCCATTCGCATTAGGGTTTAGGGATCAATCGTGAAATATAGATAAAAGAAAGATGAATCAAACCACGTTGGATGAATTATAGCTACAATTTTGATGTCAATTCTCGCCATTCAGATGGATTACCTCATGGAAATAGAAGTTCAACATATGAGATGTTAATTATAGGGCAATTTTGTATTTTCTACTGAGAACAACATGACTTAGGTTTGTGAAAGCATTAAAAGATAAAATATCTAGTATTCTCCAGCTATTATCTGGGCGATTTTTCAATTCGAGCTGAGAAGTTGCTTTATTTCATTGTCTTCGGTTATTAAGTTCTCATACAGTGTTTAATGTTTTTTAAGTAAATGGATTCTTTATTTTCGAGTACCCATTACTCAGTATTGGTTGCTAGACGATGATATTTCAAGGGGGGAGGCTTTTCTATCGCACAACAAGCCCGATGCATTTCTCTACTTCAATCATCCAACTTGAATTATACTAATAATATCCACATCTATTTCACGAAAAATTATTCCGTCAGGTTACCTGACGTAGAGCTACATCAGGTAGCCTGTAATATGTCGCCACGTGCACTTACTCTTTACCGCGCGGCCAGGCGACCTGACCCGGAACGGACCCGGGAGTTTGCGTAGCTCAGTATTGCTAGGTATTGGTCGATTTTGCTCGACAAAAATGAAAAATACTATTATGTTAAGACCAATACCGAGCATTACCGAGTTCTTTTAGGTATTACTCGGTATTGCTCGATATTGCTTGGTATTGCTCGGTATTGGTCTTCACATAATGATATTTCTCGTTATTGCCAAGCAATACCGAGTAATACCTAGCAATACAAAGCAAATACCAAGCAATACGAGAACATAGTAATCACGGATTCGGTCCGAGTCGGATTGTCGGGCCACGGGGTAAAGAGTAAGTGCACGTTGCGACATATTATAAGCTACCTGATGTAGCTCTACGTCTCTTAAGATATCTAAAACATGTATTCTTATTAATGACTTGAACGTCTAAGGCCACAATCCCGCACTATATCTATCACTACCAAACATGGCATTGCAGGTTTTGTAATGCTTTTTCAGCTCAACTCTGATAATCTTTTTTAATAGAAGGTTTAATTTCCAAAGCCTACAAATTCCCTTTGAAGATGATAACTCATCTACTGTTGCTTCTAATAATCTTTCTGAAAAGAAAGTTGATTTGAATGAAAAAACATAAATAAGAAAGCATTAAAGAAGATCCTTAGAGCATTCTAACCATTTTTTTCGTTAAGCCCCATCTTGTATTTGATCTTTAAGTTCAATTACTGGAGGTAAGTCATTCAATGCATATGCTAAGTTAGACGCAACTTAGACTTCGTTTGGGACGACTTTCTTATTATTTCTTAAAGCAGCTTTCTAATATAAAAATTTTAATTTTTAAACTAAAAATTGATTTTAAGAAACAATAAAAAAACCGTTCCAAATAAAACCTTAATATGAAGTTGTTTGCGAATATAAGCCAACAACTCCATTGTTATAGGTCTGATAGTTCTCCTAAACTTGTTGAAACATCTTTGGAGTGATAAGTAACGAGTCTCCTGTCCTACATTAGTTCCACCTCCATGGAGCCATTACCATTCTTTCAAACCATCATAACAAACAGAAATTATTTTGTGCCAAGGCCAAACATAGAATGCCATCCGAAAACCAATCATAATGCGCCAAATCAACGATACTGAGTTGCGGAACCGAGCCGGGATAACAAGCGAAATTATTCTGTGCAGACGCCGGACGCAGAATGCCATCCGGAGACTAATCATAATGCACCACATCAACAATACCGAGCTACGGAATCAAGCAGTACCGAGCTGCGGAACCAAGCGAAGAGGTGACGCGATGCATTATGATTAGTCTCCAGATGACATTCAGCCGTCCGCACAAAATAATTAATCAATAACCGGAGTTGTGCTCCTCAAGTGTTGTGACAGCACTTAAGCAATAAAAGCAGCAATCACACGCAGCAACAGTCAAAAAGGGAGCAACAAAACAGCAACACCAACCCATGCAAACACAAAGCAAAGCAACAACTTATTAGGATCTATTTTTTACAACTTAAAAAAAATATATATATATTTTTCACATAACAATTTCACAATCACTTTTAAAAAAAAAAATTACAACTATCTTTCAAATATTATCACCTAATTAAAAAAAAGAAATTAAATTGTAACACAGATTGTGTATTATAAATGATAAATTAAAACGAGTAATGCTGAGCAAAACTATTAATCTGACGCATCTAATTTATTCTGAGATAATTTAAACAGCTTTAGGATATTCTCGTACATTACAAATGTAATTGAAGCTGATGGAATGTTTTTCAGCAAGCTGGATGTGATGCCCCTGTAAAATCCTCTAGCTCCTTCAAACCTGCAACATATCCATAAAACATATTGAGTGCAAAGTCAACAGCTTTCTTAATGATTTCTAAAGTAATTTTTTAGTGCAAAAATTAATTGAACTAAAAAATTCTTTACTCAGAAGTTGTCCCAAACAAAGTCTTAGGCTTTGTTTGGGACGATTTTTTTATTGCTTTCTAAAACGGAATTTTAGTACAAAAATAAAAAAATTTGTACTAAAATTCCGTTTTAGAAAGCAATAAAAAAGCCATCCCAAACAAAGCCTTAAGCTTCGGTTGGGACGACTTTCTTATTGCTTCTTAAAGCAGCTTTCTACTAAAAAAAAAATTTGTACTAAAAAGTGGCTTTATGAAGTAACAAGAAAGTCGTCCCAAACAAAATCTTAATCAAGCTGACTTTTATAATCATTAGCTTTATTTTAACATAAATATAATATAAATTTATTTTATTTTAATTCAGTATTATATTTAACTCAAAATAAATCTAATAGTTATAAAAATCCTGAACATATTTGTGTTGGGATATACTAACCTAAATTTTATCAACTCATGGGGATTCCCAAATGGCTCTTATATTACATAATTCACTATAAACAAAAAAAAATTGTATTGAAAAACTGTTTTATAAAGCTATAAGAAAGCTGTCCCAAACGAAGCCTAACTCAAACTATTAGCCGATGCCAGCCTAAGGGGTCATTGCTTTCATTTTACTGAGCTGGGATGTGAAATCCACTTTTGAAGGGTTTTAAAGGTGATGATTTAAACTCAATATGATTTCTAACTACATTCAATCAAATGGTATAATACAGTAAACTCATCATTGTTCAAAAAATGTATATTTTCCAACTTCAAGGGGCCCGGAAGAGCGCCCAGGTGAAGGAAAACAAAAAGACCCACTGAGCCCAAAATGGGAACTTCCATGCAAATATCTGATTTTCGTTCACTAAGTACTGACTGGGTAAAGAGTGGCCCAAGTTGAGAACAGAAGGTCCAGTTAGAAATTGTGATAATTGCTTTCTCATTACTAAACAATTGAAACTCGAGCTCCTTATGGACTTGGACAATGATTCATTGCAGGAGTGAAGATGTTGGAGGTTGGTTGGTTCACTAAAATTTGGATGCATATAAATGAAAGTCGGCAGGTTAGGGTTCTAAGGAAGGCTTAAATGGTTGTTTACAGCGAGAGAATGGGTTTTTAATGACACGGAGAGCTCAAATTTTGGAGAAATTATTATGTTTGCATACCGTATCATCTGAAGACGAATCAGAACGCGTCACATCACCCTATACACACCCTATACACAACAAACGAGTGACATGGCACATTCTGATTCGCCTCTGGATGGCGTCCGTATCTGCACAGAATAATTTCACCAAAATTTGAAGGTAGAAAGGGTTTCAGACTTTGAGGGATGGTGTAGTATGGTTTCAGCAAATGTGTGGGAAACAGGCTCAAGATGGCAAGGCGAAGGGATGAAGGCACTAATAGCAGAAAGGAAAAAATGATTACAGAGCTCATGGAAGCAAGGAAAGTGCACAGCCAAGAGCCTCCGCAAAAACAGGAACTTATTTGAGGAAGAAGAGAGATTTCCAACATCAAATTGATATTTTAGCTTATGATTGCATCATCATGTTAACTAAACATAGAAAATATTACTTTACTCAACAAAAAATTATAAATGATGAAAATTAAACAAGATCAGGTAAATTACGATCACACCATCACTACTACTGTGAGGATAACAATTATATTTCTACATTCAATGAAGGGACAACCTTAAAAGAATTTTCAAAACGAATCTATAATTTGGACTGCTTTGAATATTCAATCTATTTGATTTTGGATGACTTAAATGTGTTAAATTAGAACTAGTTGCAAGTGAAACTGAGTAACTGACCTCAAATAGGTTTAACCTAAAACATAAATTCAAAAAATTGGTCATTTGTAAAGCATAAATATTTGAATGTTATGACTACCACACTTTAAAGTGAAGTCTCTTAAAAGAAATTGCATTTGTACTCACATTAGAATATAGTCATGAATCTAAACCTATACTTGAATAATAATTGGGATTTGAATCTGGAACTAAATATAAACATTTGATCACATCTGAATTAGAAATTGAGGCTAACAATGATCCCTGAAATCATGGGAAAATTTGAGCCTCAGCAAGAAATTAACTCTACTCATATGCAGGGATTTATGCACTTCAGTAACAAAAAAAAAAAAACTCTACTCATAAAAATGAAGTTCAACATATACATGAATAAGAGTTCAAATTTGGGCCTAAAACTAAAATTTTAGTGTGCAAGTACTTCTAAAACCAAATCTCAAAATAGATATTGAATTTGAAATCGAAACTAATATCATAATTGAACCTAAACCATGAATAGAGTCTAAATGTAATCTTGATGGTGAAATCAAAACTAATATCATAATTCAACCAAAACCATGAATAAAATTTGAGTATATATGTGAAAACGTTGTAGTATCTCCAATGGCAGATAAGATTAGAGAGTCTTCTTAGATGGTTTGTATGTATAAACGTCATTCTTTTGATGACCTGGTTAGGATAGTAAATATATTAGATTTGACCTATGTTAATAAAGATAAATGTAGACCTAAACAGACTTGCTTAAAAATAATAGAAATGACCTTTTTTATTAGATTTAAATGAGAATTTAACCCTTAACATGACACAATGAAAAAAAATAATAATTCATGTAGCCGACTCCATGTAGTGAGAAAAAGGCTTGATGTTGTTGTCGATGGTGGTGAATAAAAACTTATACTGGAATTTGAATATACTATTGAGTATGAACCTAAATTTCAAATCAAAATTACATCTAGCCCTAAATATAAAAGTGAGCAAAATATGTATGTTATAGCCAATGACCAATAAACAAGTTGATGTAATTCCTGATAAAGTTTCTAATGTATAGTTATTTATATAAATCAAATTGAAATTGCTTTCATTTAATATTATTGGCTTTATTCAAATTGATTTCAATTAATATTCTTGGCTACTTGATTTTCAAATTCACTGAGAAAAAACTTATAGAGAAAGTCTATTTGAGTCCATATTTAAGACAATTTATTGTGATGATTGCTTTCACGAAAACTTCAATTTTCATTTTTTGTCAAATTGGATGACTCTAGAAGTCAAAAGGCATAACCCCTAATATAAGTCATTTGGGCTAGCTTTTTTAAATAGGTTGTTTGTCCATATGGAGATATCACATTTACCGTTATCATATTTTTAATTTTCTTCAATATCTCATCATCTAAGAATAGGTTATGCATCATTATTGATGTCCCTTAGGAAGCATGTGTTAAACCGGTCCATTGGACCGGTCCAACTGGTCATGCAGGACCGGCCCGTGCAAAACAGAGGCGGAAATCTTCCGCCTCTATTGGAGGCCAATCTGACCGCAAAAGCTAATGGAGCATCTTTGGAAGGTTTTTTGAGGAAGTTTAGAAGGGAAATTAAATGTATGGACTGTTTAGAGATTTTCTTTTGAATTGTATGCATTAAGTAGTTTGTTTCCTAGGGTTAGGGCATCTTGAATTTGGTTGAAATTTGAGATCTCCTAGATTTAAGTTTTCTTTGGGCTCTAGCGGCGTCTAGAGATTTAGGAGAGATTGATACTCCTCTCCAATAGAGGATCAATTGCATCTTGCTATTTTTCGTTTCCCTTTGATCAAATAATACAAATTATCTATTATTTTCGTGATTTTGTGCGGAATTTTGTGAAGAATTCTTGTTGTTTTCCGAAGATTGATAGGAAATACTTGAGATCTACAAGTGTTTCCTATCAAATTGGTATCATAGCAAGTCTTGGGACCATTAGGGGCTGATTTTGACAAATTTTAGCGGCTGATTTTTGGTCGGGGAAGGAGAAAGTTGCTATTTTTGTGATCCAAATTCAGATTTTTTGAATCTACAAAGATTCAAATAAAGACTGTTGCCAAGAAAATGGGTGTGCTAGAAGAAAGACTTGAAGAGGAGATGAACCAAATCAAGATAATGGTGGAGGACAGGATTTTCTCCATGGAAGGACAAGTAGCCGATCTCCGGGACATGATAAAGAAAATGTTAGAAATCCACAACCAAATGCCGGCTTCAGTGGCAAAAGGGTTGGAAGGGAAGAACACAAATTCTGAAATTTGTAGGGAGGAAGATGAGCTGGAGATCGTGGAGAGAGAAAGAAGAAAACTCTATCTGGAGCATTTCCAGAGGGAGGATAGAGGAGGTAGGTATGAAGAAAGGAATGGGTATGGAGGAGCGGAGCAAATGCGTGCTGATCGGGAATGTCGGGAGGGACATTATGGCAGCCGAGGTGCTAACTTTGAAGGAAGGAGGAGGAATTCGAAGGTGGTTTGGGTTATGACAGGGCAAGGGAAGACCGGGAGACATGAGGAGGGCCAAACACTTGGGATAGGGGAAGCTATGGAGGAATAAGGGAAAATGGGAGAGATCAGAAGGTGAGGAAGCTGAATATGCCCATATTCGAATGAGAGGATGCATATGGGTGGATTTATAAGGTAGAGAGGTACTTCGTCGTTAATGGGTTAACGGATGAGGAGAAGCTGACAGCAACAGGCTTATGTTTGGAGGGGAAGGCGCTGTCATGGTACCAGTGGAGAGACCAGAGGAGACCCATCAGAAGTTGAGGAGAATTCAAGGGCTGCATAATAGAACGTTTCCAAACCGACCAGGAAGAAGATTTCTATGAGCAGTTCTTTGCTCTGGTGAAGGAGGGATCAGTAGCAGACTACCGTGAACGATTTAAGTACCTGGCCAGTCAGGTGGAGCGATTATGAGATACAGTATTGGAGGGAAACTTCATGAAGGGGCTAAAGGTAGAGATCACACGACAACCTTGTAATATCCAGAAAATGCATGTAAGGAAAAATATATTTTTATAAATGAATATATCTAATATTAGTTATTTAAATATTAGAAGTAATATTACTTAATATAAAAAAATTGCTAATGTAACTATATATATGTCCGAATAGATGCTTGAATGGGAAGAGAAGTTTTGGTATTTAGTTATTGTGGTGGGCCCCATTATCCTCATTTCTTCTAATAAAAATTCACGCATGCAGAGATAGATGGAAATTTGTGAAGAATCGGTAAGCATGCAGGCGGTATAGTGCTGCTGTGAAGAAAATCTGGGAAGGAAATCAGCCTGTATACAGTGGCTGAGAACAAAGGCTGAATGGATTTTGTGATTGTGAAGTGGCAGTGAAGGAAATAGGCAAGCATACAGTGGCTGAAGGGCTGGCAAGCATACAATGGCTAAAGGATTATGTGAAGACAAAATTAATTCTGTGAATTCTGTGAAGTAATGCAGTGAATTCTGTGAAGGAATAAGAAGAATAAAATGTTGAGAGAATAAGTAAAAGAAGAAGAGAAATTGAGGAAAGAAGAATAAGAAAGAAAATTCAGAGAGGAAAAAACATGTATCATCGATTATATGCAGAGGGGCTACGAGGTAACTTATAATCGTCGAAAAGTGTGAATTAGAAAATTTGGAAGAGACAGTTCGTCAAAGAAGTAATGCAAATTTAATTTTAAAGGCAATTTTGTTAATTTATGCTTGTATGTTAGTAATTGACGAATTAAGAAACATATGTATTACAAGTTATTTATTTTGATTAAGGATTTTCTTATCCAAATTTTCAAATATGAATGATTGTTTATATGATTTCAACATGTGAGTTAAAAATAAAATTTAGTATGTTAATATAAATGTTTTTCTATTTGATAATGTTGTGGAAAAAAATCAAATTCCTTATATATGATATGCATATTCTTTGTATACAAATTTCAACAGAAATTACTATGAAAGCATGCAACAATGTAATTATGAACTCTGAAAATGAGAAGTGAGGTGAATATCAATTTAAAAATAAAGTTTAACTATAAATAATGTATAACTTATAAGTGTAGGTGGGACAAAAGGGTTCCATATATGAAATTACATTGTAAGTGGGATAAAAGGGACCCCAGAGAATATGATACCTGCATAGCAGGTGGGGAAAAAGGGACCCTAAAGAGGCAAAAAGGATCTCTATATAATTTAATGGTAATAATGTCAGATTTACCTGAACTCCATTGAATATTTTCATGAAAGTTTAGTCAAATCTTTTAATGACTAAAATTGATATTTAGTGTAAACTTCAAAACATGTAAAGACTAATATTAAGTATGATTTTATGATGTTTTACAAATAATGATAAGTTTGTTCAACGATGATTTCAATGATGTGATTTATTAAAATATTGCATTTTAATTGTTAGTTAATTTGCATACTTATTGAGCCTCATAGCTTACCAGTACTCTTCTTACTGGCTATTGTTATAGGAAAAGGAAAAAGTGAAGGTCAATGTAGTTGAAAGTTCTTCTATTTTAAATGCTAGTGTTTATTGTTGTTTATGAGTCTACAATGGAGTTATGTAGACTGTTCTGTAATGTCTTATTTTGAATTTTATTTTGGATTTCTTAGTGGCTCTGTAAGTATGTTTTGTTGAAATTTAAAAGTATTAGGTGCTTCCGTTAATGTGATGAATGAAAAATGTTGGATCTTTTATACAAATTTTTCAAATGTTCAAAAGTTATCCTTGAAGAATTGATGAAAAAGTTATGTTTATATTAGTAACATTGTCAGTACTGTTAAAGGATAGTCTGATACTTTGGGGTGTTACAAACCTAACATGAAAGAACTTCATGGTTGGTACCTTATGTTACACCAAACCAATTAGACCCAAATATCCATCCACTTGCATCAATACATGCATGCATGGTTTCTCATGAGTTAGTAACCTAGTAAAACTTAACAAATATGCCATCCAGCAATTCAATGTTGTGGATGCATTTTAGAAAACTTAAGAACTATAAAGCAGTGATCAAATTAATCACCTTGCAGTTTCTGATGCTACATGCCAACTGTCCAAGTATTTTGGGATTCCATCACTACTTGGCCTTTGCTGAAAACAAACCAATCTGTCAGCCATCGTAAGACTGAAAAAAAAAAAAGTGCATTGAAAGGTAGCTCCTAAGAAGCTTATAGTCTTTAAAAAAGGGGATATTCAGATGTTCATCACTTCATCCACATCCCTAAAGCAGATTTGATTCGCTGAGAAGAGTAGTATCCTGACTCCTATCAATAACTTGAAACTACTTTTTGAAATCCACACGAATAACAAACCAAAACAAGAAATGCAGAATAACTGATGTGAAACATATATGGAAACATGAATTGCTTAGGAATTAATAACAAAATTGTGAAGCTTTGATAATTGTAAACTCAATGTTTCACCAAGATAAGGATATAGGATTTCTTAGTTGCAGTTATGCTTTGGTAGTCAGTTACACAAAAGATTAACAGAATGATTTAAAATAAGAGCAAAATTCATAATAACTCTTACTTGTATGCGAGCTCGAATAACCTGCATTGATAATAACTAAGAATCAATGACAATAACATGAATTATCATGCATTTTTCATAACAGAAAAAAAAAACCACAGAAGGACAATAGATACTTAAAATCATCTAAAAAACTTTTGCCATAACAAGATGTTAATCTTGAAAATAAGAAGAGAAAATGCCTGTGATGGGTAAGTAAGCAGAATAGCAGCAACTTTCGAAGCGCCCCCAAGCATAGCATAATCAAAAGAGTTCTGCCAAAAAAGGGAGTGTTTTTAGAATAAAAAAATAGTAGCTAATGGAAACATGAATATAGGCCCTTTTCTCCTTTCTGTTCTAGGAACGCAGTAGTAAACCACTACTAAATCTAAAAATGCCTAGTGAAACTTACATAGAATCCAATGAGAAGCCAACAAAATATTCTTTTATTGAGTTATAACAAGAAAATTCCGTTTATATATCTAAGGTCAGTCATTTCCTAAGTTTCTTATGCCAAATACCCTTCAGAATAGTAATGCAGAAATCTGGCAACAGAAGTTGAGAATGTAAGAACTGTGTCACGGTACCAGTAACCTATCACCATCTTTCACGTCTGTCTTTTCTCTTCTAGATTTTAAATTGATGGCGACCTTCCGAAGTTCTTCATAAGCACAGAACTGAATTGCAGCATGAGAAACCTAGTAATATATATATATATATATATATATATATATATATATATATATATATATATATATATATATATATATATATATATATATATATATATATATGTATCAGCCACAGTAAAAAACAAACTTCATTAAGTATATAACTGAAAACTAGTATTAAATACAGGCTAGCAAGGTTTTTTTTTCTGCAGCTACTCTCTTAAAGGACCAAAATAGAATAAGTTCACGATTATGTTCAAACCTAATACAAGTTTTTTTTCAAGGGCATGATGGACTCCATTGAATAAGTTAACACAAATGTCTTCATTCAGCACTCCAAGAATTCAAGAGCTTCAGCTCTAACATCAAAGCAAAGCACCAAAAAGGAGATTGTGTTGGATCCGTTTCTTGATATTTTGTGTTGCAAAGAGAAGAATGTGATGAAAGAGAAAAGGAAAGGAGAGAAAAAAGAACTGCAAAAAGAAGATAAAGCGAACGAATTTCTCTAAGGGTGGCATAAGATGGAGAGGAATAAAATATAGGATTTTTCTAAGGGAGGCATAAGATGGAGAGGAATAAAATATAAAATAACCCTAAAAGCGAGAATCAGTGTGCAAAGGGATGCCAAAAGAAAGCATTTTTTACTCCATCATAAGCCAACTGAATCACAGGACCTTGGGTGGCATTTATAGAAAATGTCCTTTATTGAAATGACAAAATTAGCTTTGAGCAATCAAATTAGTGATAAATGATGAATGGCATTATAGCCAATAATAGCTATTGTAATGATAAAATATGATATTAAATAAAATGAAGCAAAAATTCATCAATAAGAAATAAGGTATACTTGCACTAAATCACATAATAGAAAGCTAACAATGTATAAATTTTTCAAATGTACTAAGTACTAACACTAAAAAGGTGAATAGATCTTTCTCCTTATTGAAGGCAATTTGCGTTGTTGCCAAGTTTCACATCAATCTACACAGGATATGTGCTCGACCATTTGCTTCACTCATACCAAACAAAGATCAAGTGCAAAATCATATATTCATATTTTAATTAAACTAGAAACTATATAAAGAATGTCCAGAGTCAATTTTTTGGGGAACTTGCCCATTTGCATATAATCATGGATATGTATTAGGATGTCAAAATAATTTGTGTTTGCAACTCTACATTTAAAAGCTTTCTCAAAAAATTTTCCTTCGAGTTCCTTCAATAAACATGACCAATGACCAATTGAATATTGTTGCAGTCTTCACTAACCTAGCTTTTTTCCTCAGCAATCAGGAACCCATTGAATGCCTTGGAATGCAGTTTAAATTTTTCAGAGTTGGCGTATTAAAACACACAACAGACCATACCATATTACAACATGTGAAAATATGTCATAGCAGATGACTTACGGGGCAACCAAGGCATCACATGATAAAACTAGTAGACACGTATTAAGCTGCATGCTCCTTGCCATGTCCCATAGATGTTCTTTCAACACAACAAGACTATAAATGACATACAAAGTGAACTCAGGCTATCTCAGTGTGAAAACTATTTGTAACTGGGAAAATATAAATCATATTTGAGATCTAAAAAATAACAAATGGATGTCTCGAGTACCCAAATTGTTCAAAAATGGTCATCATGTACCTGGCTCTTCAAAGCTAGAAGACACAGGCAATCATGGATCTATGATATGAGCACAATACTATTTATAAGATTCACAAATAATGCCACAGCAAAGATGATATTATCTTTTTATTGTCATCTTACATGAGAAGAAGATAGCAGGTCAGATTGATTTTAATAAAATACAAAAAAAAAATCATTAACTAAAATTCTTCTGTAGTTATTCCAATGGTATCAAGAGTTCTGTTGAAAAACAAGAAATTGGATAGCTACTTCCCATGCAAAAAAGTTCACTTTAAACAGCATAGCAAATTACAAACAAAAAACGAGTTTAGAAAACAAATAATCCAAAACCAGGTTAATAACATACAAGAAAAAGTCCAGATCCAATTCCCTTATAGAATGCTCTCCATCCTTCCTCTTTGAAAATGGTTCTTACTGCATCTGATCTAAGATAACATGTAAGCAAACTATTTAAGCAGTTCATCAATTAAAGTCATGGCAGAAAACTGCAATCTGTTAAAGTTGGAATAAACAAACAAGCACAATGAAACATAAAAAAACAGCAACCGTACAACAAGTAAAAGAAAATGAAAAATAACATCACACCATACAAAACACCAAAAATAAAAACCTTTTTAAAAAAAAAAAAAAAAAAGATGAACCTCTTTCCATAAGGTGGACAATAATTGGGGTAGATGGCGCGCAATAAATGAATGATGCAGCTCAGACACAAGATTATAACCTAAGTGAGAGCAGTGCATCAAGATTGAGGATCATTATAATCATCACTACAAATCTTAAAGCCAAGAAGATTGAAGCAAGCCAAGTTGGGCTCTCCAACTTAGAATTTAAGCATGTGCATCAATTTAAGAACACTCAACTTACCATAGTAACATGACCGGCCCATACACAATTTAAGCAAAGCCAAAGAAAATGAGAGTCATGGATAAATTTCTGCTTATTGAAGGCCTAAATCTTTTCATGCATATGACCAAAATCTAAATTAGGAAAGATAGCCACATTGGCAGGATGTAAAACCAACTAGAAGCATTGACGAGATGACAAACAAGGCAGGAGGCATTGGTGAAATCCTTAGCTGCGACATACTCTCATAGATTGCTAACATAGCACTCCACCATCTCTAGATTAGCTCCTCTATGATCAACAATTTTGTGTTAATTTAATAGGAAATATGTATTTTGTTTTTTGTAATTTTTGCATTTATTTATTCATGTTTTTATCCATTGTAAAACCCCTATAAATACAGTCATATTGTGGGCCAAATAAAAATAACGAAATATTTCAAAATTATTTACTCTATTTATATCAGAGATGGGTTCTTTCTATGATCTTAAAGCCTCATTAGCACAAATCATGAGTTCATGTGACGGATAATATATTTCCCCTCTCCATTCGGACGTACATTGGACTTTATTGTTTATTTCTTCTCAAGAAAACTCTTGAATTCCTAGGATGCATTAAGCAAAATTATTTCCCATGTGACTTTAGAATCAGCATGGTTGAATTTCTTTATCAAAATCATAATTTCTACGAAGACAATTTGAAATTCCTAAAGTGACCCAACTTCACCAAGAAATAGGACTCAAGTGATTGACTTTTACTATCTATTTCATTACTCAAAGGTCTCACAAAGAGATATAACGAGAAAGAGAAGAGAGAAAAGCATATAGAATCCTCTAAACTTGCTAGACTTAACTTCCATTTTCAAAAGAGTTGATGCTAATATTTGAGGGCTCTGAAATATTTTGAACAACTCGAACATTAAGTGCTCGATAACTCATCATGTTTTCTCAATTGGCATAAAAGCATATTGTTAAGCTTCTTGATCTACATAAAGTAGGGGAAATCATCTTTTGAGTAGGTGTGGACTCCTTAAGGAAGAAGAAGAGGAAGGAGAGAGATTAGAAAATGGAGAAAACATAAATCTTATTTCCTGAATTCAATTGCAACATTTAGAGTCAATTTATAGAGATTTACATGAAACGGTTTTGGGTTTAATAAAGGTTCAGACAAACTGGTTTAATACAAGTAAAATAAAAGAACTATAAATGGGTTTGAGACTGATTTAATGCTGAAATAAATTGAACCACAAGTTGATGTAGCCGTCCGATTGTTATAGTGCTCCCAATCTTTGAAGGCTTTGCTTCCTTTTTATTCTATGATAGATTTTAAATATTTTATTATCTTGATGATGGTTTTCTGAATTGTTCACCCATACTTGACATTGTTATTGTACTATCTTTGAATCCAAAATGATATATTGTTGCTTAACACTTCTATCGCCATGAAAAACAACCTTATTCACAAGTTTGAAAGATGGGAAAAAAAAAAAGCAAAAAGAGCTTTCATGTGTAACTACTAATACTAAGTATTTGCAGGTCCTTCAAGATGAAAGGAAGTTATTCTAACACAATGATAATCAGGAGTATTGTGAAAATCGTAGTATTATTGTCCTTTAAAGGTCCATGTTTTGACGTCGAATTCATTAAAGCGAGGAAGTTCAATTTTCATTTATTTAAGAAAGGAGAAACTTGTATGAGATGGTGAAGGGAGTGGAGAAGGGATTTGATCAGCAGAATCAAGGATGTTGGCGGAAGAAAAAGGATCTTGACGCAATGAAGGAGGTGGGTGATCAATGCACAAACTATCAAGTTTCTTGTCAATAGAATGCATGATATGGAATTGTTGAAGTGATGATCCAATGGAGACAAATTAAACATTGGCTTGTTCAGAGATATTTGGATTTTGGAGAATTGTAATTCTTGATTGGTTTGAATTGTTCAGAGACCTGTCAAATCTGCATTTTCATGCTGAGAGGTCTTGGTGGCTGCTAAAAGGGAATAAAAGATGTAGTTCTTGATAAGAACCGTGACCTGATAGAATGTTAAAAGAATAAAGAGTAAATTGCACGAATTGGACTGATTTTGGAAGGGAAATCAAGATCTTGATGCTGCAGATTTCTGAAGTTGAGGCTGATGCAATTTGTGAAGTTGCCCTTGATGCTGATTTCTGGACCTGTTATTGATGTTGGAGCCATCCTTGATTCTGCCTTGACTGTAATTTGCTGCTGAAAATAGAACTGATGGGCAGCAGATTTCTGTGGATGAACGGAGAACTTAACTGGTGCAGATTTCTTGCTGTTGCTCTTGAATGCAGCAGATCAGCAGGCTGAAATGAAGGCTGGGCCAGTGGAGACTGCTGGCCCGCAGGATTAGGAGGTGGACAATCGAGTTTCAGTGGAGGAGAAGAGGTCTGGTGGCTGAAAGGAGGGCTGGCTGTGGTGGAGAGTGCTGGCCAGTAAGGTGTGAGGTGGAAAGGTATGTTATTGGGGAGAAGAAGAGAGTTGGCGGCTTAATAGAAGTGTTTACTGCGGTGGAGACTGCTGGCCGGCAAGAGGAGTGAGAAAAAGAATTTTTAGTGCAATGAGAGCACCATTTGTCAAGCTACTTGATCTACATCAAGAAGGGGACGATATCTTTTGAGTATGTGTGGGCTCCTTAGGAAGAAAAAGGGGAAGAAGAGAGATTAGAAAAGAAATAAAATAGAAATCTTAATTCCTAAATTCAATTATAACATTTGGAGTCTATTTATAGAGGTTTACATAAATCGGTTTTAGGTTTAATAGAGGTTCAAACAAGCTTGTTTAATAAAATTAAAATTTAACAAAATACTAAAAATGGGTTTGAGACCGGTTTAACGCTGAAATAAATAGAACCACCGGTTCTTGTAGCCGACCGGTTGTTGTAGTGCTCCCAATCTTTAAAGGATTTGCTTCCTTCTTCATTCATGATAAACTTTAAATATTTTATTATCTTGATGTTGATTTTATCCATTCTTGACATTGTTGTACTTTCTTTGAATCCAAAAAGATATATTGTAGCTTAAAACATATCCAGCAGGCAATAATTCTTGAAAAACAAATTTCAAATAATCTATCGGGAACAAATACTAAGAATAAACATGAAAAAAACATACCAGAAGAACCAATATATGGACGGTTTTGATTGAAAGGAGTTTGAAGTTGCAATCTTGTCTTCACAAGCCAAATGGGATTTGTAAGCACGCATACCTGTCATGTTCAAAATATTAGAATAGTGCAATATTGTTGCACCTAAATCATTTTCCTTCCAGGCTTTCGGTAGGCACTCTCCATTTCAGTTCAGTAACAAAATTTACAAATATAATATGATGACACATAATCATCTTTTTGGTCATGCTTCATATTCTGTGAAGTTCGGATAAATTAGGAAAAAGAAGCCCATTAATATGCCAAATTTGCTATTATAATTAAGAACAACTCTATGATGCTAAGATGGTAATGAGCCCACCAAACTCAAAAAGCAAAATAATGTGCAAGAAGAGGGATAAGAATAGGTCTACTAGGTTGCTAAAGAAAGTGAAAAAAGAATAGCTAGAAAAAAGAGGGCCTTAGCAGGAAGCAATAACAACAAATAAAAATTGGCATTAAGTTTAAAAACTTTAAAACCATCAAGTTACTGAACCCCTGCAACATTTCTATGTACTCTGAAATTAGAAAAAAGAAAATAAAATTCATACCAACCCTTGCAATACTCTAATTAAGCCTCAGGTTTGAATAAGAAAAAATTGCTAGCTACTTGAAAGTCGAAACCTTGAGCTATCAAGTTAACGTCTCCCTCCCTTTCTTCCTATTTCTCATATAACCTACATAACTTATAAGTTTACACAATAAACTCTAAACACCTAAACGTAGATAGCAGCTGCATCAAAAGATCCTAGCAATTAAATTTCATGTAATATTCTCCTAAATGGTGGGGACTGTTGTATGCAAAAATGTTAATGGTAGAGACGACCTTGCTTTCACTCGCAGCAATAATTATGCTTATGGGACAAAATCAAGGTGCTTTCCTTGGAAATTTTTGTGTTTTATTGCTCATGATCCTTTGTGCTCTCAAATTATGTTTGAAAAAAGCAAAAAATGCTTGAAATAAAACCCTTAAAATTCTAATGATGCAAAGCTTAAGCTTCAATGATTATAATTTTTGCTTAAGAAATACAACAATAAATTCAAGAAAATTAAAAAAAAAAGTAAAATATATTAGCATATATCCATTTTATATATTTAGAGTGACAACTGATAGTGTAAACATAGAGTGAGTACTAGCTATAAAAGCCAAGCTTTAAAATTGCGTATTCGGGTATTGAGGCGTTTTTCGTTCGTGAGGCGAGGCGTAAGCCTCAAGGCGATTTGAGGCGTAAGCCTCAAATATCAAAAAATTGCGTAAACATAAAATAATAAATTTTGTATATACTAATGAGTAAATAATATATAAAACATAAAAATGCACAAGATAAATAGCAATGACATTAACATATCACATAAGAAGTTAAGAACTCACTAATCATCAGCATTATCATCACTCATCACTCATCACTAAGGGGGTCTTCATTTGAATCATCATTATGATGAGCTGCTCTCTCCTCTTCCCCCTCTCCTATAGAGTCCAATATCTCCCAATCAGCTTCTTCTTCCTCATTATTAGTTATCTTCCTCTTCCCTAAATAGTAAATATTTTTGAACAATATCATAATGAATAATAGTGTAATACATTAATAAAAGTTTAAGAAAAGAAAATTATATTTATTATATACCTTTTTTGATTTGTTCTTGAGTTGTGGTGGATGTGGATGCTTTAAGACCATCAAAGAAATCAACATTTAAATCTTCATCTTGTAATTCAGACGGCATCACTTCAACTTCATCATCTACAAACCACTCATCATCAGATGTCACATCATCGCAAAGCAAAGGATCTTCATCATCCATTAATCATTTTTTCTTCAAATTTCTATCTCTGAGTCTCCTATTGTACATAATGTACACCAGTGAGTTCATCCTCAATGTCGACAAGCGATTTCTCCTCTTTGTATGCACTTGGTTGTAGGTACTCCAATTCCTTTCACAGCCAGATGAAGAGCATGTCAAGCCCAAAACTTTCACAGCAAAACGTTGTAATTCTGGCGTCTCATCACCAAATTGAATCCACCACTCAACTGGAGATTGTTTGGCAATTGTATCTTTTGCTTGTTGTAATTCAAAAAAACATTCTTTGTTCCTAAAAGGTACCAATTGCAAGTTAGCATTTGATCTTTCAGTTGCATCACTTATTAGACGATCCATGCAATGATATAATCCCAACTTTATTTCAGGGTTTGTAGACTTGTTCTCTGCATATTGATACAGAGGGTTTAGGTAGTAGCCAGCGGCATGCAAGTGTCGGTGAAGCTGTAGTTCCCACCTATCATCAATAATATTCCAAATTTCCCTAAAGCTTCCCTCACAGCCTCCTAAGTTGGAGGCAATCATCTCTTTGGCTTCATCCATAGCATTGTAGATGAAACCCATTGCAGGCTTCTTCTCAGCATCCACCATCCTTAAAACATGAACTAAAGGTCTAGTGGTTGTAATGGCATATAAGACACTTTGCCAAAATCTGTCATTTAAAACAATCTTTCTAATCTCTTTTCCCTCAGCCTTTTTCGCCCAAGCACAACTCAACCACTGTGTAGATGTGAACATAGCCTCTAAAGGTTGTCTGGCATCCAGCATGCTCTCTAAGGTCAAGTATGTGGTGGCAAATCTTGTTGCGGCTGGCTTTAGAATTTCTTTCTTCGAAAACTTTCTCATAAGAGCTAGAACCCAAGAGTGGTTGTAAATAAACTTGGTTATTTTTTTGGCTTTAGTGAGTGCATTTTTATGTTGAGGTAGATCCCCAAGCTTCTTAAGAATCAGATCTATGCAATGTGCAGCATACATAGAAGCATGAATAGTAGTATGCTCCAGGAACCAAATTTGTATAAGATGAAAGAAAATTTTAGCACTCACATTGAGCCAATAAAATTTTAAATGAATTTAGTAG
This sequence comes from Dendrobium huoshanense, assembly GCA_016618105.1. Lineage (NCBI taxonomy): Eukaryota > Viridiplantae > Streptophyta > Magnoliopsida > Asparagales > Orchidaceae > Dendrobium > Dendrobium huoshanense. Next base: position 1,043,668 of record CM028342.1, on the reverse strand, counting down.
TTAGCACTTAGCACTCACAATTAGCAGAGGTACAAAACCGTTGATGTAACATGCTGGCTTCTTATTTGAAATATTGAAGGATGCCTTATTAAACTCTCCAACTAAAAACTCCCTAATTGAACTAGCCCAGTTTATTGACAAAAAATTATCTGGATTATTTGCTATTCTTTGAATCAACCGAGGGGTTTTGAAGTTGTTAAGTTGAAAAAGTAAATTTGAACATAAATACATGATAAACGTTCTTAACATAGTCTCCGGGGGGTTTGCTTGTTCAACTCCATCATGTCATTTCTTATTTTCGTTGATGTAACTGAAGTATGTGCTAAGGAATGCCAGGATATTTCTTCTCCTTTATTTGGCAGACCAGTAAGAAGGGTCACTTCATCAGCAGTAAAAGGAATGGGTTGACCTTTTATAACAAAGCATTATTTTGAAATGTTCCACCTTGAGATCAGCTCATAAATAAGAGGGACATTTTGCTCAAACCCATAAAATTCCAAAAACTGTATCATCTTTAAATGTTTTTAATGTGTCATTGACTTCAGGAGTAATTTGTTGAGCAAAGTTATCACAGATTATTCGAAATGAAGAAACATAGCATCTATAGGTAATTGGACGAACATATATCTGAAAATTATAAAAAATGATAAATTAAAAATAAGTAAATGAGATACACACAAAAAACGCACAACATACGCAGAATATAAGCAACGGTCACGCACAGTGTACGCATAACATACTCATATATTACGCACATCACACGCACAGTGCAGGAAACATACAACAAATTATACGCACGCATAAAGTACGCACAATATAAGCACAGAGTAAGCAACGTGTACGCATAGATTACGCACAAAAGACGCATTGCGTACGCACAGCCTACGCATATTTACTCGATGTTTAAAATTTGGTTAGGTTTTATGTTTCAAATTTCAACATAAATTTATCATAAACCCTGAATACAGAGAAAACACGATGGCATCACAGTATCAAACATTTAAAAAGTTTCGAGAAGCCATGCATACGCATAGAATAAGCATAAAATCGAAAGATCTTCAGAGCCTTGAACGCCAACGCATAGCATAACCATAAAATACGCATTACGAAACAGAAAACATAGCATTAAGTTACCTTTTTCTTTGGGGGTGACGACATCTTAGAAGAAACTGAGTGAAAAATGCTTGAAATTCCTCCAGAGTGAATGCTTGAAAGTTCGAAAGTTTACTGTAACTTGAAAATCGAAACGTCGACTCCGCCATTCGACCTTTACAAGGGTTTAAATGTTGATGCCACGTCGACATTTCACTAGGCGCGCCATGTCTGCAACTGGAGGTCCGAACTGAAAAAAAAAAATTAGTTTAATTTTTAAAAAGGCGACGCCTTAAATATATGAGGCGAGGCGCGCTTTATGGCGCGCCTCAGTAAACTTGAGGCGTAAGCCTCATAAACTAAACTTATTGCGTAGGCTTTGAGGCTTAAATGGACGAAATTGCGCTGAGGCGCGCCTTTTATTACGCAATTTTAAACGTAGATAAAAGCTACGCTTATGTCCCTGAAAAGTAGCAAGCATTAGATACTTTGTTCAAAAGAAATGTTATGGAAACTGGAGGAAGTTGCAAAACTGCAAATTTTCTACAACTGGTAATAGGTAAGTGTCGGCACCACCAAAAATCCACAAAGAATTTCTTCTACAAGCTCAGAACATATTGGTAGCTCTAGATGGCTACAAGCCAAATAGAAATGGGAAAAACAAGTGAAGCAAAAAATGTGCCTCACGAGTGAAGAACCAAGGATTAAATAGACTTGCTAGAAAACAAAATGGGCAGTAGACCTCAAGAGACCTTATACCTGATTTGAGGCTTATCATGGGCAAAATACCCATGGTTAAACAGTTATAGAAGAAAAAGCTCAATTGAGAATATCAAGCTGCTCTAGTTTGATTTAATTTTTGTAAGTGACATTAGTTATTTAGATTTGAATGGTCATTCAAATGATAAGAACAGATGGAGGTCGTGGAAAACTCAATAACAAACTCATAATTTTAACATTATCGTTGCCAGGTCCCAAGTCCTAGATGAGAAAAACGGAGGGTTACATTAGGTAGTCGACAGCCAGCGTAAAACTTGTCGAATAATAATGACATGAATCCTTTAAGTTTTGCTTTAGTCATGGATGTTCTCACTAGACATTTGCAAGAGGATGTACCTTGGTGTATGCTTTTTGCTGATGATATTCTTCTTGTTGATAAGACTAGAGAGGGAGTTGAAAGTAAACTTGAATTATGGAGGTCAACATTAGAGACTAAAGGTTTTCGCTTGAGTAGATCTAAAACGGAATATATGGAGTGTAATTTTAGTAGTAATAGACCTATTGAGGGGATTGTGACTTTGGGCGATCAAGTCATTAATAAGAGTACGCGTTTTAGATATCTTGGATCTATTGTTCAGAGTGATGATGAAATAGATGGGGATATTATCAGCATAATTCAAATTGGATGGTTGAAGTGGAGGAATGCATCGGGCTTGTTGTGTGATAGAAAAGTACCCCTCAAACTTAAGGGAAAATTCTATAAGATGGTAGTGAGGCCTGCAATGCTTTATGGTGTTGAATGTTAGCCATTAAAAGAGAAGCATAATACTAAGTTAAGTGTGACATAGATGAGGATGCTCAGGTGGATGAGTGGCTTTACCCTTAGAGATAGGATACGATATGAGCATATACGTGAAAAGGTTGGAGTAGCTCCAGTAGAAGATAAGATTAGAGAGAGTCGCCTTAGATGGTTTGGTCACATAACATGGCGGCCTTCCAATGACTCGATTAGGAGAGTAGATGTATTAGATTTGACTTATATTAAGAAAGGTAGAGGCAGACCTAAAAAGACTTGGTTAGAAAATATTATGAATGACCTTTCTTTATTAGATTTAAACAAGAATTTGACCTTTAATAGGACACAATGGAGAAAAAGGATTCATTTAGCCGACCCCACGTAGTGGGATAAAGGCTTGATGTTGTTGTTTTTGCTGCTGCTGCTCAGCCACTAAACCAATTCTAAATAGTCAAAGGATGTGTATAGTGTACCGTTTGGTCTTTGCTCGAGGGAGCCTAGCTAAAAAAGAATCAAGGGTGTGGCCTAAGAAACCGAAGGTAAAATCCTATCAAAGAGGTTTTTTTTTTTTTGTAGGCCTTAGTTAACAAAAAGTTTTCTTCTTATTCAGATGGGCCAAGTGGCCGACAAGTTTGTGAGGCATAGGCCATTGATGACTTGTTGGGTTTTTAAAAGTATGACAATTTGCTTCAAGTGCTCATCTTAGGTAACCATTCAATTCAAATGAAACTACCCTGCCATTGCTAACCTAGAGACTAAGCAGCATGGCTGACCAAGTTAAATTGATGTAGCATATACTCCTTTCAGGCTCATAATGATGCAATTGCAAATGACCAATCTCATAATGCTTCGCATTTTAGAGATTTTTCCCATTTGTTTTTAAGGTTTTGTAAAAATCCTTAAGTGTCGTGAAAAGAAAATATGTAAGATAACATAAATACTTTGTCCTTCTCTATCTCATGGTATTTCATAGTGGAGGGCAGGCAGCTTATCAATAACACAATTATATAAAATCAAATTTCAGGATTTCAATGTTTTGCCTTGTGCTTCGAGCTGACACATCATTGCATCACTTCAAAGTAAAAAAAATTGTACACTTATAAAAAAACAGCAATAAATAATCCATTATATAAATCAGTGATGGGAGAGATTGTAAAGAGAATTACTATGAAAATACAGCTTGGCAACTAGAAATCAAATGGAATGTGTATTGCTAAGCCTATTAAAATGTCCCCAACAGAAAAGCTTATAAAAACTTAAAGTTCTAAGCAAATAATTAGTACAATAGGAAGAAGCACATCACGAAAAGGAAACTAGCAGAAAACGTCAAGATTTGTTCTATCAACATTGAAATATGTGTTAACACACTAGGAACAATAAAGCATTTGTTATTTGAAAGTGAATTTATCATTAGAAACAAAACTTGAAGCAAAACTAGAAATCTTTTTGCTAATCAAAGTGGAAGCTTCAATTCTGACCAGAGCACCTGCTTCTGCGGCTGCAACAAGATGGTGACCAGGGCTGAGACTTTGATCAGAAACTTTTGTGTACCTAGCCTTTGCTCTGCTATAACTACAGAAAGGGATGGAAGAGTTTTCTTAGATTATTCAATCATTCGAAATAAAAATAAAAATTTGACTAACAACAGAAATTTGAGGATGAGCCGATGAGCACAGTAGATATGTATGGCATACAAAGAAAGAAAGTAGGCACATTTCTATTTGGACCTTTATAAAATCCAAAAAAAAAAAAAAAACAATCCCAACTTAAAAGGATGAACTTTCATATTCAAGTTCATATTCGTGAGAGAAAGCATTAAAACATTAAACTAAAAAATTAACAATAAAAATAAAAAACAAACCCCTTAAAAGAATAACAACACTTTCCAAGTAAATGCAGATATAGTGAGTTATGAATGTATGATTATGCGTTCAATTTATAATGCATAATCATGGTGAATCTGAACACTGCTTCACAATCATGCATTTATGACTAGCAATATACTCTCATGCAAGTTACCTCTAAAAGGTCAAATTGTTCAGATTAACAACCAGGTACAAAGCAATTGCAAAATATATAAATCTCATAAAACTCTGGGAAACAGTAAAATATTGATGAAGATAGGATATGCAAGACAGTGAAGGTAAGGAGAAACCACAGCTACTGTAGTAACAGTATGTTTTTAAGCCAGTAAAATTAAAAGATATGACAGTTATACATTTCTAGTAGGAACAAGATTGGTTGAGTTTCTACAAGAAAACAATGATATTTAGTCAATGAAAAAGACAAAGACCTCAATTTCAAATAAATATCCATAAGATAATAATATTCCAACCAAATCAATAAATCTCTTCACTTCGAGTTGGTCATTAAAAAGTTTGACAGAGCTCAAACCAGACATCTTAAGCACAAACCTATCAAGTATAATCGCTTTTTAAAAAATTTGTCATAAATGCAAAAATGAGGCCGGTAGGGCTGTGCATAATATGAATAAAACCAAAATATCAAACCACACTGATCTTTTTTGGTTGGTTTAACTTAGTTGTTAAATTATACGTTTGGTCATTCGTTGCAGTTTAGTTTTTTTGGGGATTTTGGGTTTTATTTTTGTAAAATCAATCAAACTAAAATTTGAATTATACTAATTTCTTCAAATATTAAATCAGTAAAATCCATGAACTATTAAGTTTTCTTTTACACACAATGTCAACCTGCAAACAGGAAAAAAAAGACCCAAATAAAAAATATTAAATTATAAAAGCTAAGAAACAAATTATCATACTCTAAAATTGACAAGAAGTCAAGGGAGAGACCAAGCACACAGTGAAAAGATAGCAATAAGGGAAAGCAATATAATTAGGCTTGATGAACCTATGGAGCAAGGATAACCAAAAACAATATTACCAATTTTATGCTAGTTGTTACTATGCAAAATCAAATAAATATTTCTTTGTTGTGAGGTAAGTGATTCATCTTGATTTTGCAGAAAAAGTTTAGCATGTCTTACAAGAAGAAGTACAATCCCCATGAAACTGTTGACCCAAAGACTGCAGGATAGAAACCTGCATAAAGCCCTCTCAACCCCTGTAAGAAAAGTCAGCAAGAATGTTGGCAATTTGATGCAATTAAGCAATCATAGCACTACAAAAGTTTGAAAGGTGCCACATAAGTGAACTAGGGTTTAGGGTTTCTGGTCTAGGGTGTTTTATTAATTAAATTCAACAATAGAATCTAATGCCCGTATGATGTGCTACACTATTAACTGATTGCAGACACAATTTTGATCCACTGAAGCCAATAATTAGATATGCAACACTTTCATCCATGCAAGCATATTTGAGTTCTTCTGCTCGCAAAAATTTGAATCATCATTGTCAGGATAATCAGGGTTGCCGATTGATTCCATAGAAGCCAAAAAAAAAAAAAAAAAATGCATTCACCGATGCAAATCCTCGAGATTTTCTTGCTCTGTAAAAGCATAAGTATAATTTATCATATCATTGGTATGGTGCAAAATGTCGATCACCAGTTGAAACAACTGCTTTTTAGAGAAATTTAATACATTTCTATAACAAATAGTCAAATAGTATAAAAGCCCAAATGTAGACCTGCACGAATGCCCACAACAGTGGGAGGAATGGGTTCACTCGCCACACAAAATAGGAAGAAAGAACAAATTTTCCCTCTGGTCCAGGTAAGATATAAGAACAGATAATTGCAATTTTTTAATTTGTTTGAAACCAATCACATTACATTTTCCTTGGACAAAGACAAGTCATTGTCTCGCTATCATTCGCTGCATCCACGGAAAAGAATCGTAGAAGGAGAACGGTTTTATTAAGAAGATAGACTAACCTCCATCCGCGCAATACTGTAAATAGCATGCGCTGTATTCTTGTAGAGTGGAAGGCAAGATCCCCCGCGACCATCGCTCACTGCATAGAAATTACCTCGTACTCATAAAAATAGAAGATCGAACTTATTTACGAAATGTGAACATTTCTGTTTTTTTTTTTTTTTTTTTTCATTGACAGTTCCCAGTCAAATCCAAGTCAAAAAAACTGAGAAGAAATTTTTATCAGCTCATTTTCGTCACTCACACACTCTTATCCTCACAAGAAACAAAAACTAATTTTTAACCAATAAAACGATAAGAAAATCACTAATTAACTCCTCAGCCAAACAATTGAGGCAAAACAAGTTTCAATCCAATTCATTAAACATTATAATCATCTCCTTTTTTTCTTTTTTTTGAAATTCCGTCAACCCAAACTCAGCCCTACAAGGCTACAAACCTCAAGAAGAGCAAGAGAATAAACCTTGAAATCTCGTACGGACGACGTCGAGAGGATGAAGAACCGCGACGGTGGAGAACCCGGCGATAGCTCCGGCGGCGGCATTCTCCAAATTCCACTTCTCCCGGTCTGACATAGGAACGAGTGAAAAGAGAGACGAAAACAAGGGTTAGAATTACGCGAAAGGAGGGTGAATATTATGTTATTTTAATTGATTAGAAAATAATTCTGATTCTAAAAAATAATATTATAATATAAGTTTACGAGTCGAGCTTATCAAGTTTCGAGCTCGAGTTCCAGAAGAAATTTCGAGCTCATTCTATTATCAAACTCGAGTTTGATAAAGGTCATTCCTGCTCTAGTGCTCATTGAGCTGGCAGATTAAAATACAAAGTGAAGCGGGGTATAGGCGGACCTGGCAAAAAACAAACCGTGGAGGTGCTGAGGCTGAGTAAATAAACATATATTCGAAGAAGTTAATGTTAGGATTTAATGGAGACACAAAAATCAATTCGATCGTCTCCGAACGACATGCTAAATCATCGAGAAGAATTTTCGGAAGCGTACATGAATCCATTGAAAAGCAAAATCAAGGTCTTTCGATCTTCCACGTTTAGAGCGGCGTTCTCCAAGAGAGCGAGAGACCCCTTCTTTTCACTCAAGATGGGAAATGAGAGAAATGAGAACTTAACCGCTTAAACTGGGGACCATGACCCTTATATACTTTAAGTGTAAATATTTTATTTCAGCCCATCATAAAAATAAAATAAATACCCGGCCTCTACACAAATTAATTTCATACAAAATTAATTGAGATGCCACATAAGCCAAATAATAATTTAATACTCAAATAGATCACAAAATTTATTGGCTTAATTTTAGATAGCGTCTAATGTATAATTCTTTATTTATATGTATAAAATATATTGGTCCACATATAGAAATTTCCCAACAATCTCCCACTTGGGCCACATATATAAATACATATAATTATACATTCTGAAATAACTGTAAGAGCTCAATTTTGCTATCTTTCTAAAATAACATCTCTAGACAATCTGGTCCATCAATTATATCAATATAGAATCAAAGCGACCTTTGTTACATATTTCGTAACAAGACCCATCAATGGTCACTATGTTGACATAATTAACGACATAGATCAAGTATGGATGTGTAGCATGAAAATTTCATGTAATGTGATCTCAAATCATGACTATTTTCAACTGGTCCAATTTTATAACTCAAAAGAGTTATAACCAAAATTCAATACTTTATGCTAAACTGCAATTGAAATCAAATAATTGTATTTCAGAGTTTTCAATCACCAAAATAACAATACTTTAGTCTGATCAGAAACTAAGTTCATAATAATTGAACAATACAACAAACTCCCACTAAGCTAGCATATCATCAAAATAGATTACACCCATACGAGCCACATGCTCATGAAATACTTTAGGTGGTAATCCTTTTGTAAGTGGGTCTGCAATCATAAAGTTTGTACTAATATGTTCAATACAAATTTGAGAACTCTGAACCATTTCTTTCACAACAAGAAATTTTATGTCAATATGCTTTGATTTTGACGAACTCCTGTTATTCTTGGAATATAACTCAGCTGCTTTATTATCACAATTTATCTTTAATGGTCTCTCAATGCCATCAACAATATGTAGCCCTGTGATAAAATTTCGCAACCATATTCCCTGATTTGAAGCCTCATAACAAGCTATAAACTCTGCTTCCATTGTTGAAGAAGCTATAAGTGTCTGCTTGACACTTTTCCAAGAAATAGCTCCTCCAGCCAACATGAAAATATAGCCTGAAGTGGATCTCCTGCTATCGAGGCAACCAGCAAAATCAGAGTCGGAGTACCCCACGATCTCTAAATGATCCGATCTCTGATATGTGAGCATGAAATCTTTTGTCCTTTTTAGATACCTCATAACCCGTTTCACTGCTTTCCAATGATCCATTCCTGGGTTACTTAAATATCTACCAAGCATTCCAACAATGTACGCAATATCCGGACGCGTACAAACTTGAGCATACATAAGACTCCCTACTGCCGATGCATAAGGGATCTTATCCATCTCTTGCTTTTCAACTTCATTTCTTGGGCATTGAAGCAAACTGAATTTATCCCCTTTTGCAATGGGTGTATCCCCTGGTGCACAATCTTTCATGCCAAATCTGCTTAGCACTTTATCAATATAGGCTGTTTGTGATAACCCAAGTATACCACGGGAGCGATCCCGATGAATTTGTATACCCAACACAAAAGATGCATTTCCAAGATCTTTCATTTCAAATTTATTTGAAAGAAATCTCTTAGTCTCATGCAACAAGCCTATGTCACTGCTTGCTAGCAGAATATCATCGACATATAACACCAGGAGAATAAACTTACTCCCACTGGCCTTATGATAAATACATTGATCAACGGTATTCTCCTTAAAACCAAATGAAGAAATCACTTGATCAAACTTCTTATACCATTGACGGGAAGCTTGCTTTAAACCATAGATGGATTTCTTTAATTTGCAAACCAGATGTTTTGAATCAGAAGATTGAAAATTTTCTGGTTGCATCATATATATAGTTTCCTCAATGTCTCCATTAAGGAATGCAGTCTTTACATCCATCTGGTGTAGCTCTAAATCATAATGAGCTACAAGTGCCATAATGATTCTAAAAGAGTCTTTCGAAGAAACTGGAGAGAAAGTCTCTTTATAATCAATGCCTTCCTTTTGAGTGAAACCTTTAGCAACTAGACGTGCTTTATATCTTTCAATATTACCTATTGCATCCCTTTTGGTTTTAAAAATCCATTTACAACCAATAGGTTTTGCACCTTCAGGCAATTCAGAAAGATCCCAAACATCATTGTCTTTCATTGATTTCATCTCATCTTTCATGGCTTCTATCCATTTTTGGGAATTAGAACATTGTTTGACTTGACTGAATGAGATTGGATCATCTTCCAATCCCATGTCAAACTCATGCTCTTGGAGATATACAATATAATCATCCGAAATTGTTGTTCTCCTTTCCCTTGTGGATCTCCTTAATGGCACTTCAGTTTGAGGTTGTTGTCCTTCCATATGAGTGGGAGATAATTCAAGATTATTTTGACTATCTGTATTTACAATCTGAATAAGATCAGGCATAATCACCTGATCATTTTCAATTATAATAGTAGGAATAGTAATATATTCCTCCTCAAAATCAAAATCTTTAATTTTATCACTCCCACTATATTCAACATCCTCAATAAATTTAGCATTGCCCGTCTCAAAAAAGGATTTACTTGAGGAATCATAAAATTTAAAACCTCTTGACCTTTCAGAGTATCCAATAAAATAGCAGCTAACAGTTCTTGAGTCCAATTTTCTTTCATTAGGCTTATAAGGCCTAGCCTCAGCTGGACATCCCCAGACATGAAAATGCCTAATACTAGGCTTCTTCCCAGTCCATAACTCATATGGGGTTTTAGTTACTGCTTTACTTGGAACTCTATTGAGAATATAAGCTGCAGTCTTTAAGGCTTCTCCCCAAAGCGATTCTGGTAAAGAAGAATGACTAATCATACTTCTAACCATATCCTTTAAGGTTCTGTTTCGTCTCTCAGCTACACCATTTTGACTTGGAGTCCCCGGCATAGTGTATTGAGGAACGATGCCACATTCTGCTAAATATCTTGCAAAAGGGCCTGGACGTTGTTCACCTGATCCATCATATCTACCATAGTATTCACCACCACGGTCAGATTTGACAGCTTTAATCTTCTTACCAAGTTGATTTTCAACTTCAGCTTTGAAGATCTTAAATACATCCAGAGATTCTGATTTTTTATGTATTAAGTATAAGTACCCATAACGAGAATAATCATCTATGAAAGTAATAAAATACTGATGACCATTCCAAGAAGCTGAAGGGAATGGGCCACAAATATCAGTATGTATTAATTTCAAGACATTTAAACTCCTTTTGGCACCTAATTTCTTAATATTTGTTTGTTTTCCCTTAATACATTCAATACAAATTTTAAAATCTGTATAATCAAGGGAATCAAGAATTCCATCTGACACAAGCCTTTCAATTCTTTATTTAGAAATATGTCATAAGCGTTTGTGCCATAACATAAAGGAATTCTCATTAGTCAATTTTCTCTTTGTACCAAAATTATTTATATGCAAAGTTTCATTTATCTGTGAGGCAGAAATATCTAATTTATATAGATTATCAATCAAAGAACCTGTTCCAATGATTTTTGAATGCTGAAAGAGACTAAATTTTCCATTTCCAAATGAACAAGAGTAACCATATTTGTCCAAACATGAAATAGAAATAAGATTCCGTCTAAATGACGGTACATAAAAAGTCTCACATAAATCCAAAGTACAACCAGATTCTAAGTACAATCTATATAAGCCTACAGCTTTAACAGGAGCTTTATTGCCATTTCCCACATAGATGAATCTTTCAGCATCAGTTGGCACTCTGCTCCTTAGACAACCCTGCATAGTCACACTTATGTGAGTAGTTGCACCTGTATCTATCCACCAAGTGTGATTTGGTACTAAGGCCAAATTAACTTCAGAACAAACAAAATTCAGAAGTTTACCCTTTTTGACGAGCCAGTTAGCATATTTTGGACAATCCTTTTTCACATGACCAGTCTTCTTGCAAAAGAAACAAGTAATAACTTGATCTTGCTTCTGTTGCACTTTAGGTTGTGAAGTCCCTTTATCTGCAGCTCTTTTAACTTTATAATCCCTTTTCCTTTTGGTAGCAAAATCATGAGAGGAAGAAGCTAAGTGAGCACTTTCTATCTTTTCTTGTTTCAATCTTTCTTCCTCTTGCACACACTGAGCAATGAGCTCATTAAGAGTCCATTTTTCCTTTTGAGTATTGTAACTTATCTTAAAAGGACTGAATTGTGCAGGAAGAGAGATCAAGACTAGATGCACAAGAATGTCATCAGACAATTCTAACTTTAATGCTCTTAGTCTTGTAACAAGATTAGACATTTCCATAATGTACTCTCTTATATTCCCTTTGCCTTTATACCGCATTGAAACAAGTTTACTAAGAATAGTACTTGTTTCGACCTTTTCAGAGCCTACGAAACGGTCTGCTATTTGGCTTAGGAAATTCTTAGCATTTTCCTCCTCAGGCATTGCACCCCTAATGGTATCTGGAATTGAATGCTTCATGATCATTAGACTCATGCGATTTGAACGCTCCCACTTTTCAAAATTTGCCCTTTGTTCAATAGTGCTTTCCGCAGTAAGGGCAGGAGGGCGTTCAGTCCGAATCGCATAGTCTAGATCCATACACCCAAGAACGATAGTAATGTGCTCTTTCCATTTCTTAAAATTAGAGCCACTAAGCACTGGAATGTTATGTAAATTGACAGATATAGAATAAACATTAACTGAAAAAGAACAAAAAATTAATACACAATTAGCAACAGTATATGGTGGGCCCTTTATAAGATACCTAACACAACATCATAATTTAGTCTTTGGACAGAAATTATAATTTGTAAATGGTACTCTTAAAATTATAGTTAATAAATATTGATAAAAAATTCTGCCAATAATAAGCCTTTCTTTGGACCGACTTACTATATGCATGAATACTTTCAAAATTATCACATATTTATGACTATATCTTTAGAGTCCGGCCAAAAAATAATCTTCCTTTGGGCCGATTAATTTTCGCATAGACTAGAAAAAATTCCTTAGCATTATTCAAATAATTTTAATATTAAATAAATTGATTTAATTGAGGTCACTTTGGTGACATATTATTTCAATTTAATTTAATTTCAAATTAATGAATAATTATATCAATTGAGAAAAAATATTTATTCATAATTTAATATGAAAATCATATGTAACCGAAAACACATAACCATCACATCGTTTCATATACAATTGAAAATAATAACTTAACGGAACTAAATCCATTAAAATAAATAAATGCAAGACAATTATCATTTAAATAAATGATAAAGGAAAAACGTCAAAAGAAAATGTGACTAATAAATGTAACAGCCAACATCCAATAGATGTGACTATTCACAATATTTCCATGAATTAATTACAATCAAGGTTCGGACAATTGATTTTATAAAGCATTAAAGAATTCAAGATGCCTTAGAATTCTGATCACAAGTCAAATCAAAAATAATAATAATGAACTTGTGAATATATCCATTCATTAGTATAATCACAATTAAAGAAACGTTACATAATGGAGAACTCATTAATTGTAATTAATAATTCCAAACAGCCAATAAAAAAATATCCGTCTTCATTAAGGCAATAGCATAACGGCATTAATAATTTATGTTTAATCCAAATAGAAGCGTCGTTTCACTTTACATTAAACGCAAAAATTAAAGAAAAAATAACTGAAACCTTTTACGGGAAGAAGACGAAATGAACATCTTGAGTGAAAATGGAAGATAACTTACAGAATCCAAATCCATTGATTAAAGTACACTTTTGATTACTAAAACATGCCCAAAATCAATGGAATAATGAACTTCAGTTAATAGATCTTTCTCATATATGAAACAGATTTTCAAAAGAAAGAAAACTTATTTGGAAATCACTCGAAAGAAGATTTATAGTGATCGAAAAACTGAACTAATCAATAACATGATTATAGAAAAACATTTCTCGTTAATTTAACATGACAACCGGCTCTGATACCACTTGTTAGGATTTAATGGAGACACAAAAATCAATTCGATCGTCTCCGAACGACATGCTAAATCATCGAGAAGAATTTTCGGAAGCGTACCTGAATCCATTGAAAAGCAAAATCAAGGTCTTTCGATCTTCCACGTTTAGAGCGGCGTTCTCCAAGAGAGCGAGAGACCCCTTCTTTTCACTCAAGATGGGAAATGAGAGAAATGAGAACTTAACCGCTTAAACTGGGGACCATGACCCTTATATACTTTAAGTGTAAATATTTTATTTCAGCCCATCATAAAAATAAAATAAATACCCGGCCTCTACACAAATTAATTTCATACAAAATTAATTGAGATGCCACATAAGCCAAATAATAATTTAATACTCAAATAGATCACAAAATTTATTGGCTTAATTTTAGATAGCGTCTAATGTATAATTCTTTATTTATATGTATAAAATATATTGGTCCACATATAGAAATTTCCCAACAGTTAAAGCATACAACAACAACAACAATATCAAGCCTTTATCCCACTACGTGGGGTCGGCTACATGAATCTTTTTTCTCCATTGTGTCCTATTAAAAGTCAAATTCTCGTTTAAATCTAATAAAGAAAGGTCATTCCTAATATTTTCTAACCAAGTCTTTTTAGGTCTACCCCTACCTTTTCTTAACATAAGTCAAATCTAATACCTCTACTCTCTTAACCGGGTCATCGCAAGGCCGCCGTTTTATGTGACCAAACCATCTAAGGCGACTTTCTCTAATCTTATCTTCTACTGGAGCTACTCCAATCTTTTCACGTATATGCTCATTTCGTATCCTATCTCTAAGGGTAAAGTCACTCATCCACCTGAGCATCCTCATCTCTGCCACACTTCAGGGTTTAGAGAACTCAGTATTATGCTTCTCTTTTAAAGGAAAGAAGTTAAAGCATGTTTAAAAAATTTTCGTGAATAGCTATGGAGTGCACCATCTGTCCCATTCGCAAGCTGGGGCACCGCTTTGTTCCTTCGTCGCACGTTTGTTGAGAGACATAAATGTCAGAATTCTATGAATGCTATATGATGCGAGGCGCAAAAAGAGCCTGTGGGAGATTTGTTACTTTCTGCTTTAATATATGAATTATTTGTTTATTTGTTTTTACATCATTGTTATTGAATTAATGATAACTACAATTACTATTCTGCTCGGCGAAGTTATCTATTTTATTGCTTTTAGCATTCAATTAAATATGTCATAAATGATTCATTTAAAAATTTAGATTGGTAAATGTGATCTGCTGAGCTTTATTAGCTCACATCTGTTCAGCTTTATACTTCAAAGATCTGGAAAATTGAAATAGCCTATTAAGTAATAGTTTTCATAATCCAATTTGAGTTTATATAAAGTACTTCTTTTATGAAATTTTTATAGTCATAGATAATCATTTAGGCTTCGTTTGGGGCGGCTTTCTTGTTGTTTCTTAAAGTAGCTTTCTAGTTCAATAATTAAAATTTATGTACTAAAAAGCTGCTTTAAGAAGCAACAAGAAAGCCGTCCCAAACGAAGCCTTAATCTACTCTGTTTTATTAAACTTTTTAAGATTTTTTAATATTTATGAGTTTAATGTTTTATTAATTAAGAAATAATTAAAATAATAATATGTATTATTTAATTAATATATTTAGATTTGACAATAAAATAAAATAAAATAATAATATTCAATCATATCAATTATATTTAAATAGATTAATACCATCCAACTACAAATATTAATAAATAATTTGATATGATTTAAACTTTATTTAATTAATAGATTTAAATCTTAAAATAAATAGTCAAATAATTTCTTAAATTTTAAATTAGTTAATCATTATTATATCAAACAAATTTCAGATTTTAATTATTTAAAATTTGATAAATTCGAATATACAACATTTTACTAAAACCTATTTGTAGACAAACAACCCCTAGTATCTGATTTACGATAAATCATGCCAAATGATTTTCTTGTACTCCGTAAATCTTGATTTCTCTATAAATCCTGGATTTACGGATGCATAACGTAAATACGGGATTTAGTAAATCCTCGGCTAGGCCTATTTAACGGGATTTACGTTCGCGAGAATAGGGGTGCCAATTCGTGTCGACAGGTCGTGTTTGGGTCAGACCCGAATATGACCCGGGCGTACTTGACCCGACCCGGACACGACCCGAAATTGGTTTCGGATCAATTATCCGGACCCGAACCCGACCCGAATCGGGTTCGGGTCAACACGACTCGACACGAAATTTTATAAATTCATGAAAAATTGCATATTTTAATAAAATTTTATAATTAGAGGCTTAGAGCAGAAGTTCGAAATCAATAATCAAACAGTTTTTAATGATAAGAAATTAAGAATAAAAACATAATTTGACAATTTATATTTAACATTTATTACAAATTACAATCCACATATTACAAACTATATAATTTACAAAATTCAAAGAATCAAAGTACATTTATTTATTCTTATACGGTTAAACAATAAACACTTAAACCGGCTACACCGGTCACCGGCAGGTCCGACACGTCGCCAAGTCACAAGTGCCAAGTGCCAACACTTCAGCTTCATGCCTTCATTCTTGAGTTCTTTGAGTTCTTGTATTTTGAACCTTTTCTCAACTTGCATTAATAGCAAAATAAAAAATTGAAGATGGTTAAACAATAAACATTAAAACTCTAAAAGTAAAAAGCTAAAAAATAATAAACAAATAGAAATGACAAAATTCCAAATAATAAGATATTGAGATTGGCATATTCAGATTGCATAATGCCAGAATTGTACAAGTATAATTGGAAAGCTTCATTTGATTAGCTCAGGTAAACCCTTGATTTTTCTAACTATTACCATCCAAGGCGGCAAATTGCATTAAACTTAATGACTTAATATAGTATCAATGAATTTATAAAGTATATGCTCTTGAATTTAGTCATTTAGGTAATGCAAATGTAACGCCCCGAGATCTAACTTGGAAAGAATGTCGATCAATAGCCAAACAATTTACCAGAGTTATCTAAAACCATCATTAAGCAATCAATCAGACATCTATAAAATTTAAAACATCAATATCTCAGTCGATTCATAACTCAAAACAACATATACAATACTCAGGGACTACACTATCAATGCAAGTAGAGAAATCTATCCTGTCCTGAGTACAAAAGAATCATCTATCGATCAAAAGAACTAAAACCTGTTGATCTGAATCAACTCTTATCTCCTGCTCCCGAGCCCTGACCTGAAAATATCAACCACATATAATGAGCTTTACAAAGCCCAGCAGGTCACCTAATACCTATAACTGAAATCAAAGCACGGCAATGCTATCAATATGCATGTCAATCTATCAATCCAAATCAGTCAATGGTCAATGAGTCTATACAGCGGAAATCAATAGTCAATAAAACCAGTCAATGCAGCGGCAGGCAAGTCGGTAAATCAGCTCAATCAATAAATATCCGTCAATCAAATCAATACGGTCTAATCAATGAAATCAGTCGAGAAAAGCGATACAGAACAAGGAATCTATAAAACAGTCAATACGGTGTAGAACAATAGCAACAGTGAATCTATAAAATCTATAGGCAGTAATATCAATGAATCTATACGATGTCCATGTCCATGCTATCAATACCGTATCTATATCTATCAATGTCCATAACAATGCTCAGTAGTCAATCGATGAAATCAATAAAATCCGTACGATACAGTAAATCCGATTAAATCAATAAAGCAGAAATCGATAAAGAAATAGATCCGTAAATCAATACAGTAAACATGCAATTCAATACTATATACTGAACAAGTACAATCTACTGGCTATGTTGCTGTTGTAGATATCAATTTACATTGGTTCAATCAATAAGAGTCGTCACTCTTTTCGCCCGTCGGCATATCAATAAACTCCTTATGTCTCCCTTCAATAATCAATAATCAATGTTTAAAGGAAAGCCCGTCGGCCCACCATCCTGTACAGGTATCAATATCAATCTCCAACCAATGTTCAACCAGGTTCCACTTGCGATCAGTATCAATAGTCAATTCAATCAATAAACAACTCAATAGTCAATATAAAGCAGTCATATCAATAATCATATTCATATCAATTCAATCTATCAATTCCAGACAATTCAGAAATCATACGAAAATCGGGCAGCGTAACGGTAGTCGGTCAAATTTACACAAAAAATCCTGCAAAAAGATACAATATCCAAATTCTTCCAAATTACAGTAGAATATCAATAACATCAATACAAGACTATTATCCTATAGAAACCAAATCAAATCAAGTCCCGATTGTTTTCTATTCGATTAAAATCGATTAAAATCACGTAGAATCAATTCCGACCGGTAAAATCTTCGTAGAATACAGTCAAATCGTGTACAATAATCATAACTATAACATACTAGAAGTTGTGCGGTGAAAGTTGTGTCAAATCAAAATCATGTCGAAAAGTCGACTACGAAAACACAAAACAGATCCCAATTCGGTCAAAACACAACATCTTTGAAAACAGAAACAGAGTTCGGAGTCCTTACCACGAGATCTTCTCTTTTCCCAACAGCAGCGTCGGACGAAAAGCGCTCCGCGGTCTCCGAAAACCAGCTTTTCTCTTTTTCCTTTTCTCTTTCTCTCTCCTCAGATATTTCTGATTTTATAAAAAATCTTTTCTCTCTCCTCAAAACGAGCTCATTTCCTTATATCATACTCATATCGGCCTGGCCGATCGCCCGATCGTCCCGGGACGATCAGACCAAATTCTGATCGTCCTGGACCATTCCCAGGGCGATGATCAGGACGGTATTGTGAACAGTGCCGATCGTCCCGGACGATCTCAATATCGTCCTGGACGATCCTGTCCAGAAATCATTCCAGAACACTCCAGAAATCAGCTGTTTTCCATGCACTGATCGGCCTGGACGATCCAAACTTCGTCCTGGCCGATTCTGGGAGGAAAATCCAAATCAGAGAGGAACAGTAAGGGAACGAGATATTACAGCAAATGCCTCCTGGTTGCAATAGTATTAGCCAACACACGTGACACGACGGCTATCAGCCTATCACTTTCTGCTTAGGAGGTTTTTCATCATTGCTTAAGCTTTCATAGTTATACACTTATACATTAAGCATTAGATATTCCAAAAAGATTAATTCATTAAGCATTTAAGCATCAATCATCAGATATTCAGAAATCAGAATTCAGAATGTCACGAAGTCTCCTCTCGTAATTATTTAAGGCTTTAAGCGGTAGAGCCTTATGGGTGCAGCCGCGCACTCGCGTAGCGACGAACTCGAGCGGCAACTGGCGAGACAGGCGAGTTAAATAAATTCGGGTTGAAATCGGGTCAACCTCGTGTTTCCGGGTTGACCCGAACACGACCCGGAATCTAAACCGTGTCATTTTCTTAGACCCGAACACGACCCGTTTTCTACCCAGGTCGACCCGAACATGGATTTTCTGTGTCGTTTCCGGGTCGTGTCCAATATTGACAGCGCTACGCGAGAACTTTCTCCCGCAGTGCTCGCGTCGTGGAGTGGTTGCAAACGCCCTATTTTCCTGCAATGAAGGGTAAGCAACCCTCTCGTTCGCTGCCTTAGCTTCTCCGATTCTTCTTCCTCTTGCTATCGATAAGCTTCTTCCTCTGCGATTAGTCTTCCTCTGATATTCAGGATGAAGCTATAAGACACAACATCACCATTGATTTATGGGATGTTCAGATAAGAATTTTAATTTGTGCAGAAAACATTTCAATGTACATTGCATTTGTATTAATTTTATGAATTCTGATTTCATATAGCCAGTTATATCAACAGAATTTATCTTCCATGCAAGATATATCAAATCCCCTTATATATTGAAGCGTACTCTTAATTAGTAGTTCATTTATGTCTTGAAGCGTACTCTTAATTAGTAGTTCATTTACTCTTAATTAGTAAATCCTGATCGTCGCCAAACAGCCACTAAAATTTCTTTCCATTACCGCTCTTCAAACCATTCCGGCGGCATCACTCAGTTGCTACGGCGGCGACCTCCTCCGGCGACCCTTTCACTTGGTCACGCTAAACTCTACGGGGGCAACCCCATTCGGTCTTCTGGCAAGCTAAACTTTCTCGCGAATTACTTCGATCGCTCAGCTCTTATCTTCCGGCGATGATCACTCCGCAGCCCGATTGTAAGACAGTGTGGAGCTGTGATAGTTTAATCGTGCATTATCTTTTAGACAATCGAAGAAAAAGTTGGCAAGCACAAAGACTTGAGAAGTGAAGAAGGCTTGCTCGTTGGAGGACATGAATCCTTGAAAAGTTAACAGGTTGTGATCTTGCGGAAACTACAAGACCTCCTAATCAATGTGGCGCTCTTTTGGACATGGTTCTCGTATCACTCTATCTATTCGGTCTGTCTCCTCCCGCCAATGGATCCATGCTGCCGGAACCCTTCCCCGACGGAGCTCTGATATACTGCCAGTACTGACCAAATCGGAACTGGTCGATCGGGTTTGCAGAATCCTTACCCTTGAGCGCTTTGAGGCCATTCCGAAGCTTCCCTTTGATTTATCCGAAGAAATCCTTGAAGCGGTCCTGGTGAGGCTCCGGCTCAATCCCATTGCCTGCTTAGGGTTTTTCAGGATTTCTTTGAAGCAGCCCCACTTCACGCCGAACGCGAAATCTTATTGTCAAATAGTCCACATCTTAGTCCAAGGGAGGATGTTTGATGACGCAAGGGCGTGCTTGAATGATTTGTTACAGAATTCTGCCTCTGCCTGGTCTGTTTCCTTTGTATTCAATGAGATGCTTCAGGTTTATAAGGAATTCGCCTTCTCCTTGAAGACATTTGATATACTTCTCAAGGAGTATGCAAAGAATGGACTGGTAAAAGAGGCTTTTTTCACGTTTGATAATATGGGAATGCATGGATGGAAACCTAGCGTGAGGTCCTGCAATACTATGCTCAATGGTCTGGTTAAAGCTGGAGAACATCAGAGAGCAATTCTTACCTATGAGCAGATGATCCGAGCTGGGATACTTCCAGATGTTTTCACAGTTTCTATAATGGCTAATGCTTTCTGTAAGGATGGAAAAATACAAGAAGCGGTAGAGTTCTTGACTTCAATGAAAAACAAGGGTTTTGAAGTGAACCTGGTGGCTCTTCACTCTCTGATGGATGGTTACTGCAGACTTGGGCAGACAGAACAGGCCATTGGGGTTCTTAGGTCAATGACAAGAGAGGGCATTGCACCAAACGTTGTGACTTATACTTTATTAATCAAGGGATATTGCAAAGAGGGCAAAGTAGATGAGGCGGAGAAAGTCCTTAAGAACATGAAAGATGATTTGGGCTTAAAAGCTGACGAGGCAGTTTATGGTGTTCTTATAGATACTTTTTGCCGATTGGGGAAAATTGAAGATGCCATTAGAATGAAGGGTGAAATGTTGTCTTCAGGACTAAAGGGAAACGCTTATGTCTACAATTCAATGATTTATGGTTATTGTAAGATTGGAAGGATAAAAGAAGCTGAGCTATTGGTAGGTGAGATGGAAATTGCAGATCCCAAACCAGATTCATATAGTTATAATACTCTATTGGATGGGTATTGCACCACTGGTCAGATGGATAAGGCATTTGAAATTTGTAATTTGATGGCCCGTAAGAGTATTGAGGTAACTGTTCTAACTTACAATACCCTCCTAAAAGGTTTTTGCTGCATTGATGCCATTTATGATGCTTTGCACTTGTGGTTTTTGATGTTGAAAAGGGGAGTGAGCCCTAATGAAATCAGCTTCAGCATTCTATTGAATGGATTTTTCAAAACTGGGAATTTTGAAAATGCTTTGAAATTTTGGAATGACATGTTGTCCAGGGGATATGCAAAGAATCGAATCACTTTCAACATAGTGATCAATGGATTGTGTAAACTTGGTAGAGTGGAAGATGCAGAGGAGATCATTCGAAAGATGAAGAATTGGGGATGCTTGCCTGATAGCTTTACTTACAGAATTCTAATTGATGGTTTCTGTAAGATGGGTGATATTGAGAAAGCCTTTAAAATTAAGGATTTGATGCAAAAGTTAGGATTTCTTCCTTCAATAGAAATGTTTAATTCTCTTATTTCTGGGCTTTTCAAATCAAATAAGCATGACAGAGTTAATGAACTCATGGCTGACATGCTTGCAAAAGAATTGACTCCCAACGTTGTGACGTATGGAGCTTTAATATCTGGTTGGTCTGACAAAGGAATGATAAACAAAGCTTTTGATTGTTATTTGGAAATGACTAGGAAGGGCCTGAGACCAAATTTGTTTATTTGTAGCACCCTTGTAAGTTGCTTGTACAGGCAAGATAAAATCAATGAGGCCAATTCATTGATGCAGAAACTTGTAGATTTCAACATACCCTCAAAGTATGATTTTTTTCAGAGGTCTTATAATCTTGATTCGAATAATCTTTCTGTGAACAAAAATACAGATTTCTTTCATGAGGTTTCAATTAGCATTGAACCTAATCACGTCATGTGCAATGTCGCTATTGCTGGAATTTGCAAGTCGGGTGGGGTAGAAGATGCAAAAAGTTTCATCTCCTTCTTGTCCAATAGAGGCTTCTTGCCCAATAAATTTACTTATGCCAGCTTAATTCATGGATATTCATCACGTGGCAATGTAAATGATGCTTTTTTACTGCGTGATGAGATGCTTAAAAAAGGTTTCCTTCCTTGCATTGTGACATATAATGCACTCATCAATGGCTTGTGTAAGTCTGGCAATTTGGAGAGAGCTGCGAGGCTCTTTAATAAGCTTCCTGATAAAGGTTTAGATCCTAATGCTATTACATTCAACACAATGATTGATGGGTATTGCAGAGCTGGTGACCTTACAAAAGCCTTTAAATTTAAACAAAAAATGGTTGAGCAAGGAATTTGTCCCAATGTTATTACATATTCAACCCTTATAAATGGTCTCTGTAAACAAGGCGATATGGAAACATCAATCAAGCTTCTGAATCAAATGATTGAGAGTGGTGTTGATCCAAACTTTGTGACGTATTGTACATTAGTTCATGGCTATAAAAGATCTGGGGATTTAAGTCAGGTTTCAAAGCTTTATGAAGAAATGCATTTTCGTGGTCTTTTTCCAACGGTTAATTGCAAAGGAACTTTGGATTCTGCAGGACCTGTACAGCGCACAAAAATTAACGTAAATTGTTTTAAAGTCTTGGAATTCGCTTTATGAACCATGCTTTTGTTTGAAGTTTGAATGGAGTATTCATGCTTGAGGTTGACATCCTCAACTGTTGTCTTGGAACTGCTAAATCTCTCAGGTTGGGATCAGTAGAGCGACATTGGAAAGTGGTCACTTTGAGCATACATGTACTATATTGCCTGAAAGGTGAAAAGAAAGCAGTTTCAGATTGTTGTGGCGCTTAAGATCTCAATCCAAGTTGATGAATGTATCCAGGTATCTAATTATTTCAGTTAATCTTATATTAGCCAGTACTTAACTACTTATTGCATTGCTACTTGTTTTAAAATTTTGATTAGGAGCATCAGCTACATGGAGTTCAGAATGGTTTAGGTCCGATTTGAAATTTCCACTTACTGTTTTCTTGAAATTCATTACTGATATCTACTGCATAATTCAAGATATATTGACTAAGTGCAGGCATGAATCATAGCAGGAGAGCCCTAACAGTATGATCAGATTTGGCGCAAGTAACTGGGATATTTTTTGATGCCTCATGATATAAGTCACATAGGAATTTTTGTCCATGTAAGTGCGAAGAGTATTCTATTGCCCTTCATGGTGATCAACCACTCTCATGCAAGACATCCTGCAGAAAGAACCATGGTTAAGTTAATAAATATCTTAATCCCAACCTTAGGAGAGTTTGCAACATGAAAATGTACAAGGAATTTGATCGATAAGGAAAACATAAATGTACATAAGTTGTCCAATTTTGGTAAGGAATTTGTTACGCCGGCCCAGGAGGGGCCGGCTGGACCGGTCCAACCTGGACCGGTCCAGTTCTATTCGCGACGGAATCGCGAGCGGGAGGCGGAACCGAGCGGGCGAAGCGAAGCCGACGGGGGCCAGGGAAGAATTTTGGGAGGGAAATTTTGAATGCGAGGGGCTGTTTAGACATTTTGTAAAACTCCTTTATGGTTAATTAGGGGTTTTGGGGTGTGAGGGAGGGATTATCTGGAATTTGAATTTTCTTGGAGTTCTAGGGTTTCTTGTTTGGGCTCTTGGCGTTGCCGGAGATTGTTGGAGAGTGGTTCTTCCTCTCGAATCGAAGAACATTGTATCTTTCTTATTGTTTTTGCTTCTACTATTGAAATACAATAGTTTTGTGCAATTTCTTCTCAGTTTTCTCGCGTTTTCTTCCGATTTCTCCCTCTTTCCTGGCTGATTTCTGCTGTGGACAGCAGTTTGGCATTGGTTTTTCTTGATTTTGGGTAAGAAACACTTAGAAATCCAAGTGTTTCCTATCAAATTGGTATCAGAGCGAAGATCCGGACGGTGGGGGGCTGTTTTCCACCGTTTCGCTGCAGATTTTTGCTTTTCGGAAGGGATCCGGCGACCATTTTTTGGTTCCCATGGCATCTAAACGTGTAGAAGTCTTGGAGACCGAAGTGGGTCAATTTAAGGCGGATCTGGAGGAGAAGATGACGACGTTGAGTGAGAATATGGAAGGGAAATTCATGGCATTGGAGGAGATGATGAAAAAGTTGTTGGAAGGGCAAGCAAGAGCTGTGCCAGTGGAGGAAAGAGGAGAAGGTAGTGGGAGCAAGGGTAAGGAGAAGGCAAATCCGGAAGAGGAAGAGGAGGTGGAACTACTTGGTAGCAACGGAAGAATGCTACATCGGGAGTCCATCAGGAGGGAAGAGCAAGAAAGAAGGAGAGACTTCAGGGAAGAAAGAGAGGATGATTGGCGTCGTCAGAGGCCCGACCCAGTGGACCGGCCATGGGGGATCCATAACCACCATGGCGGAGCGCGAGGGGAAGTTGGCTATCGACGGCCGAGGAGGGAGGATGAGCCCCGATATGGAGAAAGAGGAACTTGGGAAGACCCCATTGCCTGGGACAGAGGAGGCCATGGGGGGAACAGAGCATACGGGATGGACACGAGGGCCAGGAAGCTGAAAATGCCTGTTTTCGAAGAGGGAAATGTGGATGAGTGGATCCACAAGGTGGAAAGGTACTTTGCAGTGAATGGCCTTATGGAGGAGGAGAGATTGATGGCTGCTAGCATGTGCTTGGAAGGGGCGGCTTTTGCCTGGTTCAAGTACATGGATAAGTGGGACCCGGTGAGAACGTGGAGGGATTTCAAGGAGGCCATCAGAGAGAGATTCAGGGGGGGCAGCCCATGGGAGATCTCCGAGCAGTTCTATGCCCTCACTCAGGAGGGGACAGTGGAGGAATACAGAAAGAAATTCGAGAGTCTGGTGGGCGACATGGAGGGCTTATCGAACAGCACGTTGGGGGGGAACTTTATGAAGGGGCTCAAGCCAGAAATTAGGGATGCTGTGAAGGTCATGAGACCGAGAGACCTGAGGGAGGCAATGGAGTTGGCTCAGCTGGTGGAGAACCAGAAGACCAACGCTCGAAGTTGGCGGAACAACCACTCAGGAGGTCCCACCAGGACAACCACCACTTACTTGGCTCCAAAAGGGCCAAGCCCTAGTGTCCCTAGAGAGAGTGGAAAGGAGAAGAGCGGGGTGACTAGAACTGCAGGAAGCTTCAAGAAATTGACTGAGGAAGAGATGCAGGAGAAGAGGGCCAAGGGCCTTTGTTTCAGATGTGAGGAGAAGTTTGTTCCAGGGCACAGATGCAAGGATCGCGCTCTTCGGGCTCTCACCGTCTATATAGACGAGGCGCCTGAGGAGGGTGATGACTCTGATGAGGAGCAGAGTGACCCCCAGTTGGAGGTGGCCGAGGTATCCCTCAATTCTGTGATGGGATTTACCCCTAGTCATACCATGAAGGTGAAGGGGAAGATCCATGGGAGGGAGGTAGTAGTACTGATCGATAGTGGGGCAACCCACAATTTCATATCCACCCAGGTGGCGGAGGAGCTGGGGATGGAGCCTACTGAGACAGGCAGTTATGGGGTGATGATGGGGACAGGAAAGATTGAGTCTAGCACGGGGATCTGCAAGGGGGTGGAGATGAGCCTACAGGAGATCAGGGTGGTGGAGGACTTCCTACCCCTGAGGTTGGGTAGCACCGATGTCATTTTGGGCATGAAATGGCTACAGACCTTGGGTGAAACCAAGGTGAACCGGGGAACCATGGTGATGGAACTGATGGTAGAAGGCAAGAGGGTGAAGCTGAGGGGGGAACCAGGTTTGTCCAGAGCTGGAGTGTCACTCAGGTCGATGGTAAAAATTATCCATGAGGAAGGAGGAGGTTTCCTGGTGGAGTTGCAAAGCTTGGAGGATCAACAGGAGGGGGAAGAGAAACCCATTCCTGCGTTGGTTCAGCCCTTTCTACAGGAGTTCGAGGATGTGTTCCAACCTCTGGT
The DNA here is from genome assembly GCA_016618105.1 of Dendrobium huoshanense. Classification (NCBI taxonomy): domain Eukaryota; kingdom Viridiplantae; phylum Streptophyta; class Magnoliopsida; order Asparagales; family Orchidaceae; genus Dendrobium; species Dendrobium huoshanense. The sequence goes on along the minus strand of CM028342.1, from coordinate 1,017,498 downwards.
GGGACTCCCACCTGACAGAGAGCGGGAGCATCAGATCATCCTGAAAGAGGGAGCCTCCCCTATCAGTGTGAGACCTTACAGATACCCTCAGGTGCAAAAAGATGAGATTGAGAAATTGGTGGGGGAAATGCTAGAAGGGGGGATCATTCAGCCCAGTGTGAGCCCTTTCTCTAGCCCAGTTCTGCTGGTGAAAAAGAAGGATGGGAGTTGGAGGTTCTGTGTTGACTACAGAGCTCTCAACAAAGAGACAGTGCCTTATAAGTTTCTCATCCCTGTGATTGACGAGTTGATGGATGAGCTGCATGGAGCTGCTTTGTTCACCAAAATTGATCTGAAGTCAGGCTATCATCAGATCAAGATGAGGAAGGAAGATGTGCAGAAAACAACCTTCAGGACTCATGAGGGTCACTACGAGTTTCTGGTGATGCCTTTTGGCCTCACCAATGCCCCAGCGACATTCCAGGCATTGATGAACCGGATCTTCAAGCCACACCTTCGCAGGTTTGTGTTGGTATTTTTTGATGATATACTAATTTATAGCAGGACTGAGGAGGAACACCTAGAGCACCTGAGAGTGGTGTTGGATGTGCTGAGGGAGCATCAGCTGAAGGCCAATTTCAAGAAGTGTGACTTCGCTCAGGCACGGGTGGAGTACTTGGGGCATGTGATATCCCAGGAGGGAGTGGCTGCAGATCAGTCCAAGATAGAGGCAATGCTGCCATGGCCTCAACCCAAGACCTTGAAGGGGCTCAGAGGATTCTTGGGATTGACAGGATACTATAGGAGGTTCGTGAGGGGATACAACACTATAGCATGGCCACTGACAGAGCAATTGAAGAAGGACAATTTTTTATGGGGAGAAGCAGCTTCAGAGGCTTTTGAGAAGCTGAAGAAAGCCATGACGACAGTGCCAGTGCTTGCTCTGCCGGACTTCAATCAGATGTTTGTGGTGGAGACAGATGCTTCAGGCTATGGGTTGGGAGCAGTGTTGATGCAGAACCACAGACCCATAGCTTACTTCAGTCAAGTACTGTCATCCCGGGCTAGACTGAAGTCTGTCTACGAGAGAGAGCTGATGGCGATTGTACTGTCCATCCAGAAGTGGAGACCTTACTTATTGGGCAGACACTTTATTGTCAGGACTGACCAGAGGAGCCTAAAGTACTTGTTAGAGCAACGGATGGTGACTGAAGAGCATCAGCGATATCTTTCAAAATTGCTGGGGTATGACTTTAAAATTCAGTACAGACCAGGCGGGGAAAACAAAGCTGCTGATGCCTTGTCCAGATGTTTGGGTGAACTTCAGACAGTGGGTGTGTCTGTTCCTTTGATGTTAGATTGGGCGGCAATCAAAGTAGAGAGCTCGAAAGATGAGGGGTTGGAAAAGATCAGGGCTGATTTATTAAGGGAAGGTGATAGCCACCCAGGATACTCAGTAGAGGGGGACAGATTGTTGTATCAAGGGAGGTTCGTGATGCCCAGGACTTCTATCCACATCCCAAACATCCTCCAAGAATTTCATGGGAGCGCGGTTGGTGGTCATTCTGTGGTGCAGAAGACCTACAGGAGGATTGCTGCTGAGCTTTATTGGAAGGGAATGCATAGAGATGTAGAGGAGATGGTGGCCAAATGTGAGATTTGTCATAGGAACAAATACATGGCTATGTCACCAGGGGGGCTACTACAGCCGTTGGCGTTACCAGGACGAGTGTGGGAGGAAATATCCATGGACTTCATAGATGGGTTGCCCCGCTCAGAAGGCTTCACAGTGATCCTGGTGGTGGTGGATAGACTGAGCAAGTATGCTCATTTTATTCCCCTCCGACATCCTTACACCGCAGTAACAGTGGCTTCAGCCTTCATCAGAGAGGTTGTCAGGTTGCATGGGATACCAGAGGCAATCGTGTCCGATAGAGACAAGGTGTTCCTCAGTCACTTTTGGAAGGAGCTGTTCAGGTTACAAGGAACAGTTTTGAAAAGGAGCACTGCTTATCACCCACAGATAGATGGCCAAACGGAAGTGGTTAACAGGAGTTTGGAAACCTACTTGAGATGTTTTGTGTCGGAGACACCTAAGTTGTGGGCCAAATGGCTATCCTGGGAAGAATACTGGTACAACACTTCCTTTCACTCAGCTTCACAGATGACGCCATTCAAAGTACTGTACGGAAGGGATCCTCCACACTTGGTGCATTTTGGGAGTAGCAGCACTCCTGTGTCGTCAGTAGAAGAGTACTTAGAGGAGAGAGACCGAGTACTTGAAGAGCTAAAGAGGCATCTACTGAGAGCACAGCAAATTATGAAGAAGCAAGCGGATGGGCATAGGAAGGACATACAGTTTGCAGTAGGGGAGAGGGTGTTTCTGAAGCTCCGACCATATAGACAGAAGACAGTTGCCAACAGGAGGAATGAAAAGCTGGCTCCAAGGTACTTTGGGCCATATGAAGTACTGGAGAAGATTGGGTCAGTAGCATACAGATTGAAACTACCTCCATCGGCAACTATACATCCAGTTTTTCACGTATCACAATTGAGAAAGGCCATTGGGGAGTACACCGCCAATTCTGAGCTACCAGCAACCCTGACTGAGGACTTAGAGGTGATTTTAGAACCTATGGAGCTAAAAGGGGTGCGCCAGAAAGAAGATAAAACTAAGGAAGTGTTGATCCAGTGGAAGAACCTTCCTGACTACGAGGCCACATGGGAACCATATGAGAGGACGAAACAGCAGTTTCCTGATTTTCACCTTGAGGACAAGGTGATTCTTTGGGAGGGCGGTAATGTTACGCCGGCCCAGGAGGGGCCGGCTGGACCGGTCCAACCTGGACCGGTCCAGTTCTATTCGCGACGGAATCGCGAGCGGGAGGCGGAACCGAGCGGGCGAAGCGAAGCCGACGGGGGCCAGGGAAGAATTTTGGGAGGGAAATTTTGAATGCGAGGGGCTGTTTAGACATTTTGTAAAACTCCTTTATGGTTAATTAGGGGTTTTGGGGTGTGAGGGAGGGATTATCTGGAATTTGAATTTTCTTGGAGTTCTAGGGTTTCTTGTTTGGGCTCTTGGCGTTGCCGGAGATTGTTGGAGAGTGGTTCTTCCTCTCGAATCGAAGAACATTGTATCTTTCTTATTGTTTTTGCTTCTACTATTGAAATACAATAGTTTTGTGCAATTTCTTCTCAGTTTTCTCGCGTTTTCTTCCGATTTCTCCCTCTTTCCTGGCTGATTTCTGCTGTGGACAGCAGTTTGGCATTGGTTTTTCTTGATTTTGGGTAAGAAACACTTAGAAATCCAAGTGTTTCCTATCAGAATTGTGCGCTTAGTTTTGTTTGGTAATCATTGTTGTTTTGTTGTTATCAGAGATGTCAAAATGAGTTTTTGGGTCAGGTTCGGATCATTGGAGAAACATCACCGTAAGTGATGTGAAACGTAATGCATGGAAACAAGAACTGCAATTAAGATATTAATAACTTGTGAACTTGCGCTGCTAATTTTAAACAAATGCGTTCCAAGATAGATCGTAAGAAATTTCCATGGAAGAACTAAGCAACGTCAGTCAATTACATTTAGAAGCAGCATGAAACAAACAAAATTAATCCAATAAATAAGTAATAAAACAAATGGCTCTTAACAAAAATCCAAGGCTTAAGATATAGATCCTTCACCTCGAAGTCCCTCACTTTCACTCTTGGATTAACTTGGTTAGCGGAAGAGGATGGCGCACAAACTCAACGATGCCACTATTAGATAAGTAATGCCGAGGGGGCTAGCCGCCGGAGAGGAAGTCGGATTTGGGGAAGATGGTGGACGCCCTTTGATGATCCAATCGTCTACCGGAAGTTGCTCGTCGATGACGTCCACAAGGGTGGGAAGAATACGGTTCAAGTACTCCTCGACGGTATTGTCGAAGCCAAATCCAACGTCGAAGAAAGGAGATCTTAAGACGTCGATATCTCCGTAGATGTCGTAGAAGAGTCCGTGATCAACAGCGGGGTCCGCCATACACCATGGACTTGAGGATGAGCAATCGTCACAAGAAGTTCCAAGAGGGGAGGTGGTCGGCTAGGATGGAGAGGCCAAGAGGGGAAGCAAGGATTATCAAATCTGAAATAATGTCAGATTCCTGAATTGGGAGGAAAGACTTGGGTGGAGAAAGCAAGCAAATTCCCAAAGAGGTGCTCGGGTGGGAGAGAAAAAAACTTCAGAAAATATTTCAGATTTTCTGAAACTTAATTCTAGTGGAGAGAAGTGGGGAATGGGAAAATTAATTTGAAAATTCAAATTAATTTCCAAAGGAGGGGCCGACGGTTAAAGATGGCTTAGAGGAGTTAATGGGAGGCAATTAATATAATTGGAGAGAGAAGAAAAGCCAAAGAGAGGGGCCGACCAAGCATAGAGGGAGAAGAGAAATAACATTAAACAGGTGGGGTCCACATGGCTAAACAAGAAATTGAAGAAAATCTGAAATATATTTCAGATTTTTATAAAAGGGAAGTTTCCTAATAAGAGGGTATTAATTAAGACCAATTTGAATTCAAATTCAAATTGAAATCTAATTAATTTTGGAGACCTTAAATTAAGGAGCTAAATTAGGAAAGTATCAAAGCTTCATGAGAGTTTTGAATTTCAAATTCAAAACTCCAATAGGGGCCAGCGGGTGGAGTGGCGGGGAAGGAAAATTGAGGAAGAGGGGGTGGCGGCTTGGACGAATTTTCAGGTGGTGGTGGCCGGCGGCCTGGGCGGCCCAAGGTGGCCGGCGGCAAGGGGCTTGGGGAAGAGGAAGACGGCAGCAGGAAGGGGGGGAAGGGAGCCGGCGGCAGGGGAAAACTTGGGATTCCCCGGGAATTCCACTCTCCACAATTGCTTCAATCCAATCACCACGACGACGAATCGAACACGAGAAATAAAGACGAAAATTAGTAGAACAAGGAAGAACCTAGAACTCACAAAGAGATCTAGCTTCTCCTACGAACTCACTAAGATATCGAGGAGATTTGCATTCACAAAGAGAACAAGAAATGTCATTCTTTTCATTCCTCAAAAACTCCTATTACATAAGAAAAGGGCCATATATATAGGCCTCAAAATGACAAAAAAAGCAAAAGACTAAAATGCTCCTTGTGCTACAATAGTGACCAAATACTCATAAGGGCAAAAGTGGAAAAAACTGAAAATAAAATAAACTACTACATAAAATGACTCAAAATAAAACTCATGATCGTGGCCATCGATCTCCGGCGTCTCCTGATGGTACATGTGTCGAAATCTCTGACGATGTCCTCATCAGTAAGATGTCGTGGCAGAAGCTCGTTGGAGAAGGAAACTATGAGATAAGTGTGATGGGGACATTAGAGCTGTTAAAGTCTATCAGAGGCGTGACCGCCAATCAACGGCCACGATCGCGCCGATGTATTTTTAAGTTGTCATATGTATTTGCCTTTTATTTATTTATGTTTGTATTTGCTTTAGTTGTTTTCCCTTTTTACCCCTTACTTAAGGGTGGTCATGTGTAAGCTTAAAGGGCATCGTCGTCTTTTATCTTTGAGTCATTTGTATGAGGCTATATATAACCCTTATTTTCTCTTTTCATGGGTAATGAATGAATGATCAAATTTTCTGCATTGTGAGTTCTTGCGAGAGCTTGAGAGAGTTAAGAGAGAAATCCGTTGGAGAGGGGATCGTATCACCCGCCAGCTTTGGAAGAGTCCGGGCTCGTGGCTAGTTCTACTTATCTCATCTTCCTCCCTTTCTCAACCCCAACCGCCGTCCCACCTCCCACTTCAAGCCACCGCCCCAGTTTGCATGTTCTATGTTCATTGTTCCACATTTTAAACTGATTCTTTTTTCTAAGTTGATTTGTTTCAACTTGTTTCTGCTAGATTTTCTTGTGCTGATGCGATACCTCTGTTGTAGGCAACTACAGCAGAGTCTGGTTATTCCGTCTGTGCTCTGTCAAAATGATGGTTTGTGGTATTATTGCCTTTCAATTCATATTTTTTTCTTTAAGTGCTTTTATATAATGTTTTTTTTTAATATTGTTATTGCGGTTTTCTTTGGTTAGAAAATTTTAGAAATGATCTTTCTTTATTAAATTTAAACTAGAATTTGACTTTTAACAGGGCACAATGGAGAAAAATGATTCATGTAGCCGACCTCACGCAGTGGGATAAAGGTTTGATGTCGTCGTTGTTGTTGTTGTTGTGATTACAGTTTCCTCAAACTTTATAGCTGTGATTGCTGTTAATCTTGATGGAACATAGTGCAAGGAAAAGTGAATAAAAATTGTCGCTTCCCACTATTGGACTTGTCAGCAGGAGAGATTACTTCTGAGATTCTGATTGAAGTCAATTTGCCTATTTGTTTGCAGCTAATTTTGTGGAAAATAAATGAGTTTGTTGAAGTTAATCCACTTTGCAGCTACTCATAGAAAATGAGCCTAAGAAGCAAATGTGGCCAAAGGCAGAATCCAAATGGGCTTCAATAATCACTATGTTGAAGCTGCTTCATGACCACTACACAACCAAACAGCAAAACTGTCTTCACTTTCACCATTTTCTACATTGAGATCCCACTTACAGGCAAGTAATATTCATCTTATTGAATCAGGCATTGGCTTAGGCTTCGTTTGGGATAACTTTCGTATTGCTTTCTAAAACGGCTTTCTAGTGCAAAAATTTCAAATTCAAATAATTTTTGTGAAAGCTGATTTAGAAAGTAAGAAGAAAGACGTCCCAAACGAAGCCTTAGTCTCACTTATCAAAGAAGAATCAGGTAGTCACACAGCGCCAAAAAGGTCTCAAGTAATACAAAAACCAAAGACTACTGTTTCTGTTCTAGATAATCTCTCCACATTTATAGCCTGAACAAATTATCACTTCATTGTGCAGGTCAATTATATCTTTGTCATATACTCGACGACTATCAAGCATAATTACATGTTCTTCAAGAACTTCCCCTGTCGAAGGATATTTTTGGCCCCTTACCTGTCAAAGTTGCTTCCTGACCTCCGCATAGCCAACCAGCTCAACAACCTGCATTTCCACTATTTTCTACGTGGGACTTTCTACTTTCAGGTATGCACCTTATTGCCAAAAGGTTGGAACCTTACCTTAGGGCATCTCCAACTGAAAATCACAATTTTTACTCCAAAATACAGTGAAACTAAAAAATATTGTGATTCATCTCCAATCAAACTCCATTATACTCCCTTATGCTAATGTAATCGTCTTTTTCCTCTTTCTCGAGAGATAGAAAAATAGCGTAGGTGAACAGTGCAACGCCAATATTGGCATCACACTGTTCACCCGCAACCAACTAGCGGAAGTTTTGCCGTTCGACTGGAGCTCTAGAGCGACGCCATTCATGCGTTTAGAGTTCGGTTGGAGAAGCCTTAGTCTTCATTTGTTAAAGAAGAAACATATAATTATTCATGCAGAGCAGAAAGGTTCTTAGGCACTGCAAAACCTAGATTGAGCCTTCAGTTCTCTAGATGACGTTTTCTTTAGTCTAACTAAATCTACACTCTGCAAGTCATATAATCTTGTTGTCATATATGCCAAGGACCATAAGCCATGATAGTATGATACTACACTATTTATTATGTGCTTCATGCTCGTCTTCTTATGATTAAATTGAATAACCAAAACTGGCTTTTGATTCTTAAAGTTGAACTATATTTCTTAGAAATCTTCTACTTGTATTAATATTTTCTTCGCATACCTCCTGTCTTTTATTTTGAAAAAAATCTGGGCCATCACTTCTCTCAAGAAAAAAATAATAGTAAAGATTCCAAGTTAACCAGTTGAGGTTTTTAAACACGATTGAAAGTATTATGCTTGTTAGCCATTTGTCCTTTCAAAAGCTAGTTAAGCTTCCATTTTTGACCTTCCAAGTAGTGTTCTGTAAGAAGGGATGATTGATTTTTCTAATCCTTTGATGAAGCAGAACTATTCAGGGACAATTTCCTCCAAATCTCTATAGGCTTAATGGCTTTAAAATACTTTTCCCTAGCCTGTTTCAAGTGAAAGAAGATTTGACATTGCTGATAGATTTTCAAACCCATTTAGCTAACTTAGATATGTTAAAAGATCTAAGATTGATCACATCATGACCACCATAGACTGCAGCACCGCAACACTAGTATATAGCGCCACAGTGTTGTACGATTGTATGAAATTTTTTTATTTTTTTTTGTGGGGACAAGGCCTCTGAACCTAAGCAGGAGGAGGCCCCCCTGCAACCCCTTCACAAGCTCAACTGACGAAATTGAGTTCTGAGTCAGTAGTACAACCTGATTGATCGACACAATTAGATTCAACATAGAACTAAAACAATTCCCATTCTTTTTTAATATTTCAATTCGATTAAGTGGTGAAATAATCAATTGATTTCTCAACTTGGACTTTCAGGAGGCATGCTTTCTCCACTCCATTTGAAATTAATCTTAAAGTTTTTTCATGAATTAGAGAATATAGATTTGAATCATGTAATGCAAACTTACTGTTTTCAAACCCAAAAAAGACAGTTGATTAAAGGAGTCAAATTAAAGGATAATTAAAGAGGATTTTACAAAGCGGCTTTTGACCACAACTCTGAAAAAAACATTCTCAACGCCAGAAGAAATGAAAAAAAACATCCAAGTTTAGCAAATGCTCGTTCTCTCCATTGTTAGGCCAACCGCATCCGGGTTCACGGGTCGGGTTCGGTTCAATCCATTTAGACTCATGTTAACTTCTAGTACGACCCGAACATGACCTGAAACCCCATTTTGACACCCCTATTTTTTAGTATAGTTTTTTTTTTAATTAAACATTTTTATATTAAAATATCACTTTATAAAGCTATTAGAAAGTTATCCCAAGCAAAACTTGAAAGTTACATGGCTTAAATTTACAACACCATATTTAAGAATATTTAAGCTAATTTCTTAACCTCATGATGGACTTTATAATTGATCTATTACATGCTACATTAGTAGTGGATGCTGCCTCTACTCTAAAGCTTGATGCTTAGGGTTTCACTCTAAATCATCATCAACATCCAGTCTAAAAGTTAAAAGCTATCTTTTGTCACTTAGCAACTCTTAAAATTTTTAAATTCTTGTCAACTTTTCAAATCCAATTGCTTAGCTTTCAGAGGATCAAATCTGTCTACAATAGCTGCTTAACCCATATCTTTTATTATTATTCAAGGTTAGGGTAAATCTCTAACCAAAAGATTAGCCATACCTACATCATGTATTATTTGCCTGTGCTGGTTAATGCAGTTACTATTATCCTAACATTTGCGCTAAAAATTCCTAAGTTTGCAAATTTTTTGAGGTGGTTGTTTTTGCTTCAGAAGTTCTACCAAAATATATCCTTATGGTGCTCCAATAGCAATCCCAACACCCATTATAAGCTCATTTACAGAAGAAATTACTCTGTTCGGCCACCGAACGGTCCAAAGGTGAATTAAGATGCTCCATGTCACTTGGCATCGAGCGGTGCACAAAAAAAAAAAAAAAATGTGACATATTCTGATTCGCCTCTGAACGCCATTTGATGACCGCACAGAATAATTTCACCATTTGCAAGCATCACTGCTTCTTTACCAGCATAAATTTTTTTAGAAGGTTTAAGGGTCAATTTTCATGGTAGATAATAGTTGTTAGGGTCGGAAGGTGGGGCCCTTAAAAATTGAGTTATTTCACTTAAAATATTTTATTTTATTTTTGACCATTTTGTTTTTTCGTAATTAATAGAGGGATGCCATCTATATGTTAAATGTAAAAAATCTAAGCTAAAAAGCTCTACAATAAAATCTATTGGTGGTGTATTTTATTCATTGACTATAAATTTTGTCAAATTAAAGTTTATTTTAATTTGTCATTTGAGATCATTTTTATTTTTTTGTTTTTGTTTTTGTTTTTAATAGTTTAATATAAAATAAAATTTATTTGATATCTTAAAATTTTATTTATTTTATTAAATATCAATTAAATTAATTTATGTGATAACAATAACAATCATCTATTGGAAAATAATGACAACCGACGAAGCAATAAGACAACATCGATTGCCCATAAGTAGCTCATCCCTTTACTGTAACCAAACTTTGCTTGAAATGGAATATGTACAACAATTCTAAAGAAAACAAAAAATCATGCTCAAGGTTAATTTTACATAAATTTGAAAAAAAAAAAAAAAAAAACTTTGTTCTCAGTCAATCCTCAAAAATGGTGTTAAAATTAAAAAAAAAAAAAAAAAGTTTATCAAGAGGAGCAGAACAATAACCCAAGCATGCCTTAGTAAAACATTATTTTCTTTGTTTGGGCTGATCTGTTCCATGAAATTTTCTCCCAGCTTCAACGGCTTCCCTGTTGATCCAACAAGTAAAAAGAAGAGGTAAGGAACCAGAAGGAAGAGTGCAAATTTTAACAAATATTAAAAAGATTAGGAAAAGTTAGTGCACTCAAATACAGACTAACAGAGGGGAGAGAAAAGTAATTTGTGAGAGCAGCAGCAGCAGAGCAAATTTTAAGAAATATTAAAGAGATTAGTGAACTGAGAGATGAAGGAGAAAAATAATGTGGTGAAGCACTTATTTCTGTGATAGAGCGGCAAGACAATAGAAAAACAATGAATGCGAAGATTAGTTGGTGTCTTTTTCTAATCTTTCCTTGGCTTCTGGAAAGAGTTCTAGGTTTCGTTTGGAATAGTTTTCTTATTGTTTTTATTTAGGATTGAAAACATAATTTCTGATTGATTACTATTTTTTTGTTGTTTTTAAAAGATTTTTACACTAAAAAGTTGCCTCTATAATAACTTTCAAAAGTTACTTTCTCTATAACAGCTTTACAAAGCAATAAGAAAACTGTCCCAAATGAAGTTTTAGGCTTCGTTTGGGACGGTTTTCTTAGTACTTCTTAAAAATTAAGCAGCAGTAAAAAAACTGTCCCAAACAAAATCCTAATAAGTAGTAGAATTGCAATTATTTTAAAGTGAAATAAAATTTATTTTTTCTTAAGGGTCTTATTGAATATTTTGATTTCATTGTACAAGTACTTGGAATGATTTTCATCTGTGCTAGGGGGAGAAATCCTAATTTCCACATAGAGTTTCATAAAATTATCATATAGATTGAAATCACCTGAAAGCCTCAACAAGCTCCTTGTTTTCAGGATCAAGCTTGACACCCTCGTAGAATGCATTAGCTGCTTCGTCAAACCTCTGTAATAGAACATCAGAGTAATCAATAACTGAGGGGAAAACTATTGAAGGTAAGAAAAAAATTAGCATACTTGCAGTAAACGAAGGGCCGCTCCTTCCCTGTAGCATGCTTTAGGCCAGTTTGGATTAAGAGATCTGCAAGCCTTTGCATCAGCTAAAGCCTGCTCAGCTTGACCCAGCCGAATCCAGCAAAGGCTTCTATTAGATAGCAAAGTTGGTTCATTGGGATTCAAGTCAATTGCCTATGCATTTAGCCACCAAACAAACAAACAAAAAAATCAGTAAAATCTTCTGAGTAAGTCAAAATTTTTCAATCATCTACTGAATATTGGAAGAAAATATATCACAATCCAATGTGCTGTAACTGAATTTTTTGGATTTGATAACACAATTCAAGGAATTCACAAGCTGGTTAAGGCTTCGTTTTTTCCTGCTTTTTTCCTGCTTTTTGAAGCAATTTTTTAGTATAAAAAATAAAATTTTTTAAATAGAAAGCTGCTTCACGAAGCAGTAAAAAAGCTGTCCCAAACGAAGCCTAAATTTCAATTTAGTCAGATTTTTCATATTTTTAACGAGATGTTTTGACAAGGCATTAATGGGAGATGAAAACACGTATGTCGCCATAAAGAACAAGGATTGCCCGTAAATGATAAGGAAAGGACTCCCAACAATTTCAAGCATTACAGAAAAATCGAGTAACCTTAATTTCTTTTAAGATAATCAATGTAGCTACTCGTTAACATTTCAAAATTGAAAGTGCATGATGAAGCTCAACTCATTTGTATTGATTGGAACTCAAATGTGGCACGTCATAAGAGACTAACATTGTATAAATATAATTTTTTTTGGAAATTAAAAGGTAATGGAGTTTTGAGTTTTAGGTCATCCAGAGTCCTTTTCACAGTTTATACTCCCATTTAGCTTGCTGTTACTTGGGTATCATTTCTGCCTTCTTTACTAAGCCGAATTAAGAACAGTATCAAATGTACCTGGTCAAACAGAGTGTCATTCTAGCATATGATTGTTGCATGCTGGAATGCTCGCAGCGGTAGAGAAATAAAGTTTAACGTCCTAGCTTTGCATGGAGATCCATAACTCATCCAAATAAGAGGGGTGCAAGAATCATCAGAGAGATCAAATTTTCTACGTGGAAAATCCAGGAAAGGGGAAAACCAGGGGGCCTGACTCAGAAGAATTCAATGGCATGCAAGCTGTTTTAAGAGATTGTTGACCTATTTGTTTGGTTGGAAGGACAGTAGTGGGGCAATGGTGATTGGAGGAACCATAGTCGGACAACGGAGGTTGAAGGGGCCATAGTTGGGCAACAGAGGTCGATGGGGCCGCAATAGAGCGTCGGTGATCGAAGGGACCGTAGTCATCTGGCAATGGTGGTCGGAAAGACTATAGTCTAGTGACAGTGGCTAGAGAGAGCGTAGTCGTGTGACGAAGGTTGGTGAAGCCGTACTCGGGAAACAAAGGTCGAAGAGATCATAATCGGGCACAAGCGTCAGAGGGATTGTTGTCAGCTAGCGATGAAGATAAGAATAACCGTAATCGACGGGTAATGAAAGTCGGAAGAACCGAAGTCGGGCAACTGAGATCAAAGGATCGTAGTTAGGGTGACTGAGGTCGAAAGAATGTAGTCGGCGGGCGAATAAGGTCGAAGGGACTATAATCGGGTGACAAAGGTTGTAGTAGGCAAAAGTACGACAATGGAGGTCGAGTGGAGGTCCGGTGGTGGCCGAGAAGAGGTCTGGCGGCAATGGCCAGGAAGAGGTCAAATGACGGTGATCGGTTGACAAAAGTTTCGATTAGAAGTCATTAGAAGGAGGTTTGACAGCGATGGCTGGGCAGCAAGGGTTTGCTAGTGGTGGTGCTTAGGTGAAGCTCCAAAATTCTTTAAGCCCTAGAGCTCTCTTTCCTCTCTATCTAAAAGAGTACAAGCTCTGCCTTTCATGTGGGGAGTGGGGGCATTTATAGATTTTTGGCAGTGGCATGTCCCATAAATATAGAAAATTTTTTGGAGTAAACCCGAAGCACTCTATCGAACGACCTGCATTGATTCCCTCGATCCTATATTGTTTATTCACCATTTAAGTGTCTAAATGATGTCGGAATCAAGCGATCTTAGACTCGTTGGATTTGCCTCGTCGAATTGCTAGATTCGATCAGAAGCATGCCATATTCAAAGATCATTTGATCACCAATTAATATCATGAAATTTCTAATTATTCTTCAGGTCCTTGATTTGAGCTCATTTGGGCTCAAATTAGACCAATTTTGTTGTTAATGGGTTTGCCTCATCAAGACGTTTAGTTTGACTATAAGTTTGCTAAAATCAGAGTTCAGATGGTCATGATTTTAATTTCGAAAGTTTTTAATTCAAATATGCATTGAGATTTGTACCTGATCAAGGTGATTTTTGGTGGCATATCAATAAGAATTGAGTTCATGGTTGCGGGTAAGTCTAAAGTTGGTAATATTCCAGGGAGGAAAATTGAACCGACTACAATCGGTTCGATTGAACCGATTGAATTGTTCTCACCACGAGGAAGATAAAGGGGAGAGACAGGGTTACCGAGAGAGATACAGAGAGATTGAAGTGTGTGATGACTAGACGAGAGAGAGAGAGAGAGAGAGAGAGAGAGAGAGAGAGAGAGAGAGAGAGAGAGAGAGAGAGAGAGAGAGAGAGAGAGAGAGAGAGAGAGAGAGAGAGAGAGAGAGAGAGAGAGAGAGAGAGAGAGAGAGAGAGAGAGAGAGAGAGAGACTAGAAGCAACCATGATCTGGGGAGAGAAGGCAAGGGCGAGCGATCTGTTGGAAATTGAATAAGAAAGAGAGGGAGTGCTGTTGAACGAATAATGGAGAGAGTGGAGACTGAATGGGGAAAACAGGAGAAAGAGAGAGACAAAGACAATTAAAGTTTAAGCAAGGAAAAGGCACGAGAAGGTAAGAATTTTTGCTAGTACTTCAAGCATTATCATCAAGAAATTTAAATGACTCCATAGAAAATTGCTATTACCAAGAGCTAGCAAAAGTAAAACAAGTTTCTGGAACTGTTACCTGGGTATAAGCATCTACGGCCTCTAAATATGTTTTTCTTTTATAGGCATCATCACCCCTTGATTTAGCTTCCAAAGCTTTCTCCTTAGCTTCAGGTGCTACCTGCACAACTAACTAAATATAACAGGAAGAAAACGACACGAGTTGCAAAAAATTCTACCATGGAATTCTCTTGTCACCAGTAGTCTATAAATTATGTTAGAAAATTTGAGGTTAAACAAGCATGATAAGAATTCTCAATTGAAAAAACTTTCTTTCAAACAACGCCTCAAGAAGAACAAGAAAATTGTTCATAAAATGTCAATTTTAGAACAAGATGTTTTCTGCGAGAGTGTCAGAATTCAGATCAATAGAAACAATGGCACAAATCAAATTGTTTAAAAAGGGTTAACCAAAATGATGGTTAATTTAAAGTATGTTAAGCAGAAATGTGCACCTATCAATAAAAAGATACAGAAAAAAAAATTTAGAAGGTTCTTACGCAACCTCAACTATCTCTGAATTTTCTGAAGTGAGGCCTTTCAGATCTTGAGTTTCCTTTGCACTTTCCTACAAAGTACATCATATTTCCATAAATAAAAATACTCACATAATATGCCAATTTATTCAAAATTCAAGCATGTGCGATATAGTCAGAAAGAAAAATAGTGACTTGTGTCAGAGACAATAAAGGAAAACCAAGAGTAATGAACGTACCTGTTCCTTGTTTGTCTGAGACTCCATGAATTCAATAATGCCATCCACACTCCATTTTGAAAAGTTCGGAAATGGAGATGTCACAGGAAAAAGAGTCTGAACAGCTACACGATTGCCTCTTGCAGCAGCAACTTGTATAGGTTTTAAACCATCCTGCAACCAAAACAAGCATTGACATGGTGCATATTTCCATCACCTTGCAATCCAAAAATAAAGGGTATTGTTTTCGGAGGGACAAAAAAAAAAAAAACAGATTAAAAACAACCATGATATCTGAACTATCATAAAAACTACACATCCGCAAGTACTTTGATAGATATAATACGAATTGCGTTGACCTTTACCACTTGCATAGTAGCCAAGGCCACACAGCATCTTTGCATAGCCTGATCTTGTCTTTGGGCAACTAAACAGGGGTCAAAGGCCCATAAAGTCAGGCTTTTCTATGATAAAACTAGCTATAGGACTAGCATTATTTCTCCAACAATTATGAATGAATTTATCCCTGAAAATGTTAGTAAAATAACTATTTAAATCATGGCTGATTATCAAATTTAATTTTAACGCTGTTCCTCATCTAAAAAATAATTCATTTTCAATTTTTTGAGTTCATAAATATAGCTCAAGTACATTAGTTATCATTAAACATCAACAAATTGTCGATTCAAAAAATCCCTACCAACTCTGTTCAATATACATACTGATTAATTTTTCAAAAGACGCATTGATATTATAAACAACATTACTATAACAGTTCACCTTTTAGTGAAACTTTATAATTTAGTTCAAGGTTTAAAATTGCGTAACTGCGCCTCGAGGCGATTTTCGTCCGTGAGGCGAGGTGTAAGCCTCGAGGCGGTCTGAGGCGTAAGCCTCACGAACACAGAATTGCGTAAATGAAAAATTAAGGATTTTAGCAGGAAAATAATAGCAATATTGGAAAATAAGAAAGTAGATGCAATAAAATTATGTCCCAAAGTACAAAATTACAAAATATCAGTTTAACAAAACTCCCAAAATACAAAAAACATATAAAATGAAGTCATATCCCATCACAAAATATCAGTCTTCAAGTGAATCTTCTTCTCCAATTGTATCTATGAATGTCATGTCATCTTCATCTTCAACATGACTCACTTTTCTCTTCCCTGTTCATTAAAAGAAAAGATTATTAGCATATTAATTGGATGAACCACTCATTATCAGGCAGACTGGCAGAGAACATATACCTTTACTTGCAGAGCTAGTAGATGTGTGTGGTGTGGTACTAGTGGATGTACCCATTTGATCTGCTTCGCCCCTCAATACATCCACATTTAGATCTTCTACCTGTAAGTCTGATAATGATAAATCTGCCTCATCATCTATGAACCACTCATTATCAGACGACAGATCATCACACACCAACGGGTCCTCATCGTCTTTCAACCCCTTATTCCTCAACCTCCTATCTCTTAACCTCTTGTTGTGCATTATGTATACGAGGGAGTTCATTCTGAGTGTAGATAGTCGATTTCTTCTCTTTGTTTGCACTTGACTATATGTACTCCAATTTCGCTCACACCCAGAAGAAGAACAAGTGAGGCCCAACACTCTCACAGCAAAACTCTGTAGCTCAGGGGTGGAATCACCAAATTGGATCCACCATTCAACTGTTTTCAAGAAGAAAATATAATCAAAATTCAGAACTGAATAAAGTGTATTGCATTTACCAAATTAATTATACCTGGAGACCGTTTAGAAATGGTAGTTCTTGCTGCATTCAAACCAAAAAAACCCTCTTTATTCCGGAACAGAACAAGCTGTAAATCTGCAAGCTCCCTATCTGCCTGCTCCGGTATTAATCTTTCCATACAGTGATATAGACCAAGCTTAACCTCCGGATTTGAAGATTTTTTCTCTGAATATTGAAATTGAGGGTTAAGATAATATGCAACTGCATGTAGATGTCGGTGTAACTGCACCTCCCACCGAGCATCAACGATATCGGAGAAATGCCAAGGTCATTTTAAGTGGGTGGGGCCACTAGGCTGAGGCGTACGCCTCTCTACAAATTGCGCAATAACGCAATAGAGGCGCGCCTCAGCTACTGTGAGGCGTACGCCTCAACATCTCCCTGAATTGCGGTCGCCTCAAGGCGTTTTTGGCAAAAATTGCGCAGAGGCGCGCCTCAAGGCGCGCCTCTCGTTGCGCAATTTTAAACTATGATTTAGTTTGAGGTTTTTAATAAGCAAAAGTCCATATAATTAATTATTTCTCTTGATCATGACAGATAATATTTTATTAAGATTAGTCTATTGGCTATAAAACACTTATATTTTATAAGCAACAATTTGAATTTGATAAAAGACATGCTACTTTAACTTAAAGCAAATTGTGAGGGAATGATGAAAAATCCAATCAAAATCTCATGGCTTTGTCATTGTCTGAACCATTGTCTAATTAATCAATAGAGGTAGTTAACCCAGCCTGACTATAGAATCCTTATCACTACTCATTAGTTATATCTCTAAGATAACCTCATAAAATAGAGGGAAACTGGTAAAAGAGACCAATTTTAATACAATTTTAGCTAATAGAGTGCTTCATATATTGTCAGGCGCATGTTATGGCTCAACTCCTACACTTAATCATTCAAGAACATATGGGCTTAAGTTGTAACTATAATGAATTAGTGTTGTCATAATTAGGCTAACTGATTGATTTAATATCGTATACCACATCCTTATTAGGTTAAGATTTTTTAGTGTAGTCATATGAATATATTTGATGTGATATTAGTTTTTTGTGAGCATTAATTAAACTTAATCTATCCTTGAAAAAATGGTGCAAAGGATGGATGAGTGGTTGTCCATTATTGCTTGAATTTTTTTATTTTCGTATATATTTTTATTTTCTTTTATTTTTGTAAGAGGAGCTATATTTGAATGGAGTTCCCTCTGGTCTGATTTTACTTTATTTACATCAATCATTGAAAAAAGAGACGAATGCATTTCCATTGAAATTTGATAAAAAAGGATCCTCTCCAATTATGATAGGTGTGAACCATACCCATCATCAAGGAAAAAGACTTGACAATTGGGAGCTTTATAGATATTGTTACAACCTTATGATTATGACATCTAATGATCGATCTCATCATAGGGGGGTCATGAGCCTTGGAATGTGCATAGTATTTTTAGATTTAGGATATATTTTATCTTTTGCAGTATATGACAATCATGACATTGGCTAGCACACAAATCAAGGCAAAGGCATGCTTGTTCTTATTTTTTTAACATGGAGATTATTGTGCCATGAACATTGTTAATTCTATTATTGGGATTGGGCCTAATCACCGATTCGATGCTAATAAATCAACACAAACTCATGCAGGACTGTCACCCATATGATGGGAACATGTATTACAAATCATAAGCAAATAGTTTCCTAATAATGGGTAGGCCACAATCACCCTGCATCAATGTTAGACCGGCCCAGGATGGGCCGGTTGGACCGGTCCAGCAGGGACCGGTCCGCGTCTACGCGAGAAACGGCTCTGCCGTGAGCCGTGACTCCACGTAGGCTGGAGAGGGGAGTTTAGGAGGGAAATTTTGAACGTGAAATGCTGTTTTAGGAAGTTTATGATTGTCCTTTATGATTAATTTTGTATAAGGAGGAGTTTGGGGGGGGGGGGGGGGGGGAAATGAGGGATCATCTTGAATTTGAGTTGTCTCTTTGAGATCTAGGTTTTGTTTTGGGCTCTTGGCTTCGCCGGAGACTTTGGAGAGTACGTTCTTCCTCTCGAATCGAAGAACAAATTGTATCTTTGCAATTTCATTCGTCTACTAATAAAATACTAGTCTTTGCTTGCATTGGATCTCAGTTTTCTCGCGTTTCCTCACTGTTTTCCTGTGTAAAACTGCTGTCCACTGCTGGAGACAGCAGTTTTTCCCTGGTTCCGCTGCAGTTTTGGCTAGGAATTACTTGATTTCAAGTATTTCCTATCAAATTGGTATCAGAGCATCGATTTGGGACCACCGGCGGCTGAAATTCTGAAATTTCAGCGAGTTTATCTTGTCCGGAAGAAGATTTTTGGAGATCCGATGGCCGGAAAGAAGGTGGACGTCTTGGAAGGCGAGATCGGTCAATTGAAAACCGATTTGGAAGAAAATTTTTTTGAATTTCAAAATCAAATCACCACCAACAACGAAAGGTTGGAGGGAAAGTTCACGGCAATGGAAGAGATGATGAAGAAATTACTTGAAATGAAGACTAATCCGACGGCGTCGGAAGCAAGAGAGACTGTCGGCGACCATGGCGTAGGAGGAAATCCGAACCCGCTTCGGGGGAGGAGGAATCCGGCTGTGGAGATCCTTGAGGGAGACGACGACATGCCACCTCTAGAGCCACTATCTAGAGAGGAGATGAGCCTGGGAAACGACCGTTGAGGTGCTGATTTTCAGCGTCGAGGTGCTGAATTTCAGCGTCGAGGTGCTGATTTTCAGCGTCAAGGTGTGGATTTTGAAGGCCGGAGGGGAGAATATGAAGGAAGTGCAGATTTCGGCGAAAGAAGAGAAGAATATCAGCGTCGAGGTGCTGAATTTCAGCGTCGAGGTGCTGAATTTGAAAGGGGAAGAGGGGATTATGACGATGGACTCGGATACCAACATCGGAGGGAGGACCGGGACACTTGGGGAGCTCCTCATCTCCGAGGAATGGGAGGTTATGGAGATTACCGGGGTAACGGAAGGGATCCGAAGGTGAGGAAGTTGAAGATGCCCATCTTTGAGGGGGAAGATGGCCATGGCTGGATCTACAAGGTGGAGCGTTACTTTGCTGTCAACGGGTTGACAGATGATGAGAAGCTGACGGCGGCAGGATTGTGTCTGGAAGGGAAGGCGTTGGCATGGTATCAATGGCGAGACAGGAGAGAGCCTATCAGGTACTGGAGAGAGTTCAAGGATTGTTTATTAGAACGTTTCCGAGCCGATGGGGGAGGAGATTTCTATGAACAATTCTTTGCTCTGACTCAGGAGGGGACCGTGGCCGACTACCGGGACAGATTCGAGTACTTGGCTAGCCGTCTGGATCACATCTCTGAATCGGCCCTGGAGGAGAATTTCATGAAGGGGCTCAAACCGGAGATAAGAACAGCGGTCAGAGTGCTGGAGCCAAGGAACTTGGGCAAGGCCATGGAGCTTGCACAACTGGTGGAAGATCAGAAGAGATCAGAAAGAGGAGCTAGAGGCAACTACTCAGGAGGATCATACAAAATGATTACTGCTGTATTACCCTCAAAAGGGGTAGCCCCAGGGAACCAGAGGGAGGTGCCCAAGGAGAAATCTGGTGGAGGAGGAAATGGGGGGCAGTTCAAAAGGTTGACCGACAAAGAAATGCAGGACAAAAGAGCAAAAGGGTTGTGCTTCAGATGCGATGAGAAGTACATGCCGGGGCACAAGTGCAAGGATCGATCTCTTCAGGTTCTCCTTGTTTGTGAAGATGAGGAAGACGAAGAGAGAGGTGGAAATGACCCCGAGGTGGAGGAGGATGAGAAGCTGCATCTGGATGTAGCAGAAGTCTCTCTGAACTCTGTAGTGGGATTCACTCCGAGTCACACTATGAAGGTGAGAGGAGAGATAGCTGACCGGGAGGTGGTGGTGTTGATCGATAGTGGGGCAACCCATAACTTCATTTCCACCCAGATAGTGGAGTCGCTGGGGATGGAGTTAGTGGACACAGGTGGCTATGGGGTGATGATGGGCACGGGAAAGGTGGAAATGGGAAGGGGAGTTTGTAGAGAGGTGGTGCTGAAGATTCAGGGAATCCAGGTGAAGGAAGATTTCCTTCCTTTGGAATTGGGGAGTACTGACGTCATCTTAGGGATGAAGTGGCTGCGCACATTGGGGGAGACGAAGATTAACTGGGGGACTTTGAGGATGGAACTTGTGATAGGAGAGAGAAGGAGAACGATTCAAGGAGACGCTGGGTTGACCAAGGCTGGGGTTTCTCTCAAATCCCTAATCCGAACCATTCAGCAGGAGGGAGGAGGCTACTTGGTGGAATTGCATAGTTTGGAAGGGGCAGAAGTGGAGGAGGGAGGAGCTATACGTACCCCTCTCCGTTCAGCCGTTGATTCAACAGTTCCAAGAGGTGTTTCAGCCGCCTCAGGGATTACCACCGCAGAGGGAGCATGAGCATGCTATTGTGTTGAGGGAAGGAGTATCACCCATCAGCGTACGTCCGTACCGCTACCCTCAGTTCCAGAAGGATGAAATTGAACAGTTGATCAGAGAGATGCTGGAGGCAGAGATCATCAGACCCAGCATCAGCCCTTTCTCTAGTCCCGTTCTGTTGGTGAAAAAGAAGGACGGCAGCTGGCGTTTTTGTGTAAATTACAGAGCACTCAACAAGGAGACTGTACCTGATAAGTTTCATATACCAGTTATCGATGAGCTCTTGGATGAATTAAGTGGGACCGTGATTTTCAGCAAGATAGATTTGAAATCGGGCTACCACCAAATTTGAATGAGGAAGGAAGATGTTCCCAAAACAGTTTTTAGAACTCATGAAGGCCATTACGAGTTCTTGGTGATGCCCTTTGGCCTCACCAATGCACCGGCTACTTTCCAGGCCCTGATGAATAAGGTCTTCAAACCGTATCTCAGACGGTTTGTGTTAGTATTTTTTGACGACATCCTGATATACAGCAAGTCAGAGGTCGAACATTGGGAACACTTGAAGAAGGTGTTAGAAGTATTGCAGGAGCACCAGTTGAGGGCAAATTTAAAGAAATGCTGCTTTGCACAAGCCAATGTAGAGTACTTGGGTCATGTGGTGTCCAAGGAAGGGGTGGCAGCTGATCACTCCAAAATTGAGGCAATGCTAAAGTGGCCACTACCAAAGAATCTGAAAGCATTGAGAGGATTTCTGGGATTGACAGGGTATTACAGAAGATTTGTAAAGGGATATAGCACCATAGCATGGCCACTTACGGAGCAATTGAAGAAGGATGGTTTCCTGTGGGAAGAAGCAGCCACATCCGCGTTCGAGAGCCTGAAGAAGGCAATGACTACAGTGCCGGTCCTAGCTTTGCCGGATTTTACTCAAACATTCATTGTGGAGACCGATGCATCGGGATATGGATTGGGTGCAGTACTTATGCAGAACCGGAGACCCATCGCTTATTTCAGCCAGGTATTGACTGCTCGAGCAAGGATGAAATCAGTATATGAGAGGGAATTGATGGCCATCGTGTTGGCCATTCATAAATGGCGGCCTTACCTATTTGGAAGACACTTCGTTGTCAGGACTGATCAGCGGAGCCTGAAATTTCTCTTAGAACAACGGATGGTGACGGAAGAGCATCAGAGGTGGTTGTCCAAGTTACTGGGGTACGATTTTGAGATTCAGTACAGGCCAGGGGTGGAGAACAAGGCGGCCGATGCCTTATCCAAATGTATGGAGGAATTGCAGACAATTGCTCTATCCGTGCCTTGGATGCTTGATTGGGAGGCCATCAGGGAAGAAAGCGCTAAAGATGAGAGCTTGGGAAAGATCAGGACGGATTTACTGAAGGAACCAGATAGCCACCCGGGATACTCCATGGAGGGAGACAAGCTGCTGTATCAAGGGAGGTTTGTGATGCCCCGGACGTCGATCCACATCCCAAACCTACTTCAGGAGTTTCATGGGAGTGCAATAGGGGGCCATTCAGGCGTACAAAAGACATACAGGAGGCTAGCTAGGGAGCTATACTGGAAGGGGATGCATAAAGATGTAGAGGAGATGGTAGTCAGATGTGAGGTCTGTCAAAGGAGTAAGTACCTAGCTATGTCACCAGGAGGATTACTACAGCCTTTAGCCTTGCCGGGTAGAGTATGGG
Source organism: Dendrobium huoshanense (assembly GCA_016618105.1). Lineage (NCBI taxonomy): Eukaryota > Viridiplantae > Streptophyta > Magnoliopsida > Asparagales > Orchidaceae > Dendrobium > Dendrobium huoshanense. The sequence goes on along the minus strand of CM028342.1, from coordinate 994,672 downwards.
AGGAAATCTCTATGGATTTCATAGATGGGCTGCCCCGTTCAGAGGGGTTCACAGTGATCTTAGTAGTGGTGGACAGGTTGAGCAAGTATGCCCATTTCATTCCCCTTCGACATCCCTACACCGCAATAACAGTAGCATCATCCTTTATCAGAGAAGTTGTCAGATTACACGGGGTGCCAGAGGCGATCGTATCAGATAGGGACAAGGTGTTCCTCAGTCATTTCTGGAAAGAGCTATTCAGATTGCAGGGAACAGTGCTCAAGAGAAGTACAGCCTACCACCCACAGACGGATGGACAGACGGAAGTAGTCAACCGGAGCTTGGAAACGTACCTCAGATGCTTTGTTTCAGAGACACCAAAGCTATGGGCGAAGTGGTTATCCTGGGCTGAGTACTGGTACAACACGTCATTTCACTCGGCTTCACAAATGATCCCGTTCAAAGTGTTGTACGGACGGGATCCCCCACACTTGGTACACTTTGGGAGCAGTAGTACTCCTGTTTCATCAGTAGAGGAGTATTTGGAGGAGAGGGACCGAGTGTTAGAGGAGTTAAAAAGGCACTTACTGAGGGCGCAGCAAATCATGAAGAAACAAGCAGATGGGCATAGAAAAGATATCCATTTTGAGGCAGGGGATAAGGTGTTCTTGAAGCTCCGCCCATACAGGCAGAAGACAGTCGCCAACAGGAGGAATGAAAAGCTAGCTCCAAGGTACTTTGGTCCTTATGAAGTGATAGAAAAGATCGGGGCAGTAGCATATCGACTGAAATTACCCCCATCGGCGACTATACACCCAATTTTTCACGTCTCACAGCTGAGAAGGGTCATTGGTGATCACGTCGCCATTCCCGAGCTACCGCCGACACTTACGGAGGAGTTAGAGGTGATCCTGGAACCTTTGGAGCTGAAGGGTGTTCGCCAGAAAGAAGATGAAACTAAGGAAGTGTTGATCCAGTGGAAGAACCTTCCTGACTACGAGGCCACGTGGGAGCCATACGAGATGGCGAAACAGCAGTTTCCAGATTTTCACCTTGAGGACAAGATGATTCTTTGGGAGGGCGGTAATGTTAGACCGGCCCAGGATGGGCCGGTTGGACCGGTCCAGCAGGGACCGGTCCGCGTCTACGCGAGACGCACGCGAGAAACGGCTCTGCCGTGAGCCGTGACTCCACGTAGGCTGGAGAGGGGAGTTTAGGAGGGAAATTTTGAACGTGAAATGCTGTTTTAGGAAGTTTATGATTGTCCTTTATGATTAATTTTGTATAAGGAGGAGTTTGGGGGGGAAATGAGGGATCATCTTGAATTTGAGTTGTCTCTTTGAGATCTAGGTTTTGTTTTGGGCTCTTGGCTTCGCCGGAGACTTTGGAGAGTACGTTCTTCCTCTCGAATCGAAGAACAAATTGTATCTTTGCAATTTCATTCGTCGACTAATAAAATACTAGTCTTTGCTTGCATTGGATCTCAGTTTTCTCGCGTTTCCTCACTGTTTTCCTGTGTAAAACTGCTGTCCACTGCTGGAGACAGCAGTTTTTCCCTGGTTCCGCTGTAGTTTTGGCTAGGAATTACTTGATTTCAAGTATTTCCTATCAATCAAATAAATCAAAGCATCCAAATATTAAGTTTCTCTCGATAATGTGTGGACCATTAAAAGAGAAACATAAAATTAGATTAAGTGTTGCAAAGATGAGAATGCTCAGGTGGATGAGTGGTTCTACTCTTAGAGACAGGATTCAAAATAAGCATATACGTGAAAAGATTGGAGTAGCTCAAGTGGCAGATAAGATTAGAGAGAGTTGTCTTAGATGGTTTGGACACAAAACGTTGGCCTTTTGATGACTCGGTTAGAAAAGTAGATGTATTAGATTTGACTTATGTTAAGAAAGGTAGAGGTAGACTTAAAAAAACATAATTAGAAAATGTTAGAAATGATCTTTTTTATTATATTTAAATGAGTTTTTGACCTTAACATGACAATGAAAAAGAAGATTCATGTAACCGACCCCACAGTGGGATAAATGCTTGATGATGTTGTTGTTATTTGATAATGTGTGGGCCACCAATCATCATATTTCAAGTAAACCTAAGAACTCATAAATTTTCTTCTTGATAATGGGCAAGGTTACCAAAAGACCATTATTAGATTTTCAAAGATCGTCAAGCTAGAGTTAAGAAAATAAAGAATGGCCAACTTTAAAATTACTAACAGTCTTCCTCGTGAATAAGCCAAAAGACGGCGGTGCATGATAATATCCCACCCAAAAAGCTCATGCTTAAGCTAGTGTTCCAATGCTTTTCTAGTTTTACAAGTCTCAACATGCAAAATAAAGAAGGCTTCCTAGTGATTCAAGAAAGTTATGATTCGAATGAAGATGTCTGCCTATTAAGATCTTCACTTCAATCCTTAAGTTTGAACAAACATATGAGTGATGGGTTTGACTATGAGAAATTTCTAAACTTGGATAGGACAGCCAAACAATAGGGAAAAAAAGGAGCCGCTTCTCAGCTCGATAACCAACTAATCTTTTTAGAAGAAACTTTCACATCTACTTCCTCTCACTTAATGGACAACCAAGCATGCCTTAGGCAATGCTTGAATTTAATGCTATATACATGATAACAATTAGGCAGCTGCTGAGGAATAGAGAGTATTTCATGGTCAAAATCTTTATCCGAACTTGTATGAATCAAAGCAATCATACCTCATCAAGAACATTTGGATCTCCTCCAGCATTAAGTAAACAATTGATAATTTCCTTGCTCCCAGCATCCGCAGCAACATGCAACGGAGTTGCTCCACCCGCTTTAATATTGGTGCTAGCACCTGCCTATCAAAAAGGAAATATTCAAGTCAAGACTACTAATGTGTACTCAAAATCTATGACAAAGAAAAACATTTAGTACTTCAAGGCTTATTTTTCTTTTGTGAATTACATGAATATGTTATTGCAGGAAAATAGATTATATTGTATGATTAATAGTAACTTGATCAAACAGAGAACCATAATTTTTCCTCCAATAAACTTCTGCACTTCTACTCTCCTTGCATTCCAAAATTTAATGCCACGTCAACAAAAGTATACAAGAGAAAAATTTTAGAGTGATTAATTGCAAAGTTCAAACAAACAGAATTGTTGCTAAAGATACTTCAAAGTGTTGGATCGCTGGAGTTCATGCCTTCAACATCTACGATTAAAAATGGGCCTTACCCTAAGCTATTCCAACTCATTAATTTCCAAAGGTTAAGAAATCATGCACATTGTGGCTTATTGACACTGCTTGACGTGTAGTCTAGGGAAATTCATATTGACCACTCCTGCTGTAGTTTAATACATGAAAGGAAAAAGTTGCAAAGAGAAAATGATCGAGGCAAGGGCAAGTAACACAACTCTATAACCTCTTAACGAGTAACTGGCTAAACAATATATAAAGCTATATGGAAAAACCAAATTCCACTGAAAAAATTTGATATTAGATAGTACCAAAGCCAAAGTCCTAAGTCCTGGATGAGAAAAGTGGAAGGTTCGTTAGGTAGTCGACAGCCAGCATAAAATTTGTCGAATAATCATGACATGAATCCTTTAAAAATTTAATAGGGCACAATGGCGAAAAAGGATTCATGTAGCCGGCCTCATGTAGTGGGAGAAAGGCTTGATGTTGTTGTTGTATAGTACCAAAGTCACTTACCATACAATCTGAGAAAGCCTTGATTTTGTTAAAATCATGATGTTTCATGTCTAGCCATAAGTAGAAAAATCTCAAAGAGAAACTCTTCAGAAGAAATGCAATTAACTCTCCTGCTAAATAGTGTCATAAGATGACTGGAAATAGGCACATCTTTATATTGTTTCTTAAAAATAAATGACATGATGGAACGCCAGAATAAGATAGTAGCTTTAGCAGAGAACCTAAAACCTTATAACAGTTGCCATTCCAACACCAAAAAATTTAAGGCATTGCAGTTAACATTATCGCAATCAAAATGAGATCATTTATCAAATTCTTTCATCTATAAGTTCCTTGCACTTACAGTAGATTGTTGGCTCCGCATAAAACTATCATAGCCATTAATATTTTACTTCACAAAACAAACAGCTGGATATTAAGTTTAAAGAAAACAAAAACGTGAGATCTTTAAAATAACAAGTTTGACAACCAAAGCTAAACCATATATAGAATGAGTCAGAAACAAATTACAATCACCTTACATTGTTTGAAGGAGTTTACAATATTTCATAGTACATATACCTCAATCAAAAGCTGCAGACATGTTAGTGACCCAGCAGCTACAGCTGACAATAGTGGAGTAATACCATCTTCTGTCTCTGCATTCGGCTGCAACCAAATAATTAATTAAATATATTAAAAAAAAAAGACAGGTTACATAAGAGCCAATACCTGCACAACTGAGAGAAAGCATTTTGTTATAAATCATTAATTTGGTGGCAGTTGGTTAGCAATGATAACCTTTTTTTATGGGCAACAACATTTGTTGATGATAGCAATTTGATAGGAAATACTTGTAGATCTCAATTATTTCCTATCAATATTCGGAAAACAGCGAGAAAACTCTTCCAAACCCCAATGAAAATCAGGGAAAACAGTAGATTTTATTGCAAGAAATCAAGTAACGGAAGAAAAACAAATAATATACAAGTGATCCTCAATTCGAGAGAATGATCAATTCCTCCCAAATCTCTAGACGCTGCTAGAGCCCAAAAAAACCCTAGATCTAAGTGATGTCAAATTTCAGCCCAAATTCAAGATGATCTAACTCTAGGAAAACAAATTATTTAATGCATACAAATCAAAAGGAAATCCCTAAATAGTTCCTACATTCGAATTTCCCTCCCAATTCCCTAAAAAAACCTTCCAAAAAAGCTCCCATTGATCTCGCAGCATGTGCAGGAGGCGGAGAAATTCCGCCTCTGTTGCGCTGGGCCAGTCCCGTGTGGATCGGATGGACCGGTCTAACAATACTCCCTTCCCAAAGATCCACCTTATCCTCAAGGTGGAAAGGCGACACCCTCCTCCATTCCTTCTTCATAAAAAACGGTAAGAACCTGAAGAGTTCGGTCCTTACACCTGTGCACTGGTTATAACTCTCCTCACATCTGAAATACAGCCCATTCGCCCTCTTTTCCTGTAACTCAATTATTGCGAGCTTTTTGAAGTTTTTCCCAAGTCTCCCTCCTAAAGTCTTCTCCTCCCGGATCTCCTTAAGAATACCCGATGTCAGCTCCTTGGATGTCAAAAAGGTGTTGGTCATCCTATACAAATCTTCTGAGGTGTTGCCTCTAGCCCTCTCTCCAAGTGCCTCTGATCCTCCAGTAATTGGTTAGCTACATAGCCTTCTCCTAAATAACAGGGCCTCATCAGTCTAACTACTGTATGAATCTATGATCTAAGCCATTTCATAAAGTTTCCTTCCATTACAATCTCAGGAAGCCAGTCCAGTCAACTAGCCAATTGCTCAAACTGCTCACGGTACACCACCATTGTCCTCTCCTGCATCAGGGTGAAGAACTGCTTATAGAAGTTTCCTCCCCTGCTGGTTCGGAAATGTTTCAACAAGTAGTCCCTAAACTCCCTCCAGGTCCATATGGGTTGCCTCGTATCCCTCTACTGGTACCATGCCAACATTTTCCCCACCAAGCATATCCCGATCACCGTCAGTCTCTCCTCCGTCAACCTATTGACGGTAAAGTACCTTTCCACCCTGTATATCCACCCATGTGCACCCTCACCCTCAAAAAAAGGCATCTTCAGCTTCCTCACCCTTGGATCTCCTCTATTTTCCAACTTTTTTCCATAATTTCTCATTCCCTAAGGGGATGGTTCCCCCCAAGTGTTATAATTATCTCTTCTATGCTCCTACCCAAACCTTTCGTCAAAATCTCACTTCCTCCTTTCAAATTTAGCCCATTTTCTTTCAAATTCAGCACCCCTTCGGTCATAATCAGCCCCTCTCCTTTCAAATTCCGCCCCTATCCTCTCAAATTCAGCACCCTTTCGTTCATACCCGACCCCCTCATGTTTCTCCTCATACCCTCTACCTGACTCCTCCCAAGGAATAGGCTTTAGGGGAGGCGTTCTCTCTTCTCCTTCAAAAATCTCCACCTCCTGATGTTCCTTTCGCCTTATCGGATTAGGGTTTCTCCCACTTCCTTGACTACCGGTGGCTTCCCTCGATCTGACGACGTGGTTTTGGGTTGACCCTTGAGCAACTTCTACAACATCTCCTCCATTATGAAAACTTTTCCATCAATCTTCTCATGGATGGCTGAAATTTGACTTTTAAAATCTGAAAAATGAGTTTGGAGATCCAAAATTTCAGATTATAATTGTCCGATCTCCTCCTCCAACACTTGTACCTTTCTTCCCGCCATAGGTACCTGGATCAAGACTCTAAATGATAAAAAATGGTAATTATAGTCTTCAACTAGCAGAAATCAACACTTTGGAGGGAAAAACACAGTAGAAATTGGCAAGGAAATGCCTCAATTTCAACCCAAAACACGGCTCTGATGCCAATTTGATAGGAATTTGATACAATTTCTTCAAAATCAGTGAAAGACAATAAGAAATTAGGAATAAAAATACACTAAAATTATTTTCATTACAAGATATATGAAAGAAAAAGCAAGATACAATTGGAGAGGAAGATCCGGCTCTCCTAAATCCCTAGCCGTTGGGCCTAGAGCTCTCTCAAAAAAGGCTACAACAAACACAAATCACCTCCTTGAGGACAATATGACACTTTGGGAGGGAAAGGCATTTCATGTAAAAAGTCATCCAATGATAAAATTGAAATGTTCACATATGCTAATCATGGTTTAAAATTGCGCAATTAGAGGCGCGCCTCAAGGCGCGCCTTTGCGCAATTTCACCAAAAAACGCCTCGAGGCTTACGCAATTCTGGACCTGGCTGAAGTGTACGCCTCACCTGGACTGAGGCGCGCCTCAGAGGCGCAATTGCGCAATTCTGGGTGAGGCGTACGCCTCATAGAACCGGCCCCACCCACTTAAAATGAAGGCTTTTCTCCCCCTTAATCCCGCACGGCTTCCCTCATCTCCGAAAAAAACCCCTCCCAGCTCTCTGTTCGCGAAACCACACGCGTCCCGCACGGTCGGCCAAGCTTCCCGCCGCTCCTCCCGCCGGCGCCGCCCCTCTCCGGCGAAGTGAAAACTTCCGGCCACCCTCTAGGAGTACTCCACATTCGATTTTAGGTATTTTTTTTAAGTTTAGGGATTTATTTTGCAAGTTTAAGAGAAATTAGGGTTTAGTTTTTTTTTTATTTTTTTGGAATGTATTTGATTTTTTGCTTTAGGAGACATGGTTAGAGGTAAAGAAAAGACGAATACGTCATTGCGGAGGGACCCTTCTTGGAAGTATAGTGTACAAGTTTTATTGCATAATTTTAAACTGATATTTTGTGATTTTGTACTTTGTGACATAATTTTATTGCATCTACTTTCTTATTTTCCAATATTGCTATTATTTTCCTGCTAAAATCCTTAATTTTTCATTTACGCAATTCTGTGTTCGTGAGGCTTACGCCTCAGACCGCCTTGAGGCTTACGCCTCGCCTCACGGACGAAAACCGCCTCGAGGCGCAGTTACGCAATTTTAAACCTTGATGCTAATTAAGCTGGAGATACATCACATTGAAGATCCACATTTACCTCATGTGATAATGTATAGGGAATCATGATCATGTGACGTAATGAATAACATATGGTCTCAAGAAGTAGCGCTGAGCTTGAATACAAGGCAATGATACAAGGTATTTGTGAAGGAATAGAGTTAAAAAAAATTATTAGAATAGCTAAACTATAAAGTAGAAATATATAAGCCAATATTATGACAGTTGGACTACCATGAGTACTCTCTTCAGATTTAAAAACCAGTTCTCAGATTTATGTCTCTAGAATTAAACACTCTGATGGGGACATAAGCTCGTGGAAGGTTTATCAGAGGCGTGGCCGCCGATCTACGGCCACGATCGAGTCTTTGTATTTCTGAGTCATTTATGTTATTTTATTATTCATGTATTTTTCTATTTTCTTAGTATCATTATGTATTTCCGTTTGTACCCCTTTAGTGGGAATTGTCGTATGTGAGCCCAAAGGGCAAGGTTGTCTTTTATTTTTCTTGAGTCCTTGTACTTGGCTATTTATAGCCCCTTCTCTCATTGTTTGAGGTTAATGAATGATTATTATGAAAATTTTCTTGTGCTTGGTTTTGAGAGTGTTTGAGAGTTCTTGGAGAGAACTTTGGAGAGATCCCTAGGAGAGGGAGAATGGATCACCCACCAACCTTGGATACGGTCGGATTCGTGGTTCTTTTCCTTTGCTTTCCCTTTTCCCCTTCCAGCTACGATCTTCATCCACCTTACATCCCATCCCACCGTTGATTCCCAACCTACATCCTTTCCTCACCAAAACTCCATAATTCCCTTCTCTAAACAGCCGGCCACCCTCACCCGAATTCCCTTGTTGCCGCCGGCCATAACCCCCATAGTTGCCGGCCACCTTCCCACTTACCTATGTCTTTGATTTTCTAATTAGATTGGAGACTAATTTGGGAAATTTCTGAATTTCAAATTCATTTGAATTTGAATTCAAAATCTTTCCTAATTTAACTAATCTATTTTAGGAAAGTTTCTAATTTCATAAAATCTGAAATTCAAATTCAATTTGGATTTGAAAAAATACATTCCTAAATCCTAAACCCAAATTAGGATACTACAATTCCCCCCATTAAATGCTCCTCTTGCCCATCATGGCCGCCGCCCCCTTATAGAGACCAATTAGGATTTATTTCCTAATTCCTCCCTAAACCCCTTTGGAAATATTTCTAATTTCCCCTCCACCTCCTTAGCCGAAATTTCCCCCTCCCATAATTCCTCAATCTATTTCCTAATCTAAGTAATTGATTTGGGAAATCAAATCCTCACCTCTCAGCTACCCCCCCCCCCCCATCATTCCCGTTTTCTCTAGCCACCTCTCTCTCTCCCTCTTTAATACTTCAAGTGAATTGATGCCTTAATTTTCTCCCTCCAATTCCCCAACCCCTACTCATAAAAATATGAAATTTCTCTCAGATTTTTGGGGTCAAAATCTGAAACTGTTTTCAGATTTTTTGGAAAAGAGACTTGGAGCTTGCTTCCTCTCCAATTGCAAGAGAAACTTCTTTCTCTTTGCTACCACTCAAGAGGCGTATCAAGTACTAAGGGGATTTTGTCTTCCCTCACCCATGAATGGCGGATCCAGCAACTGAGTATGGTTTAACTTGGGACGAAAACGGCTTACGATCAACATTCTTCGACGTGAACCCGAGGATTGACCACACCGTCGAAGACTACTTGGAGCGAATCCTAGATACTTTGGTGGAGGATATTGATGAGCACTTCGAAGGCATCGAGTGGAGGATCTCCACCACTCCTTGACGAAGGTTTCTCTTTCACCTTACACCTTATCTCTTTTAGTCTAACTTCTCTTGGTTTGATCGCAGTCACGACGGACCCCTCGTCATTGCTCATGCTAAAGCTTAGTAAACGTAGGGTTTAAGTGCACCCATAGTTTAAAATTGCGCAACGAGAGGCGCGCCTCTGCGCAATTTTTGCCAAAAACGCCTTGAGGCGACCGCAATTCAGGGAGATGTTGAGGCGTACGCCTCACAGTAGCTGAGGCGCGCCTCTATTGCGTTATTGCGCAATTTGTAGAGAGGCGTACGCCTCAGCCTAGTGGCCCCACCCACTTAAAATGACCTTGGCATTTCTCCGATATCGTTGATGCTCGGTGGGAGGTGCAGTTACACCGACATCTACATGCAGCTGCATATTATCTTAACCCTCAATTTCAATATTCAGAGAAAAAATCTTCAAATCCGGAGGTTAAGCTTGGTCTATATCACTGTATGGAAAGATTAATACCGGAGCAGGCAGATAGGGAGCTTGCAGATTTACAGCTTGTTCTGTTCCGGAATAAAGAGAGTTTTTTTTGTTTGAATGCAGCAAGAACTACCATTTCTAAACGGTCTCCAGGTATAATTAATTTGGTAAATGCAATACACTTTATTCAGTTCTGAATTTTGATTATATTTTCTTCTTGAAAACAGTTGAATGGTGGATCCAATTTGGTGATTCCACCCCTGAGCTACAGAGTTTTGCTGTGAGAGTGTTGGGCCTCACTTGTTCTTCTTCTGGGTGTGAGCGAAATTGGAGTACATATAGTCAAGTGCAAACAAAGAGAAGAAATCGACTATCTACACTCAGAATGAACTCCCTCGTATACATAATGCACAACAAGAGGTTAAGAGATAGGAGGTTGAGGAATAAGGGGTTGAAAGACGATGAGAACCCGTTGGTGTGTGATGATCTGTCGTCTGATAATGAGTGGTTCATAGATGATGAGGCAGATTTATCATTATCAGACTTACAGGTAGAAGATCTAAATGTGGATGTATTGAGGGGCGAAGCAGATCAAACGAGTACATCCACTAGTACCACACCACACACATCTACTAGCTCTGCAAGTAAAGGTATATGTTCTCTGCCAGTCTGCCTGATAATGAGTGGTTCATCCAATTAATATGCTAATAATATTTTCTTTTAATGAACAGGGAAGAGAAAAGTGAGTCATGTTGAAGATGAAGATGACATGACATTCATAGATACAATTGGAGAAGAAGATTCACTTGAAGACTGATATTTTGTGATGGGATATGACTTCATTTTATATGTTTTTTGTATTTTGGGAGTTTTGTTAAACTGATATTTTGTGATTTTGTACTTTGGGACATAATTTTATTGCATCTACTTTCTTATTTTCCAATATTGCTATTATTTTCCTGCTAAAATCCTTAATTTTTCAATTACGCAATTCTGTGTTCGTGAGGCTTACGCCTCAGACCGCCTCGAGGCTTACGCCTCGCCTCACGGACGAAAACCGCCTCGAGGCGCAGTTACGCAATTTTAAACCTTGAGTGCACCTTTATGCTTTCTAATTTTTGTTAGATTAGGGATTTCTTTGAAAACTACTACTTGTCATTGTATTGTTTTCTACTTATTTTGGAAGTTTCAAAACTCTTGTCATGTGATTTAGCCTAAGCGGGTGTGATCCCTATTTGTTTTGATTCATTGTTTCAATTTGCTAGTAGTTTTATTCTAAGACTATTCTAATCTCAAGTTGTGCAAGATCCGATTGCTTAATATCATTTTCCATAAGTAGTCCTGCATCACACTCGTTTTCAAATTTATTTCTTTCTTTTTGTATCTCTATTAATTTAGGTACAACTACTGATAATTTTTTATACAAAATAAAAGAATAAAATTCAATCATAAAATCTCTTGTTTTACCCTTCTTCTCATTCTAATTTTCAAGAGTAAACATATAAATTTTAACTGCCAATATGACAACATACATCAGCTTTATGCTCCAACAAAACCTTCACCGAATCTTGTTGTCCATGGCCAGCAGCCCAAATTAAAGGAGTACCAGCATCACTTTCTGAATCAACTTTTACTCCTTTGGAAAGTAAAAGCTTCAGCATCTCAATGTGTCCTACAATTTATCAATTTAAGAAAAAGAGTCTATAATGGAATGAAAGAGAAAATATAGAATATTTAACAATTTTAAGAAATAAAGATATTTAAGAACATAATAGCGAGTTTAAAGGAATTGCTAGGTATAAAAAACAATAAACATCCTAAGCATCATCTGGCACAGAAGAGAAGAAAAAACAAAACAGGAAGAATAAGACTAGTGCAAAATGGATAGTTTTTTTTTTTTTTGGTGCAAAATGGATAGTTATGAAAAGGTGCTAGGCCAAACTAAGAAATTCAGAAATCCGTGGAAGGACAGTTTTACAAATAAAAAAATTTGTGTAAAAGTTTAGCACTAAGAAGAATGGACAATTAGGAGTCATAAATTCAATCCCAAATAGTTGGTATAAGAATAGTGATGATTGTGATAAAGTTGATATAGCTAAATCAGCATCAAAACCATTGCAGCTTTTGCACAAACTAAAGTCCAGCCAAATAATTAAGCTAACATGAGTGTCAACTTGGCTAGACAAGCTCAAAATTCAAAAACCAATCCAAAGGAAATTGCTAAGTTACTGTCAACACCTATTCATCTTTTAGGAGTTGTAGGCAAAAAGGGCTTGAAAAGTTAAATCATGATCGTAAAAACAAGGCTTCTATAGAACTGATTGAAAGGATGTAGAAGAAGCTTCTAGTACCCTATCTTAAACAAGCATGACAAGGAAGATTTAAAGAGCTATGCTAGCAACTTTTGGTTGTTTCCCAAGGTTGGAAGTTAATGTATGGCAATTGAATTAAATATTACCAAAACTTGTCTTGAATCTTCTTAGTGACTGTAGACTAGCACAGCATGAATGTGTTGGGACAAATGAACTGACAATATGGAGACGTCACAAGCAGATTACTTCCATGTTGATGCAGGAAATCTCACGGTTAGAGTTTTTTAATGCAACTAAATGATATATAGTATAATTCATGTAAAGGAATTTAAGGACTCACATATCACAAGCCACCGATTAATTCAACAACTTATTTTTTTTTAAATATAAATAATCAATACTGAAATTAGAACCCAGATGATAACAAAATGATCATAATTAAAATAAATTGGTAAAAATTTTGGACCACAAAAATCAACGGGCAATTGTAATTTAATTTTCACAAATTGAATCTTAGTTGTGCCAAATTTGAACAAAATAAGAGTAATAACAAGCTAATTTCAAAATAAGTAGATGAATAAGGGTTGAAAGTAATCAAATCTGATGCTTTCCCAAGATTCAAGTAGCCACACTTGTCATGTACAAAATGAATCACACAACCAACTTGCACACAAAATATTGAAATTTAGAAAGAAAAATTTTATAACAAAAGTTGGTCAAACACATGCCTCAAAACATCTATTTATATATTTCTCATTCCTAGATTAGTAGATATAGTTGATAAAGAATTAGTTTAATCTGAGTTAAGTTTATTCCTAAATAATAATTATTATTGTTATTAATCCTACTTAAATTTACTCCTAAAGGAATTCAACAAAATTTCATTTTCCAACTCCTTGTCCCATCAATCCAACCCAACAGTTTGACAATCCTGCTAATAATATGTGAGGATGCACAAACTTAGCATATAGTGCATTTGGTTAGTTCAGATGAATTGGTTGGCGGATTTGTTAAACAAATTATGCCAAACCAAATTATATGCAAGACTGAACTGTTAAACAATAGGTAGAACCAAACCGCCATATAGTTCAGCTTGTTTGGTTTAGTTTTGGTTCAACTAAATTTTGAAATCCTAATAAGAGGGCATGTATTCAATCAATTAGGAGGCATTGGTTGATGGATTTGTTAAACGAATTATGCCGAACCAAATTATAGGTCAAACCAAAATTTAGAGTAATAAGAATTTTTTTTTCTTTAAGTTTGATAACATTTTAATTTCTCGGTTTAACCGAATTTTTTTAACCAAAATTCAAACAACCCTTATTCCAAAACCAAAAACAGAATGACAATAAATAAATCGAACCAAACCAACCAAATATACTTGATTTGGTTCGATTTTTTTATATAAACCAACTAATGCACTCCCCTACTCAGAAGCTGAGAGATCAGATCAAGAATAATATGGAGGGTGTATATAAGTAGACTCAAATTATAAAAGAAAAAAGTGTATAGATTTAAGCATACAAGATTCTATAGGTATGCATTAATGAAATATTAAAGTACATCTAAACAACAAAATTAATGTTTTCAACAAGAAAATAAAACATACCAATTCCAGCCGCATGGTGCAAAGAAGTGGCCCCCAATTCACTAGTAGCAGAAGGATTTGCTCCTTGTTCTAGGAGATAATTCACAGTTTGAAAATGTCCTTGACGAGATGCATGGAGAAGTGGAGTTTCACCTATTAAAAAATAACTAAAAATAGTTATATTCAGATGCAAAAAATATGCTTAAAGAAGGATTGCACAAAAATAAGTAAAACACTAACTTGTAACAATTCTTATGATAGTTTGCTATAGACAAATTATTCAATTAATATAGCCATTAAAGAAAGAAGAGTTAAGGTAGCAAACCAAGTTTAATCTAAAGAACACAAACTCCATGGAATATATGAATGCATTAAGCTTCATCTTAATGCAAATTACTAATTCATTCAGCTGACAACTATGAAGCACTAAATCTTCAAAAAGACCGAAATATGTTAGACTCATTGAAAAATCAGGTAATGATATACTTTCTTTTCCAAAAGTATAACATGATATGGTCAGGATAAACTCTAACACAGCTGAGACACCTCTACACAAATAAACCAGGTAATGACAATGAACTGTAATTTTTTTATGGCCAGCTTAACAAATAATTTTTTTTAACGATGATGGTGAAAGTTGTATTGAAGAGTATATTAATGATAGCGGTGATTATAATCATGATTATGAGTCAATTAGTATACATACATACGTACACCAAAAATTTTAAGCCACACATCTGCAGTTTAAAATCGAGGGCAAAAAATGAAGCCTTGCTACTAGCACATAATTTGCAATTGGTAGAGAAGCGGAGCAAGGAAGTAACTAGTGGCTAAAGACGCTAGTAGTGTTCCTAAGAAAGCAAATATATAAAAGGATTCCCAAGCAAGCAGCGAAAGGCATCAAAGCATAGGCGGTGATTATAATCATGATTCTGAGTCAATTAGCATACATACATACATACACCAAAAATTTTAAGCCACACATCTGCAGTTTAAAATCGGGGGCAAAAAATGAAGCCTTGCTACTAGCACATAATTTGCAATTGGTAGAGAAGCGGAGCAAGGAAGTAACTAGCGGCTAAAGACGCTAGTAGTGTTCCTAAGAAAGCAAATCTATAAAAGGATTCCCAAGCAAGAAGCGAAAGGCATCAAAGCATAGGCGGTGATTATAATCATGATTCTGAGTCAATTAGCATACATACATACATACACCAAAAATTTTAAGCCACACATCTGCAGTTTAAAATCGGGGCAAAAAATGAAGCCTTGCTACTAGCACATAATTTGCAATTGGTAGAGAAGCGAAGCAAGGAAGTAACTAGCGGCTAAAGACGCTAGTAGTGTTCCTAAGAAAGCAAATATATAAAAGGATTCCCAAGCAAGCAGCGAAAGGCATCAAAGCATGGGCGGTGATTATAATCATGATTCTGAGTCAATTAGCATACATACATACATACACCAAAAATTTTAAGCCACACATCTGCAGTTTAAAATCGGGGGCAAAAAATGAAGCCTTGCTACTAGCACATAATTTGCAATTGGTAGAGAAGCGGAGCAAGGAAGTAACTAGCGGCTAAAGACGCTAGTAGTGTTCCTAAGAAAGCAAATCTATAAAAGGATTCCCAAGCAAGAAGCGAAAGGCATGAAAGCATAGGCGGTGATTATAATCATGATTCTGAGTCAATTAGCATACATACATACATACACCAAAAATTTTAAGCCACACATCTGCAGTTTAAAATCGGGGCAAAAAATGAAGCCTTGCTACTAGCACATAATTTGCAATTGGTAGAGAAGCGGAGCAAGGAAGTAACTAGCGGCTAAAGACGCTAGTAGTGTTCCTAAGAAAGCAAATCTATAAAAGGATTCCCAAGCAAGAAGCGAAAGGCATCAAAGCATAGGCGGTGATTATAATCATGATTCTGAGTCAATTAGCATACATACATACATACACCAAAAATTTTAAGCCACACATCTGCAGTTTAAAATCGGGGCAAAAAATGAAGCCTTGCTACTAGCACATAATTTGCAATTGGTAGAGAAGCGGAGCAAGGAAGTAACTAGCGGCTAAAGACGCTAGTAGTGTTCCTAAGAAAGCAAATATATAAAAGGATTCCCAAGCAAGCAGCGAAAGGCATCAAAGCATAGGCGGTGATTATAATCATGATTCTGAGTCAATTAGCATACATACATACATACACCAAAAATTTTAAGCCACACATCTGCAGTTTAAAATCGGGGGCAAAAAATGAAGCCTTGCTACTAGCACATAATTTGCAATTGGTAGAGAAGCGGAGCAAGGAAGTAACTAGCGGCTAAAGACGCTAGTAGTGTTCCTAAGAAAGCAAATCTATAAAAGGATTCCCAAGAAAGCAGCGAAAGGCATCAAAGCATAGCAAAGCCCGGAACAAACGAATGATACCGTCATCGTCTCTCACATCAGCATCAAGCTTCAGTTCTTCCAGCAAGTACTTGCAGACCTCAGTCTTCCCCTCCCTGGCCGCAAAGTGAAGAGCCGTTCGATTGTTCGCATCCTTCACATCAGCCACAGTCCTCGCCAGCCCCTTCCCTTCGTCCAGCTGCATTGCCAGTTCTGCAACAACATCAAGAACATCAAATACCAAGAAAAAAGAGAAAACTACAACCCCAGTAAACCATATATACAGCAAAATCTCACTTTTGAAAAGCTCGAGTTTTCCCGCTCGCGCGGCATCGAGAAACTTCTTAACCTTCTCCCTCACTGCATCAAAGGTGAAAACAAACGATGGAAGCCAGTTTACATGAGGGACGAAACGGAAGCGAAGCATACAAAAATCTTTAACAGAAAAAATAAAGAGATTGACCTGCTAGGGCTGAAGAAGCGTCAGAGGACATTGCTCCGTAGCGTGGGCGCTGCGAAGAGTGGAGAAGACGAACTGAAGCCTCGATGACAAATCTTTGGGGGCTGTTTGAAATTCGGATTTAATAAATTTTGAGGGTGTTAAATGTTAATGTTAAATTTTGATAAATTTTGAGAAATTATTTGACAATGTAATTCATATTTAAGATAGCTGATTTAATTTTAATTATTTTTAATATATTAAAATGATAAATAAATTAACTATGAGCTAATTTATATTATAAATTATGAAATTAGTTATTTAGGTGTTATTTATAAAATTATTTATTATATTACTCATTATCTAATTATAATTTTTGAACCATAATTAATTTGTTAGTTATTGTTAAAATTAGAAATTATTTAACTAATGCTCATATTAATGATATAATTAATTATTTATATATTATTTAATTACTAATTATATTATTAATTATCTCTTTGATCACTTAAATATTCAACCATTAATTAATTATTTAGTTATTATTTACAATATTAAGTATGTAATTAACTATTTTTATTTTAAATTATATAAATTAAACTAATTTAATGACCAATTATAAAACTAATCAATTAGTTGAGCTAAATTAGATTATTCAATCATACGACAAATTATTTAATTAATCTAATTAATTATTAATATTTAAATACCAATTGTATTACTAATCAATTATTTTAAATTATATAAATTAAACTAATAATATTATTATTATTTAGTAATAATGCTAAGTATGATTACTTTTTAATTAAATGTCTAGGGTTTGCTTTTTTATCTTCATTCTGTGCTACTCCATTGTTGTCACTTTTCATGGTCGTCATTTCTTTCGGTTGCGCGTGTTGTGCGTGCTTTGCACGATGGGAGCTCGCTCACTGCTTCACCTCCTTCGAATGCCTAGGATTGGAGGTCACGGTGGGAGCTCGCTCGCTGCGTAGGTAACCTTTGCCTCCTCCTTCCTTCACGACGGAAGCTAACTCACTCCCAAGCTCGTAAATCCCATTGTCCGTAAATTCTTAAATCAGCTGAACCGAGGGATTTACTAAATCCCAAATTTACGTGGTTAATTCCCATATTTACCAAGGACTGGGATTTTTGGAGCGCTCGAAAACCTTTTGGCAATATTTACCATAAATCCGAGCATAAATTTGATACCGAACAGCCCCTTTAGTTTAGATTGGGTCGTAGTTGAGAGTCGAGATGCTTCACATTTCTATTTTTGGATATTTTGGTATGGTCCGGGACAATTTTTTATTATTTTCTTAAAATAAAATTTTAATGTAAAAATTTTTGACGTACCTTCCGCGAGCGAATGCCGGAGCTGGGGCTTTCAGCGGAGAAGGAATACCAGGAAGTAGAACCTGCAAGAGGGTTAGCATAAAAACACCAATGGAACAGGGATAGTAGTAATATTAGCTTTTCATATATATTTCTTCTGTGTAATATGATCATCCCCTGAGTATATTATACTCCTCCAGCTAGTAAGAGACTAATACTAAAAATAGATAAAGGGAAAATAGCAGAATGTTCTTTTAGCAGAACTTAAAACAGAAAAGTCAGAAAGGGTGCATAGCTGCGGTAGTGGAGAAATGTCCAGGCGTCTGGTGATCCTGTGGAGTATGATGATCCCATCACGCCTCCCCCTCTTCAGAGGAGCTGCTCTCGGCTGATGTTAGAGCTGTATCCGCATCATATGGAGGATGATATTCATGTATATCGGCCACATTGAAGGTGGGTGAAGTTTGGATATGAGCAGGCAAGTCAATGACATAAGCATTGTCATTAATCTTGCGCAGAACCGAGAAGGGCCCGATCTTCCGTGGGCTAAGCTTGGAGTATGTCCCTGTGGGAAATCGCTCACGACGCATTCGGAGCATGACTAAGTCACCCGGGCTAAAGACTTTGAACCGCCTATGATTATCAGCCAATTGCTTATACTTAGCATTTGATTCATTAAGCTTAGAGTGTACCTCCTCAATGATGTTGTGAAACTGTTGAGCGGTCTGAGTAGCCACTGTGCTGCGACATTTGGGAATAACAGCAACATCGATCAAGTGATTAGGCATTTTGGTGTACACTATGCTGAAGGGGCTATGTCCCGTGGACCTATTCGGCATAGAATTGAAGGCGAATTCTGCTTGACTCAGCATTTCTTCCCATTTCTTTGGGTGATCCTGTACCAAGCACCGTAACATGTTGCTGAGGGTGTGATTGACGACTTCCGTTTGTCCGTCTGTTTGTGGATGATAGGCGGAGCTTAGTTTGAGATCAGTTTGCAGTCGTTTCCATAGCTCGCGCCAAAAGTGGCTAACAAACTTAACATCGCGGTCGGATGTTATACTCTGCGGCAGCCCGTGCAGGCGAATGATCTCCTTAAAAAATAGCTTAGCTACATGGACGGCGTCAAACGTCTTCTTGCAGGGAATGAAATGGGCCATCTTGGAGAACCTGTCGACGACCACCATGATAGAATCTGCCCCGTGTCTAGTACGCGGCAGCCCCAGAACAAAGTCGATGCTAAGATCTTCCCATATAGAATCGGGTGTAGGTAAGGGCATGTATAATCCGGTGTTTTGAGCTGTGCCTTTATACTGCTGGCAAACCGAGCACTTTTCAACAAAACGTGCGACATCGCGAGCTAGCCGTGGCCAATAAAACCTCACCTGTAGCTGAGCAAGTGTTTTCTTCTGACCCACGTGAGCAGCCATTCCTCCGCAATGGGCCTCTTTGATAAGTTGTTGACGCCAGGAAGAATTGGGAACACACAAGCAATTGGCTTTAAACAGAAATCCATGCCTTAGACTGTAGTCACTGTTGGGCGTTCCGTCAATGCACTGCTTCCAAAAGACAGCGAAATCAGCGTCACTCTCATAGAAATTTTTCATCTCCTGAAGACCAGTGATCTCGGTTTGCAAACTAATCAACATAGCAGCTCTTCGGCTAAGAGCATCGGCAACTCGATTCAATTTTCCCGCTTTGTGTTGCAACACAAAAGTGAACTTCTGAAGAAAAACAATCCATCGGGCATGCATGCGGCTAATATTCTTTTGATTATTGAGATACTTAAGGGCTTGATTGTCACTGCATAAGACAAAATCTTGATGGAGAAGATAGTGCTCCCAATGTTTCAGAGCGCGAACAACGGCGTATAGTTCCTGCTCATAAGCAGACCATTTCTGCCGGGTGGTGCTCAATTTCTCGTTGAAGAACTCGATTGGTTGAGATTCCTGAGACAATACTGCCCCAATTCCTATGGAAGAAGCATCTGTATCAACATTGAATGGCTTCTCGAAGTTAGGTAGAGCCAGGACCGGTGCTGAGCTAAGTGCAGTTTTGAGAGTGTCGAAGCTATTTTGTTGGTCAGCTGTCCATTTGAACCGATTGGCCTTCAAGCAATCGGTGAGAGGAGCGACTAATACACTAAAGCCGCGTATGAATCTTCTATAGAAATTTGCTAATCCATGGAAGCTCCGCACATCAAACAGCGACTGAGGTATCGGCCATTCTAGGATGGCTTGCACCTTGCGTGGATCAACCTCTACACCCGAGGCAGACAAAACAAAGCCCAGAAAATGGACTTTAGGTGAAGCGAATTCGCATTTGGCTAAATTTAGATAGAGCTGGTGATGTTGTAAAACTTGGAAAATCTCGGTAAGGTGCTCAACGTGGTCTGCCATGTTAGTGCTAAAAACGAGAATATCGTCGAAATAAGCAACGCAAATTTTTCCGAGAAAAGGTTGTAATACCTCGTGCATTAGCCGCATAAATGTTGAAGGGGCGTTGCAAAGCCCAAAGGGCATAACCTTCCATTCATATAACCCATCTTGTGTCTTGAAGGCGGTTTTCCACTCGTCGCCTGGGCGTATACGAATTTGGTGATACCCGCTCCGTAAGTCAAGCTTGGAGAAGACCGAAGCTCCCGATAGGCAATCCATTAAATCAGATACACGGGGTACAGGAAACCGATATTTGGTAGTAATTTTATTTATAGCACGACTGTCTATGCACATGCGCCATTGACCATCCTTCTTGGGTACTAGTAGTGCGGGTACCGCGCACGGACTCAAACTGTGCTGGATCAGTTGTTTGTTGAGCAAATCTTCAATAATGTCCTGCAGGATAGAGTACTCTTTGGGACTCGTGCGGTAGTGAGGAAGATTGGGAATGGTGGTACCGGGAACGAACTCAATCTGGTGTTGTATTGAGCGCAAAGGTGGGAGTCCGGAAGGAAGTTCGGCAGGAAAGAGGCCAGCAAATTTGGCTATTAGTTGACGGATCTCAGGGGCATGGCAATGAGACGACACTTCTAAGTGGCTATCTGCGACTACCAGGGCCAACAATGACTAGCTGTCTTGGCGGGATTGAACCAGTAGCTTGCCCGCAAGAATGTAAGCTGCTCCCGACTTCTTCTCCTGTGAAATTACCGGGCTATGGGGACATAGTCTAAGTTTTCTGCCCTTCCACTCAAGGGTATAGACATTCTGCCTGCAGTGGAAAACCGCATCCATGTCGTATTGCCAGGGTCGACCCAATATGAGATGACATATATCCATGTCAAGTACGTCACACATTACTTCGCACACATAGTGTTTCCCGATTGAAAATGTGACTCGGCACATGTCGGCGACTGTTACTTCCATTCCTTTTTTAATCCAACTAATTTTGTAAGGTTGCGGGTTGCTAGTAGTCTTGAGTTGCAGAGCCTGGACCACCGAGCGAGAAATAACATTCTCTGTGCACCCGCTGTCGATGAGTAAGTCACAGACCTTCCCTTGAATAGTGCACCTGGTTTTAAACAAAGCATTGCGCTTGGAGTTATTTGGGGCCTTCGGTGATATCAACAACCGTTGCAAAACACAGAGCAGTGGATCTCCTTCATCACCGTGGACGTCTTCTAGAATGCCTTCGGATACTGGTTCAGCAGAGGTAGGTTCAATCTCCTCCCCATGGGAGTCCCCTTCTAGGAGCTGAATTCTCTGCCGATTTGGACACTCATTCGACTTGTGTCCAGGTTGAAAGCATCGGAAGCACTTAAGGGTGGCGGGCTTGCTGTATGGATTGTCTCGAGGGAGAATTGGTGCTTTCCCTGGAATTCGGTTTTCAACATTTGCATTGGGGCTCTGGTTTGGACTATTGGGAACCCGCGTAACTGAGGTCGGCTTTGCTGTAGCCGAATTTGTTTTCGTGCTGTCCCCGAATGACTCAGTGTATGGCTGTCTGCTAGAATGACTGCGAGAGTGGCGGGTGAGCTGCGTCTCCACCTTTAACGCAAAATTTACAGCTTGTGAAAGAGTCCAAACTGAGTTAAGTTCCAATTTATCTTGTATCAGGTCCTTCAGACCACCAATGTAACGGGCAACCAGTTGAACTTCCGATTCCTGGAGATTGTTGCGAGCACTCAATCGATAAAATTCCTCCGTGTAGTCGCTCACGGACCGCTGTCCTTGCGTGCAATGCTGGTACTGTAAATAAAGCATTTGTTCATAGTCCGTGGGTAAGAAATGACCTCTAAGAAGTTGTTTCATACGAAACCAACTACGGATTGGTCCTCTTCCTTCTCGACGACGAGTTTGCAAGAGTTGCAACCACCACGCACTCGTGCCGCCCTTGAGACGACAAGCCACATACTTAACTTGCTTCTCCGGGCTGATTTCCATGTAATAAAAAAGGCTTCCACAACCCTCTCCCAATCGAGATAGTCTTCGATGTGCAACCTTCCTTCAAAAAAAGGAATGTCCATTTTGATACGAAATTCCCCATGACCGATCGGATTAGCTCGGCGGTTTCTCGGGCGTTCATAATACGGAAGCGGGTCTTCATTTCCGGAGTTAGTGAGCTCGTGGTAATTTTGGAAGTCATTTTCCTCATCTGATTCCAGAACCTCTCAAGACTGGCCTGGGTATGCGGCATTGCCCCACTCTACCTGGTGGTGCCCGTGGCGCAGGCGTCGTCGTCGCTTGTCGAGGAATTTGTCCGAGGGCCAGTTCGATGGAGGTTTTGAGATCTGTCATGTCGTGGCGTAAATCGGTAGATAGGCGAAAGAAGTCCGCCTTCAGTTCGTTGAGTTTCCGATTGATGCTAGCTTGCGCTGCCCATACGGCTTGCAAGCTCCGATCATCGTCAAGAGCTTTACGAGAACTTTCTGCAGCCATCAACCCGATCACTGGCTCTGATACCAACCTGACGTACCTTCCGCGAGCGAATGCCGGAGCTGGGGCTTTCAGCGGAGAAGGAATACCGGGAAGTAGAACCTGCAAGAGGGTTAGCATAAAAACACCAATGGAACAGGGATAGTAGTAATATTAGCTTTTCATATATATTTCTTCTGTGTAATATGATCATCCCCTGAGTATATTATACTCCTCCAGCTAGTAAGAGACTAATACTAAAAATAGATAAAGGGAAAATAGCAGAATGTTCTTTTAGCAGAACTTAAAACAGAAAAGTCAGAAAGGGTGCATAGCTGCGGTAGTGGAGAAATGTCCAGGCGTCTGGTGATCCTGTGGAGTATGATGATCCCATCACGCCTCCCCCTCTTCAGAGGAGTTGCTCTCGGCTGATGTTAGAGCTGTATCCGCATCATCTGGAGGATGATATTCATGTATATCGGCCACATTGAAGGTGGGTGAAGTTTGGATATGAGCAGGCAAGTCAATGACATAAGCATTGTCATTAATCTTGCGCAGAACCGAGAAGGGCCCGATCTTCCGTGGGCTAAGCTTGGAGTATGTCCCTGTGGGAAATCGCTCACGACGCATTCGGAGCATGACTAAGTCACCCGGGCTAAAGACTTTGAACCGCCTATGATTATCAGCCAATTGCTTATACTTAGCATTTGATTCATTAAGCTTAGAGTGTACCTCCTCAATGATGTTGTGAAACTGTTGAGCGGTCTGAGTAGCCACTGTGCTGCGACATTTGGGAATAACAGCAACATCGATCAAGTGATTAGGCATTTTGGTGTACACTATGCTGAAGGGGCTATGTCCCGTGGACCTATTCGGCATAGAATTGAAGGCGAATTCTGCTTGACTCAGCATTTCTTCCCATTTCTTTGGGTGATCCTGTACCAAGCACCGTAACATGTTGCTGAGGGTGTGATTGACGACTTCCGTTTGTCCGTCTGTTTGTGGATGATAGGCGGAGCTTAGTTTGAGATCAGTTTGCAGTCGTTTCCATAGCTCGCGCCAAAAGTGGCTAACAAACTTAACATCACGGTCGGATGTTATACTCTGCGGCAGCCCGTGCAGGCGAATGATCTCCTTAAAAAATAGCTTAGCTACATGGACGGCGTCAAACGTCTTCTTGCAGGGAATGAAATGGGCCATCTTGGAGAACCTGTCGACGACCACCATGATAGAATCTGCCCCGTGTCTAGTACGCGGCAGCCCCAGAACAAAGTCGATGCTAAGATCTTCCCATATAGAATCGGGTGTAGGTAAGGGCATGTATAATCCGGTGTTTTGAGCTGTGCCTTTATACTGCTGGCAAACCGAGCACTTTTCAACAAAACGTGCGACATCGCGAGCTAGCCGTGGCCAATAAAACCTCACCTGTAGCTGAGCAAGTGTTTTCTTCTGACCCACGTGAGCAGCCATTCCTCCGCAATGGGCCTCTTTGATAAGTTGTTGACGCCAGGAAGAATTGGGAACACACAAGCAATTGGCTTTAAACAGAAATCCATGCCTTAGACTGTAGTCACTGTTGGGCGTTCCGTCAATGCACTGCTTCCAAAAGACAGCGAAATCAGCGTCACTCTCATAGAAATTTTTCATCTCCTGAAGACCAGTGATCTCGGTTTGCAAACTAATCAACATAGCAGCTCTTCGGCTAAGAGCATCGGCAACTCGATTCAATTTTCCCGCTTTGTGTTGCAACACAAAAGTGAACTTCTGAAGAAAAACAATCCATCGGGCATGCATGCGGCTAATATTCTTTTGATTATTGAGATACTTAAGGGCTTGATTGTCACTGCATAAGACAAAATCTTGATGGAGAAGATAGTGCTCCCAATGTTTCAGAGCGCGAACAACGGCGTATAGTTCCTGCTCATAAGCAGACCATTTCTGCCGGGTGGTGCTCAATTTCTCGCTGAAGAACTCGATTGGTTGAGATTCCTGAGACAATACTGCCCCAATTCCTATGGAAGAAGCATCTGTATCAACATTGAATGGCTTCTCGAAGTTAGGTAGAGCCAGGACCGGTGCTGAGCTAAGTGCAGTTTTGAGAGTGTCGAAGCTATTTTGTTGGTCAGCTGTCCATTTGAACCGATTGGCCTTCAAGCAATCGGTGAGAGGAGCGACTAATACACTAAAGCCGCGTATGAATCTTCTATAGAAATTTGCTAATCCATGGAAGCTCCGCACATCAAACAGCGACTGAGGTATCGGCCATTCTAGGATGGCTTGCACCTTGCGTGGATCAACCTCTACACCCGAGGCAGACAAAACAAAGCCCAGAAAATGGACTTTAGGTGAAGCGAATTCGCATTTGGCTAAATTTAGATAGAGCTGGTGATGTTGTAAAACTTGGAAAATCTCGGTAAGGTGCTCAACGTGGTCTGCCATGTTAGTGCTAAAAACGAGAATATCGTCGAAATAAGCAACGCAAATTTTTCCGAGAAAAGGTTGTAATACCTCGTGCATTAGCCGCATAAATGTTGAAGGGGCGTTGCAAAGCCCAAAGGGCATAACCTTCCATTCATATAACCCATCTTGTGTCTTGAAGGCGGTTTTCCACTCGTCGCCTGGGCGTATACGAATTTGGTGATACCCGCTCCGTAAGTCAAGCTTGGAGAAGACCGAAGCTCCCGATAGGCAATCCATTAAATCAGATACACGGGGTACAGGAAACCGATATTTGGTAGTAATTTTATTTATAGCACGACTGTCTATGCACATGCGCCATTGACCATCCTTCTTGGGTACTAGTAGTGCGGGTACCGCGCACGGACTCAAACTGTGCTGGATCAGTTGTTTGTTGAGCAAATCTTCAATAATGTCCTGCAGGATAGAGTACTCTTTGGGACTCGTGCGGTAGTGAGGAAGATTGGGAATGGTGGTACCGGGAACGAACTCAATCTGGTGTTGTATTGAGCGCAAAGGTGGGAGTCCGGAAGGAAGTTCGGCAGGAAAGAGGCCAGCAAATTTGGCTATTAGTTGACGGATCTCAGGGGCATGGCAATGAGACGACACTTCTAAGTGGCTATCTGCGACTACCAGGGCCAACAATGACTAGCTGTCTTGGCGGGATTGAACCAGTAGCTTGCCCGCAAGAATGTAAGCTGCTCCCGACTTCTTCTCCTGTGAAATTACCGGGCTATGGGGACATAGTCTAAGTTTTCTGCCCTTCCACTCAAGGGTATAGACATTCTGCCTGCAGTGGAAAACCGCATCCATGTCGTATTGCCAAGGTCGACCCAATATGAGATGACATATATCCATGTCAAGTACGTCACACATTACTTCGCACACATAGTGTTTCCCGATTGAAAATGTGACTCGGCACATGTCGGCGACTGTTACTTCCATTCCTTTTTTAATCCAACTAATTTTGTAAGGTTGCGGGTTGCTAGTAGTCTTGAGTTGCAGAGCCTGGACCACCGAGCGAGAAATAACATTCTCTGTGCACCCGCTGTCGATGAGTAAGTCACAGACCTTCCCTTGAATAGTGCACCTGGTTTTAAACAAAGCATTGCGCTTGGAGTTATTTGGGGCCTTCGGTGATATCAACAACCGTTGCAAAACACAGAGCAGTGGATCTCCTTCATCACCGTGGACGTCTTCTAGAATGCCTTCGGATACTGGTTCAGCAGAGGTAGGTTCAATCTCCTCCCCATGGGAGTCCCCTTCTAGGAGTTGAATTCTCTGCCGATTTGGACACTCATTCGACTTGTGTCCAGGTTGAAAGCATCGGAAGCACTTAAGGGTGGCGGGCTTGCTGTATGGATTGTCTCGAGGGAGAATTGGTGCTTTCCCTGGAATTCGGTTTTCAACATTTGCATTGGGGCTCTGGTTTGGACTATTGGGAACCCGCGTAACTGAGGTCGGCTTGGCTGTAGCCGAATTTGTTTTCGTGCTATCCCCGAATGACTCAGTGTATGGCTGTCTGCTAGAATGACTGCGAGAGTGGCGGGTGAGCTGCGTCTCCACCTTTAACGCAAAATTTACAGCTTGTGAAAGAGTCCAAACTGAGTTAAGTTCCAATTTATCTTGTATCAGGTCCTTCAGACCACCAATGTAACGGGCAACCAGTTGAACTTCCGATTCCTGGAGATTGTTGCGAGCACTCAATCGATAAAATTCCTCCGTGTAGTCGCTCACGGACCGCTGTCCTTGCGTGCAATGCTGGTACTGTAAATAAAGCATTTGTTCATAGTCCGTGGGTAAGAAATGACCTCTAAGAAGTTGTTTCATACGAAACCAACTACGGATTGGTCCTCTTCCTTCTCGACGACGAGTTTGCAAGAGTTGCAACCACCACGCACTCGCGCCGCCCTTGAGACGACAAGCCACATACTTAACTTGCTTCTCCGGGCTGATTTCCATGTAATAAAAAAAGGCTTCCACAACCCTCTCCCAATCGAGATAGTCTTCGATGTGCAACCTTCCTTCAAAAAAAGGAATGTCCATTTTGATACGAAATTCCCCATGACCGATCGGATTAGCTCGGCGGTTTCTCGGGCGTTCATAATACGGAAGCGGGTCTTCATTTCCGGAGTTAGTGAGCTCGTGGTAATTTTGGAAGTCATCCTCATCTGATTCCAGAACCTCTCAAGACTGGCCTGGGTATGCGGCATTGCCCCACTCTACCTGGTGGTGCCCGTGGCGCAGGCGTCGTCGTCGCTTGTCGAGGAATTTGTCCGAGGGCCAGTTCGATGGAGGTTTTGAGATCTGTCATGTCGTGGCGTAAATCGGTAGATAGGCGAAAGAAGTCCGCCTTCAGTTCGTTGAGTTTCCGATTGATGCTAGCTTGCGCTGCCCATACGGCTTGCAAGCTCCGATCATCGTCAAGAGCTTTACGAGAACTTTCTGCAGCCATCAACCCGATCACTGGCTCTGATACCAACCTGACGTACCTTCCGCGAGCGAATGCCGGAGCTGGGGCTTTCAGCGGAGAAGGAATACCGGGAAGTAGAACCTGCAAGAGGGTTAGCATAAAAACACCAATGGAACAGGGATAGTAGTAATATTAGCTTTTCATATATATTTCTTCTGTGTAATATGATCATCCCCTGAGTATATTATACTCCTCCAGCTAGTAAGAGACTAATACTAAAAATAGATAAAGGGAAAATAGCAGAATGTTCTTTTAGCAGAACTTAAAACAGAAAAGTCAGAAAGGGTGCATAGCTGCGGTAGTGGAGAAATGTCCAGGCGTCTGGTGATCCTGTGGAGTATGATGATCCCATCACGCCTCCCCCTCTTCAGAGGAGTTGCTCTCGGCTGATGTTAGAGCTGTATCCGCATCATCTGGAGGATGATATTCATGTATATCGGCCACATTGAAGGTGGGTGAAGTTTGGATATGAGCAGGCAAGTCAATGACATAAGCATCGTCATTAATCTTGCGCAGAACCGAGAAGGGCCCGATCTTCCGTGGGCTAAGCTTGGAGTATGTCCCTGTGGGAAATCGCTCACGACGCATTCGGAGCATGACTAAGTCACCCGGGCTAAAGACTTTGAACCGCCTATGATTATCAGCCAATTGCTTATACTTAGCATTTGATTCATTAAGCTTAGAGTGTACCTCCTCAATGATGTTGTGAAACTGTTGAGCGGTCTGAGTAGCCACTGTGCTGCGACATTTGGGAATAACAGCAACATCGATCAAGTGATTAGGCATTTTGGTGTACACTATGCTGAAGGGGCTATGTCCCGTGGACCTATTCGGCATAGAATTGAAGGCGAATTCTGCTTGACTCAGCATTTCTTCCCATTTCTTTGGGTGATCCTGTACCAAGCACCGTAACATGTTGCTGAGGGTGCGATTGACGACTTCCGTTTGTCCGTCTGTTTGTGGATGATAGGCGGAGCTTAGTTTGAGATCAGTTTGCAGTCGTTTCCATAGCTCGCGCCAAAAGTGGCTAACAAACTTAACATCGCGGTCGGATGTTATACTCTGCGGCAGCCCGTGCAGGCGAATGATCTCCTTAAAAAATAGCTTAGCTACATGGACGGCTTCAAACGTCTTCTTGCAGGGAATGAAATGGGCCATCTTGGAGAACCTGTCGACGACCACCATGATAGAATCCGCCCCGTGTCTAGTACGCGGCAGCCCCAGAACAAAGTCGATGCTAAGATCTTCCCATATAGAATCGGGTGTAGGTAAGGGCATGTATAATCCGGTGTTCTGAGCTGTGCCTTTATACTGCTGGCAAACCGAGCACTTTTCAACAAAACGTGCGACATCGCGAGCTAGCCGTGGCCAATAAAACCTCACCTGTAGCTGAGCAAGTGTTTTCTTCTGACCCACGTGAGCAGCCATTCCTCCGCAATGGGCCTCTTTGATAAGCTGTTGACGCCAGGAAGAATTGGGAACACACAAGCAATTGGCTTTAAACAGAAATCCATGCCTTAGACTGTAGTCACTGTTGGGCGTTCCGTAAATGCACTGCTTCCAAAAGACAGCGAAATCAGCGTCACTCTCATAGAAATTTTTCATCTCCTGAAGACCAGTGATCTCGGTTTGCAAACTAATCAACATAGCAGCTCTTCGGCTAAGAGCATCGGCAACTCGATTCAATTTTCCCGCTTTGTGTTGCAACACAAAAGTGAACTTCTGAAGAAAAACAATCCATCGGGCATGCATGCGGCTAATATTCTTTTGATTATTGAGATACTTAAGGGCTTGATTGTCACTGCATAAGACAAAATCTTGATGGAGAAGATAGTGCTCCCAATGTTTCAGAGCGCGAACAACGGCGTATAGTTCCTGCTCATAAGCAGACCATTTCTGCCGGGTGGTGCTCAATTTCTCGCTGAAGAACTCGATTGGTTGAGATTCCTGAGACAATACTGCCCCAATTCCTATGGAAGAAGCATCTGTATCAACATTGAATGGCTTCTCGAAGTTAGGTAGAGCCAGGACCGGTGCTGAGCTAAGTGCAGTTTTGAGAGTGTCGAAGCTATTTTGTTGGTCAGCTGTCCATTTGAACCGATTGGCCTTCAAGCAATCGGTGAGAGGAGCGACTAATACACTAAAGCCGCGTATGAATCTTCTATAGAAATTTGCTAATCCATGGAAGCTCCGCACATCAAACAGCGACTGAGGTATCGGCCATTCTAGGATGGCTTGCACCTTGCGTGGATCAACCTCTACACCCGAGGCAGACAAAACAAAGCCCAGAAAATGTAATTCTGGAATCACTTGGTGTTTTGAAAGCTTTTAGTTCTTTTTTCTCCGTACATAATAATCTCTCCATTATAAGATATGTTTTGAAAGCTTTTAGTTCTTTTTTCTTCTACCCTCTTTTGATATTGCATGTTTTTGTTTGCAACACATTTTTTCTTTGAATCACTTGGTGTTGAGTTATTATTTTTATAGTACATGTCATGTAATTCTTTTTAATACTTAATGATATTAGACTTTACCTCTGATTCCCCCCCCCCCCCCTCGAATTAATGTGAAATAAATTGAATATATTTGATTTTTTTATTATTTAATTGATTATAAAAAAGTATAACATTTTTTATTCAAGTTGGAAGTTAGTCCATTGGAACTTTGTCTAGACTTTGGTATTGGTTGAACTTCATTATATCCAAATGAGATATCAAAAGATTGTTAAAAAATCAAATGAACAATAATAACTTATGAAAATGAGCAAGCACTAGATTGCAATGAGATGCTATTTTGAGAGTGGAAAGGGGATGAGGACAAATTGTTAATCTATTGGTTTGAGAAATTGATAGTAATGTAGTTTTTACAAAAGTTCAAGAGTGTAAGACCTTGTTCCTTTGCTGTAGCTGCTGGAAAGTGATTTTTCCTCCCAGGATCGGCCAGGATGAAGTTTGGATCGTCCAGGCCGATCATTGCATTGAAAATAGCTGATTTCTGGACGAAATCGTCCAGGCCGATCGAGGTATCGTCCCGGGACGATCAGTGGATGGCACAAGTCAGTGAGTAGGGGTTTTTATCGCCTATGAACAGTAATTATCGTCCTGAAAAATCGTCCCAGGACGATGGGAATTTGGTCTGATCGTCCAGGACGATCGAGACGATCGGCCGGGCCGATATGAGCATTACTTAAGGGAAATGAGCTCGTTTTGAAGAGAGAGAAAAATATTTTATAAAATCAAAATATCTGAGGAGAGAGAAGGAGCGGAAAAGCAAAGGGAAAAGTTCGATTTTGAGGCCCGCGGAACGATTTTCGTCGTTAGTTGCTGTTGGATATTGTGTTTGTCTCGCTGTAAGGATTCCGAACCCTACTTCTGTTTTCGAAGATTTCGAGGTTTTGTAAAATGGTGCTCAGATTTGTGTTTTTGTAAGTGATTTTCGTACCTGATTTGGTACTGGCGAAGATTTCACCGCATAACTTTTGGTATGCTGTAGATATGATTATTCTGCACGTTTTGATTATTTTCTGGAAGATTTCGTCCGGTTCGTTTTGGTTTTGCGGGGTTTTATTTTGACTGCAAATTATTATGATGTCCGAATTGGTTTGAGCAGTAGAAGAATAGTCTTATAATGTTACTGTGCACATTCTGTATTAATTTGGTGAATTGTGATTTTTGGAAATTTTCGTGTAAATTCGATAGACTACCGTTACTCTGCCCGATTTTCGTACGATTTCTGATTTGGTTGAAATTGATTGATTGAATTGATATGCGTATAATTATTGATATGATCGTCTTAGATTTCTTTATTTTTGATTATTGCATCGATTATAGCATTGATTGATTGTTACTGAAAGACAAGTGGGAACCTGGTTGAACGTTGGTTGAAGATTGATCGATACCTGTACAGGATGGTGGGCCGACGGGCTTTCCTTTAAATCATAGACCATAGATCATCGATATAACGATTGGGAGTTATAAGGAGTTTTATATGCCGACGGGCGGCCGACGGGCAAAAGAGTGACGACTCTTCTTGATAGAACCAACGTGCGGATAACTACAACAGCATCATTGAACGAACTACAACAGCATCATTGATCATTGATAATAGCTAGTGTTTGTACTTGTCGAGTAAGACCATTGTATGGATTTCCGGATATGCATTGATTTATCGATCTCTGACTGATTCATTGATATTGATGGATTTATCGAATTGACTTACTATTGTACGGATTCATTGATTTCATTGAATGATCATTGAGCATTGATACTACTTGACTATTGATCATTGATATTGATATGGACATGGACGGCATAGATTCATAGACTCATTGATACTATTGATTCAGTATTGATTTGACTTGCTACTGTTGATTTATCGTATTGCTTTTCCAATTGGATTTATCGTATTGCTTTTCTGTTTGATGTTATCGACTTGATTGCTTCATAGATACCGGCACCGATATTGATATGGATTCTACGTATTGATTCATAGAGATTGACACTGATATTGATACATTGAGTCGTCGTACCGGTTCTCGATCGATTGATTGATTGGATGGATTGTTGTCGTATGGATTTGATTTATCGTAGAATTGATTTCTATTGACCTGATGATTTCATTGTATAGATTTGTTTTCAATTGCTAGGTTGCTTATTGAGTTGATTCGATTGTTCTATGAATTTCCCTGCTGATAGATGTAATTGACTGGAAAGTGCTTTATTGATTGAGATGATTTCCTTACTGTAGCATCATACGTCGTCATTATAGAATCTGTTGATTGACTGATTTGCAAAAGTACGTTCTGACACGAGTTCCTTATTGAATTAATTGACGCTATCGGTTGCTAGTAATTGATACAGATATCCTATTGATTTGACTGATGAAATAGATACACTGATTTGATTAGACGACACGACTGATCGAACTGATAGTATTGATAGTGTTGATTGATAGACACTGCTACAAGGATAGATATTGATTGGAAGCACTTACCGATTTGATTTCGATTTACCGATGTGTTTACCACTGCATTGATTATTGACTATTGATTTACGTACTGCATTGACTACTGATTTGATTTCCGCTGTTCAGACTTGATTTCATTGACGATGGATTTCCGTATTGCATAGACTCATTGACCATTGATTGATTTGATTTCATTGACCTGCATATTGATAGCATCGCCGTGCTTTGATTTCAGTTGTAGGCTTTGGTGACCTGCTGGGCTTTGTAAGCTCATTATATGTGGTTAATGATTTCAGGTGCAGGACCTCCAGTCTGAAGATCTTTCTATCGAGTTCAGCCTTTTGTTTTGCAGCCTTTGGTAGGCTTTCTTTTGTAGCCGGTGTGGCTAGTGTAGATATTTCGTTTGGACTCTTTTGTCACTTCACTGTTTGTACTATATGTGAATTATAGTGTCTGCTGTAGTTTCTTTTCTGTAATGTAATTATTTCTGGCTCTAGATATATGTTGGTATGGATTGATATGAATGATAGTTGAAGAAACCGATAAAAAAAAAAAAAGAAAAGAACGATCAGATGAATCCTTTCGCTACACGGATCTTGGGTTGTTACAATTGGTATCAGAGCAAGTGTAGTGAAAAGGATTTGATTATATCCAGAGTTGATGATTGCATTATTTGATTTGATTTGTTTTGTTATACGTATTTGATTTCCGCGGTTTTGATTGGAATGATTTGTATTGATCAGGCAAATGGATCCGAAAGGCAAAAAGATTAAGTCTGAGCCTGCTGCTAACCTTCCTCTCACATCTGAAAATATGAATAAATTTGCTGATATGGTTGCTCAGATGGTGAGTGACAAGCTAGCGAAACGCTCTGGGCGTAGCAAGAAAAGCGGGGAAGGTAGCAAAGCAAGAATTAATGTTTGTACGTTTTGTGGAAAGAGACACTCGGGACAGTGTTATCGAAGAACAGGGCAATGCTTCCGATGTGGTGCACATGGACATAGAATGACTGAGTGCCCGAGTTCTGAACTTAGACAAGGACCTGTTCCGACTGTTCAGACTGGAAATGTACAAGCCATGATGGAAGATGTTCCTTCCGTGCCTGCTGGTGAGACTGGTACGAGTTTAGTTTATTGTTTGTTTTGATGTGTTTTGTTCGATTTTCCGATAGATCGGATTTGTTTTGCTTTGTTTTGTTTTGTTTCGTTCTGGACACGTTAGGGAAATGTCGGGACGACATTTTTCTAAGGTGGGGAGATTGTAAGACCTTGTTCCTTTGCTGTAGCTGCTGGAAAGTGATTTTTCCTCCCAGGATCGGCCAGGACGAAGTTTGGATCGTCCAGGCCGATCAGTGCATTGAAAATAGCTGATTTCTGGATGAAATCGTCCAGGCCGATCGAGGTATCGTCCAGGCCGATCGAGGTATCGTCCCGGGACGATCAGTGGATGGCACAAGTCAGTGAGTAGGGGTTTTTATCGCCTATGAACAGTAATTATCGTCCTGAAAAATCGTCCCAGGACGATGGGAATTTGGTCTGATCGTCCAGGACGATCGAGACGATCGGCCGGGCCGATATGAGCATTACTTAAGGGAAATGAGCTCATTTTGAAGAGAGAGAAAAACATTTTATAAAATCAAAATATCTGAGGAGAGAGAAGGAGCGGAAAAGCAAAGGGAAAAGTTCGATTTTGAGGCCCGCGGAACGATTTTCGTCGTTAGTTGCTGTTGGATATTGTGTTTGTCTCGCTGTAAGGATTTCGAACCCTACTTCTGTTTTCGAAGATTTCGAGGTTTTGTAAAATGGTGCTCAGATTTGTGTTTTTGTAAGTGATTTTCGTACCTGATTTGGTACTGGCGAAGATTTCACCGCATAACTTTTGGTATGCTGTAGATATGATTATTCTGCACGTTTTGATTATTTTCTGGAAGATTTCGTCCGGTTCGTTTTGGTTTTGCGGGGTTTTATTTTGACTGCAAATTATTATGATGTCCGAATTGGTTTGAGCAGTAGAAGAATAGTCTTATAATGTTACTGTGCACATTCTGTATTAATTTGGTGAATTGTGATTTTTGGAAATTTTCGTGTAAATTCGATAGACTACCGTTACTCTGCCCGATTTTCGTACGATTTCTGATTTGGTTGAAATTGATTGATTGAATTGATATGCGTATAATTATTGATATGATCGTCTTAGATTTCTTTATTTTTGATTATTGCATCGATTATAGCATTGATTGATTGTTACTGAAA
This sequence comes from Dendrobium huoshanense, assembly GCA_016618105.1. Lineage (NCBI taxonomy): Eukaryota > Viridiplantae > Streptophyta > Magnoliopsida > Asparagales > Orchidaceae > Dendrobium > Dendrobium huoshanense. The sequence goes on along the minus strand of CM028342.1, from coordinate 959,730 downwards.
GACAAGTGGGAACCTGGTTGAACGTTGGTTGAAGATTGATCGATACCTGTACAGGATGGTGGGCCGACGGGCTTTCCTTTAAATCATAGACCATAGATCATCGATATAACGATTGGGAGTTATAAGGAGTTTTATATGCCGACGGGCGGCCGACGGGCAAAAGAGTGACGACTCTTCTTGATAGAACCAACGTGCGGATAACTACAACAGCATCATTGAACGAACTACAACAGCATCATTGATCATTGATAATAGCTAGTGTTTGTACTTGTCGAGTAAGACCATTGTATGGATTTACGGATATGCATTGATTTATCGATCTCTGACTGATTCATTGATATTGATGGATTTATCGAATTGACTTACTATTGTACGGATTCATTGATTTCATTGAATGATCATTGAGCATTGATACTACTTGACTATTGATCATTGATATTGATATGGACATGGACGGCATAGATTCATAGACTCATTGATACTATTGATTCAGTATTGATTTGACTTGCTACTGTTGATTTATCGTATTGCTTTTCCAATTGGATTTATCGTATTGCTTTTCTGTTTGATGTTATCGACTTGATTGCTTCATAGATACCGGCACCGATATTGATATGGATTCTACGTATTGATTCATAGAGATTGACACTGATATTGATACATTGAGTCGTCGTACCGGTTCTCGATCGATTGATTGATTGGATGGATTGTTGTCGTATGGATTTGATTTATCGTAGAATTGATTTCTATTGACCTGATGATTTCATTGTATAGATTTGTTTTCAATTGCTAGGTTGCTTATTGAGTTGATTCGATTGTTCTATGAATTTCCCTGCTGATAGATGTAATTGACTGGAAAGTGCTTTATTGATTGAGATGATTTCCTTACTGTAGCATCATACGTCGTCATTATAGAATCTGTTGATTGACTGATTTGCAAAAGTACGTTCTGACACGAGTTCCTTATTGAATTAATTGACGCTATCGGTTGCTAGTAATTGATACAGATATCATATTGATTTGACTGATGAAATAGATACACTGATTTGATTAGACGACACGACTGATCGAACTGATAGTATTGATAGTGTTGATTGATAGACACTGCTACAAGGATAGATATTGATTGGAAGCACTTACCGATTTGATTTCGATTTACCGATGTGTTTACCACTGCATTGATTATTGACTATTGATTTACGTACTGCATTGACTACTGATTTGATTTCCGCTGTTCAGACTTGATTTCATTGACGATGGATTTCCGTATTGCATAGACTCATTGACCATTGATTGATTTGATTTCATTGACCTGCATATTGATAGCATCGCCGTGCTTTGATTTCAGTTGTAGGCTTTGGTGACCTGCTGGGCTTTGTAAGCTCATTATATGTGGTTAATGATTTCAGGTGCAGGACCTCCAGTCTGAAGATCTTTCTGTCGAGTTCAGCCTTTTGTTTTGCAGCCTTTGGTAGGCTTTCTTTTGTAGCCGGTGTGGCTAGTGTAGATATTTCGTTTGGACTCTTTTGTCACTTCACTGTTTGTACTATATGTGAATTATAGTGTCTGCTGTAGTTTCTTTTCTGTAATGTAATTATTTCTGGCTCTGGATATATGTTGGTATGGATTGATATGAATGATAGTTGAAGAAACCGATAAAAAAAAAAAAAAGAAAAGAACGATCAGATGAATCCTTTCGCTACACGGATCTTGGGTTGTTACAAAGAGGGAGAGGTAAATTGGGCTTTAAAAACTTTTTATTTTTTTTTCACAATTATAAATTAGAAACTACAATATAATTAGGAGTTTAATATATAATAAATTATAAAAGTAAAATGTTAGGATATTATTGGTTATATAAAATGTATTAGTAAATTTATGCAATACCTAAGTATTTCTATTATAATCTATTGAACTTAAATTTTGCAAGATTATGAGCTAATAAAATGAGGCAAAAATATTAAGTGCACATCTTGATTACTTGAGGATAAGTAATAGTTCAAGTTTGGGAGATTTGTTATGTTAGAAATGTAGTGTTTAAATTATAAAATTTTGTGTGAAAAGTGTTTAAGTTACTATTTTTGTGTAGGAAATTCACAAGGAGGAGGCCAATTGGAAAAAATTTAGGTGCAACATTGCGACACCAAATGTCCTAGCGCCATAGCACCCTAGGCTGAATTTTTATGTCAAAATGGAGCTTAGCATCAGAGCACTGATTATCTAGTGTAACACCCTAAAATTAAATATTGAAAGAATTGTCAATTTTAATCTCTTAGTTAGTTCAACCAAAGCTTCTATAAATTTATCAACACAAATCAATCCAGTGGAAGCAACTAAATATCATATAAATCAAAATATAAAATTATATTCATCCTTCAAAATTCATATACAAAAGCTAAGAAATCAAACATTATATTCATTTTAACTTTCTAAACTCCTGACTACAAAATAATGAATATATATATATATATATATATATATATATATGAACAAAATTAAAATTTATTCCTTAATATGTCATCACTCTAGTAGATCCTGACCTCTTGCTAAAAATATGTAAAACTGCAGAGTGAGCTAACACCTCAATAGTATAGCGGAACCTAAAACTGAAAGCAATGTTAGGTACTCAAATAATATGCATGTAATCATTCAGTCAATGTAAAGAATAAACATATAACTATGAAATATATAATAATCAATGTGATCAGTTTCATATCATATAAACAATCAAATAAGTGTAAGCAATCAAATTATAATCTGTGATTAATAACCAAGTGAAAAAATGATCAAAAAGCTTTGCCAATCTTATACTCAGGTGTTATATAATAGTTTATATAACATCTTATTATATCAATATACATGTCATTATCATATATGTCGTACACTATCTATGTTATGCATATATATATCTCAAATGTCTTTAATTTTCGTAGACTCCTCAAATACTTATATCAATCATAACTTGTATCTTATGTAAATTATATTATGTCAATTATATAATTTATAATATATATATTATTGTCATATACATATGCAAGTATTGCAAGCAAGGTAAGACATCCAACTATCTGTGATATTTTTCTTGTATCTAGTCATATAAGCAAATTTTAGAGAAATCAATCTTAACCATATTAGTCATATTTCTAGAATTCAGTCATATCACGAGTCATTTATGATCGGTGACTTTCATATCAAAAGTTATCACCTCCTACCTATTGGTTTATCATATCATACCAATTTGTCTCATTATACCTCCATTTTTATATTATTTAAGATTACACCACAAATCTTATTAAAAAAAAAAAAACTCTATGTTCTCTCTCCTCTCTTTTTTTTCTTTTTTTTTTTCATTTTCTTTCTCAGTCAAACAAAATGAGAAAAGGGAAAATTGCTATGGATATGTTCCATTAAGTGGATAAAATTTTTAAAATAAAAATATCTTAATTAGTCCATATTTAGTTTTAAATATAAAGTTCATACAAATCATTTTATATCTTCAAATTCAATGATCCAAATTTATGAAAAAATGTTCATAAAATTGCCCAACATGTCTAAAAGTAGAGCTGTCAAAAATGGGTCACGGGTCGGGTTCGGGTCCAACCCGTTTTCCGAATCCGAACCCGACCCGCTTCGGATATATTTTATTAAATTTTTTTATTTAATTCAATTTATTTAAATATAAATTAAATTAAGGTAAGATTTACTTCAATTAATTTAAAATAAATCAAGATTAATTTAATTTGGGCAACAATGTTTATAATTTTTTGAAATATCATTTATTTATTTCATAAAAATCCTTTAAAATCCTATTAAATTAATTAAAAACGGGTCAAACCGGAACCCGACCCGGTTTTACAAACGGGTCGAAATCTCTAACCTGAACCCGACCCGGTTCGGCCCGAACCCGAAATTTTCGGGTCGGGTTTTCGGATCGGGTCAATGTTGACAGCTCTATCTAAAAGGCTCTGGTAAAATTGATTTGCAAAACGGATACTTAAGGATCCTAAAAAACTAACTTATACTAATATGTGTCAATTTCTTAAGGAATTGTAATTGAATGAAAAGCTTCTTATTTTTATATTTACATTTCCATAAAATTAAAAAAAATGTAAGATAATTAGAGTACTACGATATTTTTAATATGATAAATATGATTTACAAATTAGACTTAGCACGGCTCGATTCAGAGTTAAGGGCAACATTTTTATTTTAGATGTTGTCATTGGCGAGGGTGGATTTGTGGTCAGTGACCTTGTCGTTAGCAAAGGCGTAGGCACATAGAAGAAGGTGGAAGGCTTACCAGAGTTAGGTTTTATAATAATTTAAGCTAATTTTAGGTAAGTAATATTCATTTTAACCAAATTTGAATTAGAATATTCTATTTATGAACAAAAATTTTTCTCTTTTTAGTTCCACCTTTGTTTGTCCAAAGCCCAACAGCCATTGATTCCAAAAGATTCCATTCTTTCCTCCCCCACAATTTCTCAACAAACTCCCTTTTCTCCGCCTCTACAAATATATCTCCGACACCCCGACCTCCACCGCCACTACTCCCATTCCTGAACCCTAAACTCTCTCTCCCCCAACATGTCGTCCCCCGACTGGCTAAACAAAGGCGACAACTCATGGCAACTCACCGCGGCCACTCTCGTGGGCCTCCAAAGTGTCCCTGGCCTCGTCATCATCTACGGCAGCATCGTCAAGAAGAAATGGGCCGTCAACTCCGCATTCATGGCTCTCTACGCATTTGCCGCCGTTGTCCTCTGTTGGTCAATCTGGGCTTTCCGCCTCTCCTTCGGCGACCCGCTTCTCCCCTTATGGGGCCGTCCGGATCTCGCCGTACTCACTAATAGCTATATCACCTCCCCAGGCTTCGCCGGCATGTATCCGGCCGCCACGCTCGTCTACTTCCAATCGGTGTTCGCGGCCATAACCCTTATTCTAATTGCCGGCGCGTTGCTCGGCCGGATGAATTTCAAGGCTTGGATGCTATTTGTGCCGTTGTGGCTTACTTTTTCATACAGCATTGGATGCTTCAGCTTATGGAGTCCGAATGGGTTTCTGTCGAAGGCGGGGGTGATGGACTTCGCCGGAGGATATGTTATTCATCTTTCTTCGGGAATTGCAGGGCTCACCGCCGCCTATTGGGTAATTGATTTTTCATGATTAATGTTTTTATTACATTTTTATTTATTTTTTTTTACTTAGAAAATCATTTTTATTAATTTTAATAGTTCTGATTTGATTTTATTAATTTGGATTGAAATTGATCTGAAGTATGAATCGCTTATCTTATGGGCAAATTATTGTGTCCGGATTCACGTCACCAAAATGCATCGGAACCCAATGTATTTGGGTGACATGGCGTCACCGGATTGGATGTCCAGACATTCGGTGACCAGACGTAATAATTCGCCTATCTTATGAGAGCTCTGTCTCTCCTCCACAATCCGCATTCGTGCGTATTAACTTTTAATTATTTTTCACTCTCCTTAAAAATAATAACAATTTTAAGTCATTTGTGATTTTATTTTATTTTATATTTTTTCGCTTGAATATCATAGCTATTGAAAAGATTTTATTTAAAATTTGTTTGAAACGACTTTATTATTGTTTTACAAAGTTTTTTTTTTAAATAAAAATCTCTTAAAAGCTAGAAAAAATAATGATTTTTAATATAGGTTGAATATAATTAATTGATTGGTTTAATTATAAATTAAATAATAGTAAAATTTAAAACCAAAATTAAGGAGTTCTTTAGGATTACCTATTTTTATTTTTTATTTAAAAATTATTTTGTTTTATATTTTTAGAAATTTTTATTTTTATTTTTGACAAAATTCAAGTAATATTAAAGTGTAAACAAAATAAAATAAAAAAAATATTTAAAAAATAAAAAAGAAAGTGATCTCAAATAACTGCTAAATACTTGAAATTCAAATAACTGCTAAATACATTATTGTGAATTTAAATCAAAGTTTGAATCATAGTTTAAAATTGGAGAAAATTTTATATAGAATTAAATTTACTTAGAGAATAAAATAATATATTATTAATCAATTAATATTTATATTATATTTAGCTCAAAAGAAATTCAAAGAATAAAAAATTCATTCAAATTTTAAATAATCAAGATATCTTAAATTAATTAAAATTTTAATTTAGATGAATACCAAAGTCTTATTTTATTTCATATTTTAAGTATAAATTATTTATATATTACATTCATTTAAAAATAAAAATAATAAATAAACCCTTTAAATTCGTCTTATGGGATTTTTTCCCGACCTTCTCAGGTGGGCCCAAGGATACACAAAGACCGCGAGCGCTTCCCTCCGAACAACATCCTCCTCACCCTCGCCGGTGCCGGCATGCTCTGGCAAGGCTGGGCCGGTTTCAACGGCGGCGCTCCGTACGCCGCCAACATTGATGCTTCCGTCGCCATCATAAACACCCATATATGCACCGCAACCAGCCTCCTCATCTGGCTTTGCCTAGACATCTCCTTCTTCGGCAAACCATCCGTCATCGGCGCCGTCCAGGGCATGATCACCGGCCTCGTTTCCATAACCCCCGCCGCCGGCCTCGTCCAGTCCAATTCGGCCCTTCTCATCGGAGTTTTCTCCGGCAGCATTCCCTGGTTCACTATGATGGTTCTCCACAAACGCATTCGCTTTCTCAAAAAGGTCGACGACACGCTTGCCATTTTCCACACGCACGGCATCGCGGGCGCACTGGGCGGGCTATTAACGGGCCTTCTGGCCGACCCGAAGCTGACCAAGTTATTTTTTGGGGATGACCCGAAATTCATTGGGCTGTTTTTCGCGTTGAAGGATGGGAGGGTTCGGGCCGGGTTCAGGCAGATGGGCATGCAGGTGGTGGGGATATTGTTCGTTACTGCTTGGAATGTGGTGGTGACGACGACGATATGTCTGGTGATTAGGACGGTGGTGGTGCTGAGGTTGAGCGAGGAGGAGCTGGTGGTGGGCGATGATGCGATACATGGGGAGGATGCCTATGCGGTATGGGGGGATGGGGAGACATATGAGAGATCTGTTCATGGCCATGAGGGCTTTGATGGGGTTAAGGATGAGGAGATGATGTGATGTGAATGATGTATGTTGGTTTTCGTGAAATTATTCCGTGCGGAGTCGAACAGGAAGTTCTCATTCAGACTGTGTGTATACACACTATGTACAAATAATGTGTATATAATTTGAAACAAATCATATATGAAAATTATACTCATTGTACACAGTGTGTACACTCACAATCTGGTCAGAAACTTCTTGTTCAGACTTTGCACGGAATAATTTCTCGGGAGATAGGGAGTATCTTTAAGCAAATACTGATTGATTTTTTATGTTATTTTATTTATTTTATGTGTGCAATTAATTTTTTAGAGTTTTGTTTGTGAAGTTTGGAATTTATGATTGTTTTTAAATAAGTTAAGTAAAGAAGTGGTTTTTATATATATCATAAAACTCTTATGTATTTGTATTTTTTATAGTTCTTTGTGTAATGTCTTGAAATATAATTTTATAATTATGGTACTTAGAAAATTAAGGGTATTATTTGCAAAATTTTATTTTATTTTATATGTTGTATTATGATTCTTGTATGATATGATGATGGGAGACAAAGCTCTTAATCGCTAGGTTAAGCCAAGTTACATCTTAAACATATTTTCTATCTCAAAATAAAAAAAAACCATTAAATCTTCACTAATGAAACATTAATATTATCTCATTACCATTAATCCTAATAACACCGCCAATCTTCACCATATAAATCAATTCAATATATTTCAATTCAAACCCAAAGAGATACCAAAGTCAAATTAGGGTTTGCTCACCCAAAGAGACACCAAAGTCAAATTAGGGTTGATGAGCAAAGGCCTACATGGGGCTAGGGTCAAAGCCAAGAATTTTTTTATATGGGGGCACAAATTATCAATACTAAAAAAAAATTCAATCTTTTTTTATCTTAATTTAGGATCGGCATTGATGGTTTAAAAAAAAAAAAAATCACATCATATTTTACCTGCATTATACCTACAAATTTTCTTTTTGAGTCTTCATACTTTGAAATTGTTATACAATAACTTCATTATCAATATTATTAAAAATATCCTTTTTCAATATAAGTAAACAAACAATCATTCATCCAAGAGTCTCTCATTCAATTACACAAACGATTCTTCACAATTTTAAATGCTGAAAATACTCATTCAATTTTTGTAATAGCAATTAATAATATCAAAGCAAGCTTTAATTTATTAAACCATCTTCTCTAAAATTTATGTCAAAGAGATTAGATATTTTATAAATATAATACACTCATTGAAGAATGTCAAACAAATTAAAAATTAATTATTAATTAGTTTTTTACATAAAAAAATTTTTTATGTCAAAGAAAAACCTAGAGAGATATTTTTACACATATTTTTGGTTAGAGAGCAAAAAATTAAAAAAATAATAATTTCTTCTGTCAAAGAAATTAATTCCTAGAGAGAATACAAAAATATTTTTTTAACAATATTTTTTATTTTATTTTTATAAAATGTGATTGTAGCTATAGAGATATTTTGCACATACCGAGAGAAAAAAATTTAACATAATTTGCATAAAGCCATGAACAGTTGCGGGGAAGATAGAGGAAAAGGAGTAAGCAACTCACTATCGCTGTTACGGATGATAAAACGTCTCTGCAGAAACTATCTTATATGCTGGCCAACCTGAAGCTCACCAAGTTATTTTTTGGGGATGATCCGAAATTCATCGGGCTGGTTTTCGGGTTGAAGGATGGGCGGGTTCGGGCCGGGTTGAGGCAGATGGGAATGCAGGTGGTGGGGATAATGTTTGTTGGTGCTTGGAATGTGGTGATGATGACGGCGATATGTGTGGTGATTAGGATGGTGGTGGCCCTGAGGCTGAGGGAGGAGGAATTGGTGGTGGGAGATGATGTCATACATGGGGAGGATGCGTATGCGGTACGGGGGGATGGTGAGACATATGAGAGGTATGTTCAATGGCTTGAGGGGTTTGATGGGATTAAGGATGAGGAGATGATGTGATTGATGGATGGTTGATGGATTCCGTGCGGAGTCGGACGGGAAGATTTCATTCGGACTGTGAGTGTACATACTATGTACAAATAAATAGTGTGCATATAATTTGAACCAAAGTATGTATGAAAATTATACTTAGTGTACACTCATATTCTGGATGGGAACTTTTTGTCTGGATTTCGCACGGAATAATTTCTTGGGAGATGAGGAGTATCTTTAAGTAAATAATGATTTATTTTTTATATTATTTTATTTATTTTATGCGTGTAATTAATTTTTTTAGAGTTTTGTTTGTGAAGTTTGGAATTTATGATGGTTTTTAAATTATTGTTCTAATTTGTCATTTGTATTATGATTCTTGTATGATATGACGAAGGGAGACGAAGCTCTTAACTTCTTGGCTAAGCCAAGTTACATCTTAAACATATTTTCTATCTCAAAATAACAAAACAATTAAACATTCACTAATCAATCATTTGTATTATTCATTACCATTAATTGAATCCTAATTGTGTTCCTATATGCATAAAACCAACCCTAACACCCCCATTCTTCACCATATAAATCAACTCAACCCCAGAAAGATACAAGTCAAATTAGGGTTGATGACAAGGAACTTTTATATGGTCTGGTCATCTAACGTAGCTCTACGTTCGGACGCCAGTAAATTAGTGCCTCATGTTATAACTATTTATCGCACGGCCCGACAACCTGACCCGGAACGGAGCCGTATGTTAGCGTATTGCTAGGTATTGGTCGATTTTGCTCGGCAATAACAAGAAATGTCATTCTGTGAAGACCAATACCGAGCAATATTGAGAAATATCGAGAAATTGCTCGGTATTTCTCAATATTGCTCGGTATTGATCTTGACATAGCGGTATTTCTCGTTATTGCCGAGCAATACGCGAACGTATCAATCCCAGGTCAAGTCGTCGGGCCGCGCTGTAAAGAGTAAAAGCACGTGACAACATATTATTGGTGTCCGAACGTAGAGCTACAACAGGTCACCTGACCTAATAATTGTTCGATTACAAGAGATCCTAATTGGGTACCCATTGGGTATCCCATAGCGAGCTTCGCCAATTCATGATGACTTTTGGGATGTTGTACTCATTAACTTTCAACGCTTTTTGAACACAGTCCACCACAAATTGATGGCCTTGAGGCTTGTTGCGTTTTACTGACTACAAACTTTCAAACAATACATCAAAATTTACAAGGTAGCAATGCAGTTCAGTGTTGTGCAATGCGTAATGAGAATTACAGTAATATACGTCATATGGTGATTAGTAATGTAAATCGATTTATCACTCGATGCTGAATATCCACCCACCCACCCATGAGACTATATGCATACCTATACCCATTTAGTATGGGTGGGTGGGTGGGTGGGTACGTGAGTGAATGTGAGTATGAGTACCCAATGCAAGACTTTGTTGATGAGGAATCCCATTAAAAGCTCATGCAAGTATACCTATGATGAATTGCATGTGAAAAATGTTGAGCTTGTCTTCGACTTTCTTAATCTAACAATATTCTCCAACAACTTTATCTCAATCTTGAGGTGAAATTGCACGAAACAACTTACGAATAAAAATACGAAAAGCTGTTCTTAAAATAGAAGATCACATTCTTTTTTCGCTTATAATCTTATCGACGAATCTCCATTACTCAGTAGCAATATTCTAAACTCACCAAACGACACTTGGAACCTTTTGTTGTTCTTCAATGAATTAACAGTGTAATATTATTTTATTTGTATATATTCAGCTGTAAAAACCAGAATGGCCAGATATAAGAACTGATTGGAGGAAACATTGTAAATCATCAAAAACGAAAAAACGAAAGAGTTCACATTAAAAGACAAAAAACAATGTAAATCATCAAAAAAGAAAAAAAAAAAACTAAAGAGTTCACATTAAAAGAAAAAAAAATCATGAATTCTAGCTGATGAAATTAAGATTTCATTTGGGATGATTTTCTTAATATTTCTTAAAACAGTTTTTTAATATAAAAGTTTAATTTTTTACAAGAATATTGTTTTAAAAAGCATTAAGAAAGCCGTTGCAAACAAAATCTAAAGTGTTCTATCAACCGTCTAGATACTAACTCTTATTGACATAATGAATGAATAACAAGTAGTTTGCAAGGCTTACGAATTGATCGAGAGAAGGCTGCTGGTTTCATTGAGGCTGGTAGATTGGTGATTGAAAGATAACTAAGAATGCCCACCAACTAGTCAATTGAAATCTGATGCTAGTACTCTTCCTGAATGAGCTGAGAAGAATTAGGCTGTAGTTCCCTGGAAATAATACATAGCAACAAGCATAAAAGGGAGGCTAGCTCCAACATTCATAACACCAACCGAAAAAGCAATCGCGATGAGATGCACACAATTGAATGAAAATCGACCAACTGGCCAGCTAAACGAATGGACTAGAGCCGACCAGGGTAAAGTGGGTTGACCCATAATCAACTTAGGTTTCGTTTGGAACGGCTTTCTTACTGCTGCTGAAAACAATTTTTTAGTATAAAAATTAAAAATTTTGTAATAAAAAGCTGCTTTAAGAAGCAGTAAGAAAGTCATACCAAGCAAAGCCTATGGTTTTTTTTTTGGACGACTTTCTTACTGCTTCTTAAAGCAACTTTCTTATAGAAAAATTCAAGAGGCAGCTTTCTTATAAATAAATTAAAATTTTTGTAATAGAATGCACGCAAAAACCTGCAAGCGTCCCCATTCCATCAAATATATACACTAAAATCCCCTTGCCAATTTCATTTTGCAAATTTTACATCCAGTAAGAACTTGTATGGAGAATCTGACCAAGGATTTTGATTGAAGAAGCTGGCCAAATATCCTTCAAAATAAGATGTATTTAAATGAAGAAACTCCACCAAGATTCTACCGGTGCATAAAGCAAAAGCTGATAAGCAAGACGAAAGACCTGCATGTTAAAAGAAAGGGGTTAGCAAAAAGACCAAAATGTGTCTAACAAATAGAAAAAGAGGAAAGCTTATTCTTTCAGAATAAAAAAGTTATTTCCATGGAAAAACTCACCTTCTTTAAAAAAGTTATTTCCATGGGCATGTGCATGAGACCAATTTGATGCCCTGATTGAGGCTTCGTTTGGGACGGCTTTCTTCATGCTTCTTAAAGTAGTTTTTTAGTATAAAAATTAAAAATTTAACTCAAAAAACTGTTTAAAGAAGCAGTAAAAAAACTGTCCCAAACGAAGACAAAAATAGAGTTGGGGTCGCGTCTCTTTCTGAAATGAGATTGAGAGGGCAATGTGTTCTTGTGGGCAAAGGGAGGAACAAATGCTTCTTACTGTGAGTTGAGTAAGTTCCAAAGATAATTAAAGAATAAAAGCTGGGAAGGAGAAAAGTAGGAATGACAATAGAGATTAGTTGTGAGCAAATTTAGGGAATTTGATAACATCATTTTTTTTCCATTTTTACTGTCATGATACAAAAATAATCCTATATTGCATGCAATAATTTTCTTATCTGATGAGTTAATTAAATTGCCAAATGCAAAAGCAGAATGTCCATCCCTTCTTACATTCAAATCCTCAATTCTATCTATTTTTTCAAAATGCAATTGAAGCCATAGATGAGTAGACGATTGCAAAATTGATACCTTAGCATGAAAGGATTCATGTCACAGAATATTTGTCACCTCATTTTGACATGCAATTTGCCTACGTTGGTTATGGCTGGGAAAATTCGGCGAACAATGGGCAATGGAGGAGGGTGATTTTAGAGTGCTAGTTGGTAAATATTACTTGGCTGATTTTGGATACACAAGCACGAATGAGCTAATAACACAATTCAGAGGATACTGATATCATTCAAGTGACTATCATTGGGAGACATCTAGTAGGTGCTCAAGTGTGTATAAGTTGTACTATCATTGTCATGCACAATTATACAATGTGGTAGAAAGAACATTTGGTATAAGAAAAGATAAATTCCGAGACTGTAACGCCATAGAATCAAATTTGAAAAAATTGTCTATTTATCATTTTAAGAATATATCAGAGCTCTTATAAATCATTAATATAAACAATAACCAATAAAACAACTAAAATTATATACATCAAGATATTTCACTACTTATTCAACCAAAATGTCATTTATACTAGCCAAGAGATCACTACAATCACTAATCTATCACATGCTCCTAACTACAAAAAAATAAATGAAAATACATAACAAAATTTAAAGAAAATCTAAGGATCTTTGGCAATTTCACTTCAACTGGTCATGATCCCTTCTCTGACATGAAATCATTAAAATTCACATAATGAGCTCAAAAGTTCAGCAGTAATTAAAAACTCACAAAAAACTTTCAATGCAAAGACTAAAAATTCAATATGATATGCTCCTTCTAATATAATTAATAGCAATCAATATAGTTAATGATCAAATATTATCAATAAAACTCAATATGATCAACAATAAAAGTAAGGAATCATTATAATGAATCTAAAAATCAATAATCAGTACAAAATTTAAAAAATTGGTATAATAATGATGTATAAATCATTCATAAATATTTAAAAGAATATATCTTATTTATTCATATGCATTATCTGTTTATATATTATCAATGCATCCAATATTATTAATGATATTAATGTATCTGCCAATGTCATCAATTCTATCAATTTATACATGCATCAATATATAATTTAGCAAGATAAGAGATCCAGCTTTAATGTGATATTTTCAACATCTTTTATCCCAACTGATTCCAGTTGGTCATCAGTCATACAAATTATCACTTATCCAATTAATTAATTATCATTACAAGATGCTTCACTAAATTAATAAAGAATCGTTATTCCCTATCGTCAGCATAATCGATCATATGTTACATGCTACAACCAGGATAATACCATAAACCATCTTTAAAGGAGAGTCTGTTAGCTCATTCTCCTACGTAGGGTATTATGTTTTAATAGCCAACTAATTTTATAGTGTTAACAATCAACCTTTCTTACTTATGCAAATGCCAAAATCAAAATATAGTAAGAAATAATTAATTCTGTTCAATAAAAAAAAATTATAAAAATAAAAATAATTGAAAACTAAAATAAAATTCAAGTTACTTACAACAAATATAATAAATTTTTTAACAAAATTGACAGATGAAAAAGCCCCAAACAACCTTCTCTGATTAAGGATTATGAGCATGTGGTTGTGGGTTGTTTGAAATTGCTCCAGATCATTCAGATTTCGAATAAATAGGGATTTGCAATTCCTATTTTTGAGTCCTTTGATGATTGTTGTAGATGGTTGGATCGTAGTGCTTCTAATCAGTCTGTTTTGGGAAGGATAAATTGCACTACAGTATTTCTTTCATGGAAGTCAAGTAAAGAAATTTATGGTGATGGTGAAGAGAGTAATCTGTTTATTGCTTCTAATACCATCACGGTGTCTTTTATCTCAAGTTCGCCAGCTTTTGTTAACCTTTCATCGAGCTTTTGGGATGTTAATCAGCCTAAATGGTTGTTGAAGAAATCTTGGCATTGTCGTCCTCCCGATTGGATTAAAGTGAACGTGGATGTATGCTTGCTTTCGTCTTACAAGGCTAGTACTGGAGGTGTTTTCAGAGACACCATAGAGGGAGGTTCTTATTTGCTTTAAGATTCATTGGGCTTCATTGGGATGTAAGTCAATTGGACCTGCTTGCTGTTCAATCCTTGGACCAATTTTTTGCAAAGATGGATTCTTGAATATAAAGGGATCATTGTTGAAGGTGATAATGCTAATTTTATCAAGCTTCTTCAAAGGGGTTGGAAAAATTCTAAAGGTGGTGCTAACACCAATCAATTAGAGATTCCTTATGGGTTGAGAGATGTTAATTTTGATATTTTTAATTGGGTGGATAGAGGTTGTAATAAGTTAGCCGATCTTTGTGCTAACATTGCTATTACTTATGATTTTCTTTGGGATGATATTAGTTTGCGTAGTATTCCTCTTTTTTTTTTTTTATGTTTGTTAAAGGAGGAATGCGAATCTTTTAGTAGTTTGAAATAGTTATCTTTAATAATTTTAAAGAGCAGACTTTTGGGAGGGGTTTCCACGGCAAATTTTTCGGGAGAGTTTGGGAGAGCTATCTTTTCTATTATCTTCTCTACTTTTCTTTGTAGTGAGTGAGTGTTGTATTTGTGGGCGAATTATTACGTCCGGTGACCGGACCGTTCGGACACCAATCCAGACGCGCTAAGTCACTCAGATACACTAGGGCCCAGGTGTATTTGAGAGACGTGGCACGTCTGAATTGATGTCTGTACGAATTCGGACAACGGACGTAATAATTTTTAGTATTTTTGTGTGGTTTATAAGATGAATTACGAGTAACTCATGGAGAAGTGCATGTCTTACTTTTAAGGGACATTCTTGGTTTGTTCTTTTTATATTGTGTGTATTTAGACTTTAAATGATACTTTTGAGTTTTATTTTGTTAGTCATGCAAAGTAGTTGCTAGTTTACTTTTATGTGAATTTATGATGTGATGATAATATTGTGCGCAATGTAGATTAGGGTTATAATATTTCATTATACATAAATATTTCATGTTTCCCCACTCTTAATTTAGTTATATTTTAGTCATAGACAAGTTTAAAATCTAGTGTTACCCATGCCATTGATAGGAAAAATTATTTCGCGCGGACGCCCGAACGTCGTTCGGAGACCAATCAGAATACGCCATGTCATCCATGTTCGGTACCGCGGCTTGGTACTGCTCAGTACCGTTGATGTGGCACATTCTGGTTGGTCTCCAGACTGCATTTTACGTTCGATCTCCGCATAGAATAATTTCTCCATTGATAAAGGCATAGTAGAATAAATAGGGAAGCGTGAGCTAAATCCTAAAAATATAGACATGAATTTTTAAGATTATGGAATCTTCACGAAGATGTTGTCCATGCGGTTAGTGATTAGCAGAGTTAGTCATAACTTCGCTAGAATTCAATGAGCACAATAGAGATGATGAACGATCTACGCTCTGATTCACGATTGCAAATTAGTAAGCTCAATCTTCATGCACATAACAATCATGTCATTCATAAATTCAAAAGTATTATAACATTTGAAAAATCATTAAAAGCGCTATAGTTATCGTTTATCTTTGTTCCTTTATAAACATTTTATTCTATTTGTAAGATAGATTAAGTGATTGACAAATTTGATAATTAGCTTGTAGGAAAGCAAATAGATACCCCATGTAAATAATACTTTCTCATCTTCATATTACTAAAAAAAAAAAAAGATTAAAAAAATAATAAAAACAAAAAAATAAAAAAATAAATAAAAATATTATTATGTTGTCAGCAAAGGAACTCACCGGCTCTATTGTGGTCAATGACCTCGTCATTAGTAAAGGCGTGGGCACATAGAAGGTGGTGGAAGGCAGTTTGTGAGAGTTAGGTTTTATAACAAGTTTAGTTAATTTTAGGTAAGTAATATTGTTATTGTTGCGGGCTAGAATATACGCTGTGATAGTGTTGTAATTTTACGTCTTAGCGTTGCACGGATATCCAGCTCACACACAGAGAACACATAATTTTTTATGTAGAAAATCCTGGAAAGGGGAAAAACCACGGGGCCTAGCCTAGTTGAAAAGATTTTACTAGAATTTTAGTTGAGTACACTGGGTTGACTCGTCCTTGAGGACGATCAGATTACAAATATCAACTGTATGGTTGAAGTCTAGTGTTAAATCTAGTGTCACTTGGAAGTTGGGGCATCAGTTAGTAGTCCGACAGTGAATTGATAGAAGTATGACGTCAATTGATAGTCTGGCAGAGTTTAGAGCCTCAAGTGTTGGTATGACAGAATTCAGGCCCTTAGGTGGTGGTCCAGTGAAAGTAAGGGCCTTATGTGGTGGTCCGGCGAGGGTGAGGGCCTTAGGTGGTGGTTTGGTGAAGGCGAAGGCCTCAGGTGGTGGTCTAGAGAAGGCGAGGGCCTCATGTGGTGGTCTGGCAAAGGCGAGGACCTCAGGTGGTGGTCCGCGGAAGGCAATGACCTTAGGTGGTGGTGCGTTGAAGGCGAGGATGGTGGTCGAGGATGAGCTTCTTCATTCTCTTCCTTCTTCTACTCTTCTTGCTTGGATCCCATTTCAAGAGAAATGAGTGATCTATTTATAGAGTTCTGGAGTGGCATGACCCGTAAATAGGTGAGAGATCAAGGGTAAATGGGGAGTGGTTGGATGGACAGCCGATGTTGAATCCCTTGATCATGAACCGTTTGATGGACATTTGAATGTCTTAGTGATGTCGGATTTTGGTGATCTTGGGCTCGTTAGATTCGTCTTATCGAGCTGCTCGATTTGGTTATAAGCACATTATATTTGGAAACCATTTAGTAATCCAAAATGTGGTTCGAACCTTCCAACAACGCTTCAAACCCTTGATTTGGACAGGTTTGGGCTCGAATTGGGTTGGATTTTGTGACATTGTGTTCATATTTTCGAGACGCTCAGTTTGACTATAAGTTTGCTGAAATCGGAGTTCAAATAGTCCTAATTTTAATTTCAAAAGTTTCCAATTTGATTTTGCATCGAGATTTGTGCCCGATCAAGATAATTTTTTGATGACGGATCAGTTATAAAGATTATAACATTAAAAAATATGTTAGCTAAATCAATAAGTTCTCATACCCTCAGAGCCCCTATTAATATATTTTAAGAAAGCGCCAATATACTTCTCAATAAAAAATAAAAAATAAACATGAATTTATTAATTTAAATATTCATTTCAACCAAATTTGAATTTGAATATTCTATTTAACAAAAAATTTCTCTTTTTAGCCCCACCTTTATAGGTCCCAAAGCCCACCACATCCATTGATTCAAAAAGATTCCATTCTTTCCTCCCCCACAATCTCTCAACAAACTGAATCCCCTTTCTCCGCCTCTACAAATAAATCCCCGACGTCTCCTCCACCCCCATTCCAAAACCCTAAATTCTCTCTCCCCCAACAATGTCTTCCCCCGACTGGCTAAACAAAGGCGACAATTCATGGCAACTCGCCGCTGCCACTCTCGTCTGCCTCCAAAGCATCCCTGGCCTCATCATTTACGGCAGCATCGTCAAGAAGAAATGGGCCTTCAACTCCGCATTCATGGCTCTCTACGCCTTCACCGCCGTCGTCCTCTGTTGGTCAATTTGGGCTTTCCGCCTCTCCTTCGGCTATCCGCTTCTCCCTTTCTAGGGCCGTCCGGATCTCGCCGTACTCACTAATAGCTATATAACCTCGCCAGGCTTCACCGGATTGTATCCGGCGGCAACGCTTGTTTACTTTCAATCGGTGTTCGCGACGATAACCCTAATTTTGATCGTCGGCGCGTTGCTCGGTCGGATGAATTTTAGGGCTTGGATGTTATTTGTGCCATTGTGGCTTACTTTTTTGTACAGTGTTGAATGTTTTAGTTTATGGAGTCCGAATGGGTTTCTGTCGAAGGCGAGGGTGATGGACTTCGCCGGAGGATATGTTATTCATCTTTCGTCGGGAATTGCAGGGATTACTGCGGCTTATTAGGTAATTGATTTTTTCATGATTATTGTTTTTATTACATTTTTATTTATTTTACTCATGAAAAACATTAATCATGAAAAACCAATTACACAATAAGCCGCAGTAATCCCTCTAATTCTCGACGAAAGATGAATAACATAACCTCCGGCGAAGTCCATCACCCCCGCCTTCGACAGAAACTCATTCAAACTCCATAAACTAAAACATCCAACACTGTACGAAAAAGTAAGCCACAATGGCACAAATAACATCCAAGCCTTAAAATTCATCCAGTCGAGCAACACGCCGGCGATCAAAATTAGGGTTATCGCCGCGAACACCGATTGAAAGTAAACAAGCGTTGTCGCCGGATATAATCCGGGGAAGCCTAGCGAGGTTATATAGCTATTAGTGAGCACGACGAGATCCGGACGGCCCCAGAAAGGGAGAAACGGATCGCCGAAGGAGAGGAGAAAAGCCCAAATTGACCAACAGAGGAAGACGACGACGAAGGCGTAGACAACCATGAATGCGGAGTTGACGACCCATTTCTTCTTGACGATGCTGTCGTAGACGATGACGAGGCCAGGGACGCTTTGGAGGCCGACGAGAGTGGCAGCGACGAGTTGACATGAATTGTCGCCTTTGTTTAGCCAGTCGGGGGAAGACATTGTTGGGGGAGAGAGAATTTAGGGTTTTGGAATGGGGGTGGAGGAGGCGTCGGGGATTTATTTGTAGAGGCGGAGAAAGGGGGTTCAGTTTGTTGAGAGATTATGGGGGAGGAAAGAATGGAATCTTTTTGAATAATGGATGGTGGGCGTTGGGACCTATAAAGGTGGGGCTAAAAAGAGAAAATTTTTTGGTTATAAATAGAATATTCTAATTCAAATTTGGTTGAAATGAATATTTAAAATATTTAAATTAATAAATTCATGTTTTTTTATTGAGAAGTATATTGGTGCTTTTTTAAAATATATTAATAGGGGCTCTGAGGGCATGGGAACTTATTGATCTAGCTAACATTTTTTTAATGTTATAATCTTTATAACTGATACGTCATCAAAAAAGTATCTTGATCGGGCACGAATATTGATTTGAACTCTGATTTTAGCAAACTTATAGTCAAACTGTGCATCTCGAAAATATGAACACAATGTCACAAAATCCAACCCAATTCGAGCCCAAACATGTCCAAATCAAGGAACTTTTATTTGGTCCGGTGAACGTACGTAGAGCTACGTTCGGCCGACACTGAGATCATGCCACGTAGCAAGCACAAACGAGAAATACCAAGCGCTCCGTACTCCGCCAACATCGATACCGAGCGCATTGTTTAAAATTGCGCAATATGAGGCTCGCCTTGAGGCCCGCCTTTGCGCAATTCCAGTAAAAAACACCTTGATGCTTACGCCTCGAGTTCTTTTTATGAGGCTTGCGCCTCAACTTGGTTGAGGCCCGCCTTGAAGCCCGCCTCGCCTCACTGGCATGAGGCTTACGCCTCACGCTATATATATTAAAACTTACATAAATCTTGAAGTAAATGTCTGACATTGGAATCTATAGGAGAGGAGGAAGGGGAGAGAGCCAATTCACCATAACGATGATTCAAATGAAGGACCCCTTAGTGATTATAGTGCTGATGACTTATGAGTTCTTATGTGATATGTCATTGCTATTTATTTTTGGAAATTGGAATTATATGTTAATGAAAAAAATATTGGGATTTTGGAAAGATGGAATTTTAAGTTGACCTATATTTCATGTTGTCTTATTATTGAGATATTTTGATTTCACTTTATATCTTATGTTTTTTTATATTTATATTATTGACTCATTAGTATATAAAAAAATTATCATTTTATGATTACGCAATCTTTTGATTTTGAGGCTTACGCCTCAAAACGCCTTGAGGCTTACACCTCGCCTCACAAATGAAAAACACCTCAATACCCGAATACGCAATTTTAAACATTGACCGAGCGCTCCGTACTCCGCCAACATCGACGCCTCCGTCGTCATCCTAAACACACACATCTGCACCTCCACCAACCTCCTCATCTGGCTCTACCTCGACATCTCCTTCTTCGGACTACCCTCTGTCATCGGCGCCGTTCAGGGCATGATCGTCGGCCTCGTCACCGTAACCCCCGCCGCCTGTCTCGTTCAGTCCAGCTCCGTCGTCCTCATCGGCGTCTTCTCCGGCAACATTCCTTGGTTCACTATGATGGTTCTGCACAAACGCATTTGCTTTTTGAAAAAGATCGACGACACGCTCGTCATTTTCCACACACATGGCGTCGCGGGGGCGCTGGGCGTGCCGTTGACTGGCCTGCTGGCTGACCCGAAGCTCACCAAGTTATTTTTTGGGGATGATCCGAAATTCATCGGGCTGGTTTTCGGGTTGAAGGATGGGCGGGTTTGGGCCGAGTTGAGGCAGATGGGAATGCAGGTGGTGGTGATACTGTTTGTTGGTGCTTGGAATGTGGTGGTGACAACGGCGATATGTGTGGTGATTAGGATTGTGGTGGCGCTGAAGCTGAGGGAGGAGGAATTGGTGGTGGGAGATGATGCCATACATGGGGAGGATGCGTATGCGGTATGGAGGGGATGGTGAGACATATGAGAGGTATGTTCATGGGCATGAGGGGTTTAATGGGGTTAAGGATGAGGAGATGATATGATTGATTGATGGATGGTTGAATTATTCCGTGCGGAGTCGGACGAGAAGTTTTCATTCGGACTGTGAGTGTACATACTATGTACAAAATAAATAGTGTGCATATAATTTGAACCAAAGTATGTATGAAAATTATACTCAGTGTACACTCATATTCTGGATGGGAACTTTCTGTTTGGATTTCGCTGGGAATAATTTCTTGGGAGATGGGGAGTATCTTTAATGATTTATTTTTTATATTATTTCATTTATTTTATGCGTGTAATTAAATTTTTTAGAGTTTTGTTTGTGAAGTTTGGAATTTATGATGGTTTATAAATGAGTATGTTAAGTAAAGGAGTGGTTTTTATATATGTCATAAAACTGTTATGTATTTGTATTTTTTTATAGGTCTTTATGTAATGTCTTGAAAAATAATTTTATAATTCTGGTATTTAGAAAATTAAGGGTATTATTTGCAAAATTTTATTTTATTTTACATTTTTTATTATGACTCTTGTATTATTGTTCTAATTTGTCATTTGTATTATGATTCTTGTATGATATGACAAAGGGAGACAAAGCTCTTAACTTCTTGGCTAAGCCAAGTTACATCTTTAACATAAATAATCAAACCATTAAACCTTCACCAATCAATCAATTGTATTATCTCATCACCATTAATCCTAATAAAACCTCACACTCATGAGTATATCTTATACACAATGCCATTCTAATTACCAAAAATACCCCCATCATCATAACCTTAATCAAAACAAGAACAAACAGAATCCCAACTAATTGTGTTCCTATATGCATAAAACCAACCCTAACACCCCCATTCTTCACCATATAAATCAACTCAATATAATATATTTCAATTCAACCCCAATAAGATATTAAGTCAAATTAGGGTTGATGAGCAAAGCCCAACATGGGGCCCTAGTTGGGTACCACGTTTTGTGCGAACGGGCTCATCCCACCTACACCCACCCATGGTGACTTTCTTACTACTTTTTGAAGTAGGTTTAAAATAAAAAAAAAAATTAATTTTTGTACTAAAAATTATTTTAAAAAGCAACAAAAACTAATCAATTGAAGCCTGATGCTAGTCCTCTTTCTGAATGAGCTGAAAAGAATTAGGCTGTAGTTCCTTGGAAATAATATATATCAACAAGCATAAAAGGGTGGCTAGCAACAACACTCATAACACCAACCTGAAAAAGCAATCGTGATGAAATGCACACAATTGAACGAATATCGACGAACTGGCCAGCTCAATGCGTGGACTAGAGCCGACCAGGCTAAAGTGGGTTGACCCATAATCAACTTCGATTTCTTTTGGGACGGCTTTCTTACTGTTTCTTAAAGCAACTTTCTAGTGCAAAAATTAAAATTTTTGTAATAGAAAACTACTTTAAGCAGTAGTAAAAAAATTGTCCCAAAAGAAATCTAAGGCTTCGTTTGAGACTGCTTTCTTACTACTTCTTAAAACAATTTTTTAATTAAAAAATTAAAACTTTTGTACTAGTAGTAGGAAAGCCATTCCAAACGAAGCCTAAATAAGAGACAAAAACAGATATGAATGCACGCACAAACCTGCAGGAATCCCCATTCCATCAAACATATACACTATCATTTGGAAAACATCTAGTATATTCTCTGCCATGTAGGAGCAATACAATCATTGTCATGCTCTATTGTATAATGTGATAGATAGGACATTTGGTATATGAAAAGAGAGATTCTGAGATGATTTCCTTTAATGATTTAGGCTAACATTATACTCGCTTGTGTATTCTTGCACAATCTCATTGGACACTACCATGGGAATGATATGACTTTAATATATCACAAACTGAAATACATCATAATATGATTTGGGTGAAGTTCAAGTCCATGACGAAGACCCAAACTTACATAGAAGAGCTAGAGATACAATGCAAAGTGACACCTTCAAGCATTCAATCGCAACTAGTTTGTGGGAAGCATATGTAAGTCTTTATCTTATCAAGAAAAATATCATTAAATTCTCAAGCAGAAGTTCTGTCATACTATCCCACTACCAGGCAACAAATCACCGACGCCATTCAACTGGACAACATTTAATGCTTGGAACATCGAGAAGAAAACAATTTTTATTTATTTGCAACTTCCATATATCTTGTTGTCATATTGTTAACGAAATTAAGAATTTTTTTTTTTTTTTGCTTTTTACTAATTTGATGTATTCGTATGAACTATAAATCAATTGAATTAAACATCTTAAATCGTAAATTGTGTGCCAATCCCGCAGGATTAATCAAAATTTAAAATACTTATTGCCAAACAGTTTTCACCATTTAAAACGCTCGCGATTTAGTAAATACTAATTAAGAGGATTTACAAAATCCTACTAAAGTTAAATCCTAGCTGCATCCAAACGGCCCCTTAGAATTGTGATGTCAAACAATTTTCAGGTTTTAAACCTCTCAGTGTTTACTAAATCTGTATTTACAGTATTTACTAAATCCCAATTCCAGCTAAAAGGCCCCTCAAAGACATATATCAAACAGCAGCCCGGCCCCTATTAGAAATAATACCTTCAAAATTCATAACAGCAATAAGAGTTTTACAACCAGATATCAAAACAATTCAAGAAAACAGAATCAACAAAGTAAAACATTAAACTAAAGGCTAATCAGAACCTCAAGTATATCATCAACACAGATAAAAAGCAAGGCACATACATGAAATAACAAGTAGAAGTCAACAAAAGCAAACCCTCATCCCGCGCTCCCTAATTTACTCTGATCTCAGCCTTAATCCTGCCTCTTGAGCTTCTCGATGCGCTCGCTGAGCTGGTCGATATGAACAACGAGCCTGGTCACGGCCAACAGGAGCTAGTTGAGAAGCAAAGCGCAGGCAATGAGAATCCCATTGCGCTGGCTCTTCATTATCGACTTCTGGTGCCGAAGATACTCCATCGTCGTGCATTCGTACTCATTGTCGCAGATCGGACGCGTCTCGTACTTCCAATATATGTCCAACCACAAGAAGAGACAGAACGGAACCACCGAGAAATCGGCTTCAGCGCGCTCCGCGTCACAGCGACAAGCCCCGGCCGAGTCCTGGAAGCGTGAGGAGGAGAAGCATTGCCGCCTCGGCGCCGGCGGCACAGCCTAGGACGATCCATTCAAGCGCCATTAACAGTAGATCGAAGCTCAATCGCCATGATAGATTTCTTCGGTGGAAACCCTAACCCTAGTTCCTTGTTATGTATCGAAGGATTGCAGAGCTTCGGTGCTTTCGTGTGTGTGTGTGTGTGTGTGTGTGTGTGGGGGGGGGGGGGGGGGGGGGGCGAAAGACGAAGGGAAGCGTGCCATATTGTATTCAACGTGGCAGCTCTTTGAAAATTTAGAGGTTGATTAGGATTTAATCAAGGTTTTGAAAACCGGACCGGACAACGAACCGGAAGAAGGAGAAGTTCACGGTTCGACCGGTCGAACCGGGGTCGAAACGGATGACGTAATAAATAATAAAATTATTAAAAACTATAAAAAGAACAAGAAATTTTCCTACAATAACATCATTCCACATTCCATTATTATATCAAACTAATTAAAGAACATAAATATTGCATCAATTCAATTTATAAAGCATAAAAAATAACACAATATAAACATGGTAATAAGTAAGTTCATAAATAAGTAAATAACTCAACAAACGAGAAATTTTCGAGAAATGCGTACCTTTTGTTGCGCTCTATTGCGTGTAGGGTATTGAGGAATGCAAATCATCTTCAGTTCTCTTTCTCTCAAATATATAACTGTTAAAAAATAAAATGAATAAATCTTATAGACTTATAGTTTCTAATTTTCTATCTCCATTTAGACTTGAAAGTTGAAACACAAAAAATATGAAAAAAAAAATTAAATCTTACGTTAGGCCTACTGATGTTCAATGGCAATCTTAAGATAACGAAAAAGAAGAGCAAGAACTCAATACAAGAATAACAACAACATCAAGCCTTAATCTCACAGTGAAACTTCGTAATATTTGGAGTAATTTAGATTTCAAAGAGAGAAAAAAAGGTTCGGTTGAAAGTTGAAACTTGAAACGCAACAAATGTAAAAAAAAAGTGAAATCTCACGGTAAGCCGGTGGCTGGGAGGGTCTGAGGACTTCGCCGGCGGATGGGATGGTCGGAGGAGTGCGCCTTCCTCCGGCAGATGGGCGTTTCGGTCCTTCCCGATCTTCTTGCTTCTGCTCCAGTCGTCACTCGTCGAGCGAATATCCAACAGCCGAATAGAGAATGGATTTTAGGGTAGCGACCGCGACATTATACTTCCCAGAAATGATTTCGCGCGTTTGATCATATTTGGACGGCTGAGATTTGTCATGCTTATAACCGTCCGGTTCTTCAAAACCCGGCCGGTTTAGCGGCTCACCGGTTCAACCGGGTTCCAGACCGGTTTTTGGCCGGTTTCATTTCCAGCCGGTTTTTTCTGCTGGCCGGACCGGTTCGAGGTTAAACCGGTCAAACCGGCAGGTCCGGTCCGATTTGGTTTTGAAAACGTTGGGATTTATGTAAGAGCCCGTTTGATTACTTTAATTCAGAAATATATTTTTATATAAATTAAATTAAATTATAATAATCTAATAAAAATTAATTAAAATTTGAATTTATTTTCAAATGAATATATTATAGAAATAAATAATTATTTTTATATTTATTCATCTCAAAATAAATTTAAGATTTCAAAGCAAAACTTTAACAAATTTAGATAAAAATATTCAATTATATTTATATTTATTTATTCCTTTACTTTTTATATTATAATTTTTATAAATAATATGGATTATTAATATCTTGTAATAATTATTAAAAATAAATAAAAATGAATATATTGCAAATGAACTGCATTGAACTTAATAGAGTTAATTTGGATTGGTGGGTAGTGTTGGGTCTGATTCAAAGTGAATTTGCTTGATCCAAACTAGGCCAATCTATGACATGGGTCAAAATTTTTTTATCAAAACCAGACTTAACTTGAAACCACCTAATATAAATCCAACCATTTTGACCCATTAATAATGTGATTCGTGCATTTTTTTTAAAATATTAACACGATCTATTTAACCTAAATATACAAACCTTTAACAAAAAAAAAAAAAAGATCTGTTTACCTAGGGGTGTCAATATTTGACACGACACGAAAACCCTACCCGGAAATCCGGGTTGAACCCGACCCGATATCAAAACGGGTCGGGTTCGGGTTCTAGAAATTGACCCGTTTAAAAAACACTGCCCGCCACGCTTTCCGCCCGCGTCCACTGCCTGCCCGCGCTGTCGTCCACTGCCTGCCCGCGCTGCCCCTGCGCACCCCCGCCAGCGCCCGCACCCGCGTCCGCCCCACTCGCCTCCGCCCCCGTCGTCCGCCTGCCGCCGTTCCGGCGCCGGCATAACCCAAAACCGGGTCGGGTCGGGTCAACCAGGCAACCCGCCGGGTCGGGTCGGGTTCGAATTTCCGACCAGTTTGTCTACCCAGGTCGGGTTAGGGTCAACCCGTTTGAACCTGGGTCAGTTCCGGGTTCGACCCGAACCCGACCTATGACCCGAAATTGACACCCTTATGTTTACCCAAACTCAATATGTTAAACACTAACACAAATGATTCTCATATCAATTTAAAGTAAATATATAGTTTTTGCACAACCTGAAGTTGATGTAAAATGAATTGAGCCAAGATTTCAAATTCAAACCCAACCAAAATAATAATTTTATCAACCCGAATCTAAATTAGGTTGTAGACATCCTTCCATGAGATATTGAGATACGACTCTATCAACCTACCAACCGTTGTCATCAAACTATCTCCTGGCCAACATCACATCACCCAACCAACATCATTGAATCACTACTTGACCTTCATCATTGAAACACTACTCAATCGTTATCAACAGATCACTTTCCGACTTCCTTCATCTAACTACCACCAGCCAACATTATTAGATCACAATCTGCTCAAATATAATCCTATGGCTACCGTCCTCTAACCTCCATTGCTTAACCATGATCATTCGGACCATCATCAACGGACCACAGTTCTTTTGACCACCATCACCTAACTACAATCCTTTAAACATTATTGTATAGCTATGGACCTCCAACTAATGTCGCCTCCAACCATCATTTTCTAAATACAATTCTCTGATCATCATCATCTGACTACAATTCTCAGACATCTATCGCCCAACTGTGGTCCTTTTAAAAATTATCTCCTATCTATAATCCTCTAACACCATCGCTTAACTATGATTCTCTGATAATTATTGCCTGATTATAATCGTCTAACCATTATCGCACCTAAAATGCACCAAAAACCAAGGTTATGAAAACCGGACCGGTCCACGAACCGGAAGAGGGAAAGGTTCATGGTTCGACAGGTCGAATCGGGGTTGAACCGGATGACATAATAAAATTATTTGATTTATTTTAAAAATAATAAATTAAAAAATAACCTTGTTGGGTCCTGGAGTATTCGCGCCGGTAGAGAAATATATAGTTTAACGTCTTAGCATTGTACGAAGATCCAGCACACACACACAGATAAAAAAGAGAGGGTGCAGCGATCATAAGAGACACCAGAGTTTTTACGTGAAAACCCATAAAAAGGAGGAAAAACCACAGGGTCTGGCCCAGTTTGAATGAATCCACTAGTATTTGCTGTCGATTACAAATGAGGCCCTTCTTAGGGAGAAGGATTTGGCTTCATGATACAAATATACATCATATAGAGCGCATTTTATAGTGTGAGTTACAATAATCAATATAGATGTGTTTGTTTGGTCGGCACGGTCATAGTTGATAGGATAGAGGCCGAAAAGACCATAGTTGGCAAGAGATCGGGATCAGAAAGACCGTTGTCTGATGATGGAGGTCGGAAGGGCCATAGTAGGCCACAGAGGTCTGAAAGATCATAATCAACAGTATACTGGGGTCTGAAAGACCGTTGTCTAGTGATGGAGGTCGGAAGGACCGTAGTAGGCGACGAAGGTCTGAAGGATCGCAGTCGGCATGAGACTGGGTCTAAAAGATCGTTGTCTGATGATGGAGGTCGAAATGATCATATTAGGCGATGAAGGTCTGAAGGACCGTAGTCCGCAGGAGACTGAGGTCTGAAAGACCGTTGTTCGGTGATGGAGGTTGGAAGGACCATAGTAGGTGATGAAGCTCTGAAGGACCGTAGTCGGCAGGAGATTGGGGTTTGAAAGATCTTTGTCTGGGGATGGAGGTCGGAATGACCATAATAAGCGACGAAGGTCTGAAGGATCATAGTCGATAGGAGACTGGGGTCTGAAAGACCGTTGTCTGGTGATGGAGGTCGGAAGGACCGTAGTCGGCAGGAAACCGGAGTCAGAAAGACCGTTGTCTGTTGATGGAGGTCAGAAGGACCATAGTAGGCGACGGAGGTCATAATGATCATAGTCGGTAGGAGACCGGTGTTAGAAAGATCATTGTAGTAGGGTGGTACTCTGGTAGAACTCTGGGTGTCAGGTAGTGCCCATCAAAAGTCCAGGCCTCAGGTGGTGTCCTGGTTGAGCGTGGCTGTTCGGCGGAGGTGAGGGCCTAAAATGGTGGTCCGATGGAGCAATAGCGTCAGGCGGTGGTCCGGTGGAGGTGAGGGCCTCAAGTGGTGGTTCGGCGGAGCAACGACGTCAGGCAATGGTCCGGCGAGACTCCGGTGGTGGTCCGGCGAGGCTCCGACGGTGGTCCGGTGAGGCTCCATCGGTGGTCCGGCGAGGGTGAGGGCCTTAAGTGATGGTCTGGCGAAGCTCCTACGGTGGTCGAGGAGGAGCTTCTTCCTTCTCTTATCTTCTTCTCTTCTTGCTTGGGTCCCTCTTCAAGAGAAATGAGGGGTCTATTTATAGATTTTCTGGAGTAGCATGGCCCGTAAATAGGTGGGAGATCAAGGGTAAATGGGGAGTGGTTGGATCTACGGCCGATATTGAACCCCTTGATCATGGACCGTTCGTCAGGCATTTGGAGGCTTTAATGATTTTGGAATTCAGCAATCTTGGGCTCGTTGGATTCGTCTCGCCGAGCCGATTGATTCGACTATAAGCTTGTTATGTTTGGAAACAGTTTAGTAATTCAAACAGTGGTACGAATCTTTCAACATAGCTTCAGGTCTTTGATTTGGACTCATTTGGGCTCAGATTGAGCCGAATTTGGTGTCGTTGGGTTCGTATTTCCGAGACACTCAGTTTGACTATAAGTTTGCTGAAATCAGAGTTTGAATGATCTCGGATTTAATTTTTGAAGTTTCCGACTCGATCAAGATAACTTTTGGAGGACGTATAAAACCTAAATAAATAAATGCTAAAAAAATTAAAAAAACCGAAGTCATCCCCTAAGTGATTCAATTTTTGGCTTTTGCTTGCCCAAAATGACAAAAAAAAAAAAAAAACAGGTGTAAATGTTTAGTTTTCTCATTTACTTTTGTGCTGATGATGTTTTGATATTTAACAAAACTTCTATTCCTAATGTTAAAAAGTTAAATGAAATTTTGGATTATTTCTCTCTTTTTTAATCATAATAAAAGTTTAGCTGTTTTTTCTAAAAATAGCATTTGCTAGCTTTTGAATATTTCTAAAGCTCAAAGTAATATGAAATATTTGTGCATAATTATATTTATATATACTAAAAGCCTTATTACTTCTGATTTTTATCCTTTGCTGAATAAAATCACTTATTTACTTGTTGGTTTGAAGGCTAAGACCCTCTCGTTTGCGGGTAAACTTCAATTTATGAAATTTACTATTTGAAATCTTATTTCTTACTAGTTCAAGAGTCTTTTATAGTGATGTTAATGCTAAGAAAATTTATATTATTGCTTAGAAAGATGTGTGTAGGGGGGGTCAAGGTCTTCCAGATCTTAATGATTTATATTATGCTTATTGTTATTCTTTAATGTGAAGGATATTAAATTGACATTATCTCTTTTCTGGCTGAGTTAAGCATAAATACATTTCTTTATAGAACCCTCGGCTTCTGTTTATTAGAAATACTTATGCTCTATTGCTGGAAAAATTAAGGATAAAATTTCTTTTATTATTAATTCAAATAGCTCTCTTTTCCTTCTATTGGGACCCTTAGTGTGTTGGTCACACTTTTAAAAGCTTTTTATAATTGCTTTTTAAGAGTAGAATGGTGT
The DNA here is from genome assembly GCA_016618105.1 of Dendrobium huoshanense. Classification (NCBI taxonomy): domain Eukaryota; kingdom Viridiplantae; phylum Streptophyta; class Magnoliopsida; order Asparagales; family Orchidaceae; genus Dendrobium; species Dendrobium huoshanense. The sequence goes on along the minus strand of CM028342.1, from coordinate 929,274 downwards.
TCTTATATTTGACATAAGAGATTTACTCTATGTTTTTCTTGCTATGCTTGGATGACATTGCTAAAAGGGTTATAAAAACCGCTAACATTCTTTATAAATGGAATTTAAATACACCTCTGACTTGTGAGTTTTGTGCTAGAGTTGAAGAATACCATAATCATCTCTTTTTTGAATATGAATTTTCTTTTTTGAATCTTACAGAATTGATTCCCAAATTGAAGCATACTCTTATTCAAGTATTTAACTTTATTTCTGATTTAGATTTGGCTAAGGATGCTAAGAATATATTTTTCTTGCTTCTTGTTTTACTATATTGTTTGTGGAAAAAGAAATGAGAGAAGATTTGCAGGTCATTTCAATTAGGGGTGTCAATTTCAAGTCACGGGTCGGGTTCGGTTCGAACCTAGAACTGACCCGGATTCAGTCGGGTCGACCCTAACCCGACCCGGGTAGGTAAATGGGTCGAATATTCGAACCCGGACCAAACCTGGCGGGTTACCGGGTTGACCCGACCCGACACGGGAAAGAGATTAGCGCGGACGCGGGCGCGAGCGGACGCAGGCGGGGACAAGGATACGGGACGAGAGCGAAACCGCAGCTGGGTGCGTGGCCAGCCGCGGGCAGGCGGCTGACAAAAAGCACGCTCGGGCAGCTTTGGTAGGCGCGCGGGCAGGGGGCAGGCAGGGTCGGGTAGCTCTGAGGCAGCCGGGCAGGGGGCGAGCAGCCTAGGGTTGGTCCACGGGCAATCGGGCAGCCATTTTAAATGGGTCTCTGGGTTGACCCGGCAACCCGTTGGGTCAACCCGAACCTGACCCGTTTTTCAAACGGTTCGAATCTGATTCAAACGGTTCGAATCTGAGAACTCGAACCCGACCCGTTTAGGAAACGAGTCGGTCAAACCCAAAATTTCTGAGTCAGATTTTTGTGTCGTGTCAAATATTGACAGCCCTAATTTCAATAGCAATGTTTTATTGGCAGACTTATTAACAGGCTATTTTGGCTAATATTTCCTCTCGGAAATCTTTCCATGAGATTCAATTTTTGATTCCTTGATCCTTCTGTTCTGTTGGTTCTTCTCTATTTGACGCTTTGTTTTGTTCTTTGCCACCCTGGTTGCAGGAAATCTTTTTTGTTCAAAATCATTAATATTCTAGGGTGTTAAATGTAAAAAATTATATGTTAAATTGTGATAAATTCTGAGAAATTATTTGGCAAAGTAATTGAGGATTTAAGACAAATGGTTTATTTATAAATTAAATTTTATGTATTTTAAATTTAATTTTCTTGTTAAAAATGAATTACTTATTAACTTCAATTTTATTTATATTTAAAAAGTTATAATGATAAATAATATAACTATGAGTTGATTTATGTTACAAATTATAAAATTTGTTATTTAAGAGTTAATTATCAAATTACTTATTATATTATTCATTATCTAATTATAATTTTTGAAGCCTAACTAATTTGTTAGTTATTGTTGAAATTAGAAATTATTTAACTAATACTCATATTAATGATATAATTAATTATTTAAGCTTTTGATTAATTTTTAATTAAATGTCCAAGGTTACTTTTCATCTTCTTTCCGTGCTGCTTCGTTGTTGTTGATTTTCCTGGTCGTCATTTCTTCATGCCTGCTTCGGCTTCTCGTGTTGTGCGTGCTTTGCGTAACGGGAGCTCACCCGCTACTTTGCCTCCTATGAAAGCCTCGGATTGGAAGTCACGAAGGGAGCTCGCTCCCTGCGTAGGTATCCTTTGACTCTTCCTTCCTTCATGATGGGAGCTAGCTTGCTTGCAAGCTCGTAAATCCCATTATCGGTAAATTCTTAAATTCATTAAACCTAGGGATTTAATAAATCCTAAATTTACGTGGTAAATCCTAAATTTATTGAGGACTGAGATTTATAGAGCGTTCGAAAACCGTTTGGCAAGATTTACTGTGAATCTGATGTAAATTCGAGCATAAATCTGATACCAAACGGCCCCTTTAGTTTGGACCGGGTCGTATTTTGGATGCTTTGGTTTAGTCCGGAATAATTTTTTTATTGTTTTTTAAAATAAATTTCTAGCATAAAAATTGTAATTATTTATCTAAAAATTATTGTAGAAAACAATAAAAAAAATTGTCGCAAACAAACAAATGAAGCCTTCTTTTTTCTACTCAAGAAACCTGCAGCCATTTTGGGGACTCTTTGCTTTAAAATTAAAAAATCTACTCTCTCTCTCTTTCTAAAGTATCTAATTTGAAGAATTTCTATGAAAGAGATCTCATCTACTGAGGTATTTTTGTTGGGATTTTGTCATTAATTGCTGAATTTATTTATCATACTTATTTTATCTGTGACCCAATATGATTATTTTGCTTTCTTTGATTTGTTGGACTTTAGATGTTCCTGTCAAGTAATATTTTGTAGTCTCTCTTAGAGATGTTGCTTTTTTTCTAGTGTTGCTAAGATGGTGGTTTCTTTCATCTTTTTGAAGTTGTTTCTCTTAGATGGGGGATATACTCAGTTTAGGGTTTCATGTGTGTCTATGGATCCAATCAACTTCAGAAGTCTTTTTGATGCCTTCGATGGTTTGAGGATATCTTTTTATGGATGATGAATGTCATTGTGCTTATATGATCTTTCATTCCCTTGGATGATCTGCAGATAGGGGTGTCAATATTTGATGCGTTCAAAAATTTTCGGATTATGATCAACTCGTTTGAGAAATGGTTCGGGTTCGGGTAAACCCGTTTGAGAAAGAGGTCGGGTTTGAGATTTTGATCCGTTTGTAAAACCGTGTTGGATTAGGATTGATTCAGAAACCTGAAACCAACCCTAGTTTGACCCAAAATTCTTGCTACCATGCTCCAGCTCTCATCTTGTTAGCCCACCAACGACGAGCGGACTGTACTCCCGCATCTCGGCGGTGATTTACTGGATTTGGTTGAATAAGCACGGGTGGCGGCCTCTTTTGGGTCAGGATTCGAGAAATTAATACCTCGATCATAGTTCGACAGATTTACAAGATTTGGCTGAATAAGTGCTTGAATGTAAGAAACTCCAGTCGACGAATTTACGGGATTTGGTTGAATAAACGAGCAAATGAAAGAAAGCTCCCATTGTCGACGAATTTATGGGATTGGCTATGCCCCTGACGTTTGGTCGGCGGATTTACAGGATTTGGTTGAATAAATGCACAAAAGGTAGAAAGCTTCCGTCGGACCGATTGTCTAGTCGATTGCTTACACGTCGAGTCGGGTTGATCGAACCCGGACCAATCGGGTTTGGGTTGGAAAAAGTGACCTGATTTTCATATTGTATCTGGTCAAAATCTACCAGGTCAAAATAGGGTCGGACTCGAACCTGACCCATGAACACGATTTGACACCCTTATCTATGGAAATCAGGAGGTGCTTTTGAATCATTATTAAAGAAATTTTATGTAATGTTTAGGTGAAATTTTGCTCATTCCAAGACATGTTTTGGAAGCTTTTAGTTGTTTTTCATCTACCCTCTTTTGATCTTGCATGTTTTTGTTTGCAGATCATTTTCTCTTTAAATCACTTTATTTTTTTCTTTAAATCACTTAATACTGAGTTGCAATTTTTATAGTACATTTCATGTAATTATTTTTCATACTTAGGCTTCGTTTGGGACGGCTTTTTTGTTGCTTTTTAAAGCTGAGTTGTAGTACAAATTTTTTAATTTTTGTACTAAAACTCCGTTTTCAGAAGCAATAAAAAAGCCGTCCCAAACAAAGCCTTAATGATAATGGTCTTTACCTCTGATTCCCCCGGAAAAATTAATGGAAATTAATGTGAAATAAATTTAATACATTTGAAAATTTTAATTATTTAATTGATTATAAAAAAGTTTTAAAATTTAGTATTCAAGTTGGAAGTGAGAAAAGGGGAAATTGCTTTGGATAAGTTCTATTAAGTGTATAAATTTTTTTTACAATAAAATATATTAAGAATACAAATATAATTAGTCCATTTATTTACTTTTAAATATTCAGTTCATACATATTATTTTATATCTTCAAATCCAAGGGTCCAATTTTATGAAAAAAATATTCATAAAATTGCTCAAACAGATACTTAATGATCCCAAAAAATTCACTTATATTAATACGTGTCAATTTCTTGATGAATTGTAATTAAATAAGAAACTTCTTATTTTTATATTTACATTTCCCATAAAATTAGGAACAAAAAGTATTATAATTAGAATACAACAAAATTTATAATATGATAAATAGGATTTACAAATTCAACTTATAATAACCCCTGAAAAATTACTTGATTGTTGTTGGTCAAAGCATGTTTTATATAAATTTAGTCATTACACACAATGCCAAATTGGAGTGCTTAGAGCATCTCCAATGGAACGACAAACAACTGTTTGCCATTCTTCCGTCGTTCCAACCGAGCGGCAATTCTTACGCCATTTCATCGCAGATGAACTGTGCGACGCTAATATTCACGTTGCACTGTTTATCTCCGCCATTTTTTGGTCTTTACCGAACTCGCCGAAGAAACACGCGAAAGAACAGAATGATCTTTACGGGGCAAAATGGAATTTCATTGGGGATGAATCACGACATTTTGGAGTGAAAAATGAGATTTTCGATTGGAGATGCCCTAAGTTCTCATACTTCTACGGTGCAGCACCATAGGGGAGAATTTTTTGCACTAAAGATTGAGAAGCCATTGCCACAACACCATTCAACCGGCACAACACCGCTGATTTGTAGCACGACAACACAAGTTCCTCCAATGATGCATTGCTCTTAAAGAGGGGGAAATTATTGGGTTCAGACATCGGACGACGTCCATAGCCTAATGAAAATACACCACATCACCTGCTATTCGGCACTGAGCTCGATGCTGAGCAGTACTGGGTATTGCTCAGCACCGAACTCCGTACTTCATAGTATCGAGTTCAGTATTACTCGGTACTGTGAAGTACAAAACGATAAGTGATTTCATTTTAAAGAGCAGACTTTTGGGAGGGGTTTCCAAGGCAAATTTTTGGGGAGAGTTTGGGAGAGCTATCTTTCCTATTATCTTCTCTGCTTTTCTTTGTAGTGAGTGAGTGTTGTATTTGTGTGTGGTTTATATTAGTAGATAAATCTCATATGTTAAAACCAAATAAATACGTGTCTTAATAGGATTGGATAGGATAGTAAATTGTTATGTAAAAAGCCTATATATAGGCACTGCCTGTACACCGTAAACATTAGAAAATAATATTTCCTTTTCTCATTTATGCTTTGGCTTTACGTTTTCCTTTCTCTGTTTCCTTGAACTTAGTTCAAGAACCGGTAACTTCTTCATGGTATCAGAAGCAGGCGATCAAGAATCACGAAAATGGCGACCACAGCTTCATCTCAAATCGAAGAATGCAAATCACCTGCAACGCAAGATCCACAGATTCTCTCTTCTACCCTAAAATTTGTTGTTTCTAATCTCAAATCCATCGTTCAAATCCAACTTTCACCAGAAAATTACTCTATATGTCGGTCTCAAATCTTAAAAGTTTTTTCTGCAAATGGATTTGCAACCTTTCTTGATTCAAAATTTCCCATACCTTCATGTTCTTTACCTCAAACCGATGGATCCTCTCCATCCTCAAATCCTGATTTCGTCCAGTGGCATCTCGCAGACCAAAACCTTCCGGCCGCTATTTGCTCAACCATTTCCGCCCCAGTTCTTTCATATATGATCCACCTTGATTCAACAGCCGCTATTTGGGATACTCTTACACAACGTTTTCAATCTACCAACCGATCCAAAGTGATTCAACTAAAGAATGAGTTACATCATATTTCTCTTAAAAAACTCCTCCATGACTCAATATCTTGCTGATATCAAATCTTTAGTTGATAGCATTGCATCTGCTGGATCTTCAGTAGATACCGAGGATATCATTTTATACATCCTTAATGGTCTTCCCTCCACATACTAGTCCTTTAAAACGGCCATCCGCACCATGTTAACCCCCATTAGCCTTGACGACTTGTATGCTCTTCTTCTCAGCGAAGAAATCAATCTTGCGTCCGATGCATCTCGGTCTACCTCTATCCCAGATTCGACTACAGCTCTTTATTCTGCTCAAGGTCGGGGTCGACGTAATCGCGGCAAGGGTCCGACTAACTTGTCGAACTCGCAGCGAACCACTCATGCCTCTACCATCTGTCAAATTTGTTTCAAGAAAGGTCATGGAGCTTCTTCTTGCTGGCACAGATCAAACCTGAGTTACCGCAATATGCCAACAGTTCCACAACGGCACTTGCTGCGGGAAATACAAGAAACTCCACAGAATGGTTTCTTGACTCAGGCGCTTCTTCACATCTCACGAACTCCTTCGAAAACCTATCTATGTTTGTTTCGTATCACGGTCAAGATGGAGTAATAATCTGAGATGGCAGCTCAGTTAGCATTGCCAACTCCGGTACAGGTTTGTTATCGCTACCCGATCGTAAGCTCAAACTATCACAATTATTTCACACTCCAAATCTTCATTACAATTTAATATCTATTTCTCAGCTTACTAAAGATAACAACATTTCAATTGTTTTCGATCATAACGGTTTTTCTTTGAAGGACTTGACGACTCAAGAAATGCTTCTTCAAGGACCGTGTAATAACGGTCTGTATCAGCTTCAAACAACCAATAAAGCATCTCCGCTTCATGCCTACTCCACTGCTCGTGCCACAACATTTTCTTGGCACAATAGATTGGGACACCCTAATAATAACATTTTACACTTGATAGCTTCTTCAAATCCTCACTTGAGCATAGATTTTACAAATTCTTGTACTAGATGCAATATTTCTAAAGCACAAAAACTTTCTTTTATGAAGTCTTTAACTCGCAAGAATAATGTTTTAGAACTTATACATTTTGATATTTGGGGTCCTGCGCCTTATGTTTCTATGCAAGGTTTTCAATATTATGTTATTTTTGTTGACGATTGCACGCGATTTACTTGGCTATTTCCTTTAAAGCATAAGTCGGAGGTTGCTCATACATTCTTTAATTTTAAGAATCAAATATACACGTCAAAACAAATTAAGTGCCTTCGCACTGATGGAGGAGGTGAATATCTTAGTCGATCTTTTACTGATTTTTTGAAAGTCAATGGTATTTTACATCAAATTTCGTGTCCGTACACACCAGAACAGAACGGTGTTGCTAAAAAGAAACACCGACATATTATTGAGACCACCAGATCACTTCTTCACACGGCTCACATGCCCTACTCATATTGGCCAGATGTCGTTCTCACGGCAGTCTACCTTATTAATCGTTTGCCTTCTCCAAACACAAAGAATATCTCTCCGTTCGAATTTTTACACAACATCAAACCCGATTATAATGACATTCGCACGTTTGGTTGTGCCTGTTTTCCCCTGTTACCGTCTCATGCTCGTCACAAATTGCAACATAAATCCAAGCAATGTGTGTTTATTGGATATTCTGATACTTACAAAGGGTATAAATGCTTAGATCTCTCTACTAATAATATTGTTATTTCTCGGCATTTGTGTTTTAATGAACAGAAATTTCCTTTCCATGTGAGTGGCTCTGCTAGAACACCACAACATACCAATTTATCACCGACTCTGCTCACTCCATATCCCACCTCAAGCTCTCAGCAGCCCATATCCCCATCCCCTCTAAACAAGTTCCATAAATTATTCAGCAAACTGATTCGCCTGTTTTTAATCAACAACCTGCTGTCCCTTCTATATCACCAGAACCGCAGATTCACCCACATGCTGTTCCTATTCCTCAACGCCACCATATGGTTACTCGCAACTATACAGGATCTTTAAAACCCGTAAATCGTTTGAATCTTCTGCATCGTCAAGTTATTGAGCACGAAAAATCTGCACCAACCACTTATACAGATGTTGTAAAGAATCCAGAATGGCAGAAGGCTATGGCAGACGAATTCCTTGCGCTGCAATAACCGGCCACTTGGAGCTTAGTCCCTCCACCTAACGCTCCGATTCTAGGATGTAAATGGACCTACAGAGTTAAATTACACAATGATGGATCTATCGCCAAACACAAAGCTCGTATCGTCGCATTAGGAAACAATCAAGATTTTAGTTTAAATTACACTGAGACAATCAGTCCAGTGGCAAAATTACCAACCATTCGTATCCTTCTTATAATTGCTTTATCTCATGATTGGCAGGTTCACCAATTAGATGTCGCAAATTCGTTTCTACACGGCAATCTAACAGAGACTATCTATATGAGACAACCAAAAGGCTTTGAAGACTCTATTCATCCAGATTACGTTTGTCACTTACACAAAGCTCACTATGGTCTTAAACAAGCGCCGCGGCAATGATACAATATGTTCACGGACTACTTGCTCTCACTCGGGTTTACAAATAGTAATTCTGATCCTTCTCTATTTTTATTTAACATAAATAATGTTCAGCTATTTTTGTTAATATACATTGACGATATTTTATTTACCGGCAACAGCAATCACACTATGGCCAAGATTCTTGAGCAGCTTAATCTAAAATTCTCCATGAAATTGCTTGGTTCAGCTCACAACTTCCTTGGCATATATATTCAACAGCAAAACAAAGGCTATTTTCTTTCTCAAAAGCAATTTGCCACTTCCATCCTTGATACAGATAATCTTACTAAATGTAACCCGGTTCAAAATCCAAAGTGTACCAAAATACCTACAGATTTTCCGCTGGATACCACTCTAACAGATCCTACTTTATATCGGAGACTTACAGAATCTCTTCAATATCTAATGCTTACCCGCCTGGATATTGCATACAGTCTACTATCTCATGATCCATCACCTCAGCATGCTTTTCTTCTCAAACAACTTCTTCGTTATATAAAAGGTACGTTAAATTTCAATTTACCTATACAAAATCTAACTTTCAGCTTACTACATTTTCAGACGCCGATTGGGCTGGGGATCCAAATTCAAGAAAATCCACATGTAGATACTGCTCTTTCCTAGGAGACACTCTAATATCTTGGACTGTTAAAAAGCAGCACACCGTTGCTCGATCTTCTACCGAATCAGAATATCGAGCCCTAGCAACCCTCACAGCAGACGTCATATGGATACACAAATTACTAGCAGAATTTGGAGTTTCTCAAACACACTCAACGGACATCTACTGCGACAACATGTCAGCTATCGCCTTAGCAAACAATCCGGTGTTCCATGCTCGTACCAAACACATTGAAATATATCAATGATTTGCACGAGATCACATACATAACAAGAACATTCGCATCTTTCCAATCACCACTACGGACCAAATAGCTGATATTATTACAAAGCCTCTTCCAACTATGAGATTTCAAACATTGAGACTCAAACTGACGGTCACCGAGAACCCTTCAGTTTGCGGGGAGGTATTAGTAGATAAATCTCACGCATGATACATTTTGGTTGATCTTCGGACGGCGTTATGCGTCTGATCTTCGCATATAATAATTTCTCCATTGATAGAGGCCTAGTGGAATAAATAGGGAAGCGTGAGCTAAATCCTAAAAATATAGACATATGAATTTTTAGGATTTCGAAATCTTTAAGGAGATGTTGTCCATGCGGTTAAGTTAGTGACTAGCAAAATTAGTCATAACTTAACTAAAATTCACTATAATTCAATGAGCTCAACATAGATGATGAACTATCTGCGCTCTGATTCACAATTGCAAATTCGTAAGCCCAATCTTCATGCACATAATAATCATGTCATTCATAAATTCAAATGTATTATAACATTTGAAAAATCAAGAATAGATTTGTTGGAAAGCAAAATAGATACCCCATGGAAATAATACTTTCTAATCATTATATTATTATGTGACAGCAATGGAACTTACCGCTCTATTCAAAGTTAAGGGGCAACATTTTTACTTGAGATGTTGTCATTCACAAGAGAGATTATTCTGTGCGGACACAAGACACAACTTATCATCCAGAGGCGAATCAGATGCAGCCACATCATCTAGTATAATGGTGGATTTGTAGTCAGTGACCTCGTCGTTAGCGAAGGCGCACATAGAGGAAGGTGGAAGGCAATTTACGAGACTTAATATTTATAATAATTTTAGCTAATTTTAGGTAATATAACTTAGCTAGATCAATGGGTGCCCATGCCCTCAGAGCCCCTACTATAGTGTTCACGACTAATATATTTTAAGAAAGCGCCAATATACTTCTCAATAAAAAAATAAAAAAAAAATATGAATTTATTAATTTAAATAATTTTAATATTCATTTTAACCAAATTTGAATTAGAATATTCTATTTATGGCCAAAAAAATTTCTCTTTTTAGTTCCACCTTTATTGGTCCCAAAGGCCAACAGCCATTGATTCTAAAAGATTCCATTCTTTTCTCCCCCATAATCTCTCAACAAACTCCCCTTTCTCCGCCCCTACTATAGTGTTCTGATTTGATTTTATTAATTTGGATTGAAATTGATTTGAAGTACGCTGAATCGCTTATCTCATGAGGGTTCTATCTCTCCTTCTTCACAATCCGCATTCGTGCGTATTAACTTTTAATTAGTTTTTACTCTCCTTAAAAATAATAATAATTTCTTAATGCTTTGTAAAGTTTTTTTTTTTTTTTTTTTTTTTTTTTTTTTTTTATAAAAATCTCTTAAAAAAAATAAGGATTTAGAGCTGTCCTAAAAAAGGTTTCATATTTAATATAGGTTGAATATAATTAAATGATTTGTTTCTTATAAATTATAAAATAAATAATAGTAAAATTAAAAACAAAAATTAAGGAGTTCTTTAGGATTACCTTTTTTATTTTTTATTTAAAAATTATGTTGTTTTATGTTTTTAGAAATTTTAATTTTTATTTTTGACAAAATTCAAGTAATATTAAAGTGTAAACAAAATAAAATAAAAAATAGTAAATTATCTCAAATAACTTCTAAATTCTTTATTGTGAATTTAAATCAAAGTTTGAACCATAATTTAAAATTGGAGAAAATTTTATATATATTAAATTTACTTTGAGATAAACATAATATATCATTAATCAATTAATATTTATATTATATTTTACTTATAAATTGAAAGAATAAAAAATTCATTCAAATTTTAAAAAATCAAGAAATATTAAAAAATTAATTTAGATGAATTCCAAAGTTTTATTTTATTTCATATCCTTCTCAGGTGGGCCCAAGGATACACAAGGACCGTGAGCGCTTCCCTCCGAACAACATCCTCCTAACCCTCGCCGGCGCCGGCATGCTCTGGCTCGGCTGGACCGGTTTCAACGGCGGCGCTCCGTACGCCGCCAACATAGACGCTTCCGTCGCCATCCTAAACACCCACATATGCACCGCCACCAGCCTCCTCATCTGGCTTTGCCTCGACATCTCCTTCTTCGGCAAACCCTCCGTCATCGGCGCCGTCCAAGGCATGATCACCGGCCTCGTCTCCATAACCCCCGCCGCCGGCCTCGTCCAGTCCAGCTCCGCCCTTCTCATCGGCGTCTTCTCCGGTAGCATTCCTTGGCTCACTATGATGGTTCTCCACAAACGCATTCGCTTTCTGAAAAAGATCGACGACACGCTCGCCATTTTCCACACGCACGGCATCGCGGGCGCACTGGGCGGGCTATTGACGGGCCTTCTGGCCGACCCGAAGCTGACCAAGTTATTTTTTGGGGATGACCCGAAATTCATCGGGCTGGTTTTCGCGTTGAAGGATGGGAGGGTTCGGGCCGGGTTCAGGCAGATGGGCTTGCAGGTGGTGGGGATATTGTTCGTTGCTGCTTGGAATGTGGTGGTGACGACGGCGATATGTCTGGTGATTAGGATGGTGGTGGTGCTGAGGCTGAGAGAGGAAGAGCTGGTGGTGGGTGATGATGCCATACATGGGGAGGATGCCTATGCGGTATGGGGGGATGGAGAGACATATGAGAGGTCTGTTCATGGCCATGGGGGCTTTGATGGGGTTAAGGATGAGGAGATGATGTGATGTGGTGTCATGTGATGTGATTGATGTATGTTGGTTTCGTGAAATTATTCTGTGCGGAGTCCAATCGGGAAGTTCTCATCTGAACTATGAGTGTACATATTATGTACTAATAGTGTGTACATAATTTGAACCAAATAATATACGAAAATTATACTCATTGTACAAAATATGTATACTCATAATTTGGACGTGAGCTTCTCGTCTAAACTCCGCACAGAATAATTTCTCATAAGATAGGAAGTATCTTTAAGCAAATACTGATTTATTTTTTATGTTATTTTATTTATTTAAGGTGTGTAATTAATTTTTTAGAGTTTTGTTTGTGAAGTTTGAAATTTATGATGGTTTTTAAATGAGTATGATAAGTAAAGGAGTGGTTTTTATATATGTCATAAAACTATTATGTATTTGTATTTTTTATAGTTCTTTGTGTAATGTCTTGAAATATAATTTTATAATTCTGGTACTTAGAAAATTAAGGGTATTATTTGCAATATTTTATTTTATTTTATATTTTGTATTATGATTCTTGTATGATATGATGATGGGAGAAAAAAGCTCTTAATCGCTAGGCTAAGCCAAGTTACATCTTAAACATATTTTCTCTCTCAAAATAAAAAAAACCATTAAATCTTCACTAATCAATCATTAGTACAATCTCATTACCATTAATCCTAATAAAACCTCACACTCATGAATACTTAAATCTCATACACTGCCATTCTAATTAACAAAAATACACCCCATCATCACAACCTTAATCAAAACAAGAACAAATGATATCCCAACTAATTGTGTTCCTATATGCATAAAACCAACCCTAACATCCCCATTCTTCACCATATAAATCAACTCAATATATTTCAAGTCAATCCCACAGAGGTACCATGTCAAATTAAGGTTGATGAGCAAAGTCCTGCATGGGGTCCTAATTGGGTACCCATTGGATACCCCGCTTTGTGCGGGCAAGCTTCACCCACCCACGCCTACACATGGTAACTTTCGGGATTTCGTACCCAACCATACCCACTAACTTTCCACACTTCTTGAATGCAATCCACTACAAACTGATGGCCATGAGTCTTGTTGCACTTTACTCTGAATGCAAATTTTTAAGCCGCAAATCAAAATTTATCATGATCGCAATGTAATTCAATGCTACACACTGTCAAATGAGGATTACTGTAATATACGACATGTTGATTAGCAATATAAATCTATTTATCCCCCGATGTTGGATACCCACCCACCCATCCATGAAGCCATAGGCGCGCCCATACCCGGTGGGTGTGAGTATGAGTACCCAATGCAAGGCTCTATTGATGAGAATCCCATTAAAAGCTCATGCAAGTATAACTATGATGATGTGCATGTGGAAAATGTTGAGCGTGTCATCCACTTTCTCAGGCTTTATTTGAGATGACTTTCTTGCTGCTTCTTAAAGTAACCAAACGACACTTGGAACCTTTTGTGGGTCTTCAATGAATTAATAGTGTAATATTATTTTATTTGTATATATTCAGCTGTTAAAAACAGAATGGCAAGAAATAAGAACAGATTGGAGGAAACACTATAAATGAACAAAAGAGATTTACTTGGAAGAAAAAAAAAACAAAAAAGTTTACATTAAAATACAACAAAAATTTATGAATTATAGCCTATGACATTAAACTGTTATATCCACCTTTTTGACATAGGGGCTGTTTGGTTGCCTGAATTAGGAGGGTAAAGTAAAACAAATACATGTATTTACTAAATTTTCCTGTTTGGTTAATTTTGAGCGGAACAAAACAAAAACCTCAAATGTATTAGGCGTGTATTTCCAGAGGCGGATCCCGCGACTTTGAAAGTCGCTCAAAATGAGCGGGTTTGGAATTCTTCGCCTTTTGCCATCCTACGAAGAGCGAAGTCCAACAGCGAGCCGAAGTCGAACAACAACGAAGGAAAGGAAGGAGAGATAGCCGCGTTTGCCTGCAGTTCTGGCCATGTCTCGGAGAAGGATCTCTCCACCCCATTTGCTCTGTTCCTGCCACCGTTTCGCCAGTGAATAAGCCCCCAAATGTTCCATGCCTTGCTCCACCGCCGCGACTTTTTCAAAGGCGGTACCTTTGATTGTTGGTCTCTCAGGCCAGAGTCAAAGCTTTCAGAGCACAGTTCTCTGGAATCTCTTTCATGTTTGCTCCCATGGTAGGAGGAAAGGACCTCATTGGTCTCAAATGACTGCCTCCTAGTCGAGCTAGAGTGGTCCAGGCTACGACGGCGACCGTCATAGTAATCCCTCGTCTGCAATGTTCCTCCTGGAACCACCAAATCCTCCTCCACGGGGATCTCGCCGTCAAATCTCTGAACGACCGCGGTCGGAACATCTTCGACTACGGATAACATCGGATTTCAGGCATCAAAACAAGTGCCTCATATCAAAATTACAGATGCCTACATTATTTTCAACTAAAAAACTGTGTGAGATTATTTTAAAATGGGAACTGACCTAGTCTTCCGGAAATCAAAGCTTGTGCAGCCTGCCTTTGCATGGACCACATTCTTGCCATGAAGACCTCACTGCATTCATTGTTTGTGCCCGGTAGAGTTCTTGTTCTCTTCTTCACAGGCTGATTTGTTCCAACATAAGAATTATCTTTTTTTTCTTCCTTCACTCTCTCATCAAAAGAAAAGCTAACCTTCTCATCGCATGTAGGCCGGGCAAAGAAAGCTACCTCCTTTTCACATGCAGTGTTATCAAAAATCATCACAGAGAATGTTGAACTGCCATTGTACACGAAGAGAAGAAAATCCCCGGCGGCGAGAGCATGGTCTAATGCGAACACTTCCCTTAGTAATAGTAAATTATTTTTTAAAAGTTACTTTTATCATAGTAGTTTTATAGTCATCTTTATTAAAGTTATAGCTGCCTCAAATAGAATAGAAATTTTTTTTGAGGTTTTGATGAAAATACTAAGAGATGGTTGCATGAATATCCATGGTTTCTATCAAATTATTAAAAAAAAAATAACTTTTACTTTACTCTGGATCTTCCTAACCAAACAAGGGAAACAGTTCACCTGTGTTTATTTTGCAGACAACCAAACAATCTCAATGTATTCGGAATACAATACATTTACTTCACACTGCATTTCTTTTTCAGTCAACCAAATAGCCCCATAATGAATGAAAAACAGGTAGTTTGCAAGACTTACGATTGATCGATACCAAACAAGAAATGAATTTGTTTGAGAGAAAGCTGATGGTTTCATTGAGACTCGTAGATTGGTGACTAAGGACAAGTAAGAATGCCCACCAACTAGTCAATAGAAACCTGGTGCAACGGTAGGGGTGTCAAAAATTGACATGACCCGAAAACTCGATTCGAATCCGACCCAAATTTTTCGGGTTAGGGTCACCCGAATTCGAAATGGGTTGATTTTGGGTCCTAATTTTTGACCCGTTTCGAATTAAGGGTCAAGTTTAGGGTTGACTCAAAAACCCGAGAATGACCCGATTTGACCTGAAATCATGTAGTTCGGGCTTATTTATGAGGTTTGGCAGCAGAAACGCATGAAACGGAGAAAGACAGTCATAGCGAGTGAACTCCCATCGTTGCTTCTGATCAAAATGTTGTAACTTCCGATACGACCGGAATGGAATGTCGTCCAAGGAGCAGCGAAGTCGAACAACAACGAAGGGCGACTCCTGCAATCTCTACAGATTAGCAACGACGAAAAAAAAGAAGAAGATAAAAAAGCAAACCATAGACGCCTCCAAGCGCACGAAACAGAGAAAGCTACCTTGACAACGAGCAACCTCCCGTCGTTGCTTCCGATCAAAATGTTGTAACTTCTTATCCGACCAGAAGGGAACATCGTCCAAGGAGCGACTCACGAATCTGGTTAGCACTTGGTGGCTAACCTTGGTGGCTCGGGTTTAGGTTTGAAAATAGGGTTGGGTTCAGGACGGGTTGAATAGTGCCAGGTCAATTTACCCGAATCTGACCCGTGACCCGAATCCGACAGCCCTACCTGATGCTAGTCCTCTTTCTGAATGAGCTGAAAATAATTAGGATGTAGTTTCCTGGAAATAATATATAGCAACAAGCATAAAAGGGAGGCTAGCTCCAACAGTCATAACACCAACCGAAAAAGCAATCACGATGAGATGCACACAATTTAACGAAAATCGACCAACTGGCCAGCTCAATGCGTGGACTAGAGCTAACCAGGCTAAAGTGGGTTGACTCGATAAACTTAGGCTTCGTTTGGGACGACTTTCCTACTACTGATGAATACAGTTTATTGTAAAAAAATAAAAAAATTGTAATAAAAAAATGCTTTAAGAAACAATAAGAAAGTCATCCCAAGCAAAGCCTTATTTTTCTTTTTGGACAGCTTTCTTACGCTTCTTAGAGCGGGGTTAGTAAAAAGAGGCAAAATTTTTCTTTGAACATAAAACAGTTATTTCCATGGAAAAACTCACCTTGTCAGCCGATCCCTTCATCATGAAATGCCATGGGCATGTGCATGAAACCAATTTGACGGCCTGATTGAAATAGAGCTGAGGCCACGTCTCGATTGAGAGGGGAATGTTAGGGGTGTTAAAATCGGGTTGCGGGTCAAATTCGGGTTGAACCCAACACTGACCCGCAACTATTTGACATGACCCGAATCTGACCCATTTTTGAAAATAGGTTGAAAAAAGTAACTTGGACCTGACCCGTCGGGTTGCCGGGTTGACCCGACCCGACTCGAAACGTGTGAATGGGAGAACGACAAACAACAAACTCCCTCTTGTCGTGACGCGTCGTCGTTAATTCACATCTCAACGAACTGATTCCATAAATCCGCCAAAGTAAAAAATAAGGACATGCCGAGAGGGTGTAAACCTTCCTCTCGTGAGCGGAAATGAAGGCTGGAGGGCGTAAATCTGTCGAAGTTGGAAGTCCGAAAGCCGTTTGCTCACTTATTCTGACAAATCCCATAAATCTGCCATCAACCGCAGAAGTTGCGCGAAGGCGAGGCCGAGTCCGAATGCAACGCAGGTTGAGTCTAAATGTGATGTAACTCAAAAAAGGCGAGCGCCGAAGCACGGGCTGAGTTTTTTCCGGTCAAGCCTAGGTTGGTTTCGGGTTTCCGGGTCAACCCGAACCCTATCCGATTTTACAAAAGGGTCAAAATCACGAACCTCAACTCGACCCGTTTCTCAAACGGGTTGACCCTAACCCGGAATTTTCGGGTCGGATTTTTGTGTCGTTACGGGTTGACCCTAACCCGGTATTTTTGGGTCGGATTTTTGTGTCGTGTCAAATATTAGGCTCCAACGGACATTCATGAAGCTAGACCAATAGAGGATAGGCAGTATGCAAAGGGAGGAACAAATGCTTCTAACTGTGAGTTGAGTTGGTTCCAAAGTTAGTTGTGAGCAAATTTAGGGAATGTCTGAAAGCTTCTCCAATCATTCCTTCATTTGTTCATGAGAGGGGGAGAGAGAAGAGAGAGAGAAGAAGAAAATTCCTATCACATAAGACACCAACTCTCTTAGTGGCACAAAATAAACATAGGAGCAATTATATAATAGCACTACAAAAAGTATAAGTAAAAAAAAAAAAATACATGCCCAAAAGAATATGCCGTTTATGACAAATCAATGATCAATAAACCACATGAGGCATGAAAAAATCATTATGAAATGACGGAAAAAAATAGATTAGGAAGTGTTGAAGGATTGTGGGAATCACAAATCAACTGATTTCTATTTTTCTACTTTTCAACGAAAAATAAGAGTGAGGTTAGAGTTTCTATCTTCTTCTAACATTTGTCCTTATTTCTCCTTTAGGTTGAATTCTTACTTTTCTTCATTATGATTAGTTTTTTTGCCTTCTCTTTCAAGGAGTAGACCATCGCAAATGACAAAAATCATACTATAAGTAGAACTCCAAGAACCGACAATCTCATATAGCCTGAAGGGGAGAAATTATTTAAAAGAATACCAAATTGTGAAGTCTTTCTTGAAAGGAAAAAAGAAAAATCTATCATCTTGTGGATCCGCCCATGATTTAAAAATATTATATGTTTCTCTTAACCACAAAAGATATTTAGGATGTCGTCAAACAAACATGCTCAAATGTGAAGAAGCTTTCAATAAACAAATAAGATAACATTCATGTTATTGAGTACTTTAATATAATGAATGTTTATTAGCTTGAACTAGATTATTACTAAAATATAAAAAAGACTTATGTCATAATGTGGTAAATTTCAAGCAAGTTGTAGAAAGAGAAATATTATTTGAGTTTATTGCAAGATTGAATAATATCTTCGATCATGTTCATATCTATTTATAGAGTAAGGCTACCTCAAGGATCGCTTTCGAGATAAACATTAAAGAAAATTAACAAGAGGAATAAGTAAAAATATAACAATAGAGAGGAGGTGAGTTTGGTTGGATGAACCGGTCCAGATAGATCCACCAAGTGTCAACAATCAAAGCTATAAACAAGGTAATAACTCAAATATATAAAATAAATTTCTTTAAATATATGAAAATTCTTAAGTATAGCGCTTTGGCGCTGATCTGGTGTGTGTTGCGGAGTTAAACAATGAACAGTATATATATATCCTTGCCTTACCCCACCGACTCTCTCACTTGATTGTTTGGCCAGGAAGAAATTAAAGAGAGGAAGAACAAAGAGGAAAGAGAGAAAAACCTTTGAATCATATTTGTCAATCATTTATATTACAGATTTTGTTCTATTCATTGTAAGTGACTAATCTCTTACTTATATTTTCAATGATCTTGATTTCTACGAATTTATTTCTTCTAAATTTGTCAAAAATACATTATCTCCTGATTTTATAAGCTTTCATCATGCAAATTTGGATATGTTATAGATTTGATCATTCTGAACGATTTAATATGATTTTATTGCATTTTAAATGAAGTAATGAACGATATCATATACATGATATGATAACTCCACATGATATCCTACTGATTCACAAGATTCATTGATTGAGAGTTTTAAGTGCAAGAGCAAGATACCCTTAAGATAGATTCATTGAATATATGAATGGTGATACCGACACTACTACGAACATTGTACTGATAGTATGACTGACACTAATATTGTTTATTGTCATGAATATTATTTAACATTATTGATCATGATACTAATATTGTTACTGCATTAGTAGTGTTAATTGTTACTGCTACTGTGACTGATGATGTAATTGATTGATATTTAATGAACTATAAAATGATAAATTGATGCAGATAATTAGTATAGATATTAATGCATATATTTCTTTATATGATTTAAAGCATATTGTTCCCTTAAAATGATAAATTGAAGTCGTCTAAATGCTTTCGGAGTTCTTGATTTTCTTCCATAGACTGAAATCATTCTCCTCCTTGAACTTGTCGATCTCAAGTCTTTGTATCGACATGACAAAGAAATCAAGATTTTAAAAATAAAACATCTGTGATTTGCTCCTCAACACATACAGAACCCTTCGGCTAGCTGCTGTGCGGCTTAACAGTTCAAAAAGCCGTTAAATCAGCCACAGCTCCTCCGACGAACTCCTCCGAGCAGCCTTCTCCTGTGCGGTCTCCACGCCTAGCTACTCCAAACACTGTTCCAGCGCCTTCGCACGCCTTACGCCGCCTTCTCGCACCACGTCCACCGCCAGCCCGACTCTAACTGACCTCCGTGTGAAACCACCCCGAGCACTTGCTGACCGTGAGCTCCTCCGGCCCACACAGCCCAGCACGATCACTCCTTTGCGCGTGTCCTGCTCTCGCCAACCTCTAGCCTCCGGCAATCTCCCTCTACATGAACTGTTGCACTTCCAGAGCTTCTTGCTTCATCAGATCTTCTTGGCTATAAGAAACATCTTCTTCCGGACGGTTCTCCGGTGAGGAGAAAAGAAAGAAAGCGAATCAAGAAGAGAAAATGGAATTTTGGGAAGAACCTGATCGGAATGCAAGAAATGGAAGGTGGCTCTGATACCAAATTGTAAACAGTTAATTGCTTGATTAACAGAGCTTAAATCAAGAAGCCATGTTTGGCTTCTTCAGGGGAAAAGAAAAAAGAATGGAAATAAATTTCATGAAGAAAAACAGAGAAAGCTTTTTTAATGTCTCATTCCTAATACAAGCCTAAGGGCTTTTTTTAAAGCAAAACATGGCTACACTAAAAGCCATAAAACAAGTCAAAGAAACTAAAGAACTAAAACAAGAAAGAATCCTAATAAAATCTGGAATAATTCCTAACAAGTGCCGAATGAGAACTTTCCCTTCCGACTCCACACAGAATAATTCAGAATACATCAACCATCCATCACATCATCTCCTCATCCTTAACCCCATCAAACCCCTCAAGTCCATGAACAGACATCTCATAAGTCTTCCCATCCCCCCATACCGCATACGCATCCTCCCCATGTATGACATCATCTCCCACCACCAGCTCCTCCTCCCTCAGCCTCAGCGCCACCACCATCCTAATCACCACACATATCGCCGTCGTCACCACCACATTCCAAGCACCAGCAAACAGTATCCCCACCACCTGCATTCCCATCTGCCTCAACCCGGCCCGAACCCTCCCATCCTTCAACCTGAAAACCAACCCGATGAATTTCGGGTCATCCCCAAAAAACAACTTGGTCAGCTTCAGGTCGGCCAGCAGGCCTGTCAACAGCCCGCCCAGCGCCCATGCGACGCCGTGCGTGTGGAAAATGTCGAGCGTGTCGTCGATCTTTTTCAAAAAGCGAATGCGTTTGTGCAGAACCATCATAGTGAACCAAGGAATGCTGCCGGAGAAGACACCGATGAGGACGGCGGAGCTGGACTGAACGAGGCCGGCGGCGGGGGTTATGGAGACGAGGCCGGTGATCATGCCCTGAACGGCACCGATGACAGAGGGTTTGCCGAAAAAGGAGATGTCGAGGCAGAGCCAGATGAGGAGGCTAGTGGAGGTGCAGATGTTGGTGTTTATGATGGCGACGGAGGCGTCGATGTTGGCGGTGTACGGAGCGCCGGCGAGGGTTAGGAGAATGTTGTTTGGGGGAAAACGCTTGAGGTCTTTGTGTATCCTAAGGCCCACCTGAGAAGGGTTTAGAGTTTAGGGTTTTTTAAATGAATGTAATATATGAATAGTTTGTGCTTAAGATATGAAATAAAATAAGAGTTTGGGATTTAATTACTAAATATAATATAAATATATAAATATATATATATATATATATATATATATATATATATATATATATATATATATATATATATATATATATATATATATATATATATATATATATATATATATATATATATATATATATATATATATATATATATTACATTCATTTAAAAAACCCTAAATCCTAAACCCTTCTCAGGTTGGCCCAAGGATACACGAAGACCGCGAGCGTTCCCCCTCAAACAACTTTCTCCTATCCGTCGGCGCTGGCATGCTCTGGCTCGGCTGGACCGATTTTAACTGAGGCGCTCCTTACGCCGCCAACTTCGTCTCCTCCGTCGCCATCCTAAACACCAACATATGCACCTCCATCAGCCTTCTCATATGGCTCTGCCTCGACATCTCCTTCTTCGGCAAACCCTCCGTCATCGGCGCCGTTCAGGACATGATCGCTGACCTCGTCTCAATAACTCCCGCCGCCGGCCTCGTTCAGTCTAGCTTCGCCGTCCTCATCAGCGTCTTCTCCAGCAGCATTCCTTGGTTCACTATGATGGTTCTGCACAAACGCATTTGCTTTTTGAAAAAGATCGACGACACGTTCGCCATTTTCCACACGCACGGTGTCGCGGGGGCGCTGGGCGGGCTGTTGACGGGCCTGCTGGCCGACCCGAAGCTGACCAAGGGTTTTTTTTTTTGGATGACCCAAAATTCATCGGGCTGGTTTTCGGGTTGAAGGATGGGAGGGTTCGGGCTGGGTTGAGGCAGATGGGAATGCAGGTGGTGGGGATACTGTTTGTTGGTGCTTGGAATGTGGTGGTGACGACGGCGATATGTGTGGTGATTATGATGGTGGTGGCGTTGAGGCTGAGGGAGGAGGAGCTGGTGGTGGGAGATGATGCCATACATGGGGAGGATGCGTATGCAGTATGGGGGATGGGTAGACTTATGAGAGGTCTGTTCATGGGCTTGAGGGGTTTGATGGGATTAAGGATAAGGAGATGATGTGATGGATGGATGGATGGATGGTTGATGTATGTTGAATTATTCCGTGCGGAGTCGGATAGGAAAGTTCTCATTCGGCACTTGTTAGGAATTATTCCTGATTTTTTTTATGATTGTTTCTTGTTTTAGTTCTTTAGTTTCTTTGGCTTGTTTTGTGGCTTTTAGTGTAGCCATGTTTTGCTTTAAATAAAGCCTTTAGGCTTGTATTAGGAATGAGACATTAAAAAAGCTTTCTATGTTTTTCTTCCTGAAATTTATTTCCGTTCTTTTTTTTTTCCCTGAAGAAGTCGAACATGGTTTCTTGATTTAAGCTCTGTTAATCAAGCAATTAACTGTTTACAATTTGGTATCAGAGCCACCTTCCATTCCTTGCATTCCGATCAGGTTCTTCCCAAAATTCTATTTTCTCTTCTTCATTCGCTTTCCTTCTTTTCTCCTCACTGGAGAACCGCCCGGAAGAAGACGTTTCTTGTAGCTAAGAAGATCTGATGAAGCAAGAAGCTCTGGAAGTGCAACACTTCGTGTAGAGGGAGATCGCCGGAGGCTGGAGGTCGGCGAGAGCAGGACACGCGCAAAGGAGTGATCATGTTGGGCTGTGTGAGCCGGAGGAGCTCACGGACAGCAAGTGCACAGGGTGGTTGCACACGGAGGTCAGCCGGAGTCGGGCTGGCGGTGGACGTGGTGCGAGAAGGCGGTGTGAGGCGTGCGAAGGCGCTGGAATAGTGTTTGGAGTGGCTGGGCGCGGAGACCGCACGGGAGAAGGCTGCTCAGGGGAGTTCGCCGGAGGAGCTGTGGCTGATTTAACGATTTTTTGAACCGTTAAGCCGCACAGCAGCTAGCCGAAGGGTTCTGTATGTGTTGAGGAGAAAATCACAGAGGTTTTATTTTTAAAATCTTGATTTCTTTGTCATGTCGATGCAAAGACTTGAGATCGACAAGTTCAAGGGGGAGAATGATTTCAGTATATGGAAGAAAATTAAGAACTCCGAAAGCATTTGGACACTTCAATAAATTGATTCTTGACCTCAGAAATGTGGATGTGAAAATTGACGAAGAAGATCAAGGGATTATACTCCTCAGCTCTCTATCGAAGACGTATGAAAACATAGTTGACACTATGTTGTATGATAAGCAAACTTTGACATTAACAGAGGTTAAGTCCGTTTTAATGTCAAAAGATGTTCAAAGGAAAATTGATCAAAAGGAAGACAAGAATGGCAACATTCTGATCGCTAGAGGAAGATGGAAGATCAGAATCGCGTAGATTCAATAACAACAGGAAGTGTTATCATTGTAATAAAGGACATATTAAGAGGTTTTGTCCAAATTTGTCTCAAGGGGTTGAACCAGAAGTTAGCTTGGCCATAGCCGCAGATTTGGGAGACGGTTGGACAGATTCTGATGTTTTGTAAAATCTGGATTAAGGGAGTGATTGTTAGGAATTATTCCAGATTTTATTAGGATTGTTTCTTGTTTTAGTTCTTTAGTTTCTTTGGCTTGTTTTGTGTCTTTTAGTGTAGGCATGTTTTGTTTTAAATAAAGCCCTTAGGCTTGTATTAGAAATGAGACATTAAAAAAGCTTTCTCTGTTTTTCTTCCTGAAATTTATTTTCGTTCTTTTTTTTTTTCCTGAAGAAGCCGAACATGGCTTCTTGATTTAAGCTATGTTAATCAAGCAATTAACTGTTTACAGCACTCATAATCTGGACGGGAACTTTATGTCAGGATTTTGCATGGAATAATTTCTTGGGAGATAGGGAGTATCTTTAAGCAAATAATGATTTATTTTTTATATTATTTTATTTATTTTATGCGTGTAATTAATTTTTTAGAGTTTTGTTTGTGAAGTTTGGAATTTATGATGGTTTTTAAATGAGTATGTTAAGTAAAGAAGTGGGTTTTATATATATCATAAAACTCTTATGTATTTGTATATTTTATAGTTCTTTGTGTAATGTCTTGAAATATAATTTTATAATTCTGGTACTTAGAAAATTAAGGGTATTATTTGCAAAATTTTATTTTATTTTATATTTTGTATTATGATTCTTGTATGATATGATGATGGGAGAAAAAGCTCTTAATCGCTAGGTTAAGCCAAGTTACATCTTAAACATATTCTCTCTCTCAAAATAAAAAAAACCATTAAATCTTCACTAATCAATCATTAGTATTATCTCATTACCATTAATCCTAATAAAACCTCACACTCATGAATATATATCTCATACACTGCCATTCTAATGCATAAAAACAACCCTAACACCCCCATTCTTCACCATATAAACAACTCAATATATTTCAAATCAACCCTAGAGAGGTAACAAGTCAAATTAGTGTTGATTACATGAGGTCCTGGTCTGATACCCATTAGGTATCCATGCTCTACGCGGGCGAGCTTCGTCCACCCGTAATGACTTTCAGGATGTCGTACCCACTAACTTTCCAAGCTTTTTGAACGCAATCCGCCACAGACTGATGGCCTTGAGTCGGACGGGAAGTTTTCATTCAGACTGTGAGTGTACATACTATGTACAAAATAAATAGTGTGCATATAATTTGAACCAAAGTATGTATGAAAATTATACTCAATGTACACTCATATTCTGGATGGGAACTTTCTGTCTGGATTTTGCTGGGAATAATTTCTTGGGAGATGGGGAGTATCTTTAATGATTTATTTTTTATATTATTTCATTTATTTTATGCGTGTAATTAAATTTTTTAGAATTTTGTTTGTGAAGTTTGGAATTTATGATGGTTTATAAATGAGTATGTTATGTAAAGGAGTGGTTTTTATATATGTCATAAAACTGTTATGTATTTGTATTTTTTTATAGGTCTTTGTGTAATATCTTGAAAAATAATTTTATAATTCTGGTATTTAGAAAATTAAGGGTATTATTTGCAAAATTTTATTTTATTTTACATTTTTTATTATGACTCTTGTATTATTGTTCTAATTTGTCATTTGTATTATGATTCTTGTATGATATGACGAAGGGAGACAAAGCTCTTAACTTCTTGGCTAAGCCAAGTTACATCTTTAACATAAATAATCAAACCATTAAACCTTCACCAATCAATCAATTATATTATCTCATCACCATTAATCCTAATAAAACCTCACACTCATGAGTATATCTTATACACAATACCATTCTAATTACCAAAAATACCCCCATCATCACAACCTTAATCAAAACAAGAACAAAATAAATCCCAACTAATTGTGTTCCTATATGCATAAAACCAACCCTAACACCCCCATTCTTCACCATATAAATCAACTCAATATATTTCAATTCAACCCCAATGAGATACTAAGTCAAATTAGGGTTGATGAGCAAAGCCCAACATGGGGCCCTAGTTGGGTACCACGTTTTGCGCAAACGGGCTCATCCCACCTACACCCACCCATGGTGACTTTCTTACTACTTTTTGAAGTAGGTTTAAAATAAAAAAAAATTAATTTTTGTACTAAAAATTATTTTAAAAAGCAACAAAAACTAATCAATTGAAGCCTGATGCTAGTCCTCTTTCTGAATGAGCTGAAAAGAATTAGGCTGTAGTTCCTTGGAAATAATATATAGCAACAAGCATAAAAGGGTGGCTAGCAACAACACTCATAACACCAACCTGAAAAAGCAATCGCGATGAAATGCACACAATTGAACGAATATCGACGAACTGGACAGCTCAATGCGTGGACTAGAGCCAACCAGGCTAAAGTGGGTTGACCCATAATCAACTTCGATTTCTTTTGGGACGGCTTTCTTACTGTTTCTTAAAGAAACTTTCTAGTGCATCTGTGCAAAAATTAAAATTTTTGTAATAGAAAACTGCTTTAAGCAGCAGTAAAAAAATTGTCCCAAAAGAAATATAAGGCTTCGTTTGAGACTGCTTTCTTACTACTTCTTAAAACAATTTTTTAATTAAAAAATTAAAACTATTGTACTAGTAGTAGGAAAGCCATTCCAAACGAAGCCTAAATAACAGACAAAAACAGTGATGAATGCACGCACAAACCTGCAGGAATCCCCATTCCATCAAACATATACACTATCATTTGGGAAACATCTAGTAGATTCTCTGCCATGTAGGAGCAATACAATCATTGTCATGCACTATTGTATAATGTGATAGATAGGACATTTGGTATATGAAAAGAGAGATTCCGAGATGATTTCCTTTAATGATTTAGGCTAACATTATACTCTCTTGTGTAGTCTTGCACAATCTCATTGGTTACTACCATGGGAATGATATGACTTTAATATATCACAAACTGAAATACATCATAATAGTGATTTGGGTGAAGTTCAAGTCCATGACGAAGACCCAAACTTACATGGAAGAGCTAGAGAGACAATGCAAAGTGACACCTTCAAGCATTCAATCGCAACTAGTTTGTGGGAAGCATATGTAAGTCTTTATCTTATCAAGAAAAATATCATTAATTTCTCAAGCAGAAGTTCTGTCATATTATCCCACTACCAGGCAACAAATCACCGACGCCATTCAACTGGACAACATTTAATGCTTGGAACATCGAGAAGAAAACAATTTTTATTTATTTGCAACTTCCATATATCTTGTTGTCATATTGTTATCGAAATTAAGATTTTTTTTTCTTTTTACTAATTTGATGTATTCGTATGAACTATCATTACTTAAATATAAATCAATTGAATTAAACATCTTAAATCGTGAATTGTGTGCCAATCCCGCAGGATTAATCAAAATTTAAAATACTTATTGCCAAACAGTTTTCACCATTTAAAATGCTCGCGATTTAGTAAATACTAATTAAGAGGAAAATCCTACTAAAGTTAAATCCTAGCTGCATCCAAACGGCCCCTTAGAATTGTGATGTCAAACAATTTTCAGGTTTTAAACCTCTCAGTGTTTACTAAATCTGTATTTACTAAATCCCAATTCCAGCTAAAAGGCCCCTTAAAGACATATATCAAACAACAGCCCTAATAGAAATAATACCTTCAAACTTCATAACAGTAATAAGAGTTTTACAACCAGATATCAAAAAAATTCAAGAAACCAGAATCAACAAAGTAAAACATTAAACTAAAGGCTAATCAGAACCTCAAGTATATCATCAACACAGATAAAAAGCAAGGCACATACAGGAAATAACAAGTAGAAGTCAACAAAAGCAAACCCTCATCCCGCGCTCCCTAATTTACTATGATCTCAGCCTTAATCCTACCTCTTGAGCTTCTCGATGCGCTCGCTGAGCTGGTCGATATGAACAACGAGCCTGGTCACGGCCAACAGGAGCCAGTTGAGAAGCAAAGCGCAGGCAATGAGAATCCCATTGCGCTGGCTCTTCATTATCGACTTCTGGTGCCGAAGATACTCCATCGCCGTGCATTCGTGCTCATTGTCGCAGATCGGACGCGTCTCGTACTTCCAATATATGTCCAACAACAAGAAGAGACAGAACGGAACCACCGAGAAATCGGCTTCAGCGCGCTCCGCGTCACAGCGACAAGCCCCGGCCGGAGTCGGCCGAGTCCTGGAAGCATGAGGAGGAGAAGCATGGCTGCCTCGGCGTCGGCGGCACAGCCTAGGACGATCCATTCAAGCGCCATTAACAGTAGATCGAAGCTCAATCGCCATGATAGATTTCTTCGGTGGAAACCCTAACCCTAGTTCCTTGTTATGTATCGAAGGATTGCAGAGCTTCGGTGCTTTCGTGTGTGTGTGTGTGTGGGGGGGGGGGGGGGGGGGGGGCGAAAGACAAAGGGACGCGTGCCATATTGTATTCAATGTGGCGGCTCTTTGAAAATTTAGAGGTTGATTAGGATTTAATCAAGGTTTTGAAAACCGAACCGGACAATGAACCGGAAGAAGGAGAAGTTCACGGTTCGACCGGTCCGGGGTTGAACCGGATGACGTAATAAATAATAAAATTATTAAAAACTATAAAAAGAACAATAAATTTTCCTACAATAACATCATTCCACATTCCATTATTATATTAAACTAATCAAAGAACATAAATATTGCATCAATTCAATTTATAAAGCATAAAAAATAACACAATATAAACATGGTAACAAGTTCATAAATAAGTAAATAACTCAACAAACGAGAAATTTTCGAGAAATGCGTACCTTTTGTTGCGCTCTATTGTGTGTAGGGTATTGAGAAATGCAAATCATCTTCAGTTCTCTTTCTCTAAAATATATAACTGTTAAAAAATAAAATGAATAAATTTTATAGACTTATAGTTTCTAATTTTCTATCTCCATTTAGACTTGAAAGTTGAAACACAAAAAATATGAAAAAAAAAGAGTTAAATCTTACGTTAGGCCTACTGATGTTCAATGGCAATCTTAAGATAACGAAAAAGAAGAGCAAGAACACAATACAAGAATAACAACAACATCAAGCCTTAATCTCACAGTGAAACTTCGTAATATTTGGAGTAATTTAGATTTCAAAGAGAGAAAAAAAGGTTCGTTTGAAAGTTGAAACTTGAAACGCAACAAATGTAAAAAAAAAGTGAAATCTCACGGTAAGCCGGTGGCTGGGAGGGTCTGAGGACTTCGCCGGCGGATGGGATGGTCGGAGGAGTGCGCCTTCCTCCGGCAGATGGGCGTTTCGGTCCTTCCCGATCTTCTTGCTTCTGCTCCAGTCGTTACTCGTCGAGCGAATATCCAGCAGCCGAATAGAGAATGGATTTTAGGGTACCGACCGCGACATTATACTTCCCAGAAATGATTTCGCGCGTTTGATCATATTTGGACGGCTGAGATTTGTCATGCTTATAACCGTCCGGTTCTTCAAAACCCGGCCGGTTTAGCGGCTCACCGGTTCAACCGGGTTCCAGACCGGTTTTTGGCCGGTTTCATTTCCAGCCAGTTTTTTCTGCTGGCCGGACCGGTTCGAGGTTAAATCGGCCGGTCCGGTCCGGTTTGGTTTTGAAAACGTTGGGATTTATGTAAGAGCCCGTTTGATTACTTTAATTCAAAAATATTTTATATTTTAATACATATTGGATAGGGCTAGCAATTATTTTTTTAATAAATTAAATTAAATTATAATTTTTATAAATAATATGGATTATTAATATCTTGTAATAATTATTAAAAATAAATAAAAATGAATATATTGCAAATGAACTGCATTGAACTTAATAGAGTTAATTTGGATTGGTGGGTAGTGTTGGGTCTGATTCAAAGTGAATTTGCTTGATCCAAACTAGGCCAATCTATGACATGGGTCTAAATTTTTTTATCAAAACCAGACTTAACTTGAAACCACCTAATATAAATCCAACCATTTTGACCCATTAATAATGTGATTCGTGCATTTTTTAAAAAATATTAACACGATCTATTTAACCTAAATATACAAACCTTTAACAAAAAAAAAAAAATATCTGTTTACCAAGGGGTGTCAATATTTGACACGACACGAAAACCCTACCCGGAAAATTCGGGTTGAACCCGACTCGATATCAAAATGGGTCGGGTTCGGGTTCTAGAAATTGACCCGCTTAAAAAACAGGTCGAGTTCGGGTTGACCCGACGGGTTGTCGGGTCAACCCGCGAACCCTTTTAATTCAAAAAAATTCAAATCCCGCGTCTGCCAGCTGCCCGCCCGCGCTGCCCGCCACGCTTTCCGCCCACGCTGCCCGCGCCCACTGCCTGCCCGCGCTGCCCCCGCGCCCGCTGCCCAGCTCGTTGTGCACCCCCGCCAGCGCCCACGCCCACGCCCGCGCCGCTCGCCTCCACCCACGTTGTCCGCCTGCCGCCGTTCCTGCGCCGGCTGAACCCAAAATCGGGTCGGGTCGGGTCAACCAGGCAACCCGTCGGGTCGGGTCCGGGTTCGAATTTCAGACCCGTTTGTCTACCCAGGTCGGGTTAGGGTCAACCCGTTTGAACCTGAGTCAGTTCCGGGTTCGACCCGAACCCGACCTATGACCCGAAATTGACACCCTTATGTTTACCCAAACTCAATATGTTAAACACTAACACAAATGATTCTCATATCAATTTAAAGTAAATATATAGTTTTTGCACAACCTGAAGTTGATGTAAAATGAATTGAGCCAAGATTTCAAATTCAAACCCAACCAAAATAATAATTTTATCAACCCGAATCTAAATTAGGTTGTAGACATCCTTCCATGAGATACGACTCTATCAACCTACCAACTGTTGTCATCAAACTATCTCCTGGCCAACATCACATCACCCAACCAACATCATTGAATCACTACTTGACCTTCATCATTGAAACACTACTCAATCGTTATCAACAGATCACTTTCCGACTTCCTTCATCTAACTACCACCAGCCAACATTATTAGATCACAATCTGCTCAAGTATAATCCTATGGCTACCGTCCTCTAACCTCCATTGCTTATACATGATCATTCGAACCATCATCAACGGACCACAGTTCTTTTGACCACCATCACCTAACTACAATCCTTTAACCATTATTGTATAGCTATGGACCTCCAACTAATGTCGCCTCCAACCATCATTGCCTAAATACAATTCTCTGATCATCATCATCTGACTACAATTCTCAGACATCTATCGCCCAACTGTGGTCCTTTTAAAAATTATCCCCTATCTATAATCCTCTAACACCATCGCTTAACTATGATTCTCTGATAATTGTTGCCTGATTATAATCGTCTAACCATTATCGCACCTAAAATGCACCAAAAACCAAGGTTATGAAAACTGAACCGGTCCACGAACCGGAAGAGGGAGAGGTTCACGGTTCGACAGGTCAAATCGGGGTCGAACCGGATGACGTAATAAAATTATTTGATTTATTTTAAAAATAATAAATTAAAAAATAACCTTGTTGGGTCCTGGAGTATTCACGGCGGTAGAGAAATATATAGTTTAACGTCTTAGCATTGTACGAAGATCCAGCACACACACACAGATAAAAAAGAGAGGGTGCATCGATCATAAGAGACACCAGAGTTTTTACGTGAAAACCCATAAAAAGGGGGTAAACCACGGGGTCTGGCCCAGTTTGAATGAATCCACTAGTATTTGCAGTCGATTACAAATGAGGCCCTTCTTAGGGAGAAGGATTTGGCTTCATGATACAAATATACATCATATAGAGCGCATTTTATAGTGGGAGTTACAATAATCAATATAGATGTGTTTGTTTGGTCGGCACGGTCATAGTCGATAGGATAGAGGCCGAAAAAATCGTTGTCTGATGATGGAGGTCGGAAGGGCCATAGTAGGCCACAGAGGTCTGAAAGATCATAATCCATAGTATACTGGGGTCTGAAAGACCGTTGTCTAGTGATGGAGGTCGGAAGGACCGTAGTAGGCGACGAAGGTCTGAAGGATCGTAGTCGGCATGAGACTGGGTCTAAAAGATCGTTGTCTGATGATGGAGGTCGAAATGATCATATTAGGCGATGAAGATCTGAAGGACCGTAGTCCGCAGGAGACTGAGGTCTGAAAGACCATTATTCGGTGATGGAGGTTGGAAGGACCATAGTAGGTGATGAAGCTCTGAAGGACCGTAGTCGGCAAGAGATTGGGGTTTGAAAGATCTTTGTATGGGGATGGAGGTCGGAATGACCATAGTAAGCAACGAAGGTCTGAAGGATCGTAGTCGACAGGAGACTGGGGTCTGAAAGACCGTTGTCTGGTGATGGAGGTCGGAAGGACCATAGTAGGCGACGGAGGT
Organism: Dendrobium huoshanense; assembly: GCA_016618105.1. Classification (NCBI taxonomy): domain Eukaryota; kingdom Viridiplantae; phylum Streptophyta; class Magnoliopsida; order Asparagales; family Orchidaceae; genus Dendrobium; species Dendrobium huoshanense. Next base: position 897,369 of record CM028342.1, on the reverse strand, counting down.
CGGAAGGACCGTAGTCGGTAGGAAACCGGAGTCAGAAAGACCGTTGTCTGTTGATGGAGGTCGGAAGGACCATAGTAGGCTACGGAGGTCATAATGATCATAGTCGGTAGGAGACCGGTGTTAGAAAGATCGTTGTAGTAGGGTGGTACTCTGGTAGAACTCTGGGTGTCAGGTAGTGCCCATCAAAAGTCCAGGCCTCAGGTGGTGTCCTGGTTGAGCGTGGCTGTTCGGCGGAGGTGAGGGCCTAAAATGGTGGTCCGATGGAGCAATAGCGTCAGGCGGTGGTCTGGTGGAGGTGAGGGCCTCAAGTGGTGGTTCGGCGGAGCAACGACGTCAGGCAATGGTCCGGCGAGACTCCGGTGGTGGTCCGGCGAGGCTCCGACGGTGGTCCGGTGAGGCTCCATCGGTGGTCCGACGAGGGTGAGGGCCTCAAGTGATGGTCTGGCGAAGCTCCTGCGGTGGTCGAGGAGGAGCTTCTTCCTTCTCTTATCTTCTTCTCTTCTTGCTTGGGTCCCTCTTCAAGAGAAATGATGGGTCTATTTATAGATTTTCTGGAGTGGCATGGCCCGTAAATAGGTGGGAGATCAAGGGTAAATGGGGAGTGGTTGGATGTACGGCCGATATTGAACCCCTTGATCATGGACCGTTCGTCAGGCATTTGGAGGCTTTAATAATTTTGGAATTCAGCAATCTTGGGCTCGTTGGATTCGTCTCGCCGAGCCGATTGATTCGACTATAAGCTTGTTATGTTTGGAAACAGTTTCGTAATTCAAACAGTGGTACGAATCTTTCAACAGAGCTTCAGGTCTTTGATTTGGACTCATTTGAGCTCAGATTGAGCCAAATTTGGTGTCGTTGGGTTCGTATTTCCGAGACGCTCAGTTTGACTATAAGTTTGCTGAAATCAGAGTTTGAATGATCTCGGATTTAATTTTTGAAGTTTCTGACTCGATCAAGATAACTTTTGGAGGACGTATAAAACCTAAATAAATAAATGCTAAAAAAATTAAATAACTGAAGTCATCCCCTAAGTGATTCAATTTTTGGCTTTTGCTTGCCCAAAATGGCAAAAAAAAAAAACAGGTGTAAATGTTTAGTTTTCTCATTTAGTTTTGTGCTGATGATGTTTTGATATTTAACAAAACTTCTATTCCTAATGTTAAAAAATTAAATGATATTTTGGATTATTTCTCTCTTTGTTAATCATAATAAAAGTTTAGCTGTTTTTTCTAAAAATACTCTGGAGGCAAATAGCTTTTGCTAGCTTTTGAATATTTCTAAAGCTCAAAGTAATATGAAATATTTGTGCATAATTATATTTATATATACTAAAAGCCTTATTACTTCTGATTTTTATCCTTTGCTGAATAAAATCACTTATTTACTTGTTGGTTTGAAGGCTAAGAGTCTTATGATAATGAGCAAAAGTAATTTTTTCATGTTTCAAATTCATATGTTTTAATTTTAATAGATCCTTTGTAGGATAATGAGTTCTAGTGGAGCAGGAATTGGTTCTGATGATGGTCCATCAGAAATTAATATTGAAGATAACAAACCTTTATGGGTTATGTTACAAAAATAGGCAAAACATAAGAAGGGGGAGACAATATTGCATTCAAATGCAATTTTTGTAATGCATCATACAAAGGATCATATTATAGAGTGAAAGCTCATTTGTTGAAGATTAGTGGTCATGGAATCAAAGTTTGCCCGAAGATAAGCTCATCACAAATGGCTGAATTACAAAGAAAAATCAGTGAAGCTAAGCAAAGGAGTAAAAAAGAGCTTCCAAAACATATTCCACTTCCAAGCACTCATGCTTCCTATCCTTCATCATCTTCTTCAATTAGATGTGATGACAGTACTGTAAACAAAGGACCTTTTCGAATGGAGGGATTTGAACAAAAAAAAAAAGAAAACATGTTGTAGATAGTGTTTTGGAGAAAGCATTTAATTTACAAATGAGAGAACAACTAGACGGGGAAATAGCTAGAATATTTTACTCAGCTGGACTTCCTTTTAACCTAGCAAGGAATCCACATTACAAAAATGCCTTTACATATGCATGCAATAACAATCTTGCAGGATACGTGCCACCAGGATATAATGTCATTAGAACGAAGTTGTTGCAAAGAGAGAGGGACAATATTGAGAAGTTGCTCGAGCCTACTAGAGGAGTTTGGAAGGAAAAATGAGTTACTTTGGTTTGTGATGGGTGGACAGATCCACAAAGAAGACCACTTATCAACTTCATGACTGTAACAGAGAGTTATCATATGTTTATCAAAGCTGTAAACTGTGAAGGACAATACAAGGATAAGTTCTTCATTTCTAATTTAATCAAAGAAGTTATCATGATGGTGGGGCCTTCAAACATCATTCAGGTCATTACTGATAATGCACCTGTTTGTAGAGCTGCAGGTCTACTTGTAGAGCAAGCATATCCTCATATTTTCTAGACACCATGTGTTGTGCATACGCTTAATCTTGCTTTGAAGAATATTTGTGCAGCTAAGAATACCGAGGCAAATGAAATCACCTATAATGAATGTCATTGGATCACAGTGATTGCTGGATATGCAATTGTAATGTTGGCTCAAGAAAAATGGCACGAGTGCACGAATCCCGCTTTGCAGCTGTAGGATTCCATTTCCCTTAAGTCAGATTGAAATTAACCAGATTTCCCCTGAGGGTAGTGTCAGGGTTTATAGATCTGGGGTTCTTACTTCCTATGAGCGCAAGCACTCATAGTTAATTACCCCTCTTACTATGTAAGAGAGAACTCTCGATTAAGGATGAATAATTTTTAGATATTTTTAGTCTCAATAGTGGGGGAAATGGAGGTAAACCCGATCAAGATCCCATGGTTCCGTCATCCCCGGTATACCATAGATTTCAGTCTACCAACACTAACAATCATTGACTGCAGTATCCAGGGAATCTGATTAGCAGCCATGGGTTGCCTCCTCTCAGGGATCCCGAATAGACTGAAGTGGTTAGGTGTGGATTTTAGCTCGAATTTGATTTGAGTTGGGGCTTATTACTTCCTTAGAAGTTGCCCGTTAATTTGCTTAGTTTGGGGCTTACGGCTCCAATTAGGAGTTGCTCGGATATATTGTTTAGTTTGGGGCTTATGGCTCCAATTAGGAGTTGCCCGGAAAATTTCAGTTGGATAGGTCTTATGACTTCCTTAGAAGTTGCCTAACGGTGGGTCTTATGACATAGCCCTGTAAACTAAGTGGCCCGAGTTGTGGGGCTTACAACCTAGTCCTTTAGGCTAGGATGCCCAAGAATTTTAATTGTTTGGGTAGGACTTATAGCTTCCCTTAGGAAGTAGCCTGAAAAGCGGGTCTTACAACTTAATCGTTTTAGACTAAGATGCCCAAAAGCTTGAATTTCGCTTGAATTGGATTTGGATTAGGTCTTAGTGCTTCCTTAGAAGTTGCCTAATTATGGGTATTACAACCTAGCACTTTAAGCTAAGTGGCCCGAGTTGTGGGTCTTACAACCTAGTCCTTTAAACTAGGATGCCCATTTGAGGGGTCTAGGGCTATATTATCTCCTAAACGTTTCCCTCAGAGGTCGGACTTACGGCTTCTATTAGAAGTGGTCGGGGATTTTAATTGGGATTTAGGAGTTATGTCAATTTTACCTAAAACTTTCCCCTAAGATCGGGCTTACTGCTTTCCTACGAAAGTTGCCGGGTAGCGGGTCTTACAACCAAGTCCTTATAAACAAGGCTGCCCATATGATTTAAATTTAGATTGGGATTTATAACTTTTGTAGAAAGTAACCCAAGTATTGGGACTTATAGCTTTCGTAGAAAGTAGCCCGTTAGTGGGTCTTACAACCTGATCCTTATAAATCAGGCTGCCCAAGAATTTTAATTATTTGGGTAGGACTTATGGCTTCCCTTAGGAAGTAGCCTGAAAAGCGGGTCTTACAACTTAATCGTTTAGACTAAGATGCCCATAGGTTTAAATTTTGATTGTTTGAGTGAACAGTAGTTGTTTTAAACTAGACCATCGTGGTTTTCAATTGGTTATTTACTAGTAGTTGTACTTACTAGCTTGGTCAATTGTCGTTGTGACACTATTGTTCCTTTGCTATAGTAATTTTCCTTACTATTTTAGTAGATTACTTTTCTGTATTACTATACTGATAGTTTACTACAACATTCTTTTCTTTAGCATTAAATTTTATGTTGATTTAATTATAATGCTAAATGAATTTAATTTATTTGTTGCAGGAGCTCATACAGGAGAGACTTTGGAGAACTCGGAGATTCTGTTGTTCTGTTGGAGAGCTTCAACTATTGTTGCAGGGAGCTTTATATAAAATTTGGAGAACAAAGTATTTTTGAATTGGAAAGTTTGAAAGTTATTATGTTTGGAGAGTTTGAAAACTTTTGGTTACGTTGGAGAGTCTTGAGTTTGAAAGCTATGTTGTTTGAGTAGAGTTATTATTGGAGAGTTCGTTGTTTGTAAAGTTTGTTTGAATTTGTTGTTGGAGAGCTTGTGCATATATTAGATTAATGAAAATATTATTTTTCTTGCAACATGTTGTTGACCTCGTTTTTCGTCCGAATAGCCTCGAGGAGCTTCGATTAATTTAACTGAGCCTCGTCGAGTTTAATTCGAGCTCGAATCGGCTTGACTTAAGCTGGATTCGACCCGACTACGCTTGATTAGCTTTGATTGATTTGTTTTGACCGCGTCGAGCTTAAATTGATCGAAATTACTGTCGATTTTAAGCTCAATTTCGTACGATTAGTTCTTCTGAGTCGGCTCGAGCCAAAATCGACTCGAATCAAGTCAAAATTTGGACCCGAGTCTAAATTAATCTTAGCCGATTTGATCCGATCCAGCTCGGTTTAATCCCATTAAAATCCACTCTACTTTCTAAATAATTTGAATCTATTTTCTAGATCCGGTAATTGCTTCGACGGTTGTGATCAAACGAGATCATCGTTTCAGCCGGAATCTCGCTTCGCAGGCGATTTTCTGTGTCTCGGGCAGACATCGAGCAGCGAGCGAAGTTTTTTTTAGAAAATTTTCGGAAGCTGGAGCAGGGGACGACGTTTGGCGGGCTTCCATTCTCGGCAGAGGGTTTCGTTTTACTCGGAATGAAGATCCTCTCGCTGGGCATTGCTCCCCAACTCTCTGAATCCCGATCTCACACTCCTCTCACGCACGGTCTCTCCCTCTTTCTCTGTTTGTTCGCCCCGAGCCTCCCCCCCTCCTGCTCTCGTTTTTTTCCACCCAGCAACCCGAAGCCTCACAGCAGCCCGACGCCTCCCTTGGACCGATTCCGAACCCAGCAACCCCAGCTAGGTCGGACGCTCCGTCTCCAGCCGCCCGTTCCTCTGAAGTCGCGAACTCCAGATCAGGCCGAGAGATTCCTGCCCGACGGCAGCTCTGCCGAATCCAGTGCTAGGACCGACTTCCTCTCTCCCCTTTACAGGTGAGTGTTCTGCCCTCCTTCTTCTTCTCCTTCTCTCTATTTCTTCTTCCTTCCTCTTCATTTTCATTCTTCCTTCCTCCCCTTCTTCTTCCTCCCTTCTCTATTTCTTCTCCTTATTCAACTTATGCTTCTTCATCAATGTGAGGTTGAAATGGTTGATTTTCTGTTGGGAATAGCTTGATAAGGTGTTCAATATCTAATGGTGATTTGAGCATTAAGTGAAGCTCTAGTGCTTTTAAAATACCAAGATTGTCGTGAATGGTTTTGTGTGTGCAAGAATGAGCAATTAACATGTCAAATTTACTCTTGATTCATGCTTTATCCCCTCTTTAATTTTAGGTGTGAATGATTTGGGATCATGAAGGTTCATGTTGGTCTTATATCAAATAATGCACATTAGGTATTTGGTGAAATGCCTTTAAGAGAAAATTGTGATATCTTGATTGGCGATTCATGAAATTTTGAGTTTGGCATGAGAAGCTATCTAACCAAATGTCATGTAACCATATTTAGATGTAAAGTTTCACATAATTCCCATGAGTTTGGATATGTTTATGCTTATGAAATCTCTTTGTTGTAGTATTTAAAACCCTTTTAACTAGTAATATTGATAACAAATTTTGATGAATTCCAAGTAGCTTTCATGATGATTGTGCTATTTGGAGAAGTCTACATGCCATCCTCTTTTTTTTTCTACAAGTATTCATGTGTTGCAAGAAAAGAAGTCTTGGCCCCCTTCATTGTGAGATGAATTTATGGCTTATCAGAGAAGTTATATGTTTAATATATACCAAAACATAGTGATGTATTTATGTGTGAAATGTCTTTTAAAAACATATGGTTTGTTCTCCAGAATGAGGATCTATCCCATGCATTATCAAGGTACTTCATGGTACATATTTGCGCTAATATTCGCCTATAGTTTGATGTATTTAGTGGATGCTATTTAATTCAATAGTCGCATTCTCTCATGACCTATAATGAGTTGATGGTTCATCACTTATGATTTCGTGATTAGGTTGCCTCATTACAAAGTTTAGAGAGATGATATTGAGTAGTCATCTTTTTGTATTTTACCATAGGTGATCATTCGTTACGAATTATGTTATTCTCTTTATTCATCGTGCCGGTATGTGTGGAAAGATGAAGTGTATGTCAAATACCAAGTGTGCTAATCTCTTGGATCCATAAATTTCATATGCTTGACTACTTGGGTTAAAAACGCTAAAGTCATATTTTAGAAACACATACACTTACAATATCACATGTTTTAGATTTGTTTGGAAAAATAGTCTTGCTAGCATAAGATAAGTTTCACATAGCTTATGTCAAAAGACTTTGAATTCTTTTGTATGGAATTAGTGCTTACTAGAACATTCTTTCTCTTACTTTCATTTGGCTTTGAAGTTGGTTAAGAAGCCATCATGAGTTTTTCTAGTTTCACAACTTATATCATGGGAAGCACGTTTAGTTGCAAGGTTGTTGGATAGCGGGATATCTCTATGCTTATGCGAAGCACGTTTCTCCTTCACTTGTTAGATATTTATGCGAAAGACATGATCGATTTTGAGAGTTTTCTCACTGTTTTCATACGATAACACCTCTAACACTTGGGTGAGTCTTTTATGGCTATTCTATGGAGAATTCCTGCAGCTTTTATGAGATTCTTTTCACTGTTTTGGCAAGAAATAAGTGCAGATTTTGGATATATTATTGCTGTTTTTATATAGGAATTCCTATGGCGTTTGGGTAGATTTGTTATCGCTTTGTCGTGAACTTCCTACAGCTTTTGGTAGAGCTTTTCCCACTGTTTTGACAAGAAACAAGTGCAGAATTTGAGGTTTTATTGCTGTTTTACATAAAAAAAAATCCTACGATATTTGGGTGAAGTTTTCATCATTCATTTGCGAAGTTTCCTGCAGCTTTTGTAGCCTTTTTCTACTGTTTTTGTAAGGGAAAAAGTGCAGATTTCGGACATATTATGGCTGTTTTTGTGTAAGAATCATTATGGAGTTTGGGTAAGTCTTGCATTGTCTTGTTGTAAGAATTCCTGCAGTTTTTGTGTAAGTTTTTCTTGCTGATTTTGTAAAAAAAAAAAAGAGTGTATGTTTTGGAAGCTTTATTGCCGTCTCTTTGCCCAAGGATCTTTTGTCATGAGAACTTGTCTTGTATAAAAGTATCTTGGAAGTATTTGAGGTGATAAAAGTTATATGTGATGAATTGGATAACATGTTGGAAACGACTTCCTAATGCGAAAGACCTATTCATGCTAGTTATATGAATGTGTTGGAAGGGTTATACATTTGGCTTGACTTGTCATAATATTTACTTGATGCAAACTAAAAGGTGGATGAGCAATAGGTTCTTTTAGCCTCCTTTATAGAATTGGAAGATAGATGTTATAACTTCTTTTCTGTTTTGTCTCATTGAATCTTTTAAATCATCATGGCATTAGTGAATTCTCCATTAAGCTTTATCTTTAAACAAAATGGAATTATGTTTGTTTTGGGAATGGAAAGCTATCACATACATGACGAAATATTTCATTAGGAGATTTTATGCATGCTTATATTTGTATCATTCCATTTGCACTCGATTTGATAGTGTCGTTATATAAGTTTTATTGGAGAGCCTTCATGTACGCTTATATTATAGCTTGTGAGATGATTTAGTGTATGTTTTTTTTTGTAATTCCGTTTGCAATTTTCAAGAGCAACTATCTATATCTCCATAGGTTTCTTTAATGTGTTGTGAGTTGAAAGTTTGCTTAGCTAAGAAGAATTTACTGGAGAATGTATTTATGCACCGTTTTATTTATATTTGCAAAAATAGAATAAAGTTTCTTTATATACCTTCTTATGAAATTAAGTTGTGTTTTTCATCCATAATTTTGTTAGATATTGAGGTTGTTTATTCGCTGTTATTAACTAATATCATTTGAGTCTCTTTTGAAGAGTCTTGTAAGTTGTTTTAATGTTTGAAGAGTTTTATGAGATAGTTCTCCTTGCTTTTACTGAAGTTTTCCTAGGAGTCGCTTTATGTCGCCGATTTAGAGAAATTATTATTTTTTTGATCAAAAGAAGTATTGTTTTGCTTTGTTTGGAGTAGTTTTTATTAGCGGCTTTGAACTTATTTTAAAGGGTTTTATATGATGAATTTAGTGAAAGTTTTACAACGAGGAGTTTTATAAGACTATCTTGTTGTAAAGCTTTATATTTTCATACCCCACTCCAAATGAAATGAGGTGCTTGATTATGGGTTGTCGGGTAGAATTTTTGTGTCAAAACAAAATGAAAAGAAAGAGTTTTTTTTTTAGTAGATAACTTTTGGGAAATTTTGTAGTAGCTCGTGTAGAAATTCTTGCAAGTTATTTTGAGATCTATGATTTTATAGCTGAATGTGTGTAGAAGGACCTCTTAGTGTCTTTTGGGGAAGTAGTTAGTGCTCTCATATTGGAAAGAAAATCTTTTGGTGGTTATTGCTAAAGATAAATTTTGAGGTTTAGACTTTAAGAAGTTTTATGTTAGATTCTCTTAGAGCCTCTTTCTATAGGATGGATTTTGGAGTTCAAGGTGTTAGGGAACTTTAGGTTGGAAAGTCTTTAGTGTTCTTTTGGGAGTAAGATAGTTCTTAGTATTTGAATTAGATTCCTTTAGTGTTAGTTTCTAAAAAAAAATATAAAGTTTTGGGATAAAATATAAAGCAAGATGAATCTAGTTGTAAGTCTAGTTTTTAGAGGTCTTTTCCCCTTAGTTGTTGTAGGATTTGGTTTAGTGTGTCATGGGTAGGTTGTCAAACGTATCAAGTGCCTCGTTTGGAGTGGGAACAGCAAAGGGCATTGTTGATATAATAGGATGCACTTGACTTCTACGAAGTGTGTCCAATAACAACAATGCCTACATTCCTTTTATTTCTAATTTTTATTCTTTTCTTTCTACTTTTTTTTTTGCTACTTATTATAGTAATTATGTTCGTAGATCCCTAAGCTTATTAATACACGTACGAAAATCCTAAGGGTTAGAAAACAAAACTTCATTTCGTTTCCTACAACTTTAGTGACACTTAAGAACAAAAATTAAGGACCGAGTCTTAGATAACATAGACTTAGGATGCATGCTCCCTATAGGATAGAGACATCGAAACATAAACTTAGTGACACGTTCTCCTAGGTTTAGTTCTCTTTAATCCACTAATAATCAACAACCGATTCTAATCTAATTCTAAATCTATTAAAACACTTAATTCTTAATCAAGTTATTATTAACATTTATAATTATTAAACTTCAAGTCTAAAACATGAACTTAAACTAATTCTAACTAATATAATAATTAATCCTTAACCAATCTAAAATCTAAAAGATGTAGATTTATTAGGGATTAAATTACAAATTAAGATTCATTAGGATAAAAGACTCCTAAAAGATCAAACTTAGAGTAATCTTTTAAAATCAATCAACAAACCCCTTAATACATAACAACCGCTCCAAAAGTGAAGTTTATTGGATGGACTACTCCGGGCTGCGGGGCTAAGTGTCCTAAGGAGGCTGGTTCCTCGAGCCTGGTGGCACAACGCCACGAATGAATCTAATGGAGCGTCAAAATATAAAATTAATTTTTCTAATTGGCTTAATTCAAACCTTGATAATAAATCATTTAATATACCTTTTCTTTTAATTTACAACCAATAAAATAATCAATCAAATAATAAGAAAATATATCTCTAAAATTAATCCTAAATTATTAATATTTCAACTTCAATTAAAGTCTCCCTTTTTGCCTTCTAACAAATCAAATACAAACAATTCTAACTAAATCATCCTACATAGGATCTATCCAAAACTGCACAGCCTACACACACCTTAGACTTGTTTGGTTAGGACAAGACCTTTAGCTCTAGGCTAGGCTTGCATTTTCTCTTGTTATTCAATGCTTGTTATATATACATGTTCTATAAATGCAATTATTAAATTTCTTGTTAGTTATATTTAATTTCCTATTAATTATATTTTTGTTATTTACCTGCATTTCTTTTCTGAACGGCATCTACGCTCATATATATTTTTTTGTTATCTTTTCTTACGAGGTACATCGGAGCTTGATGATCAGGAATCAAATGGGACAATTTGCTTAAGAACTTTTGAGTGGCCGCGTCACAATCAGGGAGTATTTGCTTATAAGCTTGTAAGTGGCAGCGCCACAATCAGGTATGATCTCTACAACTTGTAAAGCAATTTTCTTTTAATTATATATCGAAACTGTTACACTCCACACACAAATTGTTAATAGATATTCTAGCATGTGTAGGTAGCCAGCCATAGGGTAGTGCACTAGCGAAGCTTTGGCCCTATAGGTCAAAGCTTGCCCCCTTCTGTGAGCCCTAGAGACCATTAGGGTCATTTAGGCCTGTAGAGTAGGCCACCTATTATGCCGGTTGGCATCGTTGTTTTCCCACACGAAGTGGGCATCGTTGTTTTTCTGCTAGGACTTTGGCCTTTTCCGGTTTTGGGTACGATACCCCTCCCCCCTTTTTTTTCTTTCTTTCTGTGAGCCTTAGAGACCATTAGGGTCATTTAGGCCTGTAGAGTAGGCCACCTACTTGTGCCATTCGGCACCGTTGTTTTCCCACACGAAGTGGGCATGACTATGATGATTCTCTGTGCGGTATCTTGCCTGAAGGATACCCTTAGGGTGTGTTTATTTCTTTTCTGTACTCTGGATGTCATGCATATGTTCTTATACACTTTTCTCCACAATGCACCTTACATGCATGCATTGCATTAGTGGACCTAAGGACATTTCTTATTTATGCATCTTTTCATGCATCATACAACGATAGGTCTATTCGTCTGCATATTGTAGAGTCCTTGATTTAAGTCTTTTTGAACTGCAAATCCTTGATTCCTTAGGATAGACCCTTCCCATCTGCATACATATAGGACGGTTGGCTGTGCTTAGGATTTTAGCTGGCTTCCTTTTTCAGGCAAGGAATAAGTCCAGATTGCATTAGCTAGGTCGTAGGTGTTAATATCGTATGTACGATGTTACATCTTCTATAGATTTAGGGTCTAAAGGTGAGGGGTACGAGTGTACTTCTATACACCTTAATGGTAGGTGAGTTCTCCATTCTTTCGGAGGCTATAAATCCTGTCCATCTGCGTTATACAGATGACGCCACTTCCTTCTTTCTCTCGTGCTTGCTTGAGATGCGTTGTCTCTCTTTTTTTTCTCTTGTCTCCACTTCCTCGGACCGGCCGAATGATGATTGAACCGTGCGTGATTGATCGAGCCAAATTGGGACCTTCTTCCCTTTGATTAGGAAAGCCTAGAAACCCCTTTGCACTAAACCCATTCGGAGAAGATAATCTAACATCCTTAATCGAGAGTTTTCCTAAGTCAAGGCTTAGGATGTAATTAACTACGGGGGCTTGCGCCCGTAGGAAACCGATCCCCACAATCAAATAAACCCTATTCGAGGCTGATGCATCGAATGGGGGAAATCTCGTGAATTTAGGGTTATAGATATTATTATCCATCGAGGTGCGTAGGTGAAAACCCGCTATCCTCCATGGCTAATCGTATCTATAACTCCATCTGCTCTTCCATCGGCCTGCTTGTGCCGAGTGTAAAGGCATACGACCATTTTGTCCTACGGGATAGTGTGATCGTACCCTTTGCATTCGAACCACACGAGCGGAACCCTTTCGGAGACCCACAGATTTCTGGCGACCACGGTGGGACAGGTTTCTCTCTCCATCTTTGGATGTTAAATTATCTTCTTTTGTGTGCACTCCGGGTTTAGTGCTCCTTAGATTAGGTTCGTCCTACTCTTAGATAGGGACCTTTTCTTAGTTAGGTTCCCTTCTTGGCTAGGCTTTCCCCTAGCTTTGGTTCCTTTCTTTCTGGCCTTTTATGCTATTTTATGTCTTATAAATTCTTTTCTTCCTGTCGGGTTTTGTGTTCACTCGACTCTCTCACTCTGAGATCGTCGAGTGGACCCCGGCACCTTCCTACCTTTCGTAGGTATTTGATACCTAAGGGTGGATTAGTTGTTGATTGTAGCTCAGACGAGGAAGGAGACTTCCAACGTCAGACTACTAGCAAGCAACTCATTCCCCATCAGATGTGTGGATTTAGAGTCGAGGATTCCTATCAAAAATCTTATGACACTTCTTCCACTGGTGTTGGTTGTTCGCTACAGACTAGCGAACCCTCCTACCTCCTATAAATATCACTCTATATCTGTATTCCTTGAAAGGATCCTTTTTACTTTTCGGGCAGTCTGTGTGGCCACGACGATTTGTCCTCTACCACACGATGTTCGCTTCGAAGAGTATAAGGCTATCTTCAAAGGGGATACGCTAATATGTCGTAGGGATATTTGTACTTCTGTTTGTGCACACAAATCATATTGATGCCAGCACATAAAACCTTTGATTTTGTCCCTCCTTTGTGAAAGATTGTTCTACCCAGTTTCGCTTGTCACCTAAAGCGTGGTCTGGGATACCAAAACCAATAAGTCAAACCTCCATTTCTAGAGGTGATACTGGGTCCATGCCCACCTACGCTAGTCAGGTGTGGAGATGTTGATTCACTATCCCTATTTAAATTTCTTTCTTCTATCAGTCATGATTCGAGAGTTGTTCTTTTACCAGTTTCGCTTGTCACCCCAAGCGTGTCTGGGATACCAAAATCAATAATTTCAAATCTACTTTCTATAGGTGATATTGGGTCCATACCCACCTGTGTCAGTCAGGTGTGGTTATGTTGATCCAATGTCCCTAACTCAAATATACTTTCTTTAGGTGATACTGGGTCCATACCAACCTATGTTAGTCAGGTGTGGTTATGTTGATCCAATGTCCCTAATTCAAATCTATTTTCCATAGGTGATATTGAGTCCATGCCCACTTGTATTAGTCAGGTGTGGTTATGTTGATCCAATGTCCCTATATAAGTTTCCTTCTCTTATCGGTCGTGATACGATAGTTGTTCGTTTCCTGTCACTTGTATGTATCCCTATGTATAGACATAACTCCAAAGGATCTCTTCTACTTTTCGACAGTCCGTGGCCACGACGATTTGTCCTCTACCACGTGATGTTCGTCATATAAAGTATGAGATTATCCTTAGTAGTTGTATGTAAATACGCCGTAGGGGTGTTTGTACTCGCACTCGTGCCCACCAATCTCTTCGGTGTTGTAGCATGAAAACTTCTTTTCAGTCCCCTTCGAGGGTTGACTTTCTCCAATTTCACTTGTCACTTTCAAGTGTGGTCTGGGATACCAAAACTACTAATTCAAATATCTATGGAATGTGATACTGGGTCCATCCTTGATCTATATTAGTTAAATATAGTGATGTTGATCCATTGTCACTATGTGAATTTTTCTACAAATTCTGTTGTAACAATTGTGCTCCCCAGTTCATTCATATGAGTTGAATGTGGCATGGGTCACCAAAGCCAATGTCTCATTTCTTTACAAATCATATTTATAATCTTTCTTTCTCCCCAGTTTTATTCATGTGGCGAATATGGCCTGGGTTATCAAAGCCAACAATATATTCCTCTTTGATGTTCCAGTTATTAGAAGATATTTCATACTAGGGGTAATTCATGGATATGGTAAACATTCCCTCTACCGTGAGTTATTTTCGACAGTGTGGAAAATACTTAATCTATAACTGTGAATATGATATGAAAACAAATGGAATATAATGTTAAAAGAGAGGGAAGCTCTCAGTTGAGTAGAATCGGTTGTCACAAGTGGAACCCGGTTCTATACTCCAAGAGCCCAAAGTCCCTCCAAATTCTCTTCTTTGTCTCTCTTTAAAGCATTTTGATGATTGCTTAGGAGATGACTATGTTTCAATTTCTTCTATTATGATTATTCACTTATAATGGAGATGTTTTCCCTTACCTATGATGTGGTACATCTTGCTCTAGATGTTAACATCAGTTCCTAGTGGATTTTTGATCTTCTAGTAGAAAGTCAATCCACTACCTCCTTTAGTGACATGATTCCTCGTGGAGGTTTTGTCCCTAGCTGCAAGAGCAGTTTCTTTGAATGTATAAATGCTGATTATGCTTCTCACAGGGTCCCAACAGTTAGTATGGGTGTTACCACTGTGATCCCTTTTTCAATCACTGATATTCGATTTGATAAATGTTATTTTTAGTGGCAAATGTGTTCCCTCGCCACTTCAACTTGATCTTTTAATACGGCGTTACTCTTTCTACTCGATCGTTTATATGTTCCTCTATTTAGAGAGATATATGTCGATCGTTCATCTCATGTCGTCGTATATGATTTCAATTTATCTAGGAAATTCTACTTGTATTTGGATTACTCATGGCCACGACGATTTGTCCTCTACCATGTGGTAACTAAAGTATAAGTTTGAGATTTCTTGGATGATGGATTACTTCTTTGGCTTTCTCACAGCACCGCGCATATGAGCGTTGGTTGGTTGTGGAGCTCTGGCCTCTTTTCATCGTCGCGGCATATGCGCCCGACGATATTAGAGTGTTGCTCTTTCCTCTTTTCATCGTCGCGGCATATGCGCCCGGCGGTATTAGAGTGTACTTCTCCTCTTCTGATCGTCGCGGCATATGCGCCCGGCGGTAGTAGAGTATACTTTTCCTCTTCTGATCGTCGCGGCATATGCGCCCGGCGGTATTAGAGTGTTTTCTTTCCTCTTCTGATCGTCGCGGCATATGCGCCCGGCGGTATTAGAGTGTTTTCTTTCCTCTTCTGATCGTCGCGGCATATGCGCCCGGCGGTAGTAGAGTGTGTTCTTTCCTCTTCTGATCGTCGCGGCATATGCGCCCGGCGGTATTAGAGTGTTTTCTTTTCTCTTTTTATCGTCGCGGCATATGCGCCCGACGATATTAGAGTGGTGTTCTTTCCTCTTCTTATCGCCGCGGCATATGCGCCCGACGATATTAGAGTGTAGAATTCCCTTTGCTGGTTGAGAGAGCCCGACAGAGTCCCTGGGAGGCATTCCTCACCACCCCTTCCTCTTTTTATCGTCGCGGCATATGCGCCCGGCGGTATTAGAGCGTTTTCCTTCCTCTATTTATCGTCGCGGCATATGCGCCCGGCGGTATTAGAGTGTTTTCTTTCCTCTTCTGATCGTCGCGGCATATGCGCCCGGCGGTAGTAGAGTGTTCTTTCCTCTTCTGATCGTCGCGGCATATGCGCCCGGCGGTATTAGAGTGTTTTCTTTACTCTTTTTATCGTCGCGGCATATGCGCCCGACGATATTAGAGTGGTGTTCTTTCCTCTTCTTATCGTCGCGGCATATGCGCCCGACGGTATTAGAGTGTAGAGTTCACTTTTGCTGGTTGAGAGAGCCCGACAGAGTCCCTGGGAGGCATTCCTCACCACCCCTTCCTCTTTTTATCGTCGCGGCATATGCGCCCGGCGGTATTAGAGCGTTTTCCTTCCTCTATTTATCGTCGCGGCATATGCGCCCGGCGGTATTAGAGTGTTTTCTTTCCTCTTCTGATCGTCGCGGCATATGCGCCCGGCGGTAGTAGAGTGTTCTTTCCTCTTCTGATCGTCGCGGCATATGCGCCCGGCGGTATTAGAGTGTTTTCTTTACTCTTTTTATCGTCGCGGCATATGCGCCCGATGATATTAGAGTGGTGTTCTTTCCTCTTTTTATCGCCGCGGCATATGCGCCCGACGATATTAGAGTGTAGAGTTCCCTTTGCTGGTTGAGAGAGCCCGACAGAGTCCCTGGGAGGCATTCCTCACCACCCCTTCCTCTTTTTATCGTCGCGGCATATGCGCCCGGCGGTATTAGAGCGTTTTCCTTCCTCTATTTATCGTCGCGGCATATGCGCCCGGCGGTATTAGAGTGTTTTCTTTCCTCTTCTGATCGTCGCGGCATATGCGCCCGGCGGTATTAGAGTGTTCTCTTTCCTCTTTTTATCGTCGTGGCATATGCGCACGAGGATATTAGAGTGTTCTTTCCTCTTCGTATCACTTTGGCATATGCGCCAGTGATAGTAGAGTGTACTTTTCCTCTTCTTATCGCCGCGGCATATGCGCCGGACGATATTAGAGTGTTCTTTTCTCTTTATATCACCTTGGCATATGCGCCAGGTGGTAGTAGAATGTTTCTTATCCTCTCCTTATCGCCTCGATAGCTGTGCCAGGTGATAGTAGAGTGTTTCTTGTCCTCTCCTTATCGCCTTGGCAGCTGCGCCATGTGGTAGTTGAGTGTTCCTTTGGTAATCATGATCTTTGATATGATTGTTGTTTTTAGTGGCAAGTGTGTCCCCTCGCCACTTTTGTCACTCTTTCCTTAATATGATATTATCCTTTATACTCGATTGTTTGTATGTTCCTCTTCTTAGAGAGATATACATCAGCTGATTACTCCATGTTATATATGATTTCATTTTACCTAAAGAGATTTTACTTGTATTTTGGTTACTCATGGCCACGACGATTTGTCCTCTACCATGTGGTAACTAAGATATAAGACTAAGATTTCTTAGATGATGAATTACTTACCTCTCTATTTTTCTCACATCGCCGCGCTCGTGTGCGTTGGGGGATTGTTGAGTTTTCACTTTGTTCTACTGACAGACCTATGGTCGGGTAGAGACTTCGCTGTTTCGGGGCCTATGGCCGAGCGGAGGTGTTTCCTTTCTTTCCCCTTCACCGACGGACCTATGGTCGGGTGATTGTTGAGCTTACCTTTATTCTGCCGACAGACCTATGGTCGGGTAGAGACTTTGCTGTTTCGGGGCCTATGGCCGAGCAAAGGTGGATCTTTCCTCTTCATTCTATCGCCAGACCCATGGCCGGATAGATGTTGAGCTTCCCGTTTTGTCCCATCGACAGACTTATGGTCGGGTGGACATCGGGCTTTTGGTTGGTTACCCGACAGAGTCCCTGGGGGGTACACTTCACCACCTCTTCATTCCCCCTGTTTCCTTTTTACCTGTTAGGGGGTTGTTGAGTTTTCGCTTTATCTTACCGACAGACCTATGGTCGGGTAGGAACCTTGCTGTTTCGGGGCCTATGGCCGAGCAAGGGTGCTTTCCTCTTCACCGACAGACCTATGGTCGGGTGACTGTTCCTCTACCGACAGACCTATGGTCGGGTAGGGACCTTGCTGTTTCGGGGCCTATGGCCGAGCAAGGAAGTTTCTTTTCTTTTTCACCGGCAGACCGATGGTCGGGTGACCTTTCTTCTACCGACAGACCTATGGTCGGGTAGGAACCTCGCTGTTTTGGGGCCTATGGCCGAGCGAGGATGTTTCTTCATCTCTTCACCGCCAGACCTATGGTCGGGTGACTGTTCTTCTACCGACAGACCTATGGTCGGGTAGGAATCTCGCTGTTTCGGGGCCTATGGCCGAGCGAGACTGCTTCTTTTCCTTTTCACCGGTAGACCTATGGTCGGGTGACTGCTTTTCTACTGACAGACCTATGGTCGGGTAGAAACCTTGCTGTTTTGGGGCCTATGGCCGAGCAAGGGTGTTCTCTTTTCCTCTTCACCAACAGACCGATGGTCGGGTGATCGTTGATCTTATTTTCACTCACCCTCTGACTTGTGTTTAGATGATTGTTGAATTCCCTTCTCCTCGCATCATATTAGACATGTGCTTTGGATGACCGTTGAATTCCATCTGGTTCTTTGTGAGCTTGTTTCAATTATACTCATGTGAACATGAGACTTCTCTTCTCCTATTCTGCCACTTTGGTTGGGCAGATAGTTGAGCTGTTTTTTTTTTACTCTCACTTGTTGATCTAGTTCTACTTCTTGACCCTAGGGTTGTATCTTCCTAGAGTTAGGAAGGTCAACGCCAACATATACGGTTCACTTGTTGTTCTCCGCATATGTTGGGGGTCCGTTTGTTGACCTCGTTTTTCGTCCGAATAGCCTCGAGGAGCTTCGATTAATTTAACTGAGCCTCGTCGAGTTTAATTCGAGCTCGAATCGGCTTGACTTAAGCTGGATTCGACCCGACTACGCTTGATTAGCTTTGATTGATTTGTTTTGACCGCGTCGAGCTTAAATTGATCGAAATTACTGTCGATTTTAAGCTCAATTTCGTACGATTAGTTCTTCTGAGTCGGCTCGAGCCAAAATCGACTCGAATCAAGTCAAAATTTGGACCCGAGTCTAAATTAATCTTAGCCGATTTGATCCGATCCAGCTCGGTTTAATCCCATTAAAATCCACTCTACTTTCTAAATAATTTGAATCTATTTTCTAGATCCGGTAATTGCTTCGACGGTTGTGATCAAACGAGATCATCGTTTCAGCCGGAATCTCGCTTCGCAGGCGATTTTCTGTGTCTCGGGCAGACATCGAGCAGCGAGCGAAGTTTTTTTTAGAAAATTTTCGGAAGCTGGAGCAGGGGACGACGTTTGGCGGGCTTCC
Source organism: Dendrobium huoshanense (assembly GCA_016618105.1). NCBI lineage: Eukaryota > Viridiplantae > Streptophyta > Magnoliopsida > Asparagales > Orchidaceae > Dendrobium > Dendrobium huoshanense. Next base: position 878,500 of record CM028342.1, on the reverse strand, counting down.
ATTCTCGGCAGAGGGTTTCGTTTTACTCGGAATGAAGATCCTCTCGCTGGGCATTGCTCCCCAACTCTCTGAATCCCGATCTCACACTCCTCTCACGCACGGTCTCTCCCTCTTTCTCTGTTTGTTCGCCCCGAGCCTCCCCCCCTCCTGCTCTCGTTTTTTTCCACCCAGCAACCCGAAGCCTCACAGCAGCCCGACGCCTCCCTTGGACCGATTCCGAACCCAGCAACCCCAGCTAGGTCGGACGCTCCGTCTCCAGCCGCCCGTTCCTCTGAAGTCGCGAACTCCAGATCAGGCCGAGAGATTCCTGCCCGACGGCAGCTCTGCCGAATCCAGTGCTAGGACCGACTTCCTCTCTCCCCTTTACAGGTGAGTGTTCTGCCCTCCTTCTTCTTCTCCTTCTCTCTATTTCTTCTTCCTTCCTCTTCATTTTCATTCTTCCTTCCTCCCCTTCTTCTTCCTCCCTTCTCTATTTCTTCTCCTTATTCAACTTATGCTTCTTCATCAATGTGAGGTTGAAATGGTTGATTTTCTGTTGGGAATAGCTTGATAAGGTGTTCAATATCTAATGGTGATTTGAGCATTAAGTGAAGCTCTAGTGCTTTTAAAATACCAAGATTGTCGTGAATGGTTTTGTGTGTGCAAGAATGAGCAATTAACATGTCAAATTTACTCTTGATTCATGCTTTATCCCCTCTTTAATTTTAGGTGTGAATGATTTGGGATCATGAAGGTTCATGTTGGTCTTATATCAAATAATGCACATTAGGTATTTGGTGAAATGCCTTTAAGAGAAAATTGTGATATCTTGATTGGCGATTCATGAAATTTTGAGTTTGGCATGAGAAGCTATCTAACCAAATGTCATGTAACCATATTTAGATGTAAAGTTTCACATAATTCCCATGAGTTTGGATATGTTTATGCTTATGAAATCTCTTTGTTGTAGTATTTAAAACCCTTTTAACTAGTAATATTGATAACAAATTTTGATGAATTCCAAGTAGCTTTCATGATGATTGTGCTATTTGGAGAAGTCTACATGCCATCCTCTTTTTTTTTTCTACAAGTATTCATGTGTTGCAAGAAAAGAAGTCTTGGCCCCCTTCATTGTGAGATGAATTTATGGCTTATCAGAGAAGTTATATGTTTAATATATACCAAAACATAGTGATGTATTTATGTGTGAAATGTCTTTTAAAAACATATGGTTTGTTCTCCAGAATGAGGATCTATCCCATGCATTATCAAGGTACTTCATGGTACATATTTGCGCTAATATTCGCCTATAGTTTGATGTATTTAGTGGATGCTATTTAATTCAATAGTCGCATTCTCTCATGACCTATAATGAGTTGATGGTTCATCACTTATGATTTCGTGATTAGGTTGCCTCATTACAAAGTTTAGAGAGATGATATTGAGTAGTCATCTTTTTGTATTTTACCATAGGTGATCATTCGTTACGAATTATGTTATTCTCTTTATTCATCGTGCCGGTATGTGTGGAAAGATGAAGTGTATGTCAAATACCAAGTGTGCTAATCTCTTGGATCCATAAATTTCATATGCTTGACTACTTGGGTTAAAAACGCTAAAGTCATATTTTAGAAACACATACACTTACAATATCACATGTTTTAGATTTGTTTGGAAAAATAGTCTTGCTAGCATAAGATAAGTTTCACATAGCTTATGTCAAAAGACTTTGAATTCTTTTGTATGGAATTAGTGCTTACTAGAACATTCTTTCTCTTACTTTCATTTGGCTTTGAAGTTGGTTAAGAAGCCATCATGAGTTTTTCTAGTTTCACAACTTATATCATGGGAAGCACGTTTAGTTGCAAGGTTGTTGGATAGCGGGATATCTCTATGCTTATGCGAAGCACGTTTCTCCTTCACTTGTTAGATATTTATGCGAAAGACATGATCGATTTTGAGAGTTTTCTCACTGTTTTCATACGATAACACCTCTAACACTTGGGTGAGTCTTTTATGGCTATTCTATGGAGAATTCCTGCAGCTTTTATGAGATTCTTTTCACTGTTTTGGCAAGAAATAAGTGCAGATTTTGGATATATTATTGCTGTTTTTATATAGGAATTCCTATGGCGTTTGGGTAGATTTGTTATCGCTTTGTCGTGAACTTCCTACAGCTTTTGGTAGAGCTTTTCCCACTGTTTTGACAAGAAACAAGTGCAGAATTTGAGGTTTTATTGCTGTTTTACATAAAAAAAAATCCTACGATATTTGGGTGAAGTTTTCATCATTCATTTGCGAAGTTTCCTGCAGCTTTTGTAGCCTTTTTCTACTGTTTTTGTAAGGGAAAAAGTGCAGATTTCGGACATATTATGGCTGTTTTTGTGTAAGAATCATTATGGAGTTTGGGTAAGTCTTGCATTGTCTTGTTGTAAGAATTCCTGCAGTTTTTGTGTAAGTTTTTCTTGCTGATTTTGTAAAAAAAAAAAAGAGTGTATGTTTTGGAAGCTTTATTGCCGTCTCTTTGCCCAAGGATCTTTTGTCATGAGAACTTGTCTTGTATAAAAGTATCTTGGAAGTATTTGAGGTGATAAAAGTTATATGTGATGAATTGGATAACATGTTGGAAACGACTTCCTAATGCGAAAGACCTATTCATGCTAGTTATATGAATGTGTTGGAAGGGTTATACATTTGGCTTGACTTGTCATAATATTTACTTGATGCAAACTAAAAGGTGGATGAGCAATAGGTTCTTTTAGCCTCCTTTATAGAATTGGAAGATAGATGTTATAACTTCTTTTCTGTTTTGTCTCATTGAATCTTTTAAATCATCATGGCATTAGTGAATTCTCCATTAAGCTTTATCTTTAAACAAAATGGAATTATGTTTGTTTTGGGAATGGAAAGCTATCACATACATGACGAAATATTTCATTAGGAGATTTTATGCATGCTTATATTTGTATCATTCCATTTGCACTCGATTTGATAGTGTCGTTATATAAGTTTATTGGAGAGCCTTCATGTACGCTTATATTATAGCTTGTGAGATGATTTAGTGTATGTTTTTTTTTGTAATTCCGTTTGCAATTTTCAAGAGCAACTATCTATATCTCCATAGGTTTCTTTAATGTGTTGTGAGTTGAAAGTTTGCTTAGCTAAGAAGAATTTACTGGAGAATGTATTTATGCACCGTTTTATTTATATTTGCAAAAAATAGAATAAAGTTTCTTTATATACCTTCTTATGAAATTAAGTTGTGTTTTTCATCCATAATTTTGTTAGATATTGAGGTTGTTTATTCGCTGTTATTAACTAATATCATTTGAGTCTCTTTTGAAGAGTCTTGTAAGTTGTTTTAATGTTTGAAGAGTTTTATGAGATAGTTCTCCTTGCTTTTACTGAAGTTTTCCTAGGAGTCGCTTTATGTCGCCGATTTAGAGAAATTATTATTTTTTTGATCAAAAGAAGTATTGTTTTGCTTTGTTTGGAGTAGTTTATTAGCGGCTTTGAACTTATTTTAAAGGGTTTTATATGATGAATTTAGTGAAAGTTTTACAACGAGGAGTTTTATAAGACTATCTTGTTGTAAAGCTTTATATTTTCATACCCCACTCCAAATGAAATGAGGTGCTTGATTATGGGTTGTCGGGTAGAATTTTTGTGTCAAAACAAAATGAAAAGAAAGAGTTTTTTTTTTTAGTAGATAACTTTTGGGAAATTTTGTAGTAGCTCGTGTAGAAATTCTTGCAAGTTATTTTGAGATCTATGATTTTATAGCTGAATGTGTGTAGAAGGACCTCTTAGTGTCTTTTGGGGAAGTAGTTAGTGCTCTCATATTGGAATGAAAATCTTTTGGTGGTTATTGCTAAAGATAAATTTTGAGGTTTAGACTTTAAGAAGTTTTATGTTAGATTCTCTTAGAGCCTCTTTCTATAGGATGGATTTTGGAGTTCAAGGTGTTAGGGAACTTTAGGTTGGAAAGTCTTTAGTGTTCTTTTGGGAGTAAGATAGTTCTTAGTTATTTGAATTAGATTCCTTTAGTGTTAGTTTCTAAAAAAAAATATAAAGTTTTGGGATAAAATATAAAGCAAGATGAATCTAGTTGTAAGTCTAGTTTTTAGAGGTCTTTTCCCCTTAGTTGTTGTAGGATTTGGTTTAGTGTGTCATGGGTAGGTTTGTCAAACGTATCAAGTGCCTCGTTTGGAGTGGGAACAGCAAAGGGCATTGTTGATATAATAGGATGCACTTGACTTCTACGAAGTGTGTCCAATAACAACAATGCCTACATTCCTTTTATTTCTAATTTTTATTCTTTTTCTTTCTACTTTTTTTTTTGCTACTTATTATAGTAATTATGTTCGTAGATCCCTAAGCTTATTAATACACGTACGAAAATCCTAAGGGTTAGAAAACAAAACTTCATTTCGTTTCCTACAACTTTAGTGACACTTAAGGACAAAAATTAAGGACCGAGTCTTAGATAACATAGACTTAGGATGCATGCTCCCTATAGGATAGAGACATCGAAACATAAACTTAGTGACACGTTCTCCTAGGTTTAGTTCTCTTTAATCCACTAATAATCAACCAACCGATTCTAATCTAATTCTAAAATCTATTAAAACACTTAATTCTTAATCAAGTTATTATTAACATTTATAATTATTAAACTTCAAGTCTAAAACATGAACTTAAACTAATTCTAACTAATATAATAATTAATCCTTAACCAATCTAAAATCTAAAAGATGTAGATTTTATTAGGGATTAAATTACAAATTAAGATTCATTAGGATAAAAGACTCCTAAAAGATCAAACTTAGAGTAATCTTTTAAAATCAATCAACAAACCCCTTAATACATAACAACCGCTCCAAAAGTGAAGTTTATTGGATGGACTACTCCGGGCTGCGGGGCTAAGTGTCCTAAGGAGGCTGGTTCCTCGAGCCTGGTGGCACAACGCCACGAATGAATCTAATGGAGCGTCAAAATATAAAATTAATTTTTCTAATTGGCTTAATTCAAACCTTGATAATAAATCATTTAATATACCTTTTCTTTTAATTTACAACCAATAAAATAATCAATCAAATAATAAGAAAATATATCTCTAAAATTAATCCTAAATTATTAATATTTCAACTTCAATTAAAGTCTCCCTTTTTGCCTTCTAACAAATCAAATACAAACAATTCTAACTAAATCATCCTACATAGGATCTATCCAAAACTGCACAGCCTACACACACCTTAGACTTGTTTGGTTAGGACAAGACCTTTAGCTCTAGGCTAGGCTTGCATTTTCTCTTGTTATTCAATGCTTGTTATATATACATGTTCTATAAATGCAATTATTAAATTTCTTGTTAGTTATATTTAATTTCCTATTAATTATATTTTTGTTATTTACCTGCATTTCTTTTCTGAACGGCATCTACGCTCATATATATTTTTTTTGTTATCTTTTCTTACGAGGTACATCGGAGCTTGATGATCAGGAATCAAATGGGACAATTTGCTTAAGAACTTTTGAGTGGCCGCGTCACAATCAGGGAGTATTTGCTTATAAGCTTGTAAGTGGCAGCGCCACAATCAGGTATGATCTCTACAACTTGTAAAGCAATTTTCTTTTAATTATATATCGAAACTGTTACACTCCACACACAAATTGTTAATAGATATTCTAGCATGTGTAGGTAGCCAGCCATAGGGTAGTGCACTAGCGAAGCTTTGGCCCTATAGGTCAAAGCTTGCCCCCCTTCTGTGAGCCCTAGAGACCATTAGGGTCATTTAGGCCTGTAGAGTAGGCCACCTATTATGCCGGTTGGCATCGTTGTTTTCCCACACGAAGTGGGCATCGTTGTTTTTCTGCTAGGACTTTGGCCTTTTCCGGTTTTGGGTACGATACCCCTCCCCCCTTTTTTTTCTTTCTTTCTGTGAGCCTTAGAGACCATTAGGGTCATTTAGGCCTGTAGAGTAGGCCACCTACTTGTGCCATTCGGCACCGTTGTTTTCCCACACGAAGTGGGCATGACTATGATGATTCTCTGTGCGGGTATCTTGCCTGAAGGATACCCTTAGGGTGTGTTTATTTACTTTTTCTGTACTCTGGATGTCATGCATATGTTCTTATACACTTTTCTCCACAATGCACCTTACATGCATGCATTGCATTAGTGGACCTAAGGACATTTCTTATTTATGCATCTTTTCATGCATCATACAACGATAGGTCTATTCGTCTGCATATTGTAGAGTCCTTGATTTAAGTCTTTTTGAACTGCAAATCCTTGATTCCTTAGGATAGACCCTTCCCATCTTGCATACATATAGGACGGTTGGCTGTGCTTAGGATTTTAGCTGGCTTCCTTTTTCAGGCAAGGAATAAGTCCAGATTGCATTAGCTAGGTCGTAGGTGTTAATATCGTATGTACGATGTTACATCTTCTATAGATTTAGGGTCTAAAGGTGAGGGGTACGAGTGTACTTCTATACACCTTAATGGTAGGTGAGTTCTCCATTCTTTCGGAGGCTATAAATCCTGTCCATCTGCGTTATACAGATGACGCCACTTCCTTCTTTCTCTCGTGCTTGCTTGAGATGCGTTGTCTCTCTTTTTTTTTCTCTTGTCTCCACTTCCTCGGACCGGCCGAATGATGATTGAACCGTGCGTGATTGATCGAGCCAAATTGGGACCTTCTTCCCTTTGATTAGGAAAGCCTAGAAACCCCTTTGCACTAAACCCATTCGGAGAAGATAATCTAACATCCTTAATCGAGAGTTTTCCTAAGTCAAGGCTTAGGATGTAATTAACTACGGGGGCTTGCGCCCGTAGGAAACCGATCCCCACAATCAAATAAACCCTATTCGAGGCTGATGCATCGAATGGGGGAAATCTCGTGAATTTAGGGTTATAGATATTATTATCCATCGAGGTGCGTAGGTGAAAACCCGCTATCCTCCATGGCTAATCGTATCTATAACTCCATCTGCTCTTCCATCGGCCTGCTTGTGCCGAGTGTAAAGGCATACGACCATTTTGTCCTACGGGATAGTGTGATCGTACCCTTTGCATTCGAACCACACGAGCGGAACCCTTTCGGAGACCCACACATGTCTGCAAAGATGAAATTGCAAAGAAAATTTTTCATAAAAATGTGAGTTGTTTTTCCAACAACCTTAATATATGTATAAAATCATTGTGGATAATTTTAAACTCTTTAGCTTAGAAGGCAAAGAGAGCAACTCTTTCAACTTCAAACAATAAGTAAGCTCTATTTTCAAGTCATTTTACTTTCCACATACCAGAAAGATATTTTTTTTTTTTTTTTTTAAACTTGAGTAAGGGAGGTTGTCCAAATGTGAAAGAATTTTCCCTTTTATGTAATGTTTCAATTCAAAATTTTTTATATTAGAGATCAGATTTGCTCATTCATGAGAAATTGAATTAAAAAAAATAGAAATCTGATTTATATAAAAATTTGTTGTATATGCAATTTAATTGATTGATTCAACCAGTGGATTAAGTGCTCTCTAATTTTCATAAGTCCAATAATTCAAGGAAAATTTCGGCAGCCTCCCGGCGTCATCTCCCCACCGAGGGAGAAATCGGGACGGCATTTGCCGATATTTTCTTCCCGGTCGGACCTAAGGTCGACGACACGAGGCCTTGAATTTAAAACCATCTCGGCCGGATCTAAGATCGACGACGCGAGGTCTTCACTTTGAATTCATCTCGACCGGACTTAAAGTCGACGGTGCGTGGTCTTCACTTTGAAACCATCTCGGCCGGATCTAAGATCAACGACGCGAGGTCTTCACTTTGAAACCATCCCGACCGGACTTAAAGTCAACGGTGCGAGGTCCTCATTTGATAATTCTTCTTTGCTTATATATAACAAAAAGTAATGATTAACTGACATTGGATTAGAAGTTTGACATCAGGATTAAAAGAATATGATGGGTTTGGCTTTCTCAACAAGATAGAGTAGTAATTTGAATTCTGTATTCAAAGAAGATATTTAATAAAATGGGATCACGTGTACTATTTGCTTATGAATACATCACCTTAAGGCATTTAAATACTTATTTAAATGCTAATGGAGATGGAAGTGGCCAATAAACTTGAGAAATTGGAGGCAGATTAGTACGAATTGAAATAGTTTATGAAAAACAGTTCCCACTCAGTGAAGGTGACAGGTACTATGTATGAGCAAAGCAGCAAACGTAGTGAAGACACAAAACAAGCAGCAAATTGGTATTTGACGGCAAGGGAGATCGGGCTATTTTAGCCGACGTACTCCAAGTGAAAGACGGAGTAGATGCTGGCTTGCCGGTGTGAAGACGAAAGGCGTGGATACGAAATCGACTTTGAATGCGAGGCGCAATTGCAGGCAGTAGGATTTTTTTCTCGAGATATTGAAAGTGTTCCCCCCTCTCTTTATCCTCTTTTCCTTTTTATTGAATGCATCGCTGAATAACCGTTACCAAATCGAAGAACGACGTCGTTTGACGAAGTGGGGCAGGCTCGAGAGCGTGAAGAGATGCAACTCTTCTATTTGTTGTATATTATTATTTTTGTTTCATGTATATTTTTTCTTCCTTTTTTTTTATTCAACATAATCCTTCTCAAGAGCAAATACATTTGCAAGTCTAAGAAGCTTGAAATGATAAAATTTGTTCCTTTTTTTTTATCTTTTAAAACCTGTGCCATTTTTTTTTAATATTAAGCTTATTGTTGCTTCTAGTTTTTTATGGATTGTAGAACTCTTCTCAAATTAAAATTGTAGAAGATCACTCGTTACCGATTGTTGTATAGACAACTATGTTAATATAAGTTCTAACCCTTTTCCTTTGTTTGCTTGTTGGGTCAGTAGTTTTATATTAACTGCACTATGATTACAACCATAGGCTCCATATTCAAGATACCATCACCTCTTTATAACGCTTTTGTTTTACTTCCTTTTTTATATTCTATTAGGCCTTTTTGTTTTATTAGTCAACACCTTATCTTTGCTACATCCTCCCAAAGCTGAGCAGATGCATAGATATTTAGACATTGACTTATAATTCATATGTTAATTCGGTTCCATGCTAAGAGATTATCCGTTGCCCATTTTGCTAGTTCAATCTTCTCATGGACCTTTTGTCAACTAAAAAAAATGTCTCAAGAGTATCTGTATTTGGTTTCATTGCATTTCAGATATAACGTTATAAGCTTCATAAACATGACCTTCTCTTCCAAGCAGATCCACTAAACAAGCATAATGTTCTTCATATAATTTGATTTGATATTCCTTAGCCATATATTTAAAATTTTCCGATATAGTTTTCACTAGTTCAACATGGCTGCAAGTTCCATGGTGGAGGAAGAGTGATACAAATCTCACATCTGATGTTCAAATATTTTGTTTCAATCAATTTTTTTTTTAGAATTTTAGTGGTTGGAGCATTCGTACTTTCCAATTTTTTTATCATTTTAAATCTGTCAACATGTAATTAGAAATTTTATTATGAATCACTCCATGAGACTCTCTATGTTCAATGATTTCTCTAATTTAAAGATGCTTGCAGTTGCTGAAACTCGGTTTGCCTCGGTAATAGTGATGTTGAGAAGATTCAAAAAAATAAAAAATGCTCTTGAAGCTATGGTGATCATTGACAAATGGACATGTTATAGGGAAGATGATGTTGGAAAGGCTAGGTATGTAAAAGAGAAGCTTTTAGATGATTTATGGTGGGATGAGATTGAATACATCATAAATTTCACATACCCAATTTATGAGATGTTGAGAGTAGCTGATACGGATAAGTCTTGTTTACATCTCATTTATGAGATGTGTGATTCAATGCTAGCCAAAGTAAAAGAAATTATATATAGACATGAGAGGAAGACACTTCATGAAGACTCAAGCTTTTGGGATGTTATATATGCTATTCTAGAAGATAGGTGGAGCAAAAGTAATACACCTTTACATTGCTTGGCTCACTCACTAAATCCAAGGTAAATTTTAATATTTTTTCATTATGAATTCACAATTTGTTATTTTATAATTTCAACATTTTTTCATTTTTTCATTTTAATGTTATTTGAAGATATTCAACTAAAGAATGACTTCAAGAGGATCCTCAAAGAGTTTTTCCACAGAAAGATTTAGAAATTTCAAATATGAGGAAGACATGTTTGAAGCGTTATTTTCCAAATGAGGAGGAGAGAAGAAGTGTCAATATTGAGCTTGCTAAATTTTTTGGTTATTTAGAGGACTTTGGCGACCAAGAGTCATTGCGTGTGTAATACCACGATCTGCTCCAGAATCGTCCAGGACGATCTGGGATCGTCCTGGGACGATCAGTGGAAGTTCAGCTCCAGAATTTGCCCAGTTTTGCTCCAGGTGATTTTCTGCAGGCATCGTCCAGGCCGATTGGAGACATCGGCCAGGCCGATTGGCACTGTAGAAAATATCGTCCAGACAACAGCCCTGAGTGGAGACCAGGCCGATCCATTTGGTCGGATCGTCCCGGGACAATGTCGCGATCGGCCGGGCCGATCTGTGTATTATAAAGATGATTTCAGCTCATTTGAAGAGAGAGAAAATCAAAAATAAATATCTGATTTACTGTTCTGAGGAGAGAGAAAAAGAAGATTTTGGAAAAGTTGATTTCGGGAAGACGCGGAGCTGTTTTCGTTCGAAGTGACTGTTGAGGAAATTGCTGTGCACGAGGTAAGGCACATTCCGACTTTCTCAATTTTCAGAACCGTCGAGTTTGGCGGTATTATCTGTCCGGAATTGATTTTTATTCGTGATTTTCGTCCGTATCTTTTTACCGGTTCAGTTTTTACCGCGTAAGTTTCTGTATATCGTTGCCGTGCCGGGTGTGCACGTTTTGACTATATTTTGAAGATTTTTGTCCGGGTGTTTTTGATTCGACTGTGTTTTTAGTCGACCAGATTTTTCTGTGAAATTGGAATTTATCTGTGCAGTAGAATAAATGTTCTGAAATGTTGATATCTATATTCTGTGCGAATTTGGTAAATTTTGATTTTCAGGAAAATTGTGTAAATTCTGTATACTGCCGTTGTGCTGCCCGATTTTTGGGTAACTTTTGATTTGTCTGGATTTTCTCTGAATTGATATGCTATCTGTATATGCTATTAAAAGGGAGTTATAAGGGGCCTGGATCCTATGAGATTCAGTTAGTGTCTGGGAATTCTGAAATGAGCTCAATATGAAATCTGATATCTGTTCTGTTCCGGATCCGAGGAAATCTGTTTAGGTGCTATAAGCACTATATATGTATTCTGGTGCTATAAGCACATCTGATCTGATTCTGGTGCCGTGAGCACAAAAGGGAGGCATAAGGGGCCTGGATCCTCTGAGATTCAGTCAGTGTCAGGGAATTTAGCTATGAATTACATAATATCTGATATGTGATATTCTGATATAATCTGTACGATTCTGATTCTGTTATCTGATATGTCTGATCTGTTTTGTTTCTGATTTGATACGACTTCCGTTTATGTACAGTTCTGTTTGATGTGATATCTGTCCGAATCTGTTTTGATTTCTGTACGGATTTGTTTGATGTGTTGGTTTTGCGATTCTGAGGATTTTGATTGGAGGTTTGTTGCTTTACTGAGCTGTTGAGCTCACCCTTGCTTTCTGGTGGTTTTCAGGTTCTGGGAAAGGGAAGGAAGTCCAGGACTAGATTTCAGAGTCTGATCAGTTTAGGTACTTTTGTACTTTTGATTTTTGTACAGTCATGGCTTTTCTGTTCTGTATTTCTTTCTGTTGAAGGTCATGTACTGTTCTGTAGATGATTATTTTGAGGAAATGAAATCAGATAGACGTTTAGTTCCGCTGCATTTGATGTTTTAGTAGCTCTGTGTTTGTTTGTCTGTTGAATTAAATATTTGGAAGATTCGGTTCCGAACCAAATTCCAAAGCTAGATCCTGGTTAGCTATTCTCGTCGCGATCCGGCGCGGGCGGGATCCGTCTCGTCTCGGGTCGGGTCGTGACAAGCTTTTTGGTATCAGAGCGATGGTTTTGGAATTTGGGAATTTTGTGAAACAGAGCTATAGGAAGTGATCAGTAAGTCTGTCTGGGAGGTAGTTTTGATTTGTTCGGCTTTTTATTGTGTTGTTTTTGTGATAGTTTTCCGGATTTTCTGGATTTTTCTGTATGGATCAGCCAGACCCAGACATGACAGATGGGCAGAGTGCCGATCAGGCAGCACCAGTGGGGAGTACAGCCCCAGTGGTCGGTGCTGATACGCTTTCTCAGTTTGCTTCGCTGGTTGCTCAGATGATGAGCGAGACTCAGAGTAGAGCTTCTACTATCAGATCTGATGACTTGGACAGACATTTGCAGTTATTTCTGAGGTTGAAGCCTCCAAGGTTTGAGGGCGCTGTTGAGCCCAGAGTTGCTGAGGAGTGGCTGAGGAGAGTGGAGAAGACCTTTGACGGGATGCAGTGTCCGTCAGACAGGAAGGTACCGTTGGCAGTTTTTCTGTTGGACGGAGAGGCTGAGCACTGGTGGGACGGCCAGCAGGCAGCCAGATTTCAGGGCAGACTGAACTCTTTGATTACTTGGGAAGAGTTCACTGAGGGATTCAGAGATTGGTTTGTTCCTCCTTCTGCACGACAGCAGATGCAGGAGAACTTTCTGAGACTTGTTCAGGGGAGCAAGACGGTGATGCAGTACGAGGCTGAGTTTACTGCATTAGCCAGGTACGCTCCGCAGCTGGTTAGCACTTCTGCTGAGAGGTGTTACAGATTTCTGAGGGGATTGCGGGATACCTTGAGGCAGCCCCTGATACAGTTCCGGATCACCGATTTCTCTGAGCTTGTGGAGCGAGCTCGTCTGATAGAGAATGACCTGTTGGCTACTCAGCAGCGGTGGACTACGAGTAGGAAGAGATTTGGAGGAGAGGTTTCTGGCAGTGGTTCCTCTGGGAAGAGGAGATTCGTAGCTGGTTCTGGATCCGGAGATTCCAGAAGGAGCGGAGGATCGTCTGGTACTGTTACCAGTACGACTAGTTCTGGATCTGTTAGTACGGCACCTGTGTGCCAGACTTGTGGACAACGACACTTTGGCCAGTGCTACAGGATGGCTGGTCTGTGCTTTCGATGTGGTCAGTCAGGACATCGGATTGCGGAGTGTCCACAGATGGGATTTGATCAGCGATCTGAGAGCTTCGTCAGACCTGTTGGTTCAGCAGCAGGAAGACCGAGGACTGTTCCTCCACGCCCTGAGGGATTTTCTGGTAGAGGTGGTGGACCTAGTTCTGGACCACGGAGACCACCTACTGTTCAGAGGGAGCAGAGTAGTTCTGTTGCTTCAGCTCCTGTTCCAGTTCAGCCCCGAGTTTACAGTTTGAGTCAGCAGGAGGCTCGAGATGCTCCCGATGTTGTGACAGGTACGATTTACATTTCTGATCAGCCCTGTCGTGTTTTGTTTGACTCTGGAGCGAGTCATTCTTTTCTGTCCGAGCACTGTTTTGAGATTTTACATTTGGATTCGATGGTTTTACCGGTTTCTTTGTCTGTGATTTTACCGGCTGGGAATCCTTTGATTGCTCGACAGTTTTGTTTGTGTGAGATTGAGATTTCTGGCAAGAAGTGGAAATCAAGTTTGATTCGGTTGCCGATTTCATCGTATGATGTAATTCTGGGCATGGATTGGCTGAGTCAGTATGAAGCCCAGATAGACTGTTTGAAGAAGCAAGTGAGTTTGCTTATGGCTGGAGAGAGAGTTGTATTTCAGGGATTACGAGGTGTTCTCTCCAGTCTGGTTTCTGCGTTGGAGGTAAGCAGAATGTGGAAGAAATGATGTCCAGTATTTTTGGCTTCGGTGCGGGATTTGAACCTAGAGGTTGGTTCTGTTTCTGAGATCCCTGTGGTACGGGAGTTTGCTGATGTTTTTCCTGAGGAGTTGGTTGGTTTACCTCCGGATAGAGATGTGGAGTTCTCTATCGATGTTTTTCTGGGTACCGCTCCGATATCGAAAGCTCCGTACAGGATGGCACCGAAAGAACTTTCTGAGTTGAAAGTTCAGCTTCAGGAGTTGGTTGACAGAGGTTTTGTGCGTCCTAGTGTTTCACCTTGGGGAGCACCTGTTTTATTTGTGAAGAAGAAGGACAGTACACTCCGTATGTGTATTGATTACAGAGATTTGAACAAGGTTACGATCAAGAACAAGTATCCTTTGCCTCGGATTGACGACTTATTTGATCAACTTTCCGGATCTTCAGTGTTTTCGAAGATTGACTTGCGATCCGGATATTATCAGGTGAAGGTGAAGGAAGCTGATGTGGTGAAGACTGCTTTCAGTACTCGGTACGGGCACTACGAGTTTTTGGTTATGCCTTTTGGGGTAACCAATGCGCCTGCGATTTTCATGGATTTGATGAACCGAGTGTTCAGGGAGTATTTGGATCAGTTTGTGATCGTCTTCATCGATGATATTCTGGTATATTCTACATCTGAGGATGATCATGCCAGATATTTGAGGATTGTGTTGGAGACTTTGAGGAGGCATCAGCTGTATGCCAAATTCTCCAAGTGTGAATTCTGGCTGAAGAGCATTTCTTTTCTGGGGCATGTGATTAGCGGAGAAGGCATTTCTGTAGATCCCCAGAAGATTCAGGCAGTTGCTGATTGGCCAAGGCCGACTACGGTATTTGAGGTACGTAGTTTCTTGGGTATGGCCGGATATTACAGGAAATTTGTGAAGGGCTTTTCACAGATTTCGACTCCTCTGACGAGACTGACTCAGAAGTCAGTTCCTTTTGTTTGGACACCGGAGTGTGAAGCTAGTTTTCAGAGATTGAAGGATTGTCTGACTTCGGCTCCAGTGTTGGCACTTCCGTCAGGTACGGAGGGTTTTCAGGTGTTCAGTGATGCTTCACTGAAAGGACTGGGATGTGTCCTGATGCAGCATGGTCAGGTAATTGCTTATGCTTCGAGACAGTTAAAATCACATGAGAAGAATTACCCGACACATGATTTGGAGTTAGCTACAGTTGTTTTTGCTTTGAAGATTTAGCGTCATTACCTGTATGGCGTCAGATGTGAGATCTTTACTGATCATAAGAGCCTGAAGTATATTTTTACTCAGAAGGATTTGAATTTGAGGCAAAGAAGGTGGCTCGAGTTGATCAAGGACTATGATTTGACTATTCAGTATCAGCCTGGGAAGGCGAATGTGGTAGCGGACGCTCTGAGCAGGAAATCTTCTGGATTGTCAGGTTTGCAGCTTACTTGTGATGAGTTTCTGATACGTGATTTGGAGCGATTGCAGTTGGAGGTGATTTCCTCCAGTGATTTGAAGTTGGCTCAGATGAGTATTCAGTCTTCTTTGGAAGCACGGATTCAAGAAGCCCAGAAGTCAGATTCTGATTATTCGAATTTGATTGCACAGATTGGATCTGGTAAGACTCCTGAACTTCGAATTTCTGATTCTGGTGCTATTTTCTGTAAGAACAGGTTGTGGGTACCTGTGTTTGGAGATTTGAGGCAGGAGATTCTGTACGAATCTTATCATTCAGGCTACACTATTCATCCAGGCAGTGGTAAGATGTACGCTGATATGAAGCTTTTGTTCTGGTGGCCTGGGATGAAGAAGGATGTGGCAGAGTTTGTGTCGAGATGCGAAGCCTGTCAGTTGGTGAAGGCAGAGCATCAGCGACCAGGTGGACTGTTGCAGTCGTTGCCTATCCCTGAGTGGAAGTGGGAGGAGGTAACAATGGATTTTGCGATGGGTTTTTCTCGATCACGACAAGGACATGATGCCATTTGGGTAGTTGTAGATCGATTGACGAAGTCAGCCCATTTTCTTCCGATCAGACAGACGGATTCAGTTGAACGCTTGGCACAAATTTATGTGAAGGAGATAGTCAGATTGCACGGTGTGCCTCGTGTGATCGTATCTGATCGAGATGGACGTTTTACTTCCAGACTTTGGAAGGGCATTCAGCAAGGCTTGGGTACGAAATTGCATTTCAGTACAGCCTTTCATCCTCAGACCGACGGACAGTCTGAGAGGACTATTCAGGTATTGGAAGACCTGTTGAGGCTTTGTGTTCTGGACTTTAGCGGAAGCTGGGAAGATCATATTCCGCTGATTGAGTTTGCCTATAACAACAGTTTTCAGTCCAGTATCGGTATGGCACCGTACGAGGCTCTGTATGGCAGGAAGTGCCGTACTCCTTTGACTCTGACGGAGGTTGGAGATAGACAGACTTTGGGGGCCACTTTTGCTGATGAAACTGCTCAGAAGATCAGTTTGATAAGAGAGAGATTGAAAGCTGCTCAAGATCGACAGCAAAAGTATTACAATCAGAAGCATAGGTTTGTTGAATTTCAGGTTGGTGACTTTGTGTATGTCAAAGTCAGCCCGATGAAGGGTGTGAGCAGATTTGGTCAGGTAAGCAAGCTTAGTCCAAGGTATGTTGGACCGTTTGAGATTTTGGAAAGAATTGGAAAAGCTGCTTACAAGTTATTACTTTCTGATTCTATGCCTGACGTGCATAATGTATTTCACGTATCCATTTTGAGGAAATGGGTATCCGACTCTGGGAAGAAGATATCTACCGATGAGATTGAGATTCAGGAGAATCTGGCGTACAAGGAAGAGCCAGAGTTGATTTTGGCGTACGACGTCCGGAAGTTAAGAAATAAAGAGATTCCGATGGTTAAAGTCCAGTGGAAGCACCGGACTGCATGGGAAGCGACTTGGGAGGAGTCTGATATGAGACGGTCGTACCCGTACTTGTTTTGACTGAGTTTGGATTGGATAATGTCGAGGACGACATTTTTCTGAGTTGGGGAGATTGTAATACCACGATCTGCTCCAGAATCGTCCAGGACGATCTGGGATCGTCCTGGGACGATCAGTGGAAGTTCAGCTCCAGAATTTGCCCAGTTTTGCTCCAGGTGATTTTCTGCAGGCATCGTCCAGGCCGATTGGAGACATCGGCCAGGCCGATTGGCACTGTAGAAAATATCGTCCAGACAACAGCCCTGAGTGGAGACCAGGCCGATCCATTTGGTCGGATCGTCCCGGGACGATGTCGCGATCGGCCGGGCCGATCTGTGTATTATAAAGCTGATTTCAGCTCATTTGAAGAGAGAGAAAATCAAAAATAAATATCTGATTTACTGTTCTGAGGAGAGAGAAAAAGAAGATTTTGGAAAAGTTGATTTCGGGAAGACGCGGAGCCGTTTTCGTTCGAAGTGACTGTTGAGGAAATTGCTGTGCACGAGGTAAGGCACATTCCGACTTTCTCAATTTTCAGAACCGTCGAGTTTGGCGGTATTATCTGTCCGGAATTGATTTTTATTCGTGATTTTCGTCCGTATCTTTTTACCGGTTCAGTTTTTACCGCGTAAGTTTCTGTATATCGTTGCCGTGCCGGGTGTGCACGTTTTGACTATATTTTGAATATTTTTGTCCGGGTGTTTTTGATTCGACTGTGTTTTTAGTCGACCGGATTTTTCTGTGAAATTGGAATTTATCTGTGCAGTAGAATAAATGTTCTGAAATGTTGATATCTATATTCTGTGCGAATTTGGTAAATTTTGATTTTCAGGAAAATTGTGTAAATTCTGTATACTGCCGTTGTGCTGCCCGATTTTTGGGTAACTTCTGATTTGTCCGGATTTTCTCTGAATTGATATGCTATCTGTATATGCTATTAAAAGGGAGTTATAAGGGGCCTGGATCTTATGAGATTCAGTTAGTGTCTGGGAATTCTGAAATGAGCTCAATATGAAATCTGATATCTGTTCTGTTCCGGATCCGAGGAAATCTGTTTAGGTGCTATAAGCACTATATATGTATTCTGGTGCTATAAGCACATCTGATCTGATTCTGGTGCCGTGAGCACAAAAGGGAGGCATAAGGGGCCTGGATCCTCTGAGATTCAGTCAGTGTTAGGGAATTTAGCTATGAATTACATAATATCTGATATGTGATATTCTGATATAATCTGTACGATTCTGATTCTGTTATCTGATATGTCTGATCTGTTCTGTTTCTGATTTGATACGACTTCCGTTTCTGTACAGTTCTGTTTGATGTGATATCTGTCCGAATCTGTTTTGATTTCTGTACGTATTTGTTTGATGTGTTGATTTTGCGATTCTGAGGATTTTGATTGGAAGTTTGTTGCTTTACTGAGCTGTTGAGCTCACCCTTGCTTTCTGGTGGTTTTCAGGTTCTGGGAAAGGGAAGGAAGTCCAGGACTAGATTTCAGAGTCTGATCAGTTTAGGTACTTTTGTACTTTTGATTTTTGTACAGTCATGGCTTTTCTGTTCTGTATTTCTTTCTGTTGAAAGCCATGTACTGTTCTGTAGATGATTATTTTGAGGAAATGAAATCAGATAGACGTTTAGTTCCGCTGCATTTGATGTTTTAGTAGCTCTGTGTTTGTTTGTCTGTTGAATTAAATATTTGGAAGATTCGGTTCCGAACCAAATTCCAAAGCTAGATCCTGGTTAGCTATTCTCGTCGCGATCCGGCGCGGGCGGGATCCGTCTCGTATCGGGTCGGGTCGTGACAGCGTGATAGGTGGAGAATTGATCCGAAAATGTGGTGTATTATACATGGAGCTTCAGCACCTCTACTACAAACAATCGCCATAAAATTGCTTGGCCAAGTTTCATCCTCATCCTGTTGTGAAAGAAATTGGAGCACATACTCATTCATCCAATCAATGAAGAGAAATAAAATTACTCCACAACGGGCTGAAGATTTAGTTTACGTGCATACAAACCTTTGACTTCTCTCAAGGAAAACTCCAACTTATATGGAAGGAGACAACAGGATGTGGGATGTTGCTGGAGATGGATTTGAATCTCTTGAGGATATGGGAATATTAGAAATTGCTAATCTTTCACTTGATGAGCCTGAATTAGAAGCTATGATATTTATTGAAGATGATATAGAAACTCAAAGACAAACCACTGAAGAAGCTAATCCTATCATTCCTTCTATTGAATAGTTGAAATTTCATGTGCTGGGCAATTTATCTTCTTGTTTTTGTTGTTGTACTAGACATTTCAATACTTAATGCTTACTTTTATTTCAATTTTTTTGTCATTTCAAATATTACACTTTGATTACTTTATAAATTTTTATGTATTATTTATATATTATAATGCCGTATCCGTATCGTGTCGTATCCGTATCGCCGTATCCGTATCGGTGCAACTTAGGCTAAGACCCTCTCGTTTGCAGGTAAACTTCAATTTATGAAATTTACTATTTGAAATCTTATTTCTTACTAGTTCAAGAGTCTTGTTAATCTTAAATATTGCCTCAAATTCATAGGAAAGGTATGCTCCAATATTCTTTTTCATAGTGATGTTAATGCTAAGAAAATTTATATTATTGCTTAGAAAGATGTGTGTAGGCCTAAGTGTTATGGGGGTTAAGGTCTTCCAGATCTTAATGATTTATATTATGCTTATTGTTATTCTTTAATATGAAGGATATTAAATTGACATTATCTCTTGTCTGACTGAGTTAAGCATAAATACATTTCTTTATAGAAGCCTCGGCTGCTGGAAAAATTAAGGATAAAATTTCTTTTATTATTAATTCAAATAGCTCTCTTTTCCTTCTATTGGGACCCTTAGTGTGTTGGTCACACTTTTAAAAGCTTTCATATGGCTTTTTATAATAGCTTTTTAAGAGTAGAATGGTGTTCTTATATTTGACATAAGAGATTTACTCTATGTTTTTCTTGCTATGCTTGGATGGCTTTGCTAAAAGGGTTATAAAAATCGCTAACATTCTTTATAAATGGAATTTAAATACACCTCTGACTTGTGAGTTTTGTGCTAGAGTTGAAGAATATCATAATCATCTCTTTTTTGAATATGAGTTTTCTTTTTTGAATCTTACAGAATTGATTCCCAAATTGAAGCATACTCTTATTCAAGTATTTAACTTTATTTCTGATTTAGATTTGGCTAAGGATGCTAAGAATATATTTTTCTTGCTTCTTGTTTTACTATATTGTTTGTGGAAAAAGAAATGAGAGAAGATTTGCGGGTCATTTCAATTAGGGGTGTCAATTTCGGGTCACGGGTCGGGTTTGGTTCGAACCCAGAATTGACCCGGATTCAATCGGGTCGACCCTAACTCGACCCGGGTAGGTAAATGGGTCGAATATTCGAACCCAGACCAAACCCGGCGGGTTACCGGGTTGACCTGACCCGACACGGGAAGGAGACCAGCGCAGACGCGGGGGCGGTCGAGAGCGGATGCCGGCGGGGACATGGATACGGGCTGGCTAGGCGGCGGGTGCGCGGGAAGCGAGCGAACCCGCGGCTGGGTGTGTGGCCAGGTGCGCTGCAACGCGGGACGCCAACGAACCCGCGGCTGGGTGCGTGGCCAACCGCGGGCAGACGGCTGACGACAAGCACGCTCGGGCAGCTTTAGCAGGCGCGCGGGTAGGGGGCATACAGGGTCGGGCAGCTACGAGGCAGCCGGGCAGGGGGCGGGCAGCCTAGGGCTGGTCCACGGGCAATCGGGCAGCCATTTTAAATGGGTCTCTGGGTTGACCCGGCAACTCGTTGGGTCAACCCGAACCTGACCCGTTTTCAAACGGTTCGAATCTGATTCAAACGGTTCGAATCTGAGAACTCGAACCCGACCCGTTTAGGAAACGGGTCGGTCTAACCCAAAATTTTCGAGTCAGATTTTTGTGTCGTGTCAAATATTGACAGCCCTAATTTCAATAGCAATGTTTGATTGGTAGACTTATTAAACAGGCTATTTTGGCTAATATTTCCTCTCGGAAATCTTTCCATGAGATTCAATTTTTGATTCCTTGATCCTTCTGTTCTGTTGGTTCTTGGTTGTTTATTTTTTTGTATTATTTGGTGGTTTCCAAGAGGGGTTTTTTTTTTTTTTTTTTTTTTTGCTTCAAAAATTGTTTTATTTTTTTGGTCTAGGTTTTTTTTTTTTTTTTTTTTCATTTTTTAGTTGAGGTTGTTCTTCTCTATCTTATTGCAATTCAGATCTTTTTATTGGGTCTTGTTGGAGTTTTTTTTTTTTAAATCTCCTTTTCTGCGACCTTATGGCGCTTTGTTTTGTTCTTTGCCACCCTGGTTGGAGGAAATCTTTTTTGATCAAAATCATTAATATTCTAGGGTGTTAAATGTAAAAAATTATATGTTAAATTGTGATAAATTCTGAGAAATTATTTGGCAAAGTAATTGAGGATTTAAGACAAATGGTTTTTTTATAAATTAAATTTTATGTATTTTAAATTTAATTTTCTTGTTAAAAATGAATTACTTATTAACTTTAATTTTATTTATCTTTAAAAAGTTATAATGATAAATAATATAACTATGAGTTGATTTATGTTACAAATTATAAAATTTGTTATTTAAGAGTTAATTATCAAATTACTTATTATATTATTCATTATCTAATTATAATTTTTTGAAGCCTAACTAATTTGTTAGTTATTGTTGAAATTAGAAATTATTTAACTAATACTCATATTAATGATATAATTAATTATTTAAGCTTTTGATTAATTTTTAATTAAATGTCCAAGGTTACTTTTCATCTTCTTTCCGTGCTGCTTCGTTGTTGTTGATTTTCCTGGTCGTCATTTCTTCATGCCTGCTTCGACTTCTCGTGTTGTGCGTGCTTTGCGTAACGGGAGCTCACCCGCTACTTTGCCTCCTATGAAAGCCTCGGATTGGAAGTCACGAAGGGAGCTCGCTCCTTGCGTAGGTATCCTTTGACTCTTCCTTCCTTCATGATGGGAGCTAGCTTGCTCGCAAGATCGTAAATCCCATTATCGGTAAATTCTTAAATTCATTAAACCTAGGGATTTAATAAATCCTAAATTTACGTGGTAAATCCTATATTTACTGAGGACTGGGATTTATAGAGCGTTCAAGAACCATTTGGCAAGATTTACCGTGAATCTGACGTAAATTCGAGCATAAATCTGATACCAAACGGCCCCTTTAGTTTGGACCGGGTCGTACACGAGAGTTTAGAGGCTTCCAATTTCTATTTTTGGATGCTTTGGTTTAGTCCGGAATAATTTTTTTATTGTTTTTTAAAATAAATTTTTAGCATAAAAATTGTAATTATTTAAAATATTTATCTAAAAATTATTGTAGAAAACAATAAAAAAATTGTCGCAAACAAACAAACGAAGCCTTCTTTTTTCTACTCAAAGAAACCTGCAGCCATTTGGAGACTTTTTGCTTTAAAATTAAAAAAATCTACTCTCTCTAAAGTATCTATTTGAAGAATTTCTATGAAAGAGATCTCATCTCTTGAGGTATTTTTGTTGGGATTTTGTCATTAATTGCTGAATTTATTTCTCATACTTATTTTATCTGTGACCCAATATGATTATTTTGCTTTCTTTGATTTGTTGGACTTTAGATGTTCCTGTCAAGTAATATTTTGTAGTCTCTCTTAGAGATGTTGCTTTTTTTCTAGTGTTGCTCAGATGGTGGTTTCTTTCATCTTTTTGAAGTTGTTTCTCTTAGATGGGGGATATACTCAGTTTAGGGTTTCATGTGTGTCTATGGATCCAATCAACTTCAGAAGTCTTTTTGATGCCTTCGATGGTTTGAGGATATCTTTTTATGGATGATGAATGTCATTGCGCTTATATGATCTTTCATCCCCTTGGATGATCTGCAGATAGGGGTGTCAATATTTGACGTGTCCAAAAATTTTCGGATTATGGTCAACTCGTTTGAGAAATGGTTCGGGTTCGGGTAAACCCGTTTGAGAAAGAGGTCGGGTTTGAGATTTTGATCCGTTTGTAAAACTGTGTCGGGTTAGGATTGATTCATAAACCTGATACCAACCCTAGTTTGACCCAAAATTCTTGCTACCATGCTCCGGCTCTCATCTTGTTAGCCCACCAACGACGAGCGGACTGTACTCCCGCATCTCGGCGATGATTTACGGGATTTGGTTGAAAAAGCACAGGTGGTGGCCTCTTTTGGGTCAGGATTCGGGAAATTAATACCTCGATCCTAGTTCGACAGATTTACAGGATTTGGCTGAATAAGTGCTTGAATGTAAGAAACTCCAGTCGACGAATTTACGGGATTTGGTTGAATAAACGAGCAAATGGAAGAAAGCTCCCATTGTCGACGAATTTATGGGATTGGCTATGCCGCTGACGTTTGGTCGGCGAATTTACAGGATTTGGTTGAATAAATGCACAAAAGGTAGAAAGCTTCTGTTGGACCGATTGTCTAGTCGATTGCTTACACGTCGAGTCGGGTTGATCGAACCCGAACCAATCGGGTTCGGGTTGGGAAAAGTGACCTGATTTCCATATTGTATCGGGTCAAAATCTACCAGGTCAAAATAGGGTCGGACTCGAACCTGACCCATGAACACGATTTGACACCCTTATCTATGGAAATCAGGAGGTGCTTTTGAATCATTATTAAAGAAATTTTATCTAATGTTTAGGTGAAATTTTGCTCATTCCAAGACATGTTTTGGAAGCTTTTAGTTGTTTTTCATCTACCCTCTTTTGATCTTGCATGTTTTTGTTTGCAGATCATTTTCTCTTTAAATCACTTTATTTTTTTCTTTAAATCACTTAATACTGAGTTGCAATTTTTATAGTACATTTCATGTAATTATTTTTCATACTTAATGATAATGGTCTTTACCTCTGATTCCCCCGAAAAAATTAATGAAAATTAATGTGAAATAAATTTAATACATTTGAAAATTTTAATTATTTAATTGATTATAAAAAAGTTTTAAAATTTAGTATTCAAGTTGGAAGTGAGAAAAGGGGAAATTGCTTTGGATAAGTTCTATTAAGTGTATAAATTTTTTTTACAATAAAATATATTAAGAATACAAATATAATTAGTCCATTTATTTACTTTTAAATATTCAGTTCATACATATTATTTTATATCTTCAAATCCAAGGGTCCAATTTTATGAAAAAAATATTCATAAAATTGCTCAAACAGATACTTAATGATCCCAAAAAATTCACTTATATTAATACGTGTCAATTTCTTGATGAATTGTAATTAAATAAGAAACTTCTTATTTTTATATTTACATTTCCCATAAAATTAGGAACAAAAAGTATTATAATTAGAATACAACAAAATTTATAATATGATAAATAGGATTTACAAATTCAACTTATAATAACCCCTGAAAAATTACTTGATTGTTGGTGGTCAAAGCATGTTTTATATAAATTTAGTCATTACATGCAATGCCAAATTGGAGTGCTTAGAGCATCTCCAATGGAACGGCAAAAAACTGTTTGTCGTTCTCCCGTCGTTCCAACCGAGCGGCAATTCTAACGCCATTTCATCGCAGATGAACTGTGCGACGCTAATATTCACGTTGTACTCTTCATCTCCGCCATTTTTTGGTCTTTACTGAACTCGCTGAAGAAACGTGCGAAAGAACAGAACGATCTTTACGGGGCAAAATGGAATTTCATTGGGGATGAATCACGGCATTTTGGAGTGAAAAATGAGATTTTCGGTTGGAGATGCCCTTAGCTCTCATACTTCTACGGTGCAGCACCATAGGGGAGAATTTTTTGCACTAAAGAATGAGAAGCCATTGCCAAATAGTCTTATCATCGTAATAGTGTGACAATTATTAGTTATGATCTGAAGAAAAATAATGATTCATTGAGAGCGCAGAACGTTGTGGGTTTGAGTTATCAGTTTGTAAAGTGTTTTGTAAGTAGTATAAATAAGTGATTTCATTTTAAAGAGCAGACTTTTGGGAGGGGTTTCCCCGGCAAATTTTTCGGGAGAGTTTGGGAGAGCTATCTTTTATATTATATTCTCTACTTTTCTTTGTAGTGAGTGAGTGTTGTATTTGTGGGCGAATTATTACGTCTGGTGACCAGTTCGTCCGGACACCAATCTAGACGCGCTACGTCACCTAGATACACTAGGCTCCAGGTGTATCTGGGAGACGTGACACAACTGGATTGATGTCTGGATGAATTCGGACACCGGGCGGAATAATTTTTCGTATTTGTGTGTGGTTTATAAGATGAATTATGAGCAACTCATGGAGAAAGTGCATGTCTTACTTTAAGGGACATTCTTGGTTTGTTCTTTTTATATTGTGTGTATTCAGACTTTAAATGATACTTTTGAGTTTTATTTTGTTAGTCATGCAAAGTAGTGGCTAGTTTACTTTTATGTGAATTTATGATGTGATGATAATATTATGCACAATGTAGATTAGGGTTATCATATTTCATTATACATAAATATTTCATGCTTCCCCACTCTTAATTTAGTTATATTTTAGTCATATACAAGTTTAAAATCTTGTATTACCCATGCCATTGATAGAAAAAACTATTTCGCGCGGACGCCCGAGCTCCGTTCGGAGACCAATCATAATATGCCACATCATCCATGTGTTTGGTACCGTGGCTTGGTACCGCTCAGTACCGTTGATGTGGCACCTTCTAGCTGGTCTCCGGACTGCATTTTGCATCCGATCTCCGCATAGAATAATTTCTCCATTGATAGAGGCATAGTGGAATAAATATAGAAGCATGAGCTAAATCCTAAAAATATAGACATGAATTTTTAAGATTATGGGATCTTCACAGAGATGTTGTCCATGCCGTGAAGTTAGTGATTAGCAGAGTTAGTCATAACTTCGCTAGAATTCAATGAGCTCAATAGAGATGATGAACGATCTACGCTCTGATTCGCGATTGCAAATTAGTAAGCTCAATCTTCATGCACATAATAATCATGTTATTCATAAATTCAAATATATTATAAAATTTGAAAAATCTTTAAAAGCTCTATAGTTATCGTTAATTTTTGTTCCTTTATAAACATTTTATTCGATTTGTAAGATAAATTAAGTGATTGACAAATTTGATAATTAGCTCGTAGGAAAGCAAATAGATACCCCAAGGAAATAATACTTTCTCATCTTCATATTACTAAATAAAAATAAAAATAATAAATAAAAAAATATTAAAAAATAATAAATAAATAAATAATAAAAAAATAAAAAAATTATTATGTGAGAGCAAAGGAACTCACCGGCTCTATTGTGGTCAGTGACCTTGTCGTTAGTGAAGGCGTAGGCACATAGAAGAAGGTGGAAGGCAGCTTGTGAGAGTTAGGTTTTATAATAATTTTAGTTAATTTTAGGTAAGTGATATTGTTATTGTTGTGGGCTAGAATATACGCTGTGATAGTGTTGTAATTTTACGTCTTAGCGTTGCACGGATATCCAGCTCACACACAGAAAACACATGATTTTTTAAGTGGAAAATCCTGGAAAGGGGAAAAACCACAGCCCAGTTGAAAAGATTTCACTAGAATTTGAGTTGAGTACAATGAGTTGACTCGTTGTTGAGGACGATCAGATTATAAATGTCAACCATATGATTGAAGTATAGTGTTAAATATAGTGTCACTTGGAAGTTGGGGCGTCAGTTAGTAGTCTGACAATGAATTGGTAGAATTATGGCGTCAATTGATAGTCTTGCAGAGTTTAGGTTCTCAAGTGTTGGTATGACGAAATTCAGGCCCTTAGGTGGTGGTCCAGTGAAGGTGAGGGCCTTAGGTGGTGATCCGGCGAGAATGAGGGCCTTAGGCTGTGCTTTGGCAAAGGCGAGGGCTTCAGGTGGTGGTCCAGAGAAGGTGAGGGACTCATGTGGTGTTCTGACAAAGGCTAGGGCTTCAGGTGGTGGCCCGCCGAAGGCGATGGCCTTAGGTGGTTGTCCGCCGAAGGCGAGGACAGTGGTTGAGGAAAAGCTTCTTCCTTCTCTTCTTTCTTCTACTCTTCTTGCTTGGATCCCTTTTCAAGAGAAATGAGGGTTTATTTATAGATTTCTGGAGTGGCATGACCCGTAAATATGTGAGAGATCAAGGGTAGATGGGGAGTGGTTGGATGGACGACCGATGTTGAATCCCTTGATTATGGATTGTTTGATGGACATTTGAATGTATTAGTGATGTCGGATTTTGGTTATCTTGGGCTCGTTAGATTCATCTTATTGAGCCGCTCGATTTGGCTATAAGCACGTTATGTTTGGAAACCAGTTAGTAATCCAAAATGTGGATCGAACCTTCTAACAACGCTTCTAACCCTTGATTTGGACATGTTTGGGCTCGAATTGGGTTGGATTGGTGACATTATGTTCATAATTTTGAGACGCTCAATTTGACTATAAGTTTGCTGAAATCGGATTTCAAATGGTCCCAATTTTAATTTCAAAAGTTTACGACTTGATTTTGCATCAAGATTCATGCCCGATCAAGATAATTTTTTGACGACATATCAATTATAAAGATTATAACATTAAAAAAAATGTTAGCTAGATCAATAAGTTCTCATGCCCTCAGAGCCCCTACTAATATATTTTAAGAAAGCGCCAATATACTTCTCAATAAAAAAAAAACATGAATTTGTTAATTTAAATATTTTTAATATTCATTTCAACTAAATTAGAATTAGAATATTCTATTTATAACCAAAAAATTTTCTTGTTTCAAAAAGATTCCATTCTTTCATCCCCCACAATCACTCAACAAACTCCCCTTTCTCCGCCTCTACAAATAAATCCCCGACGCCTCCACCCCCATTCCAAAACCCTAGATTCTCTCTCCCCCACCATGTATTCCCACGACTGGCTAAACAAAGGCGACAATTCATGGCAACTCGCCATTGCCACTCTCGTCGGCCTCCAAAGTGTCCCTGGCCTCGTCATCATCTACGGCAGCATCGTCAAGAAGAAATGGGCCGTCAACTCCGCATTCATGTCTCTCTACGCATTCGCCGCCGTCGTCCTCTGTTGGTCAATTTGGGCTTTCCGCCTCTCCTTCGGCGATCAGCTTCTCCCTTTCTTGGGCCGTCCGTATCTCGTCGTACTCACTAATAGCTACATCACCTCGCCAGGCTTCGCCGGATTGTATCCGGTCACAACGCTCGTTTACTTTCAATCGGTGTTCGCGGCGATAACCCTAATTTTGATCGCCGGCGCGTTGCTCGGCCGGATGAATTTTAGGACTTGGATGCTATTTTGTGCCATTGTGGCTTACTTTTTCGTACAGTGTTGGATGTTTTAGCTTATGGAGTCCGAATGAGTTTCTGTCGAAGGCGGGGGTGATGGACTTCGCCGGAAGATATGTTATTCATCTTTCGTCGGGAATTGCAGGGCTTACTGCGGCTTATTGGGTAATTGGTTTTTCATGATTATTGTTTTTATTACATTTTAATTTATTGTTTTTTAGTTAAAAAATTAGTTTTATTGATTTTAGTAGTTTTGATTTGATTTTATTGATTTGGATTGAAATTGATCTGAAGTACGCTGAACTGCGAATCCGGTTAGGAGAGTTCTGTCCAAAGTTGTGAAAATCGGATTGGACAATAAATCAGAAGAAGGGGATGTTCATGGACCGATCGATTCGATCGGTCGAATCGGGTGACGTAATGAATAGTAATATTATTAAAAGTAATAAAATTAACATAATAATAATGACAATTTATTCTTAAAAATTTTATAATTTTAAGAATTTTGAGACTAAAAATAAATAAAATTTATACATATATAATATATTACATAATTTTAAAATTAAATATAAATAATTATTATATTTATGTTATATATATTTAAATATAAATAATTACTAATTTAAATTTAAATATAAACATATTTAATCTTCGATTTTAATTTATATTTAATAAAAAATTAGTTTATATATACATATATAAATTTGATATAAATAATTGTTTTATGTTATATATTTAAGCATAATTTACATATATAAATTATATATAAATTTTACATTATAAAACTATATTTCTAAAATAATACAAAATTATTTTTTAAGATTTTTTTTTTATTTTTCTATCATTTAATTTCATATTTAGAAAATATTTTAGAACTTTAAAAATTATTAAAAATTATTTTTATTTGAACCGGCCGTAAGAATGGTTCACGATTGAACCGGTCTAACCGGCAGGTTCGATCCGATTTTCAAAACACTGGTTCTGTCTCTCCTTCTCCATGATCCGCATTTAAGCGTACCAACTTCTAATTAAATTTGACTTCTAAAAATAATAATTTTAAGTCATTAATGATTTTATTTTATTTTATATTTTAAGTCATATATAATGACCCCATCTCCTCTACAGTTTGCACGAACCGCTCCCTCTCCCTCACGTCTCTCTCTCTCTACAGTTCGCAACTCCCGATCTCCTTCTCTGGATCGCACAAGAAAACTCCTCCCCCATTCGGTACTCTTTCATTCGCACGAAGCCAGAGACCGATCGCCCTAGCCGACGTCGCTTCTCTCCCTCTCATCCCGAACTCCTCTCTCCGTCGCACCTCTCTCTCGGCTCGTGAGAAAATACAGGCGGAAGAAGCACGCAAGAAAAGCTCCTTTGCCTCTCCCAGTCGTGAAATCTCCAGGCCCTCGTCGCTCTTTGTAGTTCACGAACAGCTTCAGCCCGTGACCTCTCGCACACGAAGCCCAGGGAAGCCGAAGAGAGTTCCGAAATCCCCAAGGCTTCATTTCCTTCTCCATTCGTAGAGCACAAATCTCCACATCCCCTTTGGATTCATATTTCAAGATCTAGGTGAGATCCCTCTCCCGTTCGCTTCTCCATTTCGCACGACCCCGAGGCCTAATCGAAGTCGTCGCCGGCTTTCCTTACTTTGCAAGGTAAATTCATCCCATTCTTCTCGTTTCCTTTTTCCCCATTCTTTTCCATATAATTTCTTCTCAAATCTCTTTATTCTTCTTAAACAATGATCTCATTTGGTTCATTTTTTTTTATATAAGAGTATAGATTGTTTTTTATTTTATACTTCTTAAATCAGTTAACATCTCTTGAAATTAGAAAAGAGGATTTCTTTATATCATTTTCATAAAAAAAAAAAAAATCCTGAAACTCCAATTTCTTGATTCAAAAATGCATAGGGCAGTTTAGTTTATTTTGTTCTCTTTTTGTTTCTCTTAGAAGAAGACTTTTATATAATAGAGCTTGCTTTTTGATGCAAGATTTGTTGAACCTATAAATATAATCGCATTATTTTCTCTGAAAAAGGGTTTAAGATAGTGTTTGCTAAGAATTTTCTATTCATTTTTCTTAAAAAAATAAAAGAAATTGGTTTACATAAGGCCTTACTTTCTAAATATGTTAGAGTTAAGTGATATAATACCATATCAATGTAATAATATTAACTAATATATATATATATATATATATATATATATATATATATATATATATATATATATATATATAACAAATTGAAAGTAAAATTGCCCAATCTTTCCTTCCTTTTTTTTTTTTTTTTTTTTGAAGATGCAACCTACTGCATTGCATTAATCACCAAAAAGAAAATACAAACTACAAAATATTAACATTAGATTCATCCTTTAACAAACTAATAAAAGGAGGAACCTTATTCATAGTAATATCTTCCCAAAGAAAACTTCTAAAGAGAGCATAGTTAGCACATAAGTCCGTTAAATTATTACAATTCTTATCTATACAGTTGAAAATAACTTAATTGAAATCCTTAATAAAACCAAGATCTTCCATCCCCTGACCACCTCTCCTATTGTATCTTGAAGAAACTTAATGATATTGGAATTATCATCTTCGATGATAATTCCCTTATAATTGAACATCCAATCCTTAATGACATCCTTAAGAGATTGAATAGCTAAATGCTCCAATCGAGAAATATCCCAATGATCACAAGTATGTCCAAATGCCAGAAGAAAATCTACCTTTATTATGACTAAAGTCACAACTATTTCCAACTTCATATGACATTAATAATAAAGCATCAACATTAACTTTGATTCAATCTAGTGAAAGAGGATGCCAATGATTACACAACAGCCTACTTGAATAATTAGCACCACAGTGGCCCGAGTTAAAATTATCATTAAATGTAGAAACTGTAACATAACTTTTAGAATTAGCAGCAATCACCATTGAACTTTCCTCATTGCCTTCATGAATCACCTATTCACAGACTTCCATAAAAAGTATACTAAATCAATGTTTAAACCATATTTTAAAATTGAAGAAAATTCTATATCTATTAAATTTACTTTTAGATATATATATATATATATATATATATATATATATATATATATATATATATATATATATATATATATATATATTACATTCATTTAAAGAACCTTAAATCCTAAACCCTTCTCAGGTCGGCCCAAGGATACACAAAGATAGCGTTTCCCCCCAAAGGACATTCTCCTAACCCTCGGCGCCGGCATGCTCTGGCTCAGCTAGACCTGTTTTAACGGCGGCGCTCCTTACGCCGCCAACTTCGACTCCTCCGTCGCTATCCTAAACACCAACATGTGTACCTCCATCAGCCTTCTCATCTGGCTCTGCCTCGACATCTCCTTCTTCTGCAAACCCTCCGTCATTGGCGTCGTTCAGGGCATGATCGTCGGTCTCGTCACCGTAACCCCCGCCGCCGGCCTCGTTCAGTCCAGCTCCGCCCTTCTCATCGACGTCTTCTCAGGCATCATTCCTTGGTTCACCATGATGGTTCTGCACAAACGCATTCGCTTTTTGATAAAGATCGACGACACACTTGCCATTTTCCACACGCACGACGTCGCGGGGGCGCTGGGCGGGCTGTTGACAGGCCTGCTGGCCAACCCGAAGCTGACCAGGTTGTTTTTTGGGGATGACTCGAAATTCATCGGGCTGGTTTTTGGGTTGAAGAATAGGCGGGTTCGGGCCAGGTTGAGGCAGATGGGAATGCAAGTGGTGGGGATGTTGTTTGTTGGTGTTTGGAATGTGGTGGTGACGACGGCGATATGTGTGGTGATTAGGATGGTGGTGGCGCTGAGGATGAGGGAGTAGGAATTGGTGGTGGGCGATGATGTCATACATGGGGAGGATGCGTATGTGGTATGGGGGATGGGGAGACATATGAGAGGTCTGTTCATAGGCATGAGGGGTTTGATGGGGTTAAGGATGAGGAGATGATGTGATTGATGTATGATTGATGGATGGTTGAATAATTCCGTGCGGAGTCGGACGGGAAGTTCTTAATTTAGGATCTATCTTTTTTTAACTTAATTTAGGATCGGCATGGCATTGACGGTTTTAAAATTTTTTTATTAGAATTGTTATATAAAAAGATAAATTATATAAGAAAAAAACTTACAATCAAAATCATATCATATTTTACCTGTATTATACTTACAAATTTACTTTTTGAGTCTTCATACTTTGAAATCATTGTACAATCACTTTATTATCAATATTATTAAAAATATCTTTTTTCAATATAAGTAATCAAACAATCATTCATTCAAGAGTCTCTCATTCAATTACACAAACGATTCTTTACATTTTTTTTTCTCTAGGGAATTAATTTCTTGTGATTTTGATTGTAAATTTTTTTTTAATATAATTTATCTTTTTATATAACAATTCTAATAAAAAAAATTTAAAACCGTCAATGCCATGCCGATCCTAAATTAAGTTAAAAAAAGATAGATCCTAAATTGAGAACTTCCCGTCCGACTCCGCACGGAATTATTCAACCATCTATCAATCATACATCAATCACATCATCTCCTCATCCTTAACCCCATCAAACCCCTCATGCCCATGAACAGACCTCTCATATGTCTCCCCATCCCCCCATGCCGCATACGCATCCTCCCCATGTATGACATCATCGCCCACCACCAATTTCTCCTCTCTCATCCTCAGCGCCACCACCATCCTAATCACCACACATATCGCCGTCGTCACCACCACATTCCGAACACCAACAAACAACATCCCCACCACCTGCATTCCCATCTGCCTTAACCCGGCCCGAACCCGCCCATCCTTCAACCAGAAAACTAGCCCGATGAATTTCGGGTCATCCCCAAAAAACAACCTGGTCAGCTTCGGGTCGGCCAGCAGGCCCGTCAACAGCCCGCCTAGTGCCCCCGCGATGCCGTGCCAGTTGAAAATGGCGAGTGTGTCGTCGATCTTTTTCAAAAAGCGAATGCGTTTATGCAGAACCATCATGGTGAACCAAGGAATGCTGCTAGAGAAGACGTCGATGAGGAGGGCGGAGCTGGACTGAACGAGGCTGGCGGCGGGGGTTATGGTGACGAGGCCGGCGATTATGCCCTGAACGACGCCGATGACGGAGGGTTTGCCGAAGAAGGAGATGTCGAGGCAGAGCCAGATGAGAAGGCTGATGGAGGTGCACATGTTGGTGTTTAGGATGACGACGGAGGAGTCGAAGTTGGCGGCGTAAGGAGCGTCGCCGTTAAAACAGGTCTGGCCAAGCCAGAGCATGCCGGCGCCGAGGGTTAGGAGAATGTCCTTTGGGGGAAAACGCTCGCGGTCTTTGTGTATCCTTGGGCCGACCTGAGAAGGGTTTAAGATTTAGGGTTTTTTTAAATGAATGTAATATATATATAAAGTAAATTTAAAAGATATAGAATTTTCTTCAATTTTAAAATATGGTTCAAACATTGATTTAGTATACTTTTCATGGAAGGCTGGGAATAGGTTATTCATGATGGCAATGAGGAAAGTTCAATGGTGATTGCTGTTAATTCTAAAAGTTATGTTACAGTTTCTACATTTAATGATAATTTTAACTCGGGCCACTGTGGTGCTAATTATTCAAGTAGGCTGTTGTGTAATCATTGGCATCCTCTTCCATTAGATTGGATTAAAGTTAATGTTGATGCTTCATTATTACTGTCATTTAAAATTGGAAATAGTGGTGACTTTAGTCATAATAAAGGTAGATTTTATTCTGGCATTTGGACATACTTGTGTTCATTGGGATGTTTCTCGATTGGAGCATTTAGCTAATCAATCTCTTAAGGATGTCATTAAGGATTGGATGTTCAATTATAAGGGAATTATGCGGTATGGGGGGATTAGGATGGTGGTGGCGCTGAGGCTGAGGGATGACCCGAAATTCATCGGGCTGGTTTTCGCGTTAAAGGATGGAAGGGTTCGGGCCAGGTTCAGGCAGATGGGCTTGCAGGTGGTGGGGATACTGTTCGTTGCTGCTTGGAATGTGGTGGTGACGACGACGATATGTCTGGTGATTAGGATGGTGGTGGTGCTGAGGCTGAGAGAGGAGGAGCTGGTGGTGGGCGATGATGCCATACATTGGGAGAATGCGTATGCGGTATGGGGAGACATATGAGAGGTCTGTTCATGGCCATGAGGGCTTTGATGGGGTTAAGGATGAGGAGATGATTTGATGTGGTGTCATGTGATGTGATTGATGAATGGTTGATGTATGTTGGTTTCGTGAAATTATTCCGTGC
This sequence comes from Dendrobium huoshanense, assembly GCA_016618105.1. Lineage (NCBI taxonomy): Eukaryota > Viridiplantae > Streptophyta > Magnoliopsida > Asparagales > Orchidaceae > Dendrobium > Dendrobium huoshanense. Next base: position 844,161 of record CM028342.1, on the reverse strand, counting down.
GGAGTCCAGTCGGGAAGTTCTCATCTGAACTATGAGTGTACATACTATGTACAAATAGTGTGTACATAATTTGAACCAAATAATATACGAAAATTATACTCATTGTACAAAATATGTACACTCATAATTTGGACGTGAGCTTCCTGTCTAAACTCCGCACAGAATAATTTCTCAGAAGATAGGAAGTATCTTTAAGCATACTGATTTATTTTTTATGTTATTTTATTTATTTTATGTGTGTAATTAATTTTTTAGAGTTTTGTTTGTGAAGTTTGAAATTTATGATGGTTTTTAAATGAGTATGTTATATATCATAACTCTTATGTATTTGTATATTTTATAGTTCTTTGTGTAATGTCTTGAAATATAATTTTATAATTCTGGTACTTAGAAAATTAAGGGTATTATTTGCAAAATTTTATTTTATTTTATATTTTGTATTATGATTCTTGTATGATATGATGATTGGAGAAAAAGCTCTTAATCGCTAGGCTAAGCCAAGTTACATCTTAAACATATTTTCTCTCTCAAAATAAAAAAAAAAACCATTAAATCTTCACTAATCAATCATTAGTATTATCTCATTACCATTAATCCTAATAAAACCTCACACTCATGAATACTTAAATCTCATACACTGCCATTCTAATTAACAAAAATACTCCCCATCATCACAACCTTAATCAAAACAAGAACAAATGCTATCCCAACTAATTGTGTTCCTATATGCATAAAACCAACCCTAACACCCCCATTCTTCACCATATAAATCAACTCAATATATTTCAAGTCAATCCCATAGAGGTGCCATGTCAAATTAAGGTTGATGAGCAAAGTCCTGCATGGGGTCCTAGTTGGGTACCCATTGGATACCCCGCTTTGTGCGGGCAAGCTTCACCCACCCACGCCTACCCATGGTAACTTTCGGGATTTCGTACCCACCCATACCCACTAACTTTCCACATTTCTTGAATGCAATCAACTACAAACTGATGGCCTTGAGTCTTGTTGCACTTTATTCTGACTGCAAATTTTTAAGCCGCATATCAGAATTTATTATGATTGCAGTGTGGTTCAATGCTACGCACTGTCAAATGAGGATTACGGTAACATACGACATGTTGATTAGCAATATAACTTTATTTATCCCCTGATGTTGGGTACCCACCCATCCATGAGACCATAGGCACACCCATACCCGATGGGTGTGGATATGAGTACCCAATGCAAGGCTCTGTTGACGAGGAATTCCATTAAAAGCTCATGCAAGTATACCTATGATGATTTGCATGTGAAAAATGTTGAGCGTGTCATCCACTTTCGCAGGCTTCGTTTGAAATGACTTTCTTGCTGCTTCTTAAAATAACCAAACGACATTTGGAACCTTTTTTGGTTCTTCAATGAATTAACAGTGTAAAATTATTTCATTTGTATATATTCAGCGGTTAAAAACAGAATGGCAAGAAATAAGAACAGATTGGAGCAAACACTGTAAATCAACAAAAGAGATTTACTTGGAAGAAAAAAAACAAAAAAGTTTACATTAAAATACAACAAAAATTTATGAATTATAGCCTATGACATTAAACTGTTATATCAACCTTTTTGACATAATGAATGAAAAACAAGTAGTTTGCAAGACTTACGATTGATCGATACCAAACAAGAAATGAATTTGTTTGAGAGAAGGCTGATGGTTTCATTGAGACTCGTAGATTGGTGACTAAGGACAAGTAAGAATGCCCACCAACTAGTCAATAGAAACCTGATGCAACGGTAGGGGTGTCAAAAATTGACATGACCCGAAAACTCGATTCGAATCCGACCCAAATTTTTCAGGTTAGGGTCACCCGAATTCGAAATGGGTTGATTTTGGGTCCTAATTTTTGATCCGTTTTGAATTTCGGGTCAAGTTTAGGGTTGACTCAAAAACCTGAGAATGACCCGATTTTGACCTGAAATCATGTAGTTCGGGCTTATTTATGAGGTTTGGCAGCAGAAACGCATGAAACGGAGAAAGACATTCATAGCGAGTGAACTCCCATCGTTGCTTCAGATCAAAATGTTGCAACTTCCGATACGATCGGAATGGAATGTCGTCCAAGGAGCAGCGAAGTCGAACAACAACGAAGGGCGACTCCTGCAATCTCTACAGATTAGCAACGACGGAAAAAAGAAGATAAAAAAGCAAACCATAGACGCCTCAAAGCGCACGAAACAGAGAAAGTTACCTTGACAACGAGCAACCTCCCGTCGTTGCTTCCGATCAAAATGTTGTAACTTCTAATCCGACCAGAAGGGAACATCGTCCAAGGAGCGACTCACGAATCCGGTTAGCACTTGGTGGCTAACCTTGGTGGCTCGGGTTTAGGTTTGAAAATAGGGTTGGGTTCAGGACGGGTCGAATAGTGCCAGGTCAATTTATCCGAATCCGACCTGTGACCCGAATCCGACAGCCCTACCTGATGCTAGTCCTCTTTCTGAATGAGCTGAAAATAATTAGGATGTAGTTTCCTGGAAATAATATATAGCAACAAGCATAAAAGGGAGGCTAGCTCCAACAATCATAACACCAACCGAAAAAGCAACCACGATGAGATGCACACAATTTAATGAAATCGACCAACTGGCCAGCTCAATGCGTGGACTAGAGCTAACCAGGCAAAAGTGGGTTGACTCGATAAACTTAGGCTTCGTTTGGGACGACTTTCCTACTACTGATGAATACAGTTTATTGTAAAAAAATAAAAAAATTGTAATAAAAAAATGTTTTAAGAAACAGTAAGAAAGTCATCCCAAGCAAAGCCTTATTTTTCTTTTGGGACAGCTTTCTTACGCTTCTTAGAGCGGGGTTAGTAAAAAGAGGCAAAATTTTTCTTTGAACATAAAACAGTTATTTCCATGGAAAAACTCACCTTGTCAGCCGATCCCTTCATCATGAAATGCCATGGGCATGTGCATGAAACTAATTTGACGGCCTGATTGAAATAGAGCTGAGGCCACGTCTCGATTGAGAGGGGAATGTTAGGGGTGTCAAAATCGGGTTGCGGGTCAAATTCGGGTTGAACCCAACACTGACCCGCAACTATTTGACATGACCCGAATCTGGCCCATTTTTGAAAATAGGTTGAAAAAAGTAACTTGGACCTGACCCGTCGGGTTGCCGGGTTGACCCGACCCGACTCGAAACGTGTGAATGGGAGAACGACAAACAACAAACTCCCTCTTGTCGTGACGCGTCGTCGTTAATTCACATCTCAACGAACTGATTCCATAAATCCGCCAAAGTAAAAAATAAGGACATGCCGAGAGGGTGTAAACCTTCCTCTCGTGAGCGGAAATGAAGGCCAGAGGGCGTAAATCTGTTGAAGTTGGAAGTTCGAAAACCGTTTGCTCACTTATTCAGACAAATCCCATCAACCGCAGAAGTTGCACGAAGGCGAGGCTGAGTCCGAATGCAACACAGGTTGAGTCTAAATGTGATGTAACTCAAACAAGGCGAGCGTCGAAGCACAGGTTGAGTTTTTTCCGGTCAAGCCTAGGTTGGTTTCGGGTTTCCGGGTCAACCCGAACCCTATTCGATTTTACAAAAGGGTCAAAATCATGAACCTCAACTATCCGACCCAAACCCGTTTCTCAAACGGGTTGACCCTAACCCGGAATTTTCGGGTCGAATTTTTGTGTCGTTACGGGTTGACCCTAACCCGAAATTTTTGGGTCGGATTTTGATGTCGTGTCAAATATTAGGCTCCAACGGACATTCATGAAGCTAGACCAATAGAGGATAGGCAGTATGCAAAGGGAGGAACAAATGCTTCTAACTGTGAGTTGAGTTGGTTCCAAAGTTAGTTGTGAGCAAATTTAGGGAATGTCTGAAAGCTTCTCCAATCATTCCTTCATTTGTTCATGAGAGGGGGAGAGAGAAGACAGAGAAGAAGAAAATTCCTATCACATAAGACACCAACTCTCTTAGTGGCACAAAATCAACATAGGAGCAATTATATAATAGCACTACAAAAAGTATAAGTAAAAAAAAAATACATGCCCAAAAGAATATGCCGTTTATGACAAATCAATGATATCAATAAACCACATGAGGCATGAAAAAATCATTATGAAATGATGGAAAAAAATAGATTAGGAAGTGTTGAAGGATTGTGGGAATCACAAATCAACTGATTTCTATTTTTCTACTTTTCAACGAAAAATAAGAGTGAGGTTAGAGTTTCTAAATTGTGAAGTCTTTCTTGAAAGGAAAAAAGAAAAATCTATCATCTTGTGGATCCGCCCATGATTTAAAAATATTATAATATTTGAAATCAATAAACCATATATGTTTCTCTCAACCACAAAAGATATTTAGGATGTCGTCAAACAAACATGCTCAAATGTGAAGAAGCTTTCAATAAACAAATAAGATAACATTCATGTTATTGAGTACTTTAATATAATGAATGTTTATTAGCTTGAACTATATTATTACTAAAATATAAAAAAGACTTATGTCATAATGTGGTAAATTTCAAGCAAGTTGTAGAAAGAGAAATATTATTTGTGTTTATTGCAAGATTGAATAATAACTTCGATCATGTTCATATCTATTTATAGAGTAAGGCTACCTCAAGGATCGCTTTCGAGATAAACATTAAAGAAAATTAACAAGAGGAATAAGTAAAAATATAACAATAGAGAGGAGGTGAGTTTGGTTGGATGAACCGGTCCAGATAGATCCACCAAGTGTCAACAATCAAAGCTATAAACAAGGTAATAACTCAAATATATAAAATAAATTTCTTTAAATATATGAAAATTCTTAAGTATAGCGCTTTGGCGCTGATCTGGTGTGTGTTGCGGAGTTAAACAATGAACAGTATATATATATCCTTGCCTTACCCCACCGACTCTCTCACTTGATTGTTTGGCCAGGAAGAAATTAAAGAGAGGAAGAACAAAGAGGAAAGAGAGAAAAACCTTTGAATCATATTTGTCAATCATTTATATTACAGATTTTGTTCTATTCATTGTAAGTGACTAATCTCTTACTTATATTTTTAATGATCTTGATTTCTACGAATTTATTTCTTCTAAATTTGTCAAAAATACATTATCTCCTGATTTTATAAGCTTTCATCATGCAAATTTGGATATGTTATAGATTTGATCATTCTGAACGATTTAATATGATTTTATTGCATTTTAAATGAAGTAATGAACGATATCATATACATGATATGATAACTCCACATGATATCCTACTGATTCACAAGATTCATTGATTGAGAGTTTTAAGTGCAAGAGCAAGATACCCTTAAGATAGATTCATTGAATATATGAATGGTGATACCGACACTACTACGAACATTGTACTGATAGTATGACTGACACTAATATTGTTTATTGTCATGAATATTATTTAACATTATTGATCATGATACTAATATTGTTACTGCATTAGTAGTGTTAATTGTTACTGCTACTGTGACTGATGATGTAATTGATTGATATTTAATGAACTATAAAATGATAAATTGATGCAGATAATTAGTATAGATATTAATGCATATATTTCTTTATATGATTTAAAGCATATTGTTCCCTTAAAATGATAAATTGAAGTAGTCCAAATGCTTTCGGAGTTCTTGATTTTCTTCCATAGATTGAAATCATTCTCCCCCCTTGAACTTGTCTATCTCAAGTCTTTGTATCGACATGACAAAGAAATCAAGATTTTAAAAATAAAACCTCTGTGATTTGCTCCTCAACACATACAGAACCCTTCGGCTAGCTGCTGTGCGGCTTAATGGTTCAAAAAGCCGTTAAATCAGCCACAGCTCCTCCGAGCAACCTTCTCCCGTGCGATCTCTGCGCCTAGCTACTCCAAATACTGTTCCAGCGCCTTCGCACGCCTCACGCCGCCTTCTCGCACCACGTCCACCGCCAGCCCGACTTTGACTGACCTCAGTGTGCAACTACCCCGTGCACTTGCTGACCGTGAGCTCCTCCGGCCCACACAGCCCAGCACGATCACTCCTTTGCGCGTGTCCTGCTCTCGCCGACCTCCAGCCTCCGGCGATCTCCCTCTACATGAACTGTTGCACTTCCAGAGCTTCTTGCTTCATCAGATCTTCTTGGCTACAAGAAACATCTTCTTCCGGGCGGTTCTCCGGTGAGGAGAAAAGAAGGAAAGCGAATCAAGAAGAGAAAATTGAATTTTGGGAAGAACCTGATCGGAATGCAAGGAATGGAAGGTGGCTATGATACCAAATTGTAAACAATTAATTGCTTGATTAACAGAGCTTAAATCAAGAAGCCATGTTCGACTTCTTCAGGGGAAAAGAAAAAAGAACGGAAATAAATTTCATGAAGAAAAACAGAGAAAGCTTTTTTAATGTCTCATTCCTAATACAAGCCTAAGGGATTTATTTAAAGCAAAATATGGCTACACTAAAAGCCACAAAACAAGTCAAAGAAACTAAAGAACTAAAACAAGAACAATCCTAATAAAATCTGAAATAATTCCTAACAAGTGCCGAATGAGAACTTTCCCGTCCGACTCCACACAGAATAATTCAGCATACATCAACCATCCATCACATCATCTCCTCATCCTTAACCCCATCAAACCCCTCAAGCCCATGAACAGACCTCTCATAAGTCTTCCCATCCCCCCATACCGCATACGCATCCTCCCCATGTATGACATCATCTCCCACCACCAGCTCCTCCTCCCTCAGCCTCAGCGCCACCACTATCCTAATCACCACATATATCGCCGTCGTCACCACCACATTCCAAGCACCAACAAACAGTATCCCCACCACCTGCATTCCCATCTGCCCGAACCCTCCCATCCTTCAACCCGAAAACCAACCCGATGAATTTCGGGTCATCCTCAAAAAACAACTTGGTCAGCTTCGGGTCGGCCAGCAGGCCTGTCAACAGCCCGCCCAGCGCCCCTGCGACGCCGTGCGTGTGGAAAATGTCGAGCGTGTCGTCGATCTTTTTCAAAAAGCGAATGCGTTTGTGCAGAACCATCATAGTGAACCAAGGAATGCTGCCGGAGAAGACGCCGATGAGGACGGCGAAGCTGGACTAAACGAGGCCGGCGGCGGGGGTTATGGAGACGAGGTCGGTGATCATGCCCTGAACGACACCGATGATAGAGGGTTTGCCGAAAAAGGAGATGTCGAGGCAAAGCCAGATGAGGAGGCTAGTGGAGGTGCAGATGTGGGTGTTTATGATGGCGACGGAGGCGTCGATGTTGGCGGTGTATAGAGCGCCGACGAGGGTTAGGAGAATGTTGTTTGGGGGAAAACGCTTGAGGTCTTTGTGTATCCTAAGGCCCACCTGAGAAGGGTTTAGAGTTTAGGGTTTTTTAAATGAATGTAATATATGAATAGTTTATGCTTAAGATATGAAATAAAATAAGAGTTTGGGATTTAATTACTAAATATAATATAAATATTAATTGATTATATATATATATATATATATATATATATATATATATATATATATATATATATATATATATATATATATATATATATATATATATATATATATATATATATATATATTACATTCATTTAAAAAACCCTAAATCATAAACCCTAAACCCTTCTCAGGTTGGCCCAAGGATACACGAAGACCGCGAGCGTTCCCCCTCAAACAACTTTCTCCTACCCGTCGGCACCGGCATGCTCTGGCTCGTCTGGACCTATTTTAACAGAGGCGCTCCATACGTCCCCAACTTCGTCTCCTCCGTCGCCATCTTAAACACCAACATATGCACCTCCATCAGCCTTCTCATCGCTCTGCCTCGACATCTCCTTCTTCGGCAAACCCTCCGTCATCGGCGCCGTTCAGGACATAATCGCTGGCCTCGTCTCAATAACTCCCGCTGCCGGCCTCGTTCAGTCTAGCTCCGCGGTCCTCATCGGCGTCTTCTCCGGCAGCATTCCTTGGTTCACTATGATGGTTCTGCACAAACACATTTGCTTTTTGAAAAAGATCGACGACACGCTCGACATTTTCCACACGCACGGTGTCGCGGGTGTGCTGGGCGGGCTGTTGACGGGCCTGCTGGCCGACCCGAAGCTGACCAAGTTGTTTTTTTGGGATGACCCGAAATTCATCGGGCTGGTTTTCGGGTTAAAGGATGGGAGGGTTCGGGCTGGGTTGAGGCAGATGGGAATGCAGGTGGTGGGGATACTATTTGTTGGTGCTTGGAATGTGGTGGTGACGACGGCGATATGTGTGGTGATTAGGATGGTGGTGGCGTTGAGGCTGAGGGAGGAGGAGCTGGTGGTGGGAGATGATGCCATACATGGGGAGGATGCGTATGCAGTATGGGGGATGGGGAGACTTATGAGAGGTCTATTCATGGGCTTGAGGGGTTTGATGGGATTAAGGATAAGGAGATGATGTGATGGATGGATGGTTGATGTATGTTGAATTATTCCGTGCGGAGTCGGACGGGAAAGTTCTCATTCGGCACTTGTTAGGAATTATTCCTGATTTTTTTAGGATTGTTTTTTGTTTTAGTTCTTTAGTTTCTTTGGCTTGTTTTGTGGCTTTTAGTGTAGCAATGTTTTGCTTTAAATAAAGCCTTTAGGCTTGTATTAGGAATGAGACATTAAAAAAGCTTTCTATGTTTTTCTTCCTGAAAATTATTTTCGTTCTTTTTTTTTTTCCTGAAGAAGCCGAACATGGCTTCTTGATTTAAGCTCTGTTAATCAAGCAATTAACTGTTTACAATTTGGTATCAGAGCCACCTTCCATTCCTTGCATTCCAATCAGCTTCTTCCCAAAATTCTATTTTCTCTTCTTCATTCGCTTTCCTTCTTTTCTCCTCACCGGAGAACCGCCCGGAAGAAGACGTTTCTTGTAGCTAAGAAGATCTGATGAAGCAAGAAGCTCTGGAAGTGCAATAGTTCATGTAGAGGGAGATCGCCGGAGGCTGGAGGTCGGCGAGAGCAGGACACGCGCAAAGGAGTGATCATGCTGGGCTGTGTGTGCCGGAGGAGCTCACGGACAGCAAGTGCACGGGGTGGTTGCACACGGAGGTTAGCCGGAGTCGGGCTAGCGGTGGACGTGGTGCGAGAAGGCGGCGTGAGGCGTGCGAAGGCGCTGGAACAATGTTTGGAGTGGCTGGGCGCGGAGACCGCACGGGAGAAGGCTGCTCAGGGGAGTTCGCCGGAGGAGCTGTGGCTGATTTAACGATTTTTTGAACCGTTAAGCCGCACAGCAGCTAGCCGAAGGGTTCTCTATGTGTTGAGGAGCAAATCACAGAGGTTTTATTTTTAAAATCTTGATTTCTTTGTCATGTCGATGCAAAGACTTGAGATCGACAAGTTCAAGGGGGAGAATGATTTCAGTCTATGGAAGAAAATCAAGAACTCCGAAAGCATTTGGAAACTTCAATAAATTGATTCTTGACCTCAGAAATGTGGATGTGAAAATTGACGAAGAAGATCAAGGGATTATACTCCTCAGCTCTCTGTCGAAGACGTATGAAAACATAGTTGACACTATATTGTATGATAAGCAAACTTTGACATTAACAGAGGTTAAGTCCGTTTTAATGTCAAAATATGTTCAAAGGAAAATTGATCAAAAGGAAGACAAGAATGACAACATTCTGATCGCTAGAGGAAGATGGAAGATCAGAATCGCATAGATTCAATAACAACAGGAAGTACTATCATTGTAATAAAGAATAACATATTAAGAGGTTTTGTCCAAATTTGTCTCAAGAGGTTGAACCAGAAGTTAGCTTGGCCATAACCGCAGATTTGGGAGACGGTTGGACAGATTCTGATGTTTTGTAAAATCTGGATTAAGGGAGTGATTGTTAGGAATTATTCCAGATTTTATTAGGATTGTTTCTTCTTTTACTTCTTTAGTTTCTTTGGCTTGTTTTGTGTCTTTTAGTGTAGCCATGTTTTGATTTAAATAAAGCCCTTAGGCTTGCATTAGAAATGAGACATTAAAAAAGCTTTCTCTCTTTTTCTTCATGAAATTTATTTTCATTCTTTTTTTTTTTCCTGAAGAAGCCGAACATGGCTTCTTAATTTAAGCTCTGTTAATCAAGCAATTAACTGTTTACAACACTCATAATCTCGACGGGAACTTTATGTCAAGATTCTGCATGGAATAATTTCTTGGGAGATAGGGAGTATCTTTAAGCAAATAATGATTTATTTTTTATATTATTTTATTTATTTTATGCGTGTAATTAATTGTTTAGAGTTTTGTTTGTGAAGTTTGGAATTTATGATGGTTTTTAAATGAGTATGTTAAGAAGTGGGTTTTATATATATCATAAAACTCTTATGTATTTGTATATTTTATAGTTCTTTGTGTAATGTCTTGAAATATAATTTTATAATTCTGGTACTTAGAAAATTAAGGGTATTATTTGCAAAATTTTATTTTATTTTATATTTTGTATTATGATTCTTGTATGATATGATGATGGGAGAAAAAGCTCTTAATCGCTAGGCTAAGCCAAGTTACATCTTAAACATATTCTCTCTCTCAAAATAAAAAAAACCATTAAATCTTCACTAATCAATCATTAGTATTATCTCATTACCATTAATCCTAATAAAACCTCACACTCATGAATATATATCTCATACACTGCCATTCTAATTAACAAAAATACCCCCATCATCACAACCTTAATCAAAACAAGAACAAATGCTATCCCAACTAATTGGGTTCCTATATGCATAAAAACAACCCTAACACCCCCATTCTTCACCATATAAACAACTCAATATATTTCAAATCAACCCTAGAGAGGTAACAAGTCAAATTAGTGTTGATTAATTGAAGGTCCTGGTCTGATACCCATTAGGTATCCATGCTCTACGCGGGCGAGCTTCGTCCACCCGTAATGACTTTCAGGATGTCGTACCCACTAACTTTCCAAGCTTTTTGAACGCAATCCGCCACAGACTGATGGCCTTGAGGCTTATTGCGCTTTACTAACTACAAACTTTCAAGCAATACATCAGAATTTACCATGGTAGCAATGCAGTTCAGTGTTGTGCACTGCCTAGTGAGAATTACAGTAATATACGACATATGATGATTAACAATGTAAATCAATTTATCTCTTGATGTTGAGTATCCACCCACCCACCCGCCCATGAGACTATATGCATACCCATACCCATTCGATATGGGTGGATACGTGAGTGAATATGGGTATGAGTACCCTTCTATTAACGAGGAATCCCGTTAGAAAGCTCATGCAAGTATACCTACGATGATTTGCATGTGAAAAATGTTGAGTTTGTCATCGACTTTCTTGATCTAACAATATTCTCCAACAACTTTATCTCAATCTTGAGGTCACACAAAATTGCACGAAACAACTTACGAATAAAAAGACGGCAAGCCGTTCTTAAAATAGAAGATCACATTCTTTTTTGGCTTATAATCTTATCGACAAATCTCCATTACTTAGTAGCAATATTCTAAACTCACCAAACGAAACTTGGAACCTTTTGTTGTTCTTCAATGAATTAACAGTGTAATATTATTTTATTTTTATATATTCAGCTGTAAAAAACAGAATGGCAAGAAATAAGAACAGATGGGAGGAAACACTGTAAATCAACAAAAGAGATTTACTTGGAAGAAAAAACGAAAGAATTCACATTAAAAGACAAAAAATTCATAAATTCTAGCCGATGACATTAAAGTTTCATTTGGTATGACTTTCTTACTGCTTCTTAAAGCAGTTTTCTAATACAAAAGTTTAATTTTTTACTAAAAAATTGCTTTAAAAACTAATAAAAAAGCCGTTTCAAATGAAAACTAAAGTGTTATATCCAACGTTTAGATACAACTCTTATTGACATAATGAATGAATAACAAGTAGTTTGCAAGGCTTACGAACTGATCGATACCAAACAAGAAATGAATTTGTTTGAGAGAAGGCTGCTGGTTTCATTGAGACCGGTAGATTGGTGATTGAAGGATAACTAAGAATGCCCACCAAGGCACCAACTAGTCAATTGAAACCTGATGCCATTCCTCTTCCTGAATGAGCTGAAAAGAATTAGGCTGTAGTTTCCTGGAAATAATATATAGCAACAAGCATAAAAGGGAGGCAAGCTCCAACAGTCATAACACCAACCAAAAAAGCAATGTGACAAACTGGCCAGCTCAATGCATGGGCTAGAGCCGACCAGGCTAAAATGGCTCGACTCATAATCAACTTCGATTTTTTTGGGGCGGCTTTCTTACTGCTTCTTAAAGCAGTTTTTTAGTGCAAAAATTAAAATTTTTGTAATAAAAAGCTGCTTTAAGAAGCAGTAAAAAAGCCATCCCAAAAAAAATCTAAGGCTTCGTTTGGGACGGCTTTCTTACTGCTTCTTAAAGCAATTTTTTAATACAAAAATTAAAACTTTTGTACTAGCAGTAAAAAAGTCGTCCCAAACAAAACCTAAATAACAAAAACAGAGATGAATGCACGCACAAACCTGCAGGCGTCCCCATTCCATCAAACATATACACTAAAATCCCATTGCCAATTTCATTTTGCAAATTTTACATCCAGTAAGAACTTATGTGGACATGTGAGAGATTTGGTAGAGCTAGAGAGAGAGAGAGTCTTGAAGAAGCAGAGTAATGTAAAGAAATAGAGGTGTAGTATTGTTATTAATGTGTATAGTAACAGATTACAAACATATATATATATATATGAGCTAATACAGGAAATAGAGTCTGTATACAAATGTGGGACAATGTATTTGACAGTTATGCTTACATTCTCCCTCAAATTATGCATTCGGTGGACGAATGGATAATTTGGAGCAAAGATATTCAAAACGTGAGCTAGAGAAAGGTTTGGTCAAAATGTCTGCTATCTGTTCTTGAGAGGAGATGTGTTGTATGCTTATGCTTTTGTTTGAAATGTGTTGACGGATAAATTGAAAATCAATCTCTATGTGCTTCGTGCGAGCATGAAACACGGGGTTCTTGGCAATGACTATTGCGGAGATGTTGTCACAGTAGATGGTGGTCGGAGAGTGTTGGTGCAGCTGGAGTTCGTCGGCGGAATTATGAGCTTTGGCGTTGCTGTTGGGGTGGTGGTGGAGACGGGGGAGGGTAGAAGTCGATTCTTGATCCCCCATCCTAGCTCTCTGATACCATGTGAGAGATTTGGTAGAGCTAGAGAGAGAGAGTCTTGAAGAAGCAGAGTAATGTAAAGAAATAGAGGTGTAGTATTGTTATTAATGTGTATAGTAACAGATTATATATATATATATATGAGCTAATACAGGAAATAGAGTCTGTATACAAATGTGGGACAATGTATTTGAAAGTTATGCTTACAGGAGAATCATCTGGCCAAGGATTTTGATAGAAGAAGCTGGCCAAACATCCTTCTAAATCAGAAGCATTTAAATAAAGATTCTACCGGTGCATAAAGCAAGCTGATAAGCAAGAAGAAAGACCTGCATGTTGAAGAGTCAGGCGAAAACAACATTGTCAAAAGAGAAAAGAAAGTGGTTAGCAAAGGGAGGAACAAATGCTTCTTAGTTCTTACTGTGAGTTGAGTTGGTACCAAAGATATTTAAGGAATAACAGGCGGGGAGGAGAAAAGTAGGAATGACATCATTTTTTTTCCAATTTTACTGTCATGATACCAAAAAAATAAAAAATCCTATATTGCATGCAATAGTTTTCTTATCTGATGAATTAATTAAATTGCCAAATGGAAAAGCAGAATGTCCATCCCTTCTTACATTCAAATCCTCAATTCTATCTTTTTTTTCAAAATACAATTGAAACCATATATGAGACCCACATTCTTGTGGTTGTTAGCAGACGATTGCAAAATTGATACCTTATCATGAAAGGATTCATTTCACAGAATATCATTTGTCACCTCATTTTGGCATGTGGATGGGGCAACTGACATAAGTGACCTACGATGGGCGATGGAGGAGGGTGATTTTAGAGTGCCAGTTGGTAAATATTACTTGGTTGATTTTGGATACACAAGCACGAATGAGCTAAAAACATAATTAAGAGGATATTGATATCATTCAAGTGACTATCATTGGGAAACATCTAGTAGGTGCTCTATTGTGTATGAGCTATACTATCATTGTCATGAACAATTATATAATGTGGTAGAGACTAGAGAGAACATTGGTATATGAAAAGAGAGATTCCGAAACGATTTCCTTTAATGATATAGGCTAACATTATACTCGCTTGCGTAGTCTTGCACAATTTTATTGGGCAATACCACGAGCATAATATGTACTTTAATATGTCACAAATGGATATGTATCATGATAGTGATTTGGATAAAGTTCAAGCCTATTACAAAGACCCAAACTTGTAGCCACTGACATTATTCAACTGGATAGCATGCAATGCTTCGACCATCAAGAAGAAATCTTTTTTTTTATTATTTCTAATTTCCATCCATCTTGTTGTCATATTGTTAACGCAGTTAAGATTTTTTTTTTTTGTTTATTACTTTGATGTATTCGTATGAACTATCATTACTTAAATAAAAATTCATTTAAATAAATATCTTTTGAATCAAGCATCTTAAATCCTAAATTGTGTTGCCAAACAATCCCATAGGATGAGTCAAAATTTAAGTTTTGATTGGGACGGCTTTTTTACTGCTTTTTAAAGCAGCTTTCTAGTACCAAAATTTTAATTTTTGTAGTATAAAGCTGCTTTAAGGAGTAAGAAAGCCGTCACAAACAAAACCTTAATATACTTATTGCGGAATAGTTTTCATGATTTAACACCCTTAGGATTTAGCAGATACGAATTAAGAGGATTTACTAAATCCTACTTAAGTTAAATCCTAGCTGCATCCAAACTGCCCCTTAGAATTGTGATGTCAAACAATTTTCAGGTTGTAATCCTCTCAGTGTTTACTAAATCTGTAATTACAGTATTTACTAAACCCCAATTCCAGCAAAAAGGCACTCAAAGACTTATATCGAACAGCAGCCCTAATAGAAATAATATCTTCAAAATTCATAACAGTAATAAGAGTTTTACAACCACAGATTGAAACATGTCAAGAAAACAGAAGCAACAAAGTAAAATATTAAACTAAAGGCTAATCAGAACCTCAAGTATATCATCAACACAGGTAAAAAGCAAGACACATACAGGAAATAACTAGTAGAAGTCAACAAAGCAAACCCTCATCCCGCGCTCCCTAATTTACTCTGATCTCAGCCTTAATCCTGCCTCTTGAGCTTCTCGATGCGCTCGCTGAGCTGGCCGATATGAACAACGAGCCTGGTCACAGCCAATAGGAGCCAGTTGAGGAGCAAAGCGCAGGCAATGAGAATCCCATTCCGCTGACTCTTCATTATCGACTTCTGGTGCCGGAGGTACTCCGTCGGCGTGCATTCGTGCTCGTTATCGCATGTCGGACGCGTCTCGTACTTCCAATATATGTCCAGCAACAAGAAGAAACAGAACGGAACCACTGAGATCATCGGCTTCAGCGCGTTCCGCGTCACAGCGACAAGCCCCGGCCGGAGTCGGCCGAGTCCTGGAAGCGTGAGGAGGAGAAGCATGACCGCCTCTGCGCCGGCGGCACAGCCTAGGACGACCCATTCAAGCGCCATTAACAGTAGATCGAACCTCAATTGCCTGGATAGCTTTCTTCGGTGAAAACCCTAACCCTCGTTCCTTGTTATGTATCGAAGGATTACAGAGCTTCGGTGCTTTCGTGTGCGGGAGGGCGAAAGGCGAAATGACGCGTGCCACATTGTATTCAACGTGGCGGCTCTTTGAAAATCCAGAGGTTGATTAGGATTTATAGTAAGAGCCCATTTGATTACATTAATTAAAAGTATTTTATATTTTAATACATATTGGCTAGGGCTAGCAATTACTTTTTTATAAATTAAATTAAATTATAATAATCTAATAAAAAAATAATTGTTATTTTTATAAAATTTTCAATTTATTGTCAAATGAATGTAATATAGAAATAAATAATTATTTTATATTTATTCATCTCAAAATAAATTGAAAAATTTTTAAGACAGCATAATTATAATAAGAGCTTGAGCACGGTCTTATAAAAAAATAAAAATAGGCAAAATCGCTCGTTAATTGGGCGACGTATTTACTAGGCTAAGCTAAGTCATATAATCATTATGCTGAGCAAACAAATAATAAGAAAAAGGTAATTAACTATAAGTTGCCCGTTAAACGGACGATAGTTAAACATGCAACTTACTTATAAGTCACTCATTAAAGGGATGACTTACCCCTGTTAATTAAAAAAGAAAAAGCAAAATATTGTGAGTAATGTTTGAAAGTTTAATTTATTTTAAAAAAAGTCTACAATTGGTGCAACAAGATGATGAGTCATACATAAATTTTATGTGATCAATTTTTCTAGCTTGTATAATTAAATTTTTAAATTAGATTGTACTATTCAATTAATTTTTTCTAAATTGTGTTGTCAAATCAAATCTACGAAATTATTTTGTCAAATAACTTTATTTTTACATATCATTATTTGTTGTCAAATCACTTTATATTGACAGCTCGGTGTGTTTCGCCATATCAGCTTAGTCCCCCCATATTTGCATGAGGGTATAAACATGCAATGTAGTGGCATACCCAATGTTAAATTAAATTGCATATTCTTATTGAATAGATCATCGTTTATTCTCCGGTTATTGTTTTGATTCGGATCACTCCAACGAAGTAGATGATTCAAGAGGGTTGCATTTATTTGAAAGAACGTTTGGAGCTACCAACTGATGAAATTCTTGAAAAAATGGCAAAAGTAAATGAATATTTTGTATGTTGCATGCATTTTTCGTGTGAAGATGAAGATTACGCATTGTGGCATGTCCATGAAAAAGTTATGAAAGTTAAGATGTACAGGGTCGACAATGATCTTAGAGATGTGGCTGGAGATATGTACAACAGAGATCCTAGGATGACACTTAGCATTGGGTACCATTGTAGCAGCTCAAGTGATAGATTCGTGAGTTCGGACACAACAATGAAGGTTGTGTAGAGGAGATTATTGAAAGATTAAAAAAAAAGAATTTTTCTCAAAAAATTTTAAATACAAACATGTTTCCATAAATACCACACAAGAACTATCAAAAAAATTCAACAACTCACAATACATGTAAACCTACACTTCTCTCTTAAACTTTAACTGGTCTAAGTAAACAAATAAAAAATATTATACATAAATCATTTAACTTAAACTACACTAAAGATTGAAAGATCCCTTACCTCAAGACTCCAAACAGCGGCGAGAACCAGAGATCAGCGGCACAGCTTGCGGGAGGGAAATTTTTTTGGATCAATGAGAGAGATGTCGCGAAAGGGAAAGGGAATTCTTATCAAGGTCAAAGTTGCTCGTTTGATAGGTGACTTATGCTAATCCTCATTTTCATTTTTTTTTGTGTGTACAGATGACGGCTTGCTAACTCGTGTATGACGGTCATCTGTTTGTGATAACGGTCGACTTTGCCTAGTACAAAATCCTTATGACTGTCGTCGAACTAGGGTCCTTCCAATCACTATTGGTTATACTATGATCTTTCATATCACTATTACTTGACTACGGTCCTCAAATAGTAGTCCTCCAACCTTTGTCGCTCAACCATATTTGCTTGATAATAATCCTATGATTATCGTTGCTTGATCACCCTCCTTCTGACCAATGTTGCATGATTACAATCCTCAGACCTCCATTACCTGATCATGATCCTCCAACCTTCGTCACCTGATCATGGTCCTTCCAACCACCATCACCCAAACACGATCTTTCTAACTACCGATGTCGGTGACCATCCTTATGACCCTTATTGCCCAACCACGATCCTCTCACCTTTGTTACCCAATCATAGTTATTTCAACCATATCACTCAATTAGAACCCTTTAATATATGAGCCTTATTATAGTCCTTTCAACCATCGTCGCCTTGATACGTTCCTCCGACCACTATTTCTCGTACAGACCTCCGACTATTTTGCCTCTATAATCCTCCAACCTTCATTGCCAAACTATGGTACTACTAATCACCATTGTCCGACTATGATCCTCTAGCTACTGTTTTTCGATCTTAATTGCCCTACTTGAGTCCTTTCGACTAATGTCACCCAACTACAACCTCTAAACACTTTTGCCTGGCTCTGATCATCCGAACTTACATCCTCTAACCAATGTCGCATACCTACAACGACGCCAACATGTTTCTTCACATATCGCCAACAACATCAACACATATACATGAACTTTGACTCCCGACATTAACACTAAAATTTATGCTAAACTTCTTAGCCTTTAATCCCCCGCTTCAAAGAAAAGTGATCAAACAAATAGCAAATGAATCTTAAAGATAAGTTCTATGCTAAAAAGCTCTTTCAACCTCCACCACATTATTCATTTTATATAGTTCATATCAATGCCTTTTATAACTCATTATAAATATTAATAATCATTACAATTGAATCAGACCTACCATTTTTCCCTATTTCTGTTTTTTATATGGATCAACGGGCCGGTAGAGGGCTACAAGTTGAAGGGGAAGTTGCCAACTATTTTTTTGACCTAATTTGAAATGTTTTTAATGCGTTTAATTGAATAGATTTTTTCTGATCTAGAATTTTAATAAAATCAAAGGGGATGATTTACGATCGTGATGAGATACATGTTTGAATGAAAATTGTGATTGCGATGAGATGTGCCCGATTAAACAAGATTGTAATTACAACGAGCTAGAAATATACGATCGGATGTAGATCGATATCACCGCAGCACTGCAGGATCAGACGAGATAATGAAAGTGGAGAGATACACATGATCCGTAGGAGAACGTGATCGTAGCAAGACATGCAAGATTGGACGAGATCGTGATCGACAAGACCCGTGCAATTGTATAGAGATCATGATTGCATGGAGGCATACACATCTGTCTTTTTATATTAAATAATTAAATATATTATAAAAAAATCAAATGTTTTTAATATAATTGTAAAAGATGTTTTATAATGATATTTTTAAGCATCATTTATTGTATTAAGACCCAACTATTTTTTTTACCAAATTTGAAATATTTTTAATGAGTTTAATTGAATATATTTATTCTGATCTCCAAATTCAATATACTCATTGTAATTATCTAGAAGCTTCTCAAATTATTAGCTTATATATATATATATATATATATATATATATATATATATATATATATATATATATATTAAACAGGTCAAGCTTGAGATTACTTTTATTATGTATTTTTATTTATGATTAATTTTGGATTATTTTTTTCTTTGTTCGGGTCTCTTTTTTAATCATGTTAAAAGTTTAGCTATTTTTTCTAAGAATACTCTGATGGCGGATATTATTTTCCATTTTCTGAACATTTCTAATGCTCAAATTAATATGCCATGTTTGGGCATTCTTATATCAACTAATAGGCTTATTACTTCTAATTTTCAGCCCTTGCTGAATAAAATCACTGATTTACTTGATGGTTGGAAAGCTAAGACACTCTCGTTTGTGGGTAGGCTTTAATTTATGAAATTTACTATTAGAAATATTATTTCTTATTAGACTAGGAGTCTTGTTCATTCTGAATATTGCCTCAAATTCATAAGAAAGGTATGCTCCAATAGCCTTTTTCATAGTGATGTTAATGCTAATAAAATTTATATTATTGCCTAAAAGGATGTGTAGGCCTAAGTGTTTGGGGGTCAACGTCTTCCAGATCTTAATGCCTTATATTATGCTTATTGTTGTTCTTTAATATGGAGGATATTAAATGAACATTGTCTTTTATCTGGCTGGGTTAAGCATAAATACACTTCTTTATGGAAGCCTCCCTCTCATAAGGCTTATGTTTATTTGAAATACTTATGCACTATTGCTGGAAAAACTAAGGATAAAATGTCTTTTATTATTAATTTCAATAGCTCTCTTTCCTTCTATTGAGACCCTTGGTGTGTTGGTCTACTTTTAGGCATTTCATTCTTAGGCCTACTCTTATTCAAGTATTTGACTTTATTTCTAATTTAGATTTGGCTAAGGATGCTAAGAATTTATTATTTCTCGTTTTTTGTTGTACTTTTTTTTGTGAAAAGAAAGAAATGAGAGAAGATTTGTAGGTCATTTCAATAGTAATGTTTGGTTGGTAGGCTTATTAAACATGGATTCAATTTTTGATTCCTTGAGCATTATGTTTTGTTGTTTTCTTTTTTTTGGTATTCTTTGGTAGTTTATCTTGTGGGTCTCCATGTGGTTTATGTTCTTTGTCTAGCTTTGTTGATTATTTAGCCTTCCTTGAGCCTTCTGTGGTGTTTATGGGTTGGTTTTGGTTCTTTGGACAAGCTTTGGTTCATTGGTGCTTTATGTTCTTGTTTTTAGGCTTCATTTGAGACGGCTTTCTTACTGCTTTTAAAAGCGGCTTTCTATTTAAAAAATTTAAAATTTTGTACTAGAAACTCGCTTTAAGAAGCAGGAAGAAAGCAGTCCCAAACGAAGCCTTAGTTCGGCTGTAGTGGTTGTGGCGGTTTTTGTTCCCGATATTTGGGGTTCTTGTTTTGAGGGTTTTTAGGGACTATGATGAGTTGGTTATTGATTAAATATCAGATCCTGAGGTGGCTGATCTAGTAACTGATTTCTCTGGATAGTCAATTCTAGCAATCTAGGATACTTTGTTTAATGAGATTTTTACCCTTGTATTTGCTAGTTTGGCAACCAGCTTCGTCTTTGGCCATGGTAAGCTCTTCAAATTTTGGTGATTGTTCTTCTTTTCTCTGAGACTTCAGATGAAAATTTAACCTACCTTAGTCCATTTTGAGGGGGTTTATTATTATTATTATTTTGTTTCAAATTTTTCTTTGTTTTTTTTGTTTAGGTTTTTTCTTTTTCTTTTTTTATTAAGGTTCTTCTTCTCTATCTGATTGCAATTCAGATCTTTTTATTTGATCTTATTGGAGCTTTTTTTATCTCCTCTTCTGTGGGCTTATGAAGCCTTGTTTTATTCTTTGCCACTCTGGTTGGAGGAAATAAGATTGACTGCAGTGATCTTAGCACCCTAAATGAAAATAAGGATTTTTGTTTTTATCGGCATATTAGTAAAATCGAAATTATAGAGGCTTTAAAGAAAATGAAGGGTGGAATAGCTGTTACACCTGATGATATTCCAATAGAGATGTGGAAATGCTTAGGAGATGAAGGAATTTCTTGTCTTATTAAACTTTTTAATACTATTTTGAAGACTAAAAAGATGTCAGATGAGTGGAAAATGAGTGTGTTAATTCCTATTTTTAAGAATAAAGGTGTTGCATAAGATTGTGCGAATTATAGATGAATTTAAGTTAATGTGTCATACTTTAAAACTATGGGAGTGGGTTATGGAGCATAGGTTGCGGCGTGATACTAATATTTCTTAAAATCAATTTGGATTCATGCCGGGTAGTAGGTCAACTACGGAAGCCATACATTTATTAAGAAGTTTGATGAAAAAATATAGAGAAAATGAGGATCTACATATGATATTTATTGATTTAGAAAAAGCATATGATAAAGTTCCAAGAGAAGTGCTATGGAAAGTTCCTGAAAAGAAATGAGTTAATAACACTTATATTCAAATCATTAAAGATATGTATGCATAAGCTATTACTTGTGTTCAAACACAAGGTGGTTTGACCAAGTATTTCCTTATTTCGGTTGGGTTACATCAAGGATTAGCCTTAAGCCCATATCTTTTTTGCTTTAGTCATGGATGTTCTCACTAGACATTTGCAAGAGGATATACCTTGGTGTATGCTTTTTGTTGATGATATTCTTCTTGTTGATAAGACTAGAGAGGGAGTAGAAGGTAAACTTGAATTATGGAAGTCAAACTTAGAGTCTAAAGGTTTTCGCTTGAGTAGATCTAAAACGGAATATACGGAGTGTAATTTTAGTTGTAATAGATCTAGTGAGGGGATTGTGACTTTGAGCGATCAAGTCATTAATAAGAGTACATATTTTAGATATATTCAATCTATTGTTCATAGTGATGATAAAATATATGGGGATATTATCAACAGAATTAAGTTGGATGGTTGAAGTGAAGGAATGCATCGGACTTATTGTGTGATAGAAAAGTACCACTCAAACTTAAGGGAAAATTCTATAAGATGGTGGTGATGCCTGCAATGCTTTATGGTGTCGAATGTTGGCCATTAAAAGTGAAGCATAATACTAAGTTAAGTGTGACAGAGATGAGGATGCTTAGGTGGATGAGTGGCTTTATCCTTAGAGATAGGATACTAAATGAGCATATACGTGAAAAGGTTGGAGTAGCTCCAATAGAAGATAAGATTAGAGAGAGTCACCTTAGATGGGTTGGTCACATAAAACGGCAACCTTCTGATGACCCGGTTAGGAAAATAAAGGTATTAGATTTGACTTATGTTAAGAAAAATAGAAACAGACAAAAAAAGACTTGGTTAAAAAATATTATAAATGATATTTATTTATTAGATTTAAACGAGAATTTGACTTTTAATATGACACAATGGAGAAAAAGAATTCATGTAGCCGACCCCACGTAGTGGGATAAAGGCTTGATGTTGTTGTTGTATGTAAAAAAATCCTTTTTAAAATAAATGTTAAGAAAATAAAAAATCCTTTTATTCAGAAAAAAAAAATAGACTTCTTTTCATATTAAGGAAAAGGGTCAAATAAATCTAAAAATCATTAAATTTACTGAAGATGAATATAAGACATGATTAAATAATCAAATAAATAAATAAACAATTTTTAAAACTATTTAAACAATTATGTAATAATATCTATATAAAAATTACATCATAAGAACATAAATATCATTTGATTAGCTTTAAGACTAAGATTATATATGAATAATTTCTATTACACAAATCTTAAAGCTAATCCAATGATATTTAAACCCATCCCTGATATCTTGACACAATTTTTTCTACAGCCAATATATCATGATTTAATATTTTTCCCCAAATAGATATTTAAAAAGCTTTTTATTTTAATTTTTCACATTACATAATCATGCCTTCTTCTTTGAAGATGCCATCTCCTCCTCCATCTTGAAGAACAAGCTTCCATCATAAAGAGCTCTTATTGTTTCCTTAGGAAGCAAACCATTATCATCTTTACAGAGTGAATACAAGACCTTCCACTCAACCCAGGCACCAACCCTGAAACAAAAAAAAAATATCACTAAGCTGCAAGAGACTAAGGTTTTGTTTGAGACTGCTTTATTATTGATTCTTAAAGTTGCTTTTTAGTACAAAAATTAAAAGTTTTATACTAAAAAGCTCTGAAAATTAAAAGTTTTATACTAAAAAGCTGCTTTAAGAAACTGTAAAAAAGCTATCCCAAATGAAGCTACAGCATTCTTATTATTTTCTGAAGCAACTTTTTAGTACAAAAATTTCAAATTCAAAAACATTTGTACTAATAAACTACATAAAGCAATAAGAAAACTGTCACAAACCAAACCTAAGGGTTCATTTGTTATAGTTTTCTTAATATTTTCTACATCAGCTTTTGAGTACATAAATTTCTTGAAAGCAACCAAACTGCCTAAGGCTTCCTATGGGACAACTTTTGGCAACTATTTTTTTACTGCTTTAAAGAAATTTTTGTACTAAAAAGTTGTTGTATAAAAAGTAAGAAAACTATTCAAAATGAAGCCTAAAAGTTTATTTATTTATTTTTTTTTACAAAAAATATATAATTCTTAGATTCAGTTCATTTCAGAAATCTCACCATCCTTTGTAATCCTTAGGATCTCGATTAGCCCGAATCATCTCCAACAACTCAGCAGAAGTCAAAGCATTAGGGTTGGTATGAGCATGCTTCTGAAATATCTCCTCAAACTTTGCTGGTACAAACCTAATTTATCACAAATGATGTCAAACAATTTAAATCATAGAGAAAACTAATTTTTTTAATCATGTTTATGCTTAGGGTTAGCATGAAGAAAGTGCCAAAGTTCATTGGATTTTCTAACATAAAATTTTTTTATATAAAAAAGCTGTTTTAAAAACCAGTAAAAAAAATTATACCAAACAAAACTTTAATCCAATAAGTGGGGTCTGCTGATTTACAATAAAACTCAAAGGAAGAGCAGCAAGTAATAATTCCTACAAAGTTATAGTTATCAAATCATCATATTGTTCATCGAAATTCAGAGCAGCTTGCCCTTTGATTTACCTTCCTTGTGCATCATAGGCACCAGTATCACTCCCATGCTTGCCTCTGCTAATGTTCTTCACATAGATTGGAAAGAGAGGAGAAGGGATTTTTCCCTGCATGAAAAAATGTATTAATATAATTACTATATATATATATATTCATCCACATCCCATTAGCTTTATCCAAATAATTTTGAGTCGGTATTATGAATACTTATTTTTAATTTAGTCATGATCATTTTTCACAAATCATTATGCATAAGTACTCATACAACCTTAGGTCGTCCCTTCTTTCATTAATTTTATCAACTTGTTTACTACATAAATAGTTTACCTTTCATTATGTGAAACCTCTTAAGTAAAATAAGCTAAACTTTTAAACATCATGGCATCTTTTGATGTGATGGTTAAAATTTAATTAAAAAACTCTGCACTTAAGCGTGCTTATCCTAGAGAAAAATCTTATGATGGTTGATCTCTTGGGAAGTTACACCAATAGGACAAACTCGTGAGGCCCAGAGGCCAAAGACGATAATATTTCGATTGTTAAGAGTTTGGGTTGTTAAAAATAGTATCAGAGTAATACAATAACCAAAAGATGGGAACTAAATGCCATATAAGACAAAGTGCTACACCATTGAAGCCACCTCTTAAACCCTATATGGGACAAAGTGCTATATAATGGGAATCACCACTTGAACTTGTAGGGGTCGCCTTTAGAATCATATATATATCTGGTAGATGATTATGGGATAAAGATAATGACGATGACATCAGTTACTTAAATAGGGGAGATTGTGAAACCGTTTAAGTAAAAGATGTTATACTCTTAAACATCGAGGTGTCTTTTGGTATAATAGTTGGAATTTCATTAAAAAAAACTCTGCAGTTAAGTGTGTTCATCCCATAGAAATTTTGGGATGGGTAACCTTATGAGAAGTTATACCAATAGGACAAAACCGTGAGGCTCTTAGGCCAAAGTGGACAATATCTAGATCGTTAAGAGTTTGAGTTATTATACATTATATATATGCTCAAATCATCTAGAGCTAATCTTATCATCAATATAAATTACTCTAATACTTCTTCTTATATAATCATTCATTAATTTATTCTTATTAATTTTATCACATAATTATTTAAACATTCTTATTTATGCAACACTCAATTTAATAAGAATTAAATTTTAACAGCCCAATGTTCAGAGCCATACAATATCTTCAGCTTAATTATGATTTTAAAAATTTATATTTAAACCTTTATGATATTTTCTTATCACATAAAGCGCTTCGACCTTTCTCTATTTGTAATCATCAAACTTTACATGTATAAGTTATATCCTCATATATAATTCTATTTTTTGTTTATATATTAGAGCTCCAAAATACTTAAATTTATAACACCTATGTATTATCTTATATTTACTTAAATGGTACCGGTTACAACCGCGGCAGGCGGGTGGTGGCCGGCGAGGTTGGTTGCAATGAAAATGATTTTCACTCAAAAGTATACGAGTTTACTATACCTCAAAAATTAACTATAATACATTGTATTATATTTAGAATATACTGCATTACTTTTTTATCCAATCAAACACTAATATTTTCAAAATCACTGCAAAAGGAATACTTTCTTACATGCATTTTACTTTCATCTAAGAAGTCCCTAAATTGATAGAGAAAAGAAATGTTTAACTATGTCAATGGTGAGAAGGTCAGGCTTGCTACTATTTACCAAACTAACACAGCACTCAATCATTTAACAAAGTTGATATAAATACATATGTGAGTGCTCTTTGCAAGCCGCTTTTCTTCCTCCTTCCCCTCGTAGATTGAAATCTATCATGTCCATCAAACATTAAGCCTACTTGAAGCCAATAATAACTATTGCGACTTTGTTTGAAGATGAAAACTCTTATTTGCCTAAGGTGAACACAACTATGACTCAACTTCTTTGCCATCGTACAGAGTGTAAGGCTCATCTGACAGAAGCTTTTTCAATCAAGATTACAAGGGCTCTACCATCTCCTAAGTTTTGAGATGTTCATGTTATATTCAAATAAATTTAAGTCAAATCCCATTAACCACATCACTAGCTTTGAATCAATAATTTCTCTTATTATTATTAGAAACACGATAAAATTTTTTTGAACTTCATTAAGTTCAAGAAGGTGCCACTTCAATGATTTATCACTCAATTTCCTAGTGTCCAAAAAAGTCATTGAAGAACTCTTAGGCACTCTTGAACTTAAAAAAGTGCTAAAAGGATTTGCTATAGACATTTTATCACTCAATTCCGGTGAAATTTTTTGGATATACAATATTTGGACATATGGTCCTTCGAGTACAGAAAAGATTTGGGTAGCCATCATCACTCAAAAAATGTTAACTCAGTGCCTTTACGAGGAACCTTTTTGCCATGCTCCTAGCTAAGAAAAAAACAAATTAATTTGCCAAAGTTGACAAATAGCCACATCAATGTGTTAAGAGTACAATCACGAGACTTCTATTTTAAAGCAATTTCATCTCATGTCCATTAAGGACTCTTAATGACATCGTCGAGATCATCAAAATAATTCACGACGTCATCATGATAGAGTCAAATGAGAATATACAACACCTATGAGGGAATTAACTTGAGAAGCAAGATAAAGCATGAAACCCACCGCTGTTTAGCTTTGTTGGTGGGCGAGTACGGTTGGGAAACCTCCAACCCGTGCTCGAATCCCCTCGAGCAGCAACGCCTCTTAAGTGGGGATCAATCAAGTGCGGGCCAGGAGGTTTTTGGGGTGGGTGACTTTTCTAGATCAACCGAAGATTAGTCACACCGTCAAACGCCCTTTTGGGGTGGTGGGTAGATACCCCCATTCCAAAAAAAAAAAGAAGGGATAAAGCATGAAAACATATAATTCTTTGAGTTTGGAGAAGTTGACTTGTCACTAGTGGAGCTCAACATATGCTTAACCTTGAGTGTTACTAGCAAAGATGGATACCAGCTATGATAAGGAGTAATTTTTATCATCCATTGATGATGTTCACAACATCGTCCAATCTGTCTAAATACTGAGTCTTCCAAATACAAAGGATAATCACCAACTCCAAAGCTTTCTTATAGAACTGATTTATTCAAAAAAGCTTAAGAAATTCATCATTCCTGAACCAGGACAACGTCTAGACAAGGCGTCAATTATTGAGAACTGTCACATAACAAATGATTCATATAGCTGGAGTTGTTCGAATAATTCTCCGAGGAGTTGGGCCTTGCCATGATGTAGTCTATGATGAAGCTCAAACAATGAATGTTTACACATTCATTACAACAGTAGATAGAATGAAATGTAGAACAGTATCCCATTAAATCAGTATATGTAAACAGTGAATACATGTGTAGTTATATAATCAAGACATGAGTAAAAGTGGAAAGACAACTATGCCCCAAGGTAGTAACATAAAGCAGTAAATAGAAAGTGACACAGTGATAGTGGCGGCATATCCTGGAAGCGTGGCAGAGAGGAGCCAAAAGCTCTGTGATTAGCTTTTTTGCTGTGTTAGAGGATGGAATGCTCGTAACACCGTCCTGCAAGTTGATGGGAGGAGCGACCGCAACTTGGTGCGAAGAAGATGGAGGTAGGAAGCCGACAGTGATTTAGTGAAAATGTCAGCAAGCTAGTCTGTAGTGGAAACATGATGAACCGCGATATGTTTAGCTTGAATGCAATCTCTAATAAAGTGATGATCGATCTCAATGTGCTTCGTATGAGCATGAAAGATTGGGTAGCAAGCAATGGACATTGCGGAGACATTGTCACAGTAAATTGGAGTAGTGTCCAAGGGGATGCAAAAAACTTGACATAGTCGTCTGATCCAGACAAGGTCAGTTGCAGCGGAGGCAAGGAAACGATATTCAACCTCTGTCAATGAGCGAGTGACGGTAGATTGCTTCATGATTGACCAGGTAATCAAAGAAGTGCCAAATAGGATATAATATTCGTTAGTAGATTTCCTATCTTGAGTGTCACTGGCCCAGTCAGAGTTAGAGAAAACAGATAAATGCCTTGTAGGTGACGGAGAATGTGTTTAAGTAACTGAAAATGACACAGTAGTGGTTAATGCATATGTTGACATAAGATATTAATGAAAAATGTTATATCAGGTCGGGTTGTGGTAAGGTCCTGGAGAGAACCAGCTAACTGACTTAATAGAGCTGGTTGACTAAACGTTAGTTACAAAGCAGGATCGTCTAGCCATTTGGAGGGTAAGGGAGTAGATAGTGGTTTGCAGGACAACATAGTGCAGTCTTTAAAAGGTCCTGAGTGTAAGCTTGTTGAGACAAATGATACCATCAGCATTGCGAAGGATGTTGATTCCAAGGAATCGAGAAAGTAGACCAAGGTTGCGGATTTGGAATTTGAGTTGCAAGTTCTGGATGAGAGTGGAAATGAACTTCGAATCATTACTAGTTACAAGTAGATCATCCACATAGTTCAATAAATAAACAGTGGTAGTAGTGTTATGGAAAATGAGCAGGGAAGTATCGGCTGAACTTGTATGGAAACCCTGAGTAATGAGATATGAAGATAAGGTGGCTAACCACTCTTGGAGAGCTTGTTTAAGGCAATAAATGACTTTATGGAGCTTGCAAACATAATGTGGATGGTTGGTGTCTTGAAAGCCAGGGGTTGGGACACGTAAATGTCTTAGTTAGTTTGCCATGAAGAAAGGCATTAACCACATATAGTTGAAGAATGGACCAGTTGTGATGTAAAGCAATAATGAACAACATTCAGATGGTGGGAAATTTAGTAACCGGGGTAAAAGTCTTATATATGTCGAATCCATGTTTGAATCCTTGAGCCACCAGGCAAGCTATGGAACCATCAGCATGTCCCTTAATTTTGTAGATACATTTGTAACCAATGATGTGTTGATTGTCGGGTGGTGGAACTAAAGGGTATGTCCCTTCTTCTTGAAGGGCTCTGAATTTAGAAGACATTGCCTATCTCCATTCAAGAAGTTTGACAACAGACGTATAATAAGTTGGAGTTGATTATGTTGTGTTGGAGATCGAGTATGGTATGAGGTTTGAGAGATTCTATTTGTAAGCGGATGACCATAGGATGATGGGTAGGAAGAATGGGTGGAGTAGCAGATGTTGAGGATGATGATGAAGTAGCACATGAAGAAGGGGAAGGATTGGGTAGAATGGACGAAGATGATAGAGGAGAGAGGGATTGTGTAGAAGTGCTGGTTGTAGTTGGTGGGATTGATGGTTGGAAGTATTGTGGAAATGGTGCTAATTATGGTGGAGTGATTGCAGAAGAAGAAGGCTCGATATTGTCGGAGAGGAAGGAAAGGTATGTTCATCAAATTGAACATGGCGGGACACAAAGGAGCGACGTGTGCTAGGATTGTAACAATTGTCCCTTTTGAGCTGTGACATAGCCCAGAAAAATGTAGGGAGTAGACGAGGAGCAAGCTTATGAGTAGACTATGGTTGAAGCCATGGATAGCAACGACAGTCAAAGGAGTGAAGATGATTATATTTCGGAGGTGTTTGATATAGTAATTGATATGGAGAAATGAATGATGTAACATGTGAAGGGAGGCGGTTTATGAGATAGACGGTTATGAGTATGGCATCAGTAAGTAGAGTGCGGGCAGTGTTAAGGAGATGCCTATGCTTGCGTTCGGCAATCCCATTTTGCTGTTGAGTGTGAGCACAAGTGTATTGATGAGATATACTTTGCTGAAATAGAAATGATTTGAGAACGTTATTCAGGAATTCTCCTCCACCATTGGTTCAAAGAGTCTGAATGGTGTGATTTAAGTGTTTTTTGATTAGTTGTTTAAATTGGATAATGGTGAGAGGAACATCAAATTTATTTACAATAGGATAATAACCATATATAATGAGAATAATCATCAATGAGTAAGAGATAGTAATGATAGCCATCATGAGAAACAATTGGAGAAGGCCCCCAAACATCTGTATGTATTAATTCAAGTGGAGCATTGGATACATTTTGTACCTCAAAAAATGGTAGCCTATAACTTTTAGCTACAACACAGGAGTTACATATAGAGGAAGAGGAAGAAGAAATTCCTAAAATTGGAAATTGTTTTGATAATAAGGCAAGGGTAGAAGAGCTGGGATGTCCCAAATGTTTGTGTCTGAGCTGAGTAGAGGGAGTAACAGAAGTAGCAACAACAATTGGAGAAGATGATGTTGAGGTGGCGACCGGGTATAAGCAATTATGGCACGGACCGTGGAGGAGCATGCGGTTGGTCTTCCGATCCTTAATGGTGAAACAAATTTTATCAAACAGAATTGTGCAGTTATTATGATTTATTATTTGAAAAATGGAAAGAAGTTTATGAGTAAGATGAGGAACATGAAGTAGAGGATTGAGCAGAAGCTTACGGGATAGAGTTGGTAGTAAGCCTTTGCTGGAGTTAAGGATAGGAAGAGGAGTATAATTGCCAACCAGGACTTGATCTGTGCAGAGTAAGCAGTTGATTGTTCAAGAGAATAGGGATCTGGAGCGAGATGAGCTATGGCATTGCTATCTAAATACCAAGGGGATATAGCATAATCAGCAACTAATGCGACGTTTGAAGATGTGCAAGATGGTGAGTATTGTAAATTTATTCGATGCCAGCCAACGTTTTGAAAACCGGGCCGGACAACGAACCGGTTGAAGGAGAGGTTCAAGGTTCGACCGGTTGGACCGGTCGAACCGGGGTCGAACCGGATGACGTAATAAATAATATTATTATTTATTAGTTAAATAATATTGATTTGTTTCAATATTCTATGATAAACAATTTGATTTCTATGCCAATGTTCTTTATGTTATTTGAGAAGAATTGTTCTTGTGGTAAGCAGAATCCCAAATTAAGAACTGGTTAGAAGAGTTCATATGGAGATGTACTCTTTGTTCATGTTTTTGTAATTTCTTTTTTGGTTAGAAGAGTTCAGTCTCAATGAAGCATCCCTTCAATTAGTACATCAACTCAAAACTTATAGCCAAACCAAAGCAAAGAAAAAGCATTTCTAATTAAATAAAAGGAGAAAAATAAAACATATCAACAAGTGGAGAAAAAGAGAAAACTCAGACCTGAACATTTAAAAAGTTTCATTAGCCGAGCGGCTGAAATCCCGAATCTTGAAAATTACAGGAAGAACCGAAGAAGCGAAGAAGACTCACAACGTCGAAGGAGCAGCTGCAGCGTCAAACGGAAGCGTCGGCCGGCAGCGAAGAAGGAGGAGCTGCATTGACTAACGAAGAAAATCTGAGGAGGTGGGCTTCGGGAGTTACGGGAGGTAGAGTACGAAACTAGGTTTACACTTACGTTGTTAAACCGAGTGGTTGAAATCGCGAGATTCTTCCCTTTTGATGAGAAGAAGACTCACGCCGCAAGCGACGAAGGAACAGCTGCAGCGTCGAACGGCAGCGACGAAGGAGCTGCAGAGACGATTTGAGGAGGCGGGCTTTAGGAGTTACGGGAGGTAGAATACGATATTAGGTTTACACCAGGTTTTCTAATACGTTAACACACTAATACCCAACCTCAAATACCGCCTTATTTCAATCGAACGGCTGAAATTCGCGTTAAGATCACGTGTCCGGTTCTTTCCCGGTTTCCGGTTCGCCCGGTTCGCGGTCCGACCGCCGGTCGGACCGGTTCAAAGCCGGTTCTTTGTTATCCCGGTTTCATTGGTAAACCGAGCCGGCCGGCCGACCGGGTGCCGGTTCAACCGGTTGAACCGGCCGGTCCGGTCCGGTTTTCAAAACGTTGATGCCAGCAGTTAAGAGCCGAGTGACCATGTTTTTCGCATATTTGACTGTCGCCGGAGAAACGAGGATGTTGAGGGCTAGAGGGAGAAAGATGGATGCAGACACGCCCATGATAGGAGTAGGGACGACCTCGATTCAAAACAAGAGCAAATTGAGGGTCTGTGTTGTTGTCAGAGGTAGTGATATTGAAGTCTTAGATGGCATCAGTTGCAAGATTAACTTTAACTTCCTCACTACAGAGACGGGAATACAAGTCATCAAGACCAATAAGTATAAGCTTCATTCAAATCACCGTCTTAAAAGCTTGATAAGTGGGAGGTAGACCATTTAAGATGTAAAAAATGACATCCTCTATATCGACGGAATCACTGGCAGCTGAGATGTTATCAACGAGTGTTTGATAGTGGCTAGGTATTCGGTCATAGATCGGTCTTGCATAGAGAGAGTGTGTAGCTCATTTTGAGCTGAATAACCATGGATTGATTGGTAGAGAGAAAACGCCATTGTAAGGTTGTCCAAATGGAGGCACAGGTGTCAAGGTTAAGAATATAGGATAGAATGGAAGGGGAGATGGTGAAGAATAAGGCAATCCAAAGACTTTGGTCGACTAAGAACCAGAAAGAATATTGGAGCTTTAATGTAAGTTGACCGATAGCCGAAAGAAGATGTTTAGAAGCGGGAAGCTGACTGCCATTGAGGTAGTCGGAGAATCCATTTGCAGCAAAGAGTTTGAATATAGAAGAACACTAGGTGGGATAATTAAAGGGAAGAAGTTGGATATTGATGACATTTTTTATATTAGAAACAAGAAATTTAAGAGAAGAGGGGATTAGGGCATCAGTGTTAGGCTGAGAAGTAGTGGAGGCGGTGGCATTGAAGGCGCTAAAACATATGAGTCCGTCATTAGCGGAGAAATGAAACAGTTGTCAAGCGAAGAGGTCAGATACCATGATGAAGTTTAAATAATAACATTCATTACAACAATAGAGAGAATGAAATGTAGAACAATATTCCTTTTAATCAGCACATGTGAAGTGAATACATGTGTAGTTATATAACCAAGAAAATAGTAAAAGTGGAAAGACAACTATGCCCCAATGTGGTTACATAAATCAGTAAATAGAAAGTGACACAGTGGTAGTGGCGCTGTATCCTGGCAGCGTGACAGAGAGGAGCTAAAAGCTCTGTAATCAGCTTTTTGCTGTGTGAGAGGATTGAATGCTTGTAACAGTCTAGCCTTGCATGACTAAAATCAAAGAGAGATTCATAATGCCCCAGCCTTATCACCTTTCTAGGTGTTAATCACCTTATGTGATTCCTACAAAGCCCAAGATGAGGAATCACTAAATGATGTTATCATTATCATTACATTAGTTTCCAAAAAGTTTAAGGGCACGTTCAGCTGCAGCGGGGTTTGAATACGAGCATCGTCAATTTGGCTCCGGCACATGTTTTTTTTATCAATGCAAGATTCCCATTAACAATATGCTTAAGCATACGTTTAATTAAATAAATATCTATCCATCCAGGCAATTTACTACTTCTTGACTCCTCTATGCTCCTCTAAGAAGCATCAGGAACCAAAACGTTAAATCATATCGGGGTTAGAGGAGTGAAAAGTGGTGGGCTATGATACACCAACACGGACACGACGATATGGACACGACATGACACGGACACAGAACATGACATTTTTTAAAATATAGGGCACGGGTGCGGCGTGGACACGGCATAATAATTTTTAATATAATATATATAAATTAAGATGACATTATATTAAAAATGACAAGCAATAATCAATCAATATCATGATAACTTGTTTAGCTTATAACATAAAGATGTTTAGTACAAAATATCTAGTACAACCACAAAAATATAAGCAAAAAAACTATTTAGTACAACATGAAGGTCCAATTACTTAATAGAGGGAATGATATAATTAGATTCAGAGGTTGATCTTTGGCACACATGTATTTAAAACATTATGTCATAAATTAAATGACACTAACTCACTAGTGAAATAGATTAAATGACACTAACAAATTAGAGCTTGGTGTATATTCCTCCTAAATCATAATGAATATTCTCTATTTGAACTACTATCCTTTAACAAAGAAATTATAATTTCATTTATATCTTGATTATTCATTATTTTTATCTAGATAAGATTGTAACAAACCAATCATACATAGGAATATATCAAGTTAAATTGATATGAAGTGAAATCAAAATATCCCAATAAAAAGATAACATGAATACAATAATATATCGGTCTGCCGGGGGTCCAAGGAGGCGCTGCCCTCGGAACAAATTTTTAAGGTAAGAATAATTTTGAAGTTCTGCTTGTTTTTAAAGTTAGTAAGTTGTTTGTATGAAAATATACCGAGCAATATCGAGCATGTACCGAGCGGTACCGAGCATGTACTGAGCAGTACCGAGCATGTACCGAGCGGTACCGAGCATTTACCTAGCGGTATCGAGCATGTACCTGCTGGGTACTGAACATGTACCTAGCGAATCGGATGATTTTATTATTTAATAACAGGACATGCGTGTCTGACATGCGTGTCCGATTTTAATTTTAATTTTTTAAATTGCAACACTCCAATGCCGTGTCGGACACGTGCCCATGCAGTGTCAGATGCGTGTCCGTCTCCCTGACAAAAATCCTAGCCCGTGCTCGCGAAATGCTCGGTGTTGGTCGTTTGATGAGCGCCTCAAACCGACTCCGCTGATTTCTTACGTACTTTTTGGCTGCAGTGAATTTCTTTTATGGATTCTATTTGGGGAAGTTGGTTTCATCTCTATCATTCATTTCTGATTGGAGATATCCGAATATGACGCATATGACCAGTGCATGTTAGAAATTTTGCTTTTCCAATTTGTGATTGTCTTCAGCGTAGTTTTTATGGAGGATGTATAGCATCTTAAGGCATGCGTTGAAGGACCTGCATTTTTTATGGATTTTCCCTCTTCTTTGCTCATTTTTCATTTTTTATTTTTCCTGTTGATGCATTTTCTTCCTCGATTTTTTATTTAGGATCAAGATCTGGTAATTTATTCATTTCAATTGTAGTGATTTTTCTGTAATTCTATCAAGAACGGTTATTTTCTGCATTGATGTATGTTTGTTGTAATCGAGGGATGAAAACTAGGACCTCTTTTGTCTAATGATCTAATGAGCAATTGGCGTTATTATTTTCTCAGGCATCTTACTGATGAAGTGAAGGACGTTGGCACATACTGTCGGAGTTCGTTGTGAAATTGCTTATTTGTAGTGTTCAACTCTTTCAAGACAATCTTTATATCTGAGCTAGGGCAATCTAGTTCATGAGAACGGTCTATGTATCTATTGATGGAAACAGGCCCGATGCCGGGTGCTTGATTAAAGGTCTATCTGTTAATGGTCCTTTTATAGAGGATCTTTCAGTTCGAAATTC
The DNA here is from genome assembly GCA_016618105.1 of Dendrobium huoshanense. NCBI lineage: Eukaryota > Viridiplantae > Streptophyta > Magnoliopsida > Asparagales > Orchidaceae > Dendrobium > Dendrobium huoshanense. Next base: position 808,695 of record CM028342.1, on the reverse strand, counting down.
AGGAATGAAACCTAATGCTTCTCCTCTTTCTTCTATAGAGAGCTTGGCTGAGGAAGCTAGACCATCAGGTACTCTTTCATCCCCATTGTTTGTTGATAAAGCATCACAAAATATGGATAATACATACTTGATGCAGGATTTAACAGAAAAGGAGTGTGTATGGGATGCTTCCCTGCCACCTAGTAGCAATGTCAGTCTGCTCAGTAGCATTTGCAGCACTATTGTAACTACAAAGAGTGCCATTAATAGCTGCACTAGTACTTACAGGAGTGATGAGGTTACTAGTGATGGTATATTTAGCGAAGGAATGAATTGTGAGAGTACAAAAGCATGTGCTATGGGTGATTTAGTTGAGAGTGCAAAAACAAGCATGAGCAGAGCAAGCGATACCAGTGGGCTCAGTGATGATAGTAATTGGAGTAATATTACTTGGAGTGCTAATAAGCCTCATAAGGGAAATGATCCAAAGATGGAAGGCCATTATCGCGGCTCAGTCGCGAGATGGTTTATTGGGTATGAGCCATTTTAAATTGCTCAAACGGCTGGGATGTGGTGATATTGGCAGTGTTTACCTCTCAGAGTTGAGTGGGACTAGATGCTACTTTGCAATGAAAGTGATGGACAAGGCCTCCCTTGCGAGCAGAAAGAAACTGACAAGGGCTCAGACATTCATATACCCCTAAATAAGAGCTGTGTTGACTAATTAAAAATGGGTCGCCGATTGATATACCCCTAAATAAGAGCTGTGTTGTAACTAATGTGGTTTATAAACTGAAGAAAACGATCATAGGAATAGGGAATGCAACATCTTTTCTCTTTTCGAGAGAACCACTTTGACAACTGATTCTAGTGTATGTTTTTTTCTATCACTACAAAACTTTTGAATGTTAATCTAATATTGATGATAGTGTTTGAACTTGTTTAATCTCAAAGAGATCATAACACCATGCTGTCTATGCATGGCTTTAGTGGAAACTAACATCTTATTCGGAAGTTTTACTTTATGTGGGGCTGATAAGACATTGAATTTCATGAAGATAAATACTAGTTAAACTTGAACAAAAAAAACCAAGCTTTCCTGTGTCTGTTTAGCATAATTTTTGGAAAAACTTGTGACCTTACTATTTTTTGTTCAACTTCTTTTGTTTCCTGTTCATTATTAATTTAATCTAATGACCTTGTTGATGATTTTCAACTCAATGCTTCCACATGCATTATTCAAACATATTATCAATTACATTGGCCTTGTTAGGAATAAAACATTGTAATACTATTAATATACATTTTTCTATGATGTCCATCTAGTATAAATAAGTGCAAAAAAAAATTTTTATGTTGCACCTCTATAATTCAACCATTAGTAGTATATGGCACATGGCATGGTGCATTTATGTTAAAAATGGCATAAATTATTAAATATATGAGTAATATTTATTGATTAAAAATCTAAGAGAAAAAAATATTCTTCAAAACAACTCTGCTTGTATCAAAAACTTCCACTATTCAATAGCTCCATCAAAAAGCATGGAAGGAAGAGTGATAAATATGGAGAGTCATCCTCAATCTTACTCTTCATCCATCTCATCTAAGAAGAGTGTAGGGTACAAATCTATGGGTGATTCTAGGAGCTATCTTATAATTATTTACTTTGTAGGATGGTAGGATGGTGTTAGACCGGTTCACTAGAACTCGTGACATCACCTTCTTGAAAAAAGGATGTAAAAAATATGGTTACTCTTTTTTTTTGAAAAAATTCTAATCCCTAAAATTAAAAATTTATATTTTCACAAAATTAAAATTAAAATTTCTCTCAATTACAAATATATTTACGTCTATTGCAGCATACTGTTAAATTAATACACAACATAATATTATATCATATAATTTAAAAAAAAAATTATAATTGCTTTTATTAATACACTAGTTATAATGACAAAAAAAATATTACAAATGCACTGCTTTTACTTTACTCTGGATATATCTAACCAAACAAGGGAAACATTTCTCTTGCGTTTACTTTGCAGACAACCAAACAGCCTCAAAGTATTTGGAATGCACTACATTTACTTTACACTGCATTTACTTTACACTGCGTTTACTTTTTAGGCAACCAAACAGCCCCTATATGAGATTTCTAATCCATTTAATCCTCTAATAAATATCTCAAAGTTTCCTATTTTGCTTCAAATGTTTGACTTGGGCTTATTTGGAATCAGATTGGACCACTTTTGTGAATGAGTTCGTTTCGTCCAGATATGCATTTTGACAATGTATTTGATAAAATCTGAATTCGTATGGTTCTAAATTTATTTTTTAAAGTTTTCAATTCAAATATCCATGGAGATTCGTATTCGATCAAATATATATATATATTTATCGAGTGGGTATGTATATAAACTATATATGAACAAATTTAAGATAAAATACGAACCGTACGAGTCTTCGGGCCGAGAAAGCCATTGATGAAAACAGGGCCGACGAGAGAAAGCCCCAGACCAGCCCCAATCGACCGAAACCCTAAAGTCCACCAAATCAAAATCGTTACTAAAAAAACAAATCGGAAACGGAGAGAACGAAACCACAAGTAACTAAGCAAGAAACAATCCAAGAGAACCTTGAAAGGTCTCCCATGGGTAAATCACGCCGTCCTTATTCCGGTCGAAGAACGCAACGTGCTTCTGTAACAGCGTCATCTCGCCGTCGCCACTTCCTCCGTCGTCAACCTCAGCCGGCGAACCCGCCATTTCTTTAGAGAGAGAAAGTAGAGAGATATAATCGAAAGGTTGGGGTTTACAGAAGCTAGCGGAAGGTGGAAGAAGAATAAATGAAACGTACACGTTTTTCAGTAGGCGAGCGCCGCATGCGACAAGTGAGGTGATCGCCGTTGGTTTTTGCAGTGGATGGCATCATTGCCGTTGAAACAGGTGGCGCGCTTTCCGTTATAATAACTCTTAAGTAAAGTCGCATGCGGACGGGCTACATATGAGATACGGAAGGAATCTCTGTTGCATCTCGTCAGCTTCTTCCTTTGAGTGGAAGCAACCGCAGAAGTGATGTCACGCGGCGTGCCGCACACACGCATAGGAATGCAGCACGCAAAGTCGCGAAGTCGCAAAGCAACGAAAGAACCCTTTTATCTACTGGTATAATAACACGTAATTCCCTCCCAAAAAAATAATAATAATAACACGTGAATTAAATGCATATTAATAAAATTTTAAATTTAAATATTGTAATCAGCTGTCCAAGTTATCGTCTAAGGCTTCGTTTTTTGTGAATGTTGAGGCTAGAAAGCTTCATCTGGTCTCCTGGGCAAATTTGTGCAAACCTAAAAATAAGGGAGGGCTTGGTATTCTGACGATTCAGGCTATTAGATATGTCTATGACTGCTCCCTATTTTTTCGGATATACAATTGGGAATCCCCTCTTATCTACTTGGTACTTATCCAAATATTGCTCCCCTTGGAAACCCCCTCCTACTTCCTCTTCGGCTATGTGGAAAAGTATTTGTAATGCTGCAACACATGCTAAAACTAATTTTGTTTTCAAAATTACCAACAATTCTCCCATTAGTCTTAAATGGGATCACTAGTGTAAGGGTCTCTGTATTCAAGATCTGCCTCACCATCACTCTCTGACTAGTTGCTTCCCTGATAATGCGCGCTTAGTTGCTCTCTTTGACTGTGGTGAATGGCACTTTCCTCCTGTGAGATCTCGTTCACTTACTGTTCCTCTCTGAATTGGATTTTCCTCCCAGAATCGGCCAGGACGAAGTTGAGATCGTCCAGGCCGATCAGTGCATTGAAAACAGCTGATTTCTGGAGTGTTTTCTGGATGATTTCTGGACAGGATCGTCCGGGACGATGTTGAGATCGTCCAGGCCGATCTGTACTGTAGAAATTATCGGCCAGACAACAGCCCTGGGAACGGTCCAGGACGATCAGAATTTGGTCTGATCGTCCCGGGACGATCTGGCGATCGGCCAGGCCGATATGAGTTTGATATAAGGAAATGAGCTCGTTTTGAGGAGAGAGAAAATCAGATTTTTAATTTCAGATATTTTGAGGAGAGAGAAAGAGAAAGGGAAAAAGAGAAAAGCTGGTTTTCGGAGACCGCGGAGCGCTTTTTGTCCGACGCTGCTGTTGGAGAAAGTGTAGATCTCGTGGTAAGGACTCCGAACCCTGTTTCTGTTTTCGAATATATTGTGTTTTGATCGAGTTGTGCACTGCTTTGTGTTTTCGTAGTCTACTTTTAGACCTGATTTTGATTTGACACGACTTTCACCGCACAACTTTTAGTATGTTATAGATATGACCATTGTACACGATTTGACTGTATTCTACGAAGATTTTATCGGTCGGAATTGATTCTACGCGATTTTACTTGAATAGAAAATTATCAGGACTTGATTTGATTTGGATTCTTTACATTGATAGTCTTGTATTGATGTCGTGGATATTCGTTGGTAATTTGGAGAAATTCGGAATTTGTATCTTTTTGCAGGATTTTTGTATAAATTCGATAGACTACCGTTACTCTGCCCGATTTTCGTACGATTTCTGATTTTCCTGAAATTGATAGATTGAATCGATATGCATATGATTATTGATATGATTGCTTTAATATTGATTATTGATTGATTATTGATACTGATCACAAGTGGAACCTGGTTGAACATTGGTTGAAGATTGATACCTGTACAGGATGGTGGGCCGACGGGCTTTCCTTTAAACATTGATTATTGATATATTGATGGGAGTCATAAGGAGTTTATTGATATTCCGACGGGCGAAAAGAGTGACGACTCTTATTGATTGAACCAATGTAAATGATATCTACAACAGCAATATGGATTCTACAACAGCAACATAGCCAGTAGATTGTACTTGTTTAGTATATAGTATTGAATTGCATGTTTACTGTATTGATTTACAGATTTATTGTTTTATCGATTTCTGCTTTATTGATTTGATCGGATTTACTGTATCGTACGGATTCTATTGATTTCATCGATTGACTACTGGACATTGATGTGGACATGGATAGATATAGATATTGCATTGATAGCATGGATATGGACATCGTGTAGATTCATTGATTCGTATTGCTTTTCTCAATTGATTTCATTGAATAGATTGATTGAGTTGATTTATCGATTTGCCTGCCGCTGCATTGACTGGTTTTATTGACTATTGATTTCCGGATTGCATCGACTACTGATTTGATTTCCGCTGCATAGACTCATTGACCATTGACTGATTCGGATTGATAGATTGATATGCATATTGATAGCATTGCCGTGCTTTGATTTCAGTTATAGGTATTAGGTGACCTGCTGGGCTTTGTAAAGCTCATTATATGTGGTTGATATTTTCAGGTCAGGGCTTGGGAGCAGGAGATAGGAATTGATCCAGATCTTCAGGTTTTTGTCTTTTGGTTGATTGATGATTCTTTTGTACTCAGGGCAGGATAGTTTCTTTACTTGTATTGATAGTATAGTTCCTGAGTATTGTACATGATGTTTTGAGATATGAATCGACTGTTATATTGATGTTTAAATTTTATAGATGTTTGATAGATTGCTTACTGAAGGTTTTTAGATAACTCTGGTAAATTGTTGGAGTAATTGATTGACATTCTTTCCAAGTTTGATCTTGGGGCGTGACAAAGTTTTGGTATCAGAGCCAGGTTATTGGAAGAATGGATTGTTACCAGAGTTGTAGGATTGGATTGAGAATTGGGTAGATTGGGTAGCTTTAAGAGCTTCATTGGCATAAATCATTGCATGTGTGTATTATTGTTTTGAATTGTGTAGGTGAAAAGATATGGATCCTCCAGCAGAATCCAGTGTACCAAATGAGCAACACAGCGCAGCTCCAGTACCTTCAGAGAGTATGATGCAGTTGGCTACTGCAATTGCACATGTTATGGGGGATGCCCAGAGCAAGATGAGTGGGAGCAAGGAAGAAGAGGTAGACAGACACTTGCAAATGTTCCACAAGCTGAAGCCTCCGTTGTTCAAAGGGGCTGTGGGACCACAGGCTGCTGAGGATTGGATCCTGAGAGTAGAAAAGATTTTCGACAGTATGCAGTGTCCGGGGAATAGAAAAGTACCTTTAGCTGTGTTCCTGTTCGAAGGAGAAGCGGAGAGATGGTGGATTGGACAGCAGAGAGAGAAGTTTCAGGGGAAGACCAATGCTGAGATCACCTGGGATGAGTTCACTGCAGTGTTTAGGATGTGGTTTGTACCACCGTCAGCTCAGCGACAGATGCAGGAAGCTTTCATGAGATTGGAGCAAGGCCGCAAGTCAGTGATGCAGTACGAGGCCGAGTTTACTGCACTTGCGAGGTACGCTGCTCATCTGAATCCTACTGCCGAGGAAAAGTGTTATAGATTTCTGCACGGATTGAACAGAGAGCTGAGGCATCCACTAGTACCTTTTCGGATCCATGAGTTTTCTGAGCTAGTGGAGCGAGCCCGATTGATAGAGATTAATTTGGCGACACCGGTATCGAGGTACGAGGATACCAGGAGGAGGAGAGATGAGGTACGACGAGATGATTCTGGTAGAGACAGAGATAGAGAGAAGAGAAGCAGGCATGAGGGTTCGAATGGATCTGCATCGGGATCTGCATCACGATCAGCATCGATAGTATCATCTGGTGGTTCTGGCACGTGCATTCACTGTGTTAGACGACATCCAGGTCAGTGCTACCTATTGACGGGACACTGTTTTCACTGTGGACAGCAAGGACACAGAGCAGCAGATTGTCCTCAGAAAGGACTGGGTGGAAGGACTGATTCTGGTACGGGTACAGGACAGCAGAGGACTGTTGGCTCGAGGGCCTACAGTGAGAGATCAGGGAACAGGATGGATGATAGGGCTGTCAGAGATCAGAGGGAGACAGTTGCGCCACGACCCCCAGTGGTGCCACGCATCTACAGTCTACAGAGTTTACAGCATCGTGAAGATCAGCAACGACCGGAAAGTTCTACTGGTAAGATTGATTTGACTAAACGATTGATATTGACATATGAACATTGCATATTGACATTTGATTGATTGCATTGTGTGTTCTGTATGGATATCAACTAGTTTTGTTTTGGATTTGGATTTCGATCGGTTTGTTTTGCATTGTTTGTTTTGCTTCGTACCTGTAGGGAAATGTCGGGACGACATTTTTCTAAGGTGGGGAGATTGTGAGATCTCGTTCCCTTACTGTTCCTCTCTGAATTGGATTTTCCTCCCAGAATCAGCCAGGACGAAGTTGAGATCGTCCAGGCCGATCAGTGCATTGAAAACAGCTGATTTCTGGAGTGTTTTCTGGATGATTTCTGGACAGGATCGTCCGGGACGATGTTGAGATCGTCCAGGCCGATCTGTACTGTAGAAATTATCGGCTAGACAATAGCCCTGGGAACGGTCCAAGACGATCAGAATTTGGTCTGATCGTCCCGGGACGATCTGGCGATCGGCCAGGCCGATATGAGTTTGATATAAGGAAATGAGCTCGTTTTGAGGAGAGAGAAAATCAGATTTTTAATTTCAGATATTTTGAGGAGAGAGAAAGAGAAAGGGAAAAAGAGAAAAGCTAGTTTTCGGAGACCGCGGAGCGCTTTTTGTCCGACGCTGCTGTTGGAGAAAGTGTAGATCTCGTGGTAAGGACTCCGAACCCTGTTTCTGTTTTCGAAGATATTGTGTTTTGATCGAGTTGTGCACTGCTTTGTGTTTTCGTAGTCTACTTTTAGACCTGATTTTGATTTGACACGACTTTCACCGCACAACTTTTAGTATGTTATAGATATGACCATTGTACACGATTTGACTGTATTCTACGAAGATTTTATCTATCAGAATTGATTCTACGCGATTTTACTTGAATAGAAAATTATCAGGACTTGATTTGATTTGGATTCTTTACATTGATAGTCTTGTATTGATGCCGTGGATATTCGTTGGTAATTTGGAGAAATTCGGAATTTGTATCTTTTTACAGGATTTTTGTGTAAATTCGATAGACTACCGTTACTCTGCCCGATTTTCGTACGATTTTTGATTTTCCTGAAATTGATAGATTGAATCGATATGCATATGATTATTGATATTATTGCTTTAATATTGATTATTGATTGATTATTGATACTGATCACAAGTGGAACCTGGTTGAACATTGGTTGAAGATTGATACCTGTACAGGATGGTGGGCCGACGGGCTTTCCTTTAAACATTGATTATTGATATATTGATGGGAGTCATAAGGAGTTTATTGATATGCCGACGGGCGAAAAGAGTGACGACTCTTATTGATTGAACTAATGTAAATGATATCTACAACAGCAATATAGATTCTACAACATCAACATAGCCAGTAGATTGTACTTGTTCAGTATATAGTATTGAATTGCATGTTTACTGTATTGATTTACGGATTTATTGCTTTATCGATTTCTGCTTTATTGATTTGATCGGATTTACTGTATCGTACGGATTCTATTGATTTCATCGATTGACTACTGGACATTGATGTGGACATGGATAGATATAGATATTGCATTGATAGCATGGATATGGACATCGTGTAGATTCATTATTTCGTATTGCTTTTCTCAATTGATTTCATTGAATAGATTGATTGAGTTGATTTATCGATTTGCCTGCCGCTGCATTGACTGGTTTTATTGGCTATTGATTTCCGGATTGCATCGACTACTGATTTGATTTCCGCTGCATAGACTCATTGATCATTGACTGATTCGGATTGATAGATTGACATGCAAATTGATAGCATTGTCGTGCTTTGATTTCAGTTATAGGTATTAGGTGACCTGCTGAGCTTTGTAAAGCTCATTATATGTGGTTGATATTTTCAGGTCAGGGCTTGGGAGCAGGAGATAGGAATTGATCCAGATCTTCAGGTTTTTATCTTTTGGTTGATTGATGATTCTTTTGTACTCAGGACAGGATAGTTTCTTTACTTGTATTGATAGTATAGTTCCTGAGTATTGTACATGATGTTTTGAGATATGAATCGACTGTTATATTGATGTTTAAATTTTATAGATGTTTGATAGATTGCTTACTGAAGGTTTTTAGATAACTCTGGTAAATTGTTGGAGTAATTGATTGACATTCTTTCCAAGTTTGATCTTGGGGCGTGACACCTCCCACCTGCCCGGTTAACATTAAAAATGATATCTGCTCTATCCCTATTGATAGTGTTGGTCGGTACAAATGCTTATCTTTGGGTTCTAGAAACAATTATAAATTTGGATATTTCATCCAAGATTTTCATATACTGGATGATGAGAAATCATGGAGCAAATTGGTTTGGCATAAACATTACGCTATCAGATTTTCCATTTATGCTTGGATGTGTTTCATGGGTGGGCTCAAAACTTCTGATGCTTTACGTAAGAGAAAGATTGATGTTGATCCTCTGTGTATTTTTTGCCAATGTTGCCCGGAAAGTATTACCCACCTATTTTTTTAGTGTGATTATACTTTTTACATCATCTCCAATATGTTGTCTTGCTTAAATACCTTTTTTATGAGGCCAAATTTAAGTCAGGTATCTGACTTCTTAGCCAATTGCGGTACTTCTAACGATCCCAATTTATCTGTTAACCTATTGACTCTTTGGGCTGTTGTTTACACCATTTGGAGGGACATAAATGGCCGGAAATTTGCTAATTGTATTAAAAACACCACAACTATTCAAGCCCAGATCAAGCAGGAAGTTGCTGTTAAGCTTACTAGATGGAACAAATGATGGAACTGCTTGGTTTTTATTTTGTCTTTCTTGTGGGGGTCTGTTGGCACCCCGGCTATGCAGTGCTTCTATCCTGTTTCCTCATAGGGATATTCTTTCGAATACTCCCTACTGTTTGAATTGTTGGCTGTGGGCGATGATGTGCAGATTTCATCCTCCCCCAGGATGGCAAAATCTGCAACATTTACATATTTGATGGCATTTTTTTGCAACCGGGGGCGGCCAGCTCATCTTGAGGATGAAATTCTGAGTTTTCCTGAGCCTGCCTGTGATATTACCCCAACTACTTTGAGTTTTTTTGATTTTTTGCCAGGCTATCATGCTACTCTTGGCGGGGATCAGTTTCTTTCCAGCTCTTTCATGTTAATTCACTTCAGCATACATGTGTAATTTTGGCACTAATGGTGCTCTTTTTTTTTTTCTCGCTGCTCTTGCAGCTAGCTGTCACAATTTTATCTTTTGGTTTCTTTTACACATGTAACTAGTTCTTTACTTTAATGAAATTCGGGCTTGGCCCTGCATTTCCCAGAAAAAAAAAAAATTTATTATAAAATATAAAATAAATAAATTTATCATTACAAATAATAATAATAATAAGTATATCCTAAATTTAGGACTATTGTGGGCTAGAATATACGAGGTGATAGAGTTCAAATTTTTCGTCTAAGCATTATATGGATATTCCATCACACAAATATATGAGAAATATAGCATCAGAATTTTTAAATGGAAACCCTAGAAAGAAAAAAATCATGGGGTCACGCTAAGTTAAAAGAATTCAAATAATGTTTGATTGAGGTACAAGAGGCTGCTTGTGCTTAAAATTTAGGAAGATCAGATTACAATAATTCACTCCCGGATTGAAATTCAATTACAAACAAGAATTTGATATTCAACGATGTTGGGTATTCGGGCTGAATCCCAGAGTCGCTTGGAGATCGGACAGAATTCCGACGTCACTTGGAGATCAGGCAGAGTTTCGACGTCACTTGAAAGTTGGGCAGAACTGCAGCGTCACTTGAAAGTCGGGTGGAACTCCGACAGTGGTCGAGGAGAAGCTTCTTCCCTCCTCTTTTTTTCTTCTCTTCTTCTTACTTGGGTCAACTCTTAAGAGAAATGAGGGGTTATTTATAGTTTTTTTAGAGTGGCGTAACTCGTAAATAGGAGGATAATTAAGGGCTATTTATTACAAATGAGGAGTGGTTTCGATGGACGCCCGATATTAAATCCTTTGACTATGGACTGTTCGTCTCATCGAGCCGCTCGATTCGATTATAAGCATGTGATGATTGGAAACCATTTGGAAATCCAAATCGTGGTTTGAACCTTCCATCAACGCTTTGGGTCTTCGATTCAGACCTATTTGTGCTCGGATTGAATTGAATTTGGTGTCGTTGAGTTCGTATTTTTGAGACGCTCAGTTTGATTGTAAGTTTACTGAAATTGAAGTTCAGATGGTCCCAGGTTTAATTTTTGAAGCTTCCAACCTGATTTTACCTCGAGATTCGTGCGTCATCAAGATATTTCTTTATGATATATCAAGGACCAATGCATTTTTTTATGATATTAGATATTGCATTGTATTATTTTAAATATTTATATAATCAAAATTTAGATTTATTATTTGTAATAAATAATATTGAAAGAGAGAAATTAAATATTTATTTTTTATGATATTAGATATTGCATAAAGTCATGAGTTTTTATTTGTTAAAGACATAATTTTCTTCATCACATGAGTTTGAGTAAAACATTTAATAGGAATATTGATATTAAATAAATAGTTATATTAAATATTATTTTTTATTCTTAAAACATTTAATATGAAATCAAAGATAAATAATATAAATGTTATATTTACATGATATCTAGAGTTTTATTCTATGACGATTAATTTATAAGATGAAGCGGTAGCTACTTAGTAATTTTCAAAATCACTAAAAACATCTCAAAATTATTTTTAAGTATTTTTTTTTTAAAATGATTATTTATTTTAAAATAAAAAAAATAAAATAGTTAAAAAAAAAACACATTAAATAGTTACATGCTACTTTATTTTTTGCAGATTCTATCCAAACAAATTGTTATATTATATTAAAACTTTTTCAAATTGACATTTTAAATAACAATAATTTTAGAAGAAATAACTTTAAAATAAAGATATAAATACAAATACCAGCAAAAAATATTTTCACATAAAAGATTTATTTGGTGATCACACCTAAATACCTATATGTATGTATCATTATTAGATATATTAAGATATATTTTAAATTTAATGTGAAAATTACAAGAATATGGAAAAAATATAAGAAATTACATATAAATCCCATTCATATAAATTATAGTTCGTTTCTTAAAAATTGGTTATCTACTATTGGTATTACTATAAAAATAAATAAAAAATGATATTAAATTATATTAATTTGTTGAAGAAATAAAATACAAATAAATTTGATTGAACTTTGGAATGATTCATTTGTGTATATCAAAGTCAAATTTAAGAAAATATATATAAAACTTAAAAAAAAATCTATCTATATTTTTGCAAAATCAAATATGAAAATGTTGTTCAAAATTAATCGACTTTAACTTACAGTCGAATGTTGCAGAAATTTGAAGCGACTTGTATTCAACTTGCAGTCGATTGTGGCAGAGATTCAAAGCGATATTATTTTCAAAATAGTTAAACAATGAATAATATATATTAGTAGTAGAGAGGAGAAGTCCAAAGGAAAAACTACTACGATATATTTTAAGACTGTCGAGAATGCGAAAATGCAAAGAGGAGAAGCTAAGGAGAGGATAATTTGATTACATAATACTAATTTACATATTTTATTTGATTACATAATAATAATTTATATAATTATTAGTATAATTATGTGACAAAATATATTAATTTGTTATTTTCTATTAAAGGTAAATCATAATTAATTCATAACTTGAACGTTAAAAAAGAATTAATTGAAATATTATTTTTATATGAAAGTTCAAATTTAATTGCATATATAATTAATCAATCAAATATACATTTAAATTCTTGTAACTATTAAGGAATACTTTATAAAATTTATGTTCAATATTAAATATGTTTATAAATTATTAAGAATTCTCATTTTTATAAAATAATATTAAATGCTTTTTTATAATATTACAACATCTCCACCATTTTTTGTGACATTCACATAAATATAAAACTTGTGTTACATATTTATAATCATGTCTTCTCCAATTGAGATGAATGGTAGACTCTTGCAATCTATATCATTACTAAAAAATTGGATTTTTCGCAGCTGTTGTTAGGAGCGGTTTTAGAACCGCTGCCAAAAACCTCATTTTACACAGTATATCATATCATATGGGCCAAATCTCTGTGGGTTTTTTTTCTTTTCGGGTTTTCACAAGAAAAATATAATGTTTAAAGCATTTTTTATGTGTGCATATTGTATCTTCATGAAAAGCTAAGTCGTAAGAAATCTATCTTTATTATTGCAAAATTTTCAACTCATAACAATAATAAAAAATAATCAAATTAATTTTGATTTACAATTACTTATTTGATTGAGAAAATTGAGCAAACAATATTTTTTATTTAATTTTTTATAAATATATTTTATTTTTTAAGAGAATATATGAGCCACAATGATAACTATATAATTCTTTTCTAATCTAGCACACAATTATGGGTGAAAATATATATTTGTTAGTATATTTTTAATTTAATTAATTACCCATCAAATATCTTTTAAATTTAATTACCTTCAAATAAAATAATGCCAAAATATATTAAAAATAAAAATATAATTATTGAAAATAAGAAGATATTTAACAAAAACTTTGATCATTTGGGACTGACACGGCATCGCAAAATCATCTTGATCGGGCACGAATCTCGAGGCAAAACCTAGTTGGAAACTTCAAAAATTAATTTCGGGAGCATACGAACTCCGATTTCAGTGAGCTTATAGTCAAACTGAGCGTCTCGGAAATACAAACCCAACGACACCAAGATCAACCCAATCCGAGTCCAAATGAGTCCGAATCAAAGGTTCGAAGCGCTGTTGGGAGGTTCAAACCGCAATTTGAGTTACCAAACGGTCTCCGATTTTGACGAGCTTATACTCGAATCGAACGGCTCGACGAGACAAATCCAACGAGCCCAAGATCATCAAATTCCGACATCATTAAGGCCATCAAATGTCCAACGAACGGTGCATGATCAAAAGATTCGATATCGACCGTCCATTCAAACCACTCCCTGTTCGCCCTTGATCTCACGCCTATTTACGGGCTATGCCACTCCAGAAAAACTATAAATAGAGCCCTCATTCTACACCAAGGGGCTCAAGTGAAGAGAGAGAAGAGGAAGAGAAGGAGAAGGAGAAAGGGGAATAGGAGATTCCTCACCTCCTCGACCACCGCCGCCGGAGCTTTTCCTGCCGCCTGAAGACGTCGGGACTCTGCCGGATTTTCAGGAAACGCCAAGAATTCGCAGAAGAAGAGAAGGAGAAGGAGAAAGGGGAATAGGAGATTCCTCACCTCCTCGACCACCGCCGCCGGAGCTTTTCCTGCCGCCTGAAGACGCCGGAACTCTGCCGGATTTTCAGGAAACGCTAGGAATTCGTAGGGATTTTGTAAACTCACTGGAAGAAACAAGTTGTATTTGGATTATCCCGAATTGTGGGACGAAATCCGCCATCTGTAATCTGCAAAATCACTAGTGGAACTTTGCAACTGGGCGAGGCCCCGTGGTTTTTCCCATTTTTGGGTTTTCCACGTAAAAACCCTCGGAGTTCACCCTCTTTTCTGTTTGTGTGTTAAACTTACGTGCAACGCTCGGACGCGAACTTACAAACTCTACCGCCGCGTATTTTCTGACACGCAACAGTTTGGCGCCGTCTGTGGGAACAACTATCCCACTACTTCGAGTACTGCTACGATGGTGAATAGGCGCAGCAGTCGTTTAGTTGGAGCTTCTCGCTCCAACTCTCATCAGTCCAGAAATCCGTCTATTAATCATAGACGACTAATGTCAGCATCTTTTCACCCTGGGGGGCAGAATGCTGCCGGAGAAGGGACTTTGGGACATTCTTTAGAAGAAAGAATCCGGAAGATGGAAGAATCGCAAAACGAGATCCTCCAACTCCTACGAGATGATCGACAGCCGACGTTGGAGGAGATCCTTCCCCCTCGGGATCCACCAAGGGTTGAAGATATTCAATTCGAGCGTCGACAAGAACAAATTCGTCTTCCTCCACATCCTCAATCACAACAGGAAGATGAACTTGCCGATACAGCGAGTTCAACACATCCTCGCATTTTTTCGGATCTCCCCGAAGGCTCTCCCCAACCACACATCGCGGGATTCCCTCACAATGTTCTGCGTCGTGAACTGCAAAAATTGGTACGGGAAGAGTTCCCCCGAGGAGACGTGAGGCATGCTCTCCGACAGAGGAATTTCCAGGAATCATCACCTCTAACAGAAGCCATTCTTCAGCACCCCATTCCAGTAGGATTCAAAGTGCCAAATGTTGAGTCCTACGACGGGACGACCGACCCATATGAGCATATCGACTACTACAGAACCATCATGCATATTCAACGAGCATCAGACGCGCTCCTCTGCCAGGTCTTTCCCGCCACCCTTAAAGGACAGGCCCGAACATGGTTCTACTCGCTTCCACCTGGAACGATCCCCTCTTTTGTCAAATTGGCAAAAGTATTCGTCGAACAATTTATGGCCAATCGAAGAATTGCTAAGGATTCTTCCCACCTCTCCGGGATTCGCCAAAATGAGGGAGAATCGTTGAAGGAGTATTTTCAACGATTTTCCACTGAAGCACGACAGATTCCAGGAGTAGACCCTGAATTACTCAGAGGGGTCTTTCTTGGAGGTCTTCGTCCTGGCCCCTTCTATTCGGCCCTTATGCGAGACACCGTCCATTCGTACGCTGACTTGATCCATCGCGTGGAGGCACAAATCTCTGCGGATGAAGCTATAAATTCTCACAGGAAACAGTTTGAGCAAATCAGCGGGAAGCGCAAAGGTGCACCTGGGATGGATAATTCTTTCTCACAGCAGAAAAAGCAAGAGAAGAATAATATACCTCATAGGTCTCCGTCACCACGACGAGGACCTCGCCAAGAAAAGGAGTACACCCCACTCAATACATCCCAAGCAAATGTATTAATGGCCATCCGGGATCAGGAGAACGTGAAATGGCCACACCCTTTGAAACCCAACGTCGGAAACCAGGAGCAATATTGCCACTTCCACCGTAGCCGCGGGCACACTACTGAAGCATGTTGGCAACTCAAGGAAGAAGTTGAGAGACTGATCCGACAAGGATATCTCCGACAATTCATCAAGAATACACCAATCCGAGATGAAGTTGGTCCGACTGGGGGGCAGAATCAACAACAAAGACAACCATTGAATAATGTTCAAATGGTTGGAGAGATTGAATGATCACACACTTTGTGTATTTGTATTAGCAATATTACTTGTCTTGTTGTCACTCTTATATGGAGTAGAGTGTTACTTTGATATCTTTAATGTCTTCTTCCAAGTTTAATGTTATGGTATTGTCACCAAATGTAGATCTCGTGTGTTGAGTGCTTTGTAATTTGTAAGTCGTACTAGGGAACTATTGTACTATCTTAAGTAATGCAGTAATAGAATGTTCATGTTGTTGTGATATGATTTTTCCTCTTATGAAGGATAAGAAAAAACTTCTCAAACTCTTTCTCCGTGATTCGAGAAATACACAATCCATATTGTATCTCAATCACCGGACAATCAATCCCAGGGGGATTTGATCCTGACCTCATCCACATAGGTTAACGTCGCCGAGCAGGGCTCCGACATACAACCTCGGATAGGTCTTACATCCTTGGTGGATTCTCCTGGCCTCATCCACACAGGTTAACGTCGTCGAGCAGGGCTCCGACATACAACCTCGGATAGGTCTTACATCCTTGGTGGATTCTCCTGACCTCATCCACACAGGTTAACGTCATCGAGCAGGGCTCTGACATACAACCTCGGATAGGTCTTACATCCTTGGTGGATTCTCCTGGCCTCATCCACACAGGTTAACGTCGCCGAGCAGGGCTCCGACATACAACCTCGGATAGGTCTTACATCCTTGGTGGATTCTCCTGACCTCATCCACACAGGTTAACGTCATCGAGCAGGGCTCTGACATACAACCTCGGATAGGTCTTACATCCTTGGTGGATTCTCCTGACCTCATCCACACAGGTTAACGTCATCGAGCAGGGCTCTGACATACAACCTCGGATAGGTCTTACATCCTTGGTGGATTCTCTTGATATCTTCCACACAGGTTAACGTCATCGAGCAGGGCTCTGACATACAACCTCGGATAGGTCTTACATCCTTGGTGGATTCTCTTGATCTCTTCCATACAGGTTAATG
The DNA here is from genome assembly GCA_016618105.1 of Dendrobium huoshanense. Taxonomy (NCBI): domain Eukaryota; kingdom Viridiplantae; phylum Streptophyta; class Magnoliopsida; order Asparagales; family Orchidaceae; genus Dendrobium; species Dendrobium huoshanense. The sequence continues at coordinate 791,480 of CM028342.1, read as the reverse complement.
TCATCGAACAAATGTTCTGACATACAACCTCGGATAGGACTCCTACTCGTCGTCGGACTTCTGCTCGTCAGCGGACTCCTACTCGTCGTCGGACTTCTGCTCGTCAGCGGACCCCTAATCGTCGTCGGACTTCTGCTCGTCGACAAATCTTCGTCGGCTTCTACCCGACGTTGAACTTCTACCCGACGTCGGACTTCTGCTCGTCAGCGGACTCCTACTCGTCGTCGGACTTCTGCTCGTCAGCGGACTTCTACCCGACGTCGGACTTCTGCTCGTCAGCGGACTCCTACTCGTCGTCAGACTTCTGCTCATCGACGAATCTCCGTCGGTCTTCTACTCGACACTGAACTTCAACCCGACATCAAACTTCTGCTCGTTAGCGGACTCCTACCCGACGTCGTACTTCTCCCTGTCGTCAGATTTCTGCTCGTCAGCGGACTCCTACTCGTCGTCGGACTTCTGCTCGTCAGCGGACTCCTACTCGTCGTCAGACTTCTGCTCGTCAGAAGACTCCTACGCATCGTCGGACTTCTGCTCGTTAGCGGGCTCCTACCCGACGTCGTACTTCTCCCTATCGTCGGATTTCTGCTCGTCAGCGGATTTCTACCCGACATCGGACTTCTGCTCGTCAGCGGACTTCTACTCGTCGTCAGACTTCTGCTCGTCAGAAGACTCCTATGCATCGTCGGACTTCTGCTCGTTAGCGGACTCCTACCCGACGTCGTACTTCTCCCCGTCGTCAGACTTCTGCTCGTCAGAAGACTCCTATGCATCGCCGGATTTCTGCTCATCAGCAGACTCCTACTCGTCATCGGACTTCTGCTCATCAGCAGACTTCTACCCGACGTCGGACTTCTGCTCGTCAGTGGACTTCTACCCGACGTCGGACTTCTGCTCGTCAGCAAACTTCTACTCGTCGCCAGACTCCTCCTCGTCGACGAATTTTCGTCGGTCTTCTACCCGAAGTCAGACTTCTTCCTGTCGTCGGACTTCTGCTCGTCGGCAGAATACTACGCGTCATCGGCTTCTCGCAACGCATTCTCGAACTCTCCCCTTTGACTCCACACTCGATCGTTGACTACTAACGGGCTTCAACTCGATCGTCCATCGCCAACAAACCTCCGCTCAGATGAAAAAGAGATCCCGTAGGCTTCTGCGCAAGGAGGGGCACTAAGTCGAGCAGGAAAGAATTCCAACTCGCAAATAGCGGAAGCCTCAACCGCCAATAAGCCGGAGGGGGAGGAAGAAATCCCGTAACTCCTGCACCAGAGAGGGAGCGCTAATTCGAGCGAGGGACATTTCCCACGCGCAAAACAGCGGTAGCCTCAATGTCAGAGAGCCAGAGGGAGAAAGGAAATCCCGTAGGTTTCTATCGCCAGTAAACCGGAGGGGAATGAAGGAAATCCCGTAGGTTTCTATCGCCAGTAAACCGGAGGGGAATGAAGGAAATCCCGTAGGTTTCTATCGCCAGTAAACCGGAGGGGAATGAAGGAAATCCCGTAGGTTTCTATCGCCAGTAAACCGGAGGGGGAGGAAGGAAATCCCGTAGGTTTCTATCGCCAGAAAACCGGAGGGGGAGGAAGGAAATCCCGTAGGTTTCTATCGCCAGTAAACCGGAGGGAGAAAGAAGGAGGAGTTGCAAGTTTCCTAAGGGCCTAGGAGGCCTATTTATAGGTTTTGGAGAGAAAGGAGGGAAGTTATTGCCATTTTTTAATTTCCCTATTTTTCTAAATTTTTTCCGGATTTTTCGGAATTTTTTGGAATTTTTTGGGAATTTTTTGGGCCCAAAAATAGCAAAAAACCAATTTTTGGACGGATGTGGGGCCCACATTGGCGGTGCAGCCAACCGGCTGCACCTTTTCGCGCAGCCAGGCCAGCAATCCGCGGCCAGCACCCGCGGATCGCGGCTGGCCAGCCGTGGCACGCGCGGCAGCCACGCGCGGTGCAGCTAGCCCGGGCGCGGCTAGCCCGGGCGCGGGCGCGGGTGCGCCCCCAGCGCGGGCGCGGTGCGCCCAGGCGCGGGCGCGCGGTTCGCCCGCAGGCGCGCGGGCGCGCGGTTCGCCCGCAGGCGCGGGCGCGCGGTTCTCGCCGGCGACTCGGCGGCCGGCCGGCCGGTCCGGCCAATTCGGCCGCCCGGTCCTTTCCGGGCCCAAATTTCGTCCCGGGAAGACCAAATCGGACGTTTTTGGGGTCCCCGGACCCGTTTTTCGACGTTCCGGACTCAATTTTGGCATTTTCAGAGCCGTTCGGGGCTTCTACAATCCCGATCAATCCTGGGTCACTCAGAAAAATTTTCCGAAATTTATAACACATATTTTCGGACCTCTGAAGCTACGACATCCGAAAATAGGGGGGCAACTGACACGGCATCGCAAAATCATCTTGATCGGGCACGAATCTCGAGGCAAAACCTAGTTGGAAACTTCAAAAATTAATTTCGGGAGCATACGAACTCCGATTTCAGTGAGCTTATAGTCAAACTGAGCGTCTCGGAAATACAAACCCAACGACACCAAGATCAACCCAATCCGAGTCCAAATGAGTCCGAATCAAAGGTTCGAAGCGCTGTTGGGAGGTTCAAACCGCAATTTGAGTTACCAAACGGTCTCCGATTTTGACGAGCTTATACTCGAATCGAACGGCTCGACGAGACGAATCCAACGAGCCCAAGATCATCAAATTCCGACATCATTAAGGCCATCAAATGTCCAACGAACGGTGCATGATCAAAAGATTCGATATCGACCGTCCATTCAAACCACTCCCTGTTCGCCCTTGATCTCACGCCTATTTACGGGCTATGCCACTCCAGAAAAACTATAAATAGAGCCCTCATTCTACACCAAGGGGCTCAAGTGAAGAGAGAGAAGAGGAAGAGAAGGAGAAGGAGAAAGGGGAATAGGAGATTCCTCACCTCCTCGACCACCGCCGCCGGAGCTTTTCCTGCCGCCTGAAGACGTCGGGACTCTGCCGGATTTTCAGGAAACGCCAAGAATTCGCAGAAGAAGAGAAGGAGAAGGAGAAAGGGGAATAGGAGATTCCTCACCTCCTCGACCACCGCCGCCGGAGCTTTTCCTGCCGCCTGAAGACGCCGGAACTCTGCCGGATTTTCAGGAAACGCTAGGAATTCGTAGGGATTTTGTAAACTCACTGGAAGAAACAAGTTGTATTTGGATTATCCCGACTTGTGGGACGAAATCCGCCATCTGTAATCTGCAAAATCACTAGTGGAACTTTGCAACTGGGCGAGGCCCCGTGGTTTTTCCCATTTTTGGGTTTTCCACGTAAAAACCCTCGGAGTTCACCCTCTTTTCTGTTTGTGTGTTAAACTTACGTGCAACGCTCGGACGCGAACTTACAAACTCTACCGCCGCGTATTTTCTGACACGCAACAGGGACATTTTTTTTATTTCTTTCTAAAACAATTTTATAGCACAAAAATTTTTAGTTCAAAAAAAATTTGTATTAATAAATTTCTTTAGACAATAATAAAAAAGTTGTACTAAATGAAGCATGTTTTTTTTCAATAATCAATAATAAATTCTTAGATTTTATTAAACTTTTTTTAAAATTATGTTGAATATCTTCTTATCCTGAAGAGAAACTATTCTGTGTGGACGCAGAACGCAACTCAACATTCGGATACTAACCAGAATGAGGCACATGAGCGATATCGATCCTCGGTGATCACACTCAGTACCGCGGTACCGAGGGATGCCGAACCGCGGGCTTAGATATCTGATTGGTTTCCACTTCCGCTTCCGCACATAATAAATTTTCCAAAAGTGAACTGCTTTAGCGTACTGTGTTGTCAGAATGTTCATTATATCATTTTATAATTTACATCAAATATATTCTCATCTTAAGAAAGTATTATGTGCAGTCATCAGACGGTTCAGAGGCGAATCATGATGCGCCACTTCACCTGATACATAGCACCGGTACACAACAAAAAAACTAACGTGACACTTCATGATTCGTCTCTAGATACCATTTAGTGATCGGACAGAATAATTTCTCTCTCATATTGCATGCTTGATGTCGTTTATGTGAGGAGAATGATATTAACTACGGCTAAATTAGGTGAGAAATCACTCTCAAAAACATAATGATGGCTTTCTTCTTCTGCAAGAAAGAATGATAAGAAAGCGCTAGGCCGAATATTGCGCAATATATGACAAAGTAATATGTGTAATGATAGCCTAAATGTCATAATAATGATGCATGACATCATTAGTTTCGACATAAGGGCTCTTTTTCATATATGTTTTTATTAAAATAGAAATTAAATTATCATTTTTAAAGTGTTAATTAGTTTATTGTAATTTAATTTTTATATGAAAATAAATTATTATGATAATTTAAATTTTTAAATTTTGTTTTAAGATAAATGCATTAAGTTGAAAAAACTCTTTATTATGCTATGATTATTATAAAAAATTGATTACGAAATAGAATTGAAGATCAATGAACGAATGATATTTTAGATTTTAGTCATTTATATTGAAAAATAAATATTTGATTAAAATAAGTATAAAGTAATTATTAAACTTTTTCAAATATAAAGAGTAATAGTTATAAATTATTAGTTATATTTCATCTTATATATTACCTTATTAAAATAATAATTATTTTAATTGTCAATATTAACCACAAGATTGGATGAAAAATGTTGAGAAAATATTAAAAATTCACAGCTCTCATGCCATTGTTTGAAGCATTATATATTAAATAATAAACATTAATAGAAAATAAGAGTTTGTTTGGGATTTTTTGGTTATTTATTTATTTTGTTGATATTTGATTTGTATTTTTAATATTAAAAAAAATATTAAATGATTAAACATTAATAGAAAATTGCAATTTTGTATAGTATGCAAGCTCAAGCTTAATTTTGAGTCGAGCATTGAGTAGGCGAGTCAGGTTTGAGTTAGACCTGCCTCGAGCTTGAGAAAATGGGTGATTAGTGATTGGAGGCAACTAGGATAATCTTTCTTCTAAAATAATGGAAGACTAAATGATTAAAGATTTCGTTGGGTGATCGAGGCTATCGAGATAGTGCCTTTGTATAATAGAGTGATTGATCAACTAAAAATTTGATGGCATATATAGTCGATGTTAACTGGGCAGGGAGGAAAGAAGCTGAATAACCTAAAGTTGTTATGTAACGAAGGCCATCCGAGCAGTCTTTTTTATGAATTAAGGGAGATTGAATAAGCCAAGAATTAATAAATGATGAATGTGGTTGAGATAGTTCCTCTCGTGAAGGAACGAGGAGACCAAATGACTTGTAACTCAACAAACAATAAATGGAAATTAGAATTGTACTTATCATGAATTAAAGGAAGTGTACTCAATGAGCTTGAGTACGAGGCTGACAAGAGGTAACTGAGAATACCCTCCTAAATGGTGGAAGCCAAGCTTAACACTCTAAGTTGACCTACAACTAGGGGTAATTTAGATAATCTTTCAATTGAATTGAGAGAATGGACTTGGTGACCTAAAATTATTAGTACATGGATGATTTAGGTCTACTAGAATGATCGGCTATACGTCATAGAGGTAGATTCACTGACTCATTGCCCAAAGTGTCCAGAGAATATGTAAACATTAAAACAATCGATCAAAGCATCAAGTTGTGATCGAATCTTTGAATATTCCTATCAAATTAGAAGTTAGAATGTGATAAATAAGAATAATTACAAACTATTCATAAAGTTTAAGAGTAATTAGATCTTTATTCAGTAATACATTTGAATTTTCTATTTTCTTATCACTAACAGATGCCCCAAATCACACTATCCCGTCATAAAAAGTAATTAAATGATCAAAAAGTTGATAAATAACTATTAATAAATCATGATAAAAAAAATTCAAAGTTCTTTGCTTCTAAAATTATTTATTTAATCATTTATTATCAATATTATCGTGAAAGACACAGATAAGGAGTTTGTCAGTTGAGCTTAACAAGCTACAAGCTTCAGGTCAAACTACAATTTGTATAGTACGCAAGCTCTAGCTTAACTTTGAGTCGGGCATTGAGTAGGCAAACCAGGTTTGAGTTAGCCCTGACTCGAGCTCAAGATTGAACCACAAAAAGAAAATAGGTGATTAATGATTGGAGGCAACTAGAATAATTTTTCTCCTAAAATAATTGAAGACTAAATGATTATAGATTTTGCTGGGAGAATGAGGTTATTGAGATAGTCCCACTGCATAATTGAGGGATTGATCAACTTAAAATTTGATGGTTGATACATGCAATGTTGATTGGGCATGGAAGAAAGAGATTGAATAACCTAAAGTTGTTATGTAACGAAGGCCATCCGAGCAGTCCTTTTTATGAATTAAGGGAGATTGAATAAGCCAAGAATTAATAAATGATGAATGTGGTTGAGATAGTTCCTCTTGTGAAGGAACGAGGGGACCAAATGACTTGTAAGTCAACAAACAATAAAAGGAAATTAGAATTGTACTTATCATGAATTAAAGGAAGTGTACTCGAAGAGCTTGAGTAAGAGGTTGACAAGAGGTAACTGAGAATACCCTCCTAAATGGTGGAAGGCAAGCTTAGCAGTCTAAGTTGACCTATGACTAGGTGTAATTTAGATAATCTTTCAATTGAATTGAGAGAATGGACTCGGTGACCTAAAATTATTAGTATATGGATGATTTAGGTCTACTAGAATGATCGACTATACGTCATAGAGATAGATTCACTGACTCATTGTCCAAAGTGTCCAAAGAATATGTAAGCATTAAACCAATCGATCAAAGCATCAAGTTGTGATCGAATCTTTGAATATCCCTATCAAATTAGAAGTTAGAATGTGATAAAAAAGAATAATTACAAACTATTCATAAAAGATTAAGAGTAATTCGATCTATATTCAGTAATACATTTGAATTTTCTATTTTCTTATCACTAACAGATGCCCCAAATCACACTTTCCCCTCATAAAAAGTAATTAAATGATCAAAAAGTTGATAAATAACTATTAATAAATCATGATAAAAAAAAATTTCAAAGTTCTTTGCACCTAAAATTATTTATTTAATCATTTATTATCAATATTATCTTTGAAAGACAAAGATAAGGATGAATATGACCTAAGGAGTGAACCTAAGGTGTAATAAATCAAGTGATAGAAGCAGATATCTGTTGGTGAACATAGAATTTAAAGGACCGTTGGGTGGTTGTCACAGACACGCTTGGCTTTGAAGGCCTACACGTATGCCTCTAAGGATTAAATGAATATTATTATTGGCACTTTTTTATAATTTGAAATTTTTAGTATATTTGCCTATTTTTATTAAAAAAATAATAAAATATATGATTAAATGGAACCAAAATTTGAAATTAGTTGGGCAGCAAATTCTTTGACCGTTTGAATTTGAGCTTAATAAGATATTTAATGAGTAAGGTTTTGTTTGGGACGGCTTTCTTACTGTTTTATAAAGTTATTTTTTAGTACAAATTTTTTAGAAAGCAGCAAAAAAGTCATCACAAATAAAACCTAAATTAGTTTAGTACTTATATTATGTTATCAAAATTTTAAAAAAGAAATATTTAATTTATATAAAATATGAATTATTCTATATAAAAAACATAAACATATATAGAAATGATTAGTAATTTCAACATGTATAAATACTATGTCATATGTCATCTTGTACTGCTCGGTACCTAGTGATGTGGCACGTTCTGATTCTTCTATGAACTGTTCGGTGACCGCATAGAATAATTTCTCCATTTGTAAATATCATAATAACATCAAGAAATTTTGATTTTCAAACTTTTCTTATCAAATTGCTCACAAATTAGAGCTTTTCATCGCGATTCATTGGTTCAATATGATGACTTGCAAAAAGAGCTTTCTATGGATGGTCTTAGGATTAGTTTGGGACACCTTTTTATTGCTTTCAAAAGCAATTTTCTAATACAAAATTTCTAATTCAAAAAAATTTTGTATTAAAAAATAGCTTTAAAAAATAATAAGAAAGCAGTCTCTAACGAAGCCTAAGCCACCCAAATGATTGTTGGACAAGCAACGACGATAGCCACTGGCGGCTATAAGAAAGATGTGCAAGAGAATTTAAGGCGAAGAGAAAAAAATGGTGATCCAACATCGGAAGTCTTTTTTTTCACATTTAATGCCTAAATTATTTGAGATTGACCCAATCTTTATATTTTTTGATAGCCTTCCGAGAGCTTCTTTTCGTAAATCTTTTTTACTTGTTTTTAAAACAGTTTTTTAGTACAAAAAATTTAGTTCGAGAAAAATTTGAACTAAAAAATTGCTTTGTGAAGCAGTAAGAAAATGTGCGCTATTTAATTTGGAGTTAAAGAACTTGGAAAGCTATTATCAAAATATTTCAATCAAATTTTATATACATAATATTTATTTTTTTGCACTATTCTTCAATATAATAAAAAAGTTATATCAAAATATTTTAATATTATTCATATAAAATTATTAAATATATTTTAAATTAATGAACAAAATTTAATTATTATTATACATACTTTAATATAAATTATATGAATATATTCTGATATGATTATATTAAAATATAATATGTAATGTAATATTTATAAGATAGCCTAAATCTAATCTTCTAGAAAGGAGAAATTTGTGATTTTTAATTTTTGTGGGATTTTATTATAAATTTCCTATTTTTTGTTCTATGACTGATGAAGACTACACCAATGAAAAAACTCATGTAAGGAATAACTACTCAGAGAGCTGTCTTTGTAAATAGCTCTCTAAATATTATTTAACTGATATAAATATTACTAATATTATTTTCTAATCGCTCTCTAAATATTATTTAACTGATATAATTATTACTAAAATTATTTTCTAATATTTTTCCAAAAAAAAAAAATTATTTCTAATACTAATATTTGATATATCATCAAAAAATATCTTGGTCGGACGCAAATCAAGAGGCATATTTACATTAGAAACTTCTAAAATTAAATTCCTACTTGAACAAATTTATAGGAATGTCTCGACGAGATAAACCTAACAACACAAAAAACGGCCAAATTCGAGCTAGAATGAATCTAGATTAAAAGGCCTAAAACATAATTAAAAAGTTCAAAATGTTAATTGGATGATCAAATGATCTCCAAAGTTGACAAGCTTATAGTTTAATCGAGCAGCTCGACGAGATGAATCCAACGAATACAACTTAGCTTAATTACAACTTATTAAGATGCATAAATGTTGTGCTTGTGATAGGCGGAATTAATATGAGCGTCCAATGAAGCATTTCAAAATTTCTCTATATTTACATGCATGTCACTCTAAAAAATCAATAAATAAACTCTCACTCTCTACATAAAAGAAGTAGAAGCTTGAACTTTGGCTTGAGATTTAAAAGAGCTTCGAGGCTCAAAGGATATCATAGCACCCCCAAGCACCAACGTCAAGCTACCACCCAATCGTCGCCCTTTAACTACAAGCCTTGGACCATAGTTCCCCAGCTATGGTCCTCACAACACTAGCCCATATTCAATCCTCAATCCACCGTCGCCTTGTTACAGTCCTTCAACTACTATCACCCGACTATAATCCTCTGGACCATCATCAACCCCACTGAAATCCTCGAACAATTGTCGTAAACCAACAACAATCGTCCGACCTCTATCACCCCTCGATTATCGTCCTACAACCACCATCTCCTAAAACTCTGATCCTCATACCATCATCGCTTGACTTCGGTCCTCAGATAATCGTCGCCCAAATATGTTTCTTTCAACCTTTGTCACTTACAAACAACACTCCACTGATCAACAACATCACCCTACTACAGTCCTCTGATCACTATCCCCCAACTACAGTCGTTCGACCTCCATCGCCCACCAACTACGATTCTTTTGAACTCCATCACTCACCAACTATAACCCTCCACCCTCTTTCCCATGCCAACTACAATCCTTCAAACTAGTCTTGCCTGACTATGGCCATCCAATCTTCATTGCCCGTTTACGATCCTCTGACTACCACCTCTCAACTACCATTGTCCAGCCACAACCACGATCCACATACCTACAATATTTTGATCATTATCGCATGCCTACTCCAACACCTCTCGACTTCATCACCACTAAAAATGCCAACACACATCATCACTTATAAGATCAATGCACGCCGTCAATGTCAACTTCAACACTTGGATTTATATTAGATTCAAATGGCTCTTCCAACTTTAAACATCTAATGTATTATTTACAATGTATCATGTCCTCCCTCGAGGAAGGGTTTTATTTGTAATCAAATATAAATACTAATTAAACTATTTAACTACGTCAGATTCTGTTGTTTTTTTACGTTTCTTGAGTTTTATTGTCCCAACTCTATCTATTTATTATATTTTTAGTCAATTTGGTTCAACCACTCTTGATTAGGGCTATAAAAGATCAAATTTCAAATAGATCCGTGATCACCTCGAAATCATGTCAATGGATTGGTCCATGAGTCGAAATCGAATCATGGATCAATTCATTTGATTTCAAGCCAGCTGAAGCAATTGACACGAGGTCGATCAAGCTTGTTTTAATTTCGAGTAGGCTTAAATAGAGTTTCATAACCCACAGGAGCCTTACAAATGAAATGAAGCTCCAACTTCCTAATTTTGATCGAGTGAACTCTAATTTATTGGGTTAAGTTAAATCCATATAAAAAACGATTGTCAAAATTTCGAGCTTAGCAAGGCCGATCCACTCAGATCGAAATCAGCTAAAAATTAGACCGTTCAAAAATTTTGGCTTCAGACTTAGTTGAAAATCACTTCATGCTTCGTTTGCGACAACTTTTATCAATATTTTTTTTACTGCTTTTAAGAAATTTTGTGCTAGAAAATTGTTGTATAAAGCAGTAAAAAAAAAATTCCAATCCCAATTACTCTTTGAGCAATCATCAATCTTCGAGCTAAAAAGAAGTCTTAATTTTTGTGTGATCTTCAATCTCCGAGCTAAAATCTCGATAGAATTTGACTTTTACGGTATTGATCGATGTAATAATTAAAATTCAGATCACGCGGATTTAGATGTGGCTTGTTGATTATGATCATCTCCAACCGAACTGCATACGGTGGTATGCCTTGCATCATTCGCTCCATCTGAACACTAAATCACACCCCAAAATTCTGTAGGTGAAGAAGCACGTGAAAGAGGAGAAAAATGATTACTTTCGCAGCGAGATGAAGAAGCTCATGAAAGAGGAAAAAAGAAATGGAGCTCGATTGAAGTTGAATTACTGTATTTTAAAATTTTACTGCATTTTAAAGCAAAAAATAAATTTTTCGATTTTAGAGCATCTCCAATGGAGAACTCTATTTTTCACGCCAAAATACCGCAAAAGGCAAAAATGGCGTGGTGCTGCTCCAATCGAACAGCATTCTTTTGCTTATGCGCGAAGGTAACGATCCTTCTCCTTTGGCGCGTTTTTCCGGTTGCGAGAGGGAAATAGCGTATGTTTTGGCGTTCGGCTGGAGCGACCTAACGACGCCAAACACTCATTTGACGTTCGGTTGGAGATGATCTAAGCGAATAACTTCCTCTCGTTGATCCACCTGGAATCCCCTAACCTGCCTTGCTACCAAAAGGAATAAGATGCTGTTACTCCTGCAACACACAGTTATTAATTGGTACATTTATTTACAGGTTGCTTGTCAAGTCAAGGAAGGCGGGCAACAGTTAAGCAGTTCACCTCATGCATTACGTCATTGCTCCACTCAAACATCCAACACATCAAATTTATAAATCATATGGGTTATACCTATTTAATACAATAGATAAATAGTTTTCAAATTATTTTTAATATTTGTGATTTTTTTTTTTTGTATTTTAAATTTATATTTTGACGCTAAATATTTCTCTAAAAAAATTTCATTTACTTTTTTGTTGAAATATTAAAATTTAGAAAAATTGATGTTGCTATTGTAAATAAAATATTGAAAAAGTATGATATATTAGATTCTTGATCATGAAAGTTATTTCACAATGAACAAATGAGTCGAGAGCTAATGGATCTCAATGAACTTATTCGAATTGCACGCAGCCCATCGAATAATAATAGGGGTATCAATATTTGACACGACATAAAATTTTGATTCTAATTGGGCCCAAAAATTTTGGGTTAGACCCGACCCGATTTTAAAACGAGCTAGATTCGAGTTCCCAGATTCATTCCGTTTGAAAAAATGAGTTGGGTTTGGGTTGACCCAGAAACCTGAAATCAACCTGATTTCGACCCGTTTGGAAAAACGTGCTAGTCGCATTCATGATCCGTCCTGTCCGTTCTCTCGAGACTCAAGTTGCGTGCATTCGTCACTTGTCAACCCGTTGTGCTCGCCGTTCTGTCTGCAGTCCAACGAGTATTCCGCTAAGAGCACCATCCCGCGCTGGCCTCGCTACATGTAGTCCACGCAAGCCACGTCAATCTTCCTACTGTCGTCGACGCGAGCTCGCCATCCCGTCGTTCAGCTTGCTGCCATCAATGAGAGCCCGCCTGCTGGCGTTGACGAAAGCTCGGGTTAACAAAATCATGTTGGGTCGATCAACTCGATAACTCGCCGGGTTGAGTCGATTTTTTGTTTTCGACTCGTTTGTAAAACCGGATCAGTTCGAGTCAACCCATTTGAACCTGGGTGTTCCAGATTCGATCCGAAAGCCGATTTTAACAACCCTAAACAACAACCAGAGATTTAATTCTTTTCAAAGCTTTCATAATCTTTACCCAAAAAAAATCTCGTTGCAATTTTAGACTGCATTTGGGAAGTTTAGCATTTTACTAAAAAAAATGGATTTTTATCAATATTTTTCATGAGCTTTAAATTTTATGGCTACGCTTTCTAAGTATTTTTACGACTTGAACGGTTGTTTGATTCGGAAATCTTAAGTGGCATGTGTTGGATTATTTTGAGTAAAATGAAAAATATTATATCAAATTGGGACCAGTGGTACCATTTTTCTATGACAATAACATTTTTCAATATATCACCATTTGAGACCTCCATTCAATTGTCACTATCGTTCCATTTAATCATACTTCTCATCTGTCTACGAGACTGTAGAGTCTTTCCTTCTGAAAGAGGATTAACGATACGCTGATCATTACCCAATAACAAAAATTTATCATCCATCAATCACAAACAATCAAAATCTATCGACTTACAACACAGTAAATCTACGGATCGACAAGAAAAACCTAGCATCATCAAATGCTACAATGTACCAAGCAAAGTTGGACTTTGCCCTTCATATTCATCACATTTCTAAAAATATCATATAAAAATATTTATAGTATTCTATAATATTACACCCCCTCTATGTCTCTATCCCCTTATTATCTTATAAATACCCCCAACTCCTCCAAACAAATGCCTCAATAGACAATCCCTACACTCCCAACTACTTTAATCAATGGAAGAAAGTCCACTCAATTTCATCAACCTCATATCCTCTTTATTTATTTCTTCAATTCTTCAAATTTACTAAAATAACATGCTTAAATTATGCATATCCAACTCTCTCTATCTATCTACAATAATATTTATATTATTCCATCAATCCCTTTCTTTCTCTTTCTCTTTTTCTATAAATACCTCACACTCCACTCAATTCCCACAACAACCAAGCTTCATACTCCCAACTAAGCACTCAACAATGGAGGAAAGCAAGCTCAGCTTCATAAAGCTCATAACCTCCCCCTCCATCCCTCCCAACTCCACCCCCATCATCTTCCTCCTAACCTTCGCCGTGTTCCTCCTCGCCGCCTTCCTCCTCTTCCACCGCCGCCGCCGTGTCTACCTCCTCGACTTCTCCTGCTTCAAGCCCCCCGGGCACTGCCGCGTCCCCTTCGCCTCCTTCGAAGAGCACGGCCGCCTCATCCTCGGTGACGACCTCGGTCTATTCATGCTTCGAGTGCTCGAGAAGTCCGGTCTCGGAGAGGAGACTGCCCTCCCCGTCTCTGCCCATTATATCGAACCCGTCCCCGTGCCGACTCTCGCCGGCTCTCGCGATGAGGCGGAGCTCGTTATCTTCTCCGCCGTCGACGACGTGCTGCGAAAGACCGGCGTCGATCCGACGGAGATAGATATACTGATCATAAACTGCAATAGCTTCTTCCCTATGCCTTCCCTTACCGCCATGGTCGTTAACCGTTATAAGCTCAGAAGCACTGTGAAGAGCTTCAATCTTTCTGGCATGGGATGCAGCTGTGGGCCCATCTCAGTTGGACTCGCTAAGGACCTTTTCCAGGTGGCGAAATATATTATGATAATTATTTATTTATTTCTTTTCCTAATTTTTTTTTTTACATATTTGGTTTTTAATTCTTCAAATTTCTTTCTTTAATGCTTAAAAATATTTATTCAAATTTGAAAAAAAAATTAAAATATTTAGAAAAAAATGCAATATATTTAAATAATGACAGTAATATAATTATTTTATACTATAAAAGAATGCAAACTTATTTTGTAATAAAATATAACTTTATTTTTTTATTTTTTACAAATATTTCACTTTAATGATCCATTTATTTACACTTTTAACATAAATTTGCATTTTAGAGCTAATTTTATCATTTTTCAGCACATATCTCACTTAATACATATTTGCATTTAAGTCCTCCTAAATAATACAAATCTTGTGATCTATCAATGTCAGTGGATAAGATGGCATTGGAATTTGGAAATTGGAATGACATGACTGTCTTAAGCTTTATTTGTAAGCATTTTTTTAGCCACATAATCATTATATAAGAAATAAAGAAATTTATATGCTTTAGGTCATCTCCAATCTAGAACTCTATTTTTCACGTCAAAATAGTGCAAAAAGCAAAAATGGCGTGGTGCTGCTCCAATCCAACGCCATTTTTTTGCTTCTGCGCCAAGGTAACGACCCTTCTCCTTTCCCGCATTTTTCCGGTTGACAGAGAAAAATGGCGTGGGTGAACATTGGTGTTGCACTGTTCACCCGCAAGCAAATGGAGGATTTTTTAGCGTTCGGCTGGAGCGAAGGAATGACGCCAAACGCTCGTTTGGCGTTCGGTTGGAGATGCCCTTAGGAGGAGTTATGTGCATAATTTAAATTATTTTTCTATATTTGTATATTATTTAAGACATAAAAATTTAGATTTAATTGCTTTTTCTATAAGGGCTAAAATGTTTCACTGACTTTTTTATGAAAAATAAAAATATTTTCAATTAGCTTAAAGTCTAATTTTTAATTATTTGAATTTTTCAATATTGATTCCCTTTTTTTTTTTTTTTCTCATGCATTAATTATAAATATTCATCGACGCAGGCGAACCCGAGCGCGGGCCTGGCCCTCATCGTCTCCACCGAGATCATCACCTCCCCCGCCTGGTACATGGGTCGCGAAAGGTCCATGCTCGTCTCCAACTGCCTCTTCCGCATGGGCGGCGCCGCCGTCCTCCTCTCCTCCCCGACCTCCCGCCGCCGCCGCTCCCCCCGCCATCCCAAATACGAACTACTCCACGCCCTCCGCACCCACACCGGCGCCCACGACTCCTCCTACCGCTGCCTCTACCAAGTCGAAGACTCCGACGGCAATCTCGGCATCTCCCTCTCCAAACAAGTCATGGAATTCTCCGCCGTCGCCTTGAAGCTCCACCTCACCCGCCTCGGCCTCCTCGTCCTCCCCTGGGACGAAAAGATCCGATTTTTAGCCTCCTATTTCCTTCCCAAGAACAAAAAGCTCGCCGGCACGGCCTCCTATGTGCCCCAGTTTCGGCGCGCTTTCGAGCACTTCTGCGTGCACGCGGGAGGGAAAGCGGTGGTGGACGGCGTGCAAAGGAGCTTGGGGCTGACGGAGCAGGAGGTGGAGGCGTCGAGAATGGCTCTGCATAGGTTCGGCAACACGTCGAGCAGCTCCGTCTGGTATGAGCTGGGCTACACAGAGGCGAAGGGGAGGGTGAGGAAGAACGATAGGATCTGGCAATTGGGATTGGGAAGCGGATTTAAGTGTAACAGTGCTGTTTGGAGGTCTCTGAGAGATGTGAAGGGGAAGGAGGAAGAAGGAGCTTGGTCTGATTGTATTGATAGGTACCCTGTTCCCTTAGCTCCATAATATATTTTTAAAATCTAAAATTTTATATTTATTTATATATTTCACTTTAATATTTAAATATAATAATATTATAATTAAATATTAAAGTGTTGAATAAATGAATATAAAATATTAGGAGTTATAAGGTGAAGAAAATGAAGGGTATTATTTTGCTTTATTTTATGTCATATTATTGGGAAAAATGATTGTATTTAAGGATAAAAATATTGGATAAAATAGATTTATTATGCTTGAATATGATATTTAATGATTTTTATGATGGTGATATTGTTGTAATGAGCCTCTTTTTTATTGAGAGAGGTGTGTTGGATGTAATGGAAGTTGTTGAAGAAATAAAGTATTGAAACCTTTATGTTTTATTTGTTTTTTTTTTTTTTTTTGTCTCACTTCTATGTGTTGAAAAGTTTATTTATTTATTCATTTTATTAAAATTTGAGTTTTTGTTTCATGGAAGAAAAGGTTGTGAGGGTTAATTGATACAATCGAGTGGATCTACGAGATGAATCAAACGAATCAAAGATTACTCAATTCTGACATCATTTAGGCATTCAAATGTTCGATAAATGATCTATGATTAAGGGCATTAAAATAGACTGTACGACTGATTGCTTTGGATTGTGATCAAATTTATCAAAATGCTCATCCAAAAAGGTCTATAAATAGAGCTTAATTCATTATAAAAAAAGGGTTCAAGAGTTGAGAACACTGAATAGCTCTGTTTCATCTTCCATATATTATCGCTCGCAACCATTACCAACAATTACTGTCGTCTCCAGACTGCTATTAAGATTTAACCTCATCGTTGGTTATTTAATTATTTGCTTGTGGACATATAAATTTTATAATCCCTATTATAGGAATCAATTAATTATTCCCAATATAATATATTTTTCTTCAAATTGTTAGGAATGTAGGGTTCTCTTCTTTTTTTTTTTAATCTATTATTTTATAATGGATTATAACAATTGGACTATGCTCCCAAATGAAGCCTTAATCCAACTCAAAATGTTGAAGCCACGTACGGCAAACAAGAGGAATTAGTGGCTCGGATATTGCAATTAAAAAGTACTCATCAAACATATTAAGTCGTCCAAGCAACAGATTTAGATTTAATAGCATTAGAAATGATACAAGTGATAATATTTTAGCAATTGATGCGGCATCCAAATCTCTTCTCATTTCTTTCTTTCCACACAAAATAAACCGCACAACAAATAGAGAGAAATGCCAAGTTTTTTTTTTTTTTTTGTCTTTCAGTGAAACTCTTTAATTCATCATTATACTCGAAAATTTGAAAAAGATTTGATCTAAGCAGAATAGTAGAAGCTTAAGGAACCAAATTCTTGAATATGTTAGAAGTATAGTCGCATCCAAAGTAGGATGGAAGGTGTTTTCAAAACCATCATCACAAAAAGAGAGCACTGAGATTGCTCAGAGAAATTATAAGAGATCAGCGTCGCCGCAGTTTTAAATCCCCCAATCATGGCAAGCCAAAAATAAAAAGAGTATATGATAACAAAATGTATATGCCAAATATACTTCCACCAAGAAATTGTCCCACTATCAAAGTAAAAAAATAGAGATATAAGTTTTTAAATCTAGGTCTAGATAAACATTTCCAAAAATAGTGTCCGATTCAATTTCAGCACAAATATTAATAGCTTTGATCCTAAAGCAACCATAGTTTCAGGGAAAAATATGTAAATTAACCCAATTTTTATTCGCAATGAAATCTGAAAGCTTAAAACTAGCAAAAGCACATGAAGAAGGGGAGTCAAAGTCAATAGTGTTATGTATAGAATATGATTGTGGTGATCAATCGGAATGTTCTGTTGCCTCAAACCTCAAGTTTATCGTGTTTGATGGGGATGTAGGGGTTTACCCGGATGCGGTGTACCTCATCGCCCGACGTTACATTTCCGACGGCCCCAAAACTAATTGCCGAAGAGTAGATCGCCACAGAGGAGTTTGAACGGCACAACACTAATAGTTTGAGCGCCGTAGCGGATCAAGACAGTGGTTCAAGCGCCGCAACGCTCTAAACTGGCACTGCAGTGCTACGAGCAGGACTAGATGGTTTTCTTTCTCATTTTCTGCAGGGTTGTGTCCCTTGGGGGTTATAACTTGATTTCTCTTATATTTCTTAGTTGTAGACATAAAGAACAATGAATGTGATAAGAGAAATAAGGAGATAGTGAGAAAGAAATAAGATATGTATTTTATTTCCCCCAATTTTTATAGTGGATTTCTTGATATGACAAGGCTCCGTGATTTTTTCTCTAATTTGAGTTTTTCCAAATTAAATCTTGGTGTCCGTGATTTTCTTTTCCTATTTTGGTATGGTGTGGCTCAGAGGACCATGACTTGGTTATGGAGATCAAATGACCACAGTCAGGACATAATGTTTGGAGGTCAAAGGATTGTAATTAAGGAATAGTGATCAGAGAAGCCTAATCAAACAATGATGATTAAATGATCGTAGTCGGGCAACTACTATCTGAGAAACGTAGTCAGAAGATAAAGGTCAAAGGACAGTAGCCAAGCAACGGTGGCTGGGGGATCATTAATTGTTGGGCCTATAATATTTAGTAATTCAATGATGGTCAGAGAATCACAGTCGTGTGACGTTGCTATGGATCATATTTGGCCTATAATATTTATAATTTATGTAACACCTTTTATAAACTTGTTTATGAAAAACATTAAAATTACATGCATGTGTGAAGCGATATGTAACCAAATAAAATAACACATTGACTCATTGATGCATTGATAATTTATTACAGTAGTAGTCCTAACGTTAAAAATTACTGCACACTCATATAGAAATTTTTAAATTTACCAATAAAATTTAGCCGAATAAAAATATGATATTAGCTAGATGAATAGTTTTAATATATATATATATATATATATATATATATATATATATATATATATATATATATATATATATATATCTCAAATAGACTCTTATTTCACAAATATTATGAAAGCTATTACTAAAATGTTTTTTTTTATACTAATTTCATCTTTATTAATTTGTGCTTCATCACCCAATTTTTAAAGAAAATAATTTCTTAAATAAAGTCACCCCTTTGCTCGGCACTACGGCTCGATACTGCTCGCTCGGTATCGCTGACGTGGCGCATTCTGGTTGGTCTCTGGACGCCGTTCTACGTCAGACCTCGGCACAAAATAATTTCTCGTATATTAGGCCTTCTAGTTGTAGATGATGAGAATGCTATTTTTTATAAATTTTAGAAGGAGCTTCTTCTCTTCTTCTTTTTCTTTATTTTCATACTTTTAAGAAAATCTCTTTCTCTCATATAAATAAGATAGATGAGAGTTGACTTATTTACATTCACATTTTTCTTCCATTAAAAAATATAAAAAAAATGATATTCTTTTCTCTCATCCTTATTTTATTATTATATATAATTTCATTCAATTTAAAATATATACATTCATGTAAGTGAATAATAGCTATTTAATTTGAAAAGTCATAATTCTCATTTATTTATCCACTGCTACATTGCAAGCATTCTTTGAAAATTACTTATATAAGTGATCCAAATCTTTAAGGAATTAAATATTCATGTCCTATATAGCATGTGGGAATTATTTATATTTGTTTTAATTTAATAGCTTTGTGAATTCATTTGTTAGTTAAGGCTCAGTTTGGGATGACTTTCTAGCTGCTTCTTAAAGCAATTTTTTTAGTATATAAATTTTAATTTTTATACTAAAAAGCTACTTTAAGAAATAATAATTATACTCACACACTCATATACAATATCTGAAATACTTATCATTTTAGAAGAAATTATTACATGCAAAGTCCAAACGTAATTTTTAGTCTGGACTCCAATCACGTGAAGACATTCAAATTTTCCCTCTTATGAAAATTATTAGGTCCTCCCACCTGACGTAGAACTACGTCCTCCCAGAGCTAAAATCGCGCTAAAAAATGAGAAATACCGAACAAATACCGAGCAATACCAAACAATAACGAGGAATATCATCATGTGAAGACCAATACCGAGCTATACTGAGCAATACAAAAAAATACCTAATTTTTCCTAGAAAAAACTCGGTGTTTCTTTGTATAACTCGGTATTGCTCGGTATAGCTCGGTATTGATCTTCACATGATGATATTCCTCGTTATTACCGAATAATACCTAGCAATACCGAGCAAAAACCAAGTTTTTTGGCGGTGGGAGGACGTAATTCTACGTCAGGTGGAAGGACCTAATAATTTTTCCTTTTACACACCATGTATACAAGAGAGAAAAAAATCGAAATGTCTTCACAGATTGGAATCCTGACACTCCACACGTAATAATTTTTTTCATCTTAAGCTTCATTTGAGATAATTTTCTTACTACTTTCGAAAGCAACTTTCTAGTCCAAAAATTTCTTAAAAAAATTAAAAAATAATAAATAAAAATTATCTCAAACAAAACTCCCAATGTAAGCCCCAATGACATACTGATAAGCACCAATTTATCAAGGCATTAATTACTCAGAGCTCTGTTTGTTTCCAAAGAATTTAACAAGAAATAAAATAGCATTGAACTAATAACAACACAAGAAATTTATTTTATTTTTCTATTAGAAAATATCTAAACAACAAATATATGAGATCTAAGATCTAATATTATATCATAAAGGGCTAATTAGTAAACAACAAAATAATGCTTAAGAGAAGTGCCATTGTTTTTCATCATCTTCATCCATCAGGCATAAACAGGTAACAGGTAGCAGGTAGCATTTACTTCAAACCAGGCAAGTCAAAAATTTAAATTATATTATCCACAAAATAAATTTAATTTTTTTTAACTCATTCTGTATATCAAAATCCTGAAATTTTTTGATATATCATTACAACACCAGCTTTAAAATCCAATAACAATATCAAACCTTTATCCCACTACGTGAATCTTTTTTCTTCATTGTGTCCTGTTAAAAGTCTTCACGTCATGATTATTCGATAAATTTTACATTGGCTGTAAACTCTAAAGTTCTTAGAAATAAGAGAGGCCAAAACAGTCAATGAAATTTGAGCTGCACAGTCAATACAGATAATATATTTATATCCATCTGGACCATCTTCAACCTTCAGGCAAGAACAAGTAGCAGGTGGCATTTATTTCAAATCCTCACAAGTCAAAATCGTTTAGCCCTCCAATCCACCGAAAAGTCTTCATCAACCTCATCATCACTTGATGAATCATCGCTGGAGTCCTTAGCCTTAAATTCTGGACTTCTCTGCAGTCTGGCAAGGCGTGATTCCTTTGCCTCTAACAGCATCTTCTTCACCATTTCCACTCTCTCCCTATATGCCCTGCACACCCATTTTTTATTCAGTTTGAGCATCAAAGAGTCAGAGTTTTTATTCAGTTAGAGAGCATCAACCAGTCAGAGTAAACTAGAGCCACTCGTGATTTGAGTTTGACTTTATTAATTAATCAAATTTGAGCTCAAATACAGCTCATCTTGGTCTATTAGTTGGGAGGTTAGGCTACTGACTAAGAGTCTTTGGGTTCAAGTCTTATGTATGCGATGTGTGTGAGTCTGTGTTAATTGGCCTAAATGTCCCAAAAATTAAAAAAAAAAAACAAGCTCAAACTCAATTCAAAAATTTAAGTTGATTCATGAGGGGATCAAATATTATAAAAGAAAGAAATTAAATATAATTATGAAGACAATAAAGAAATTAGAGGTGCAACAATAAGATATCAGATATCATAAGACAATTTTATACATTTAAGTCATTGAATTTTATTATATTTTAAATATATAATGAGACAAAAACTTCATTTGAGATGACTTTCTTTCTGATTTTTAAAACAGCTTTATTGTATAAAATTTTTAATTTTTTACTAGAAGAAAGTCGTCCCAAATAAAGCCTAACTCAAACTTAACTCATCAGATCATTTGACTTATGTTCATATCATTTATTAGGTTGAGTCCAAAATCATACTTCATAACTCATTACACCCACTGGCTTAAAGTTCAAAGTTGACCAAAAAAATTAAAAGAGTCAATCTAGAGAGAGAAACTCACTTGTGTTCAAGGGACTCGATCTCCTCTCTGACCTCAGCAGCATCAATCTGCAGATATACAAGTGGCAGAAATTATAATTGCGTCATGCGGTGGTTCTTTTGCATTACTCATTAATATATATATATATATATATATATATATATAGTTTGTTGCGGGTTTTGGTGACCGTTTTGGGCATGACAGGAATGGTTTTAAGATGCGGCATGTGCTGTTTTGTGGGTGACGTGTTGCTGTTGAAGTTATCTTCTTTCTGGAGATGGTGATAAGTCCGGCAGACAAGATTGTTGTAAGCGTTCGACAGTTAAGATATTGAAAGCAAATGCTTTGGCAGTACGCAGCTCACTTTGGTCGGTTTGTTGGAAATTTAGGCTATCAATTAAGAGGCTTTGTTCAAGAGGTAGTGAGTTTAAGTCGTATATATGATGTGTGTATGAATTTATCTTAATTGACCTAAATGTTTTCATTAAAAAAAGGTTTGGCAGTTTTTCAATTTTCTGTTTTAGAAAGAAATAAGTTTTCAATTTTGTTTTATAATAAAAAGTATGTTTTCCAATCAGGGTAGTCATAAGAGAATTACTTTTCATTTTTTTCAATAAACATAGTAATACTCCTAATAATTTAAAATATATATATATATATATATATATATATATATATATATATATATATATATATATATATATATATATATATATATATATATATATATATATCCATAGTATTTCTACAAATGCCTCAAATGAACCCAAAAGTTAAAAGTTTGGTTGTTTTGAAGGAATTTTAAAATGATTTAAATTTAGATTGAGATTGATCATAGGCTTTCATAGATAATAATTTGTGTGATTCATTCAAAATGCAGCATGAATTGACACTCAATTTTTTCATCATTTGAGTGCAAGTTGAAAATGTAATTCCTTTCAGAATGAGATATAAATGCAACTACTTGACTAGAGGAGAAGTTATCTCCTTGTATTAATAAGAGGGCCTACTTTTATCTACTTTGACAATTTTATTTTTTGTTACTTCTTCTATATATTTTATAATTGGCTAAATTATTACTGTTGATTTTAATAAAATTTTGATATGTTGAAAATCTAATTTTATTAAATTTATTTATTTGCTTAATGATTTTATTTGCTTCAAAATTCATATTGAAATTCTTGGATATCTATATTCATTTCACTATCACTATACTTCAAAATTGCACAAAAAAGAAAGCTACAAAATATATTAGTTGTCTTATATTATGAAGCCTATTCCTCTTTATTTACAATAAAAGGATGACATTAAGTGCATGCTTGGTTTGAAAGAGTTGGTGAAATGCACATCATATATTTATATTGATGTTTGATTCCATTATAAACAATGGACAATTGAATTTAATTAATAAATGTGGAACAACTGTATCTTTTCTTTGCCAATTTTGACAAAGTAGTCCCAATAAAAAGTGGGAAAAATTTTTCTAGTCAATAGTGTGACTCACGAGTGAACAATAGATAATTGAATTCAAGAATTTAATCAAGAAATGTGAACAAATGCACTTTTGCTCTGACAATACTGTCTAACCCTAATGAAAAATGGAAATAAAAAATAACTAATCATGACTCGCATGTCTTATTATAATAAACAAAAACTCAAACTTTCATCATTATATGTAAGTTCGTAAATTTCCCTATGTATGTAAAGTGGTATGTATGTAAATTTCCCTTATATATATTATCCTTAAGCAAACAGGTAAGTAAAAAAGTTAATTAAATTAGTTTAGCAATTTCATTTTCATTTACTCTCTTTAAACTTTTTTAAACCAATGAGAACATAAAAGGTTAATCAGAAAAAGTATTTACCTCTTCCTCTTCCAAGCGATCATCCACTTCCTGCAAGTCCTCCTGGATTTCTCTCTCGAATTCTTTGTATGCATCACTGCAAAATTCCACGATAACATCAGGGGAAGGCTTCCAAGTAAAAATATCAAAACAATCATACTTACAATCAAAACATCTATAGAAAGAAGAAAATAAGGACAACAAATTTGGCATCAATGGTCCAGTGATACTTTCAAGTTTTAATGGATTCTCCATTTCTTAATTGACTTTAATATGAGAAATACACTATCAAAAAACTTACTCGATATCAACTTTAACAGGTTCTATGCCACGTGCTCTCAAATCTTCATCCTTGTTATCAAAGAAACCTTCCGGTAATGCTCCTTTAACTTGCTTGAGTTGCACTATGTCCGGCTTTTCTGATTGTTGACTGAGTTGTTTAGCCTGGCCAACACTATTTGAGTCAATTCTGTCAAAAAAACCACTAGGAAGAAATCCCCTTGCCTCTTTGACTTCTAAATTTTTATAATCCCTTGAAACTTGACTTTTCTGATTGGAGTTCTGTTTTTCATCTGTCCCATTGTTAGGTAAGCCCTCGGGAAGAACTGCGCTAACTTGCATAACATCATTGTGACTCATCTGTTTTGAGGATTGAACAGAGCTCCCGGAGGTTATATTTTCGTCCTCTTCCTTAGACATGGATGAACGACTAGAGCCTGATCCGCTACTATTTTTAACATCTATTCGAAAAATTAATTCGATAAGGATCTTTTTCAGATAAATTTAGCGAGAATAAAGTTAAATAGAATGCACATTGTTAATAACACCTCTCAGCTTCTGATCACTTTGGACCTTCAAATACTCAACCCAATAAAAGATGAAAATCAGTAGTCATTGACATGCTAGCACAAAGAAATCAAGATGGCAAAGTGCATTAGCTTTTTGTTTGACAACAATAACTAAGACCACTATTTTCGAGAAGCTAATTGCATGTTAAATTATTATGTTTCACAAGATGCAATTTAGCCCCTCTATTTTCAGAATCCTTCATCTTTAGAGAAGCTAATTGCATGTTAGATTCTTATGTTTCACGAAATGCAATTTAGCCCCTCTATTTTCAGAATCCATCGTCTAGGCTCTAAAAGTCAGCAAA
Organism: Dendrobium huoshanense; assembly: GCA_016618105.1. NCBI lineage: Eukaryota > Viridiplantae > Streptophyta > Magnoliopsida > Asparagales > Orchidaceae > Dendrobium > Dendrobium huoshanense. Next base: position 766,328 of record CM028342.1, on the reverse strand, counting down.
TTTCACCACACTAACAAGAAGATGCAAAAGCTTTATCTATTGGTAGTTGGTGTTATCATTGCTAATATTTAGTTTGAAAGAAACAATAGAGTTCATAACAATACTTCTAAGGACACTGCAAACCTTAAAAGTGTGATCAAGTAGCAGGTCAGACTAAAAGTGAGTAAATGGAAACTATTTAAACGCTAGGATAACACTATAGATATCTTCTTTTTAAATTAGTTATCTCTGTCCCTTCGACTCATATTAGAAACCTAGAATGTATTATTTAGCTGTGATATGTGGAATTGGTTCCAAATGATGTTGGCTTCTGTTTTTATTTTTCACCTCGTTTGGCCAGGATTGGAATGGTGCCTCTCAGGCTAATTTCTTTTCACTTCTCTTGCAGCTTATTTTCAGCGATGAGACCATTTTTTGCAGTTGTTTGGGCAACGATGCTTCAAGCATAACCCTGCTTGATAAGATTTTGCTGCCCCAATTCTTCTCTTACAGATAATTCACATGATACTGCACTTGATTATATCTAAACTTGTTGGACGATGCATGTGCTTGCATACTGAGTCCATCCTGCTTAGTTTTTGGACTTCAATTTTTTATAGTATTGTTGTTGCTCTGATAGGTCGGTTCACCCTGAACCAGCCCAGTCGGCCCAAGGGCTGGCTTAGCTTGTGTGCAAGAGGCGGAAACTGTTCGCCTCCTTTGGTACATTCCGCCCAAAGGGGTGGGCCCCACTTGTCCAAGGGATTTCAAATTGAAAAGGAGGAGGCGGCTAGGGCTTGAAAGATAAATTAGATTAGGGAAAGCTTTTGTATTAAAGAGGATGAGAGGATTAGGGAGGATTATGTTTTGATTTATTCTCAATTAGAATTTCTTGACGGCTTGGGCTCTAGACTCTCTTGTCTAGAGATTTGGGAGAGAAGATCCTCCTCTCAAATTGAGGATCTCTTGTATCTTTACTTTGTTCTTATTTCGCTTAGCTTTCTATAAGATTTGCTATTGCTTGATTGTTCTTCCACCATAATTTCTTCATTTTTTCTCGCTGTTTTACCAATTATTGTTAGATTTGCTTGCGAACTCAAGTAAATCCGATAGCAAATACTTACTTGCGAACTCAAGTATTTCCTATCATGTCCCTTTTCTTGTATATACTTATATATCCTTCTTTCGGGCTGCTGCCTTTTTGGAGTTTTCTATGTTTGATACTACCACTTTTCGTTGCTTGCTTCTTTTCTTCACCTTTTGTGTTCTTTCGAATCTTCAAGAATAAACTGATGCCCTTCAAGGCTTTTGCCAATGAAATCATAATGATGTCACCTACAATCTATTCATTACTATTCCCTACCAAGCTCCCCCAACAAAGCAATGCAGCAGGACACACCTATGTTGATTAGAGGCAGGAATAAGCAGCAGTACACCAAGGTTTCTTGCTGTACATCAGCAAATGGCAATGTAACTAGTGCTGTGGAGATTCTCTTAGCATGAATATGCAGTCCAAAAAGGCTTTAAAAGTAAGTAGCTCCTTTATTCGCTTTAACACAGCCGGCACGGCCGGCCACGGGCCTTGAAGCAGCAAGGTTCTTTCATGTGTACCAACATATTGAAACTCATGATGGGTCATAAGAACCTGGAGACTCCTCCCTCAGTCCTGATAACAGTGATTGATGACCTTATGTGGTGAAAGAGCAAGAGTTATCCACACAATCAGTCCCATCAAAATATTGATGTGGACAAAGGGAGTTTGAGAAGGTTGTAAAGTTCCTTCCAAAATAATAGGATAAGGTCAAAGAAGCATTGTCACCGCCAGTTACAGATCAATTGCGATGAGGAAATTTAAAAAAGCACCAATTAGTTTCAATTTCATATGCTATAATATACTACTTAAATTAATATATGGTTCATTGCTTGCCTTAATCATGGTTAAGACTAACTCAACCAATGTTAATTGAGGTTATTTGAGTGCTATGATAAAGAAAATTTTGTGATATATAATTTCAAATGAAAAATCATCACCATCACAATCAGCATTGTCATAAATATTTGTAGTTTTCTCATTCTAGATCCTTTATTATTTTTTATTTAGCGCTATAAAAGGTGTATCCTTTATTTGACACAAATGTTGGCCATGTTTCCTTCAAATTATCCCTTTTGCATAATATTTATTTTATGTGCAGAAGAAGATTAAGTATCAAATAACTATAGCTGATTAATTGTTATCAAAATTAGCCTTGTCTTAATTATTTGATTTCCTCTTTCTAAACCCCCCTTTCTTCTCTATTGCATATTTTATGACATATGGTTTTATTTTGCACACCTATGAACAACTTCTGGCCATGCTATCTTTGATTAAATCCTTTCTCCTTTCAAATCAATGTTATAGTGCATCTTTTATCCTCTATGGTGTAAGATCAAAACACCTAAATCTATTGTACAATATCTTTTCTTGAATACATGCTATGCCACTGCCTCCTTAAATAAATCGTCACTTATTCTATCATACATTTTTTTATAATACATCCATCTTAACATTCTTATTTTTATACAATCAATATTTATGTCAATCACTCCTTTGTTACCCCAACACTTAATTCCTTATGATTTAATGGTTAGTCTACCTGTAGTTCTATCAAATCAATCTTTAAATTTTCATAGCATTCACTTGTCACAAAGTATTTAAAATAATAAAAAACTTAACTTCAGAAGATATCTTATCATTGTATCCACGTTCTTTTGTAATAAATCCAAGTAATAAATCAAATCAAAATATGACTGGCCTGATATTCCAATAATATTGATTGATAGTTAATATAAAAGGACTGAAATTCAAAAATATTAACTTTGTTATACTAAACTTAAGCCCCTTATTATATAAAAATTACATAAATTTGAATAACTCTATTTTACTTGAATAAGAGCTTTACCTAACAGGACTCTCATCTTCAAAAAGCATGCAAAAAGGTAACTCATTTCCAATATTTTTTGTAAGCGTTTCTAGAATTTAACCCAAAAAAAAGGATTTCACATGATTTGGGTAGTATTCATGTAAATGCAAAAAAAATTTACATGCAAGTATTCAGAAGAATTTAATGTCTAAAAACCAAAAAGGTGTGATTCGTCCATCAAGATCCTATTTGGAACCAAATCATAACAGCTATAATGTCTTTTCTACTAAATATCGATATGCATACCAGGAACTCATAACCTTAGCATGCACAACTAAGCATTCAGGTCCGTTTGCTATTTATGGCAGTTTAGTTCATTTCCAAATGAAAAAACCAATATAAAAGGCCAGACGTCCTCAAGCTTCCATAAAGATGATTAACAGATATCTGAACCCATAAGCTTTATGAAGATCTGATTATATTTTTGCAAGCAACATTTTATAGAAAAATAATAATGGAGTCTCGGAAAAAGAGTAAGTAGAGAGGAACTCACCATGCTTCTGCTTTTTGGCATCTTGACAATCAAAAAAATTATCTGGAAGAGTGGATGCAGCCCGCGATTCCGGAAAGTTTTGTTGCCTTTCAAGGTGTGAATTATCAGGCGTACTTTGCCTAGCAGCAGCAGCTTTGATATTCTCAATAGCCTGATTTGATATAGCCAATATTAGAAGATAAGTTAAATCATCAAATAGAGATGTAGGTCCCTGAAATAGTTACATGTCCAAAAGAAAAAGAACAAGGGGAGTAAATAACTCAATAGCTTGAGGTTTCCAACATCCTGTATCTAAATTATGACCTCTAGCTGCTCTTTAAAGCCTTATAGAAACTTACTATCCAGTCTCCTACGAATGAAAATTGCCTATCACAATTCATTCCATCAAGTTGATATTAGGTAAGATGGGAGATCACATTACCCAAGAAATCATTCAGGTAGGTTTGCCCCTGAAACATTTCCTTATTTTGAAAACCCTTTTAAATGGGAATAGGATAAAAGGGCTCAATCTCATGGGCAAGATTTTTTTTCTTTTTAAGCGGTGCCTATCTGCAAACCTAATTAAAATTTTGAGGCGCAAGAAACAGCAATTAGTCGGAGTAAGAGAGAGCAAATAACATGACATGGAAATGGCAATGACAATGACAATGACGGCGACGGCGACGCCACTAACAATAAATCCACTACATCAAAAGAATTAATTCGTTCATTAGACTAGATGCAGGACTTCTTGGATCTGGGATTTTCTATTACAGCCATAAGATGTAATATGTGAAAATCAAACAGATGAAATTATAATTCACAAAACATTAAAATTTCTCTCTTTGATGAAAATCAAAAGCACACATAATTCAAACTAAAAGATGATTTGAAATCACACCACAATTAAAAATCAAGATAGTACAAGTTTTGACCAAATCCAATCACAAATAGAACAATAATTAAGACTGAAAAATATTTTAAAAAGAAATTGCCGAAGTATCAATCCAGATCTCGAGCCAATATAAGGAGATGAATTCCTCCAGAATATAATAGTCACAACTTGCACCACCCTAAAAAGATTCACATCCAACTAGCCCTCAAACAAAATAAAAATTAAGAAAGAAAAATATTCAAAAAAAAATTATTATTGAAAACTATCTTTTACATGACTCAAATGTCCCTATTTTATATAATCACATAAACCCCTTCTCAAATAACAAAGAAACCCTATAATACATTTGGCGATTCTGAATCAAGGAGCACGTTGAAATCTCGAGACTGCAGTATCCAACCCATAAGTTATTGGAGGCCAATTCAGTAAATCACAAATCTAACCAAGGGAACAAATCAAACTGCAAGACAAGCCAAAAGCACGAATAAGGCAAAATAACAAGACTATGGGTAAGGCATCTGTCTCAGAAGACTTAACTAGTTTGAGACACGCAGATACCTCTGGCATGGCATTCCCTTAATGTCATAAGCTAAAAGCCCAACAAAAAGCCTAAATTCCAATCCATAGAGAACTTGCGTCTAATAGAAAATCCACAGAAAATCAAATTGCTAAACAAATTTAACCAAAAGCAGAAACAATAAGTTGAACACAACCGAGCCAAAACCAACACAGAGAACTAAACAACAGAAAATAATACAATCCATTCTCTACAGGGAATCATCATAAGCATCTTTCAATTACTAAAATAGAATCATAAGATAATAAAATTCAAAAAAGGATTATTAAAGTAAACCAAAGTAAAAAAATGCTCAGATCACCCATTTGACCATCTCAAAGCTCACACTTTATGTTTCTAATGAACATAAACTTGGATAGTTTCATGAAGACACTTTCTTCTGTTATAAAAACAATAGAATCTTTACAAATCATATAGCAATTATATTAACACATAAACTCGCTAAAAATTTCACATATAACAAACATTGTTATCAAAGCAAAAGAGTGGATAGAGCACGATGATGAGGCTCCCGGCCACAACACTCAGTGACACCAAATGGGTATATCCCATCGGGCTGGCAGTAGGTGATAACCCTTCACCTTGGTTTCTGGTAACCTATTCTCCTTTAAAGTCCAATTTATAATGACAAAAACAAGTTACTAATGCCCTCCGAAAAGTGGGTCAGGAAGAGAGGTTGAGAATTGGATGGATTATGATGTTAGAGGAAGTCACCGGGGAATTTGTTGGTTGTTCATGGAGGCGCTTTGTAATAACTGAACAAATTGGTTCGGTCCAGACAGCGAATGAGGGCTACACGCGACTAACCCCCATCCCCAACCCTCCAATCACACACACTCCGCCCACCTCCAGCTTCTCATCTCACGAAATCCTCCTTCAATCATGCAAATCACTCAATTTCCCCTTTCAGCGGTCATCATCATTTGAAATCTCCTACTCAAGACCTTCCATCTCTCCATTTAAGGTGAAGTGGAACCTAGGACATCACTCCTACCCTTCTCCCTCTTCTTCTCTCACTGCAGCCCTAGTCATTGAACCTCTTCCATCTCCTTTCTCTTCATTAGGCGAAATCTGAATTTCATCCTTTGAATCTTTCGGTTTAATCAATTTGATGTCTTCTTTTCCCTTTGAGAACTTTGTATTAGCTACATCCTGCGTCTCAGCCTCAACATTTTCATCTTCAAAATATCTATTCCAATAGAATCCTAAGGTGCTTTCACTGGGTTTCTTTTATTCTCAGATGTTGGCTTGGTTTCAATATCTTTCAAATCTTCATTTTTGGATTCTAAGAATACAGATTTTTGGGATGTAAATGTCTTCGCAGGATCGCTTTGCACAAGACTTAGGTTTTGATCAACACCATCAGCTTGGCTTTGTAAGTTTATTTATTTGCCCTCTTCATTCACATCTTTGTCAATCAATTTATTCTTAGAAGGAGCTTGTGCATCACTTATTGAACTATCACTCTTATCCTCCTCAATTATTCGCATCTTCAACTTTCTTACCCTAAAATAATCACCGCTCCAATAGCTTCTTCCTTCCCCAGGGTAGGGGTTGTCGTGATCCCTCCATATTTCCCTCGTGTATCAAGGGTGAGAATTGGATCTTTCTTCCACCCGCCTCACATAACCCGATTCCCATGGCTCGGCTTGTCCCCCTCCTCCGATCGTCCACTTACATTGCCCAAAAGATCTCCCATATTGGTTGATCACACCACCACCTCCATCACGAAGCTCTTCTTGTTGTCCATCACGAAGCTCTTCAATTTATTCTTAGAAGGAGCTTGTGCATCACTTATTGAACTATCACTCTTATCCTCCTCAATTATTCGCATCTTCAACTTTCTTACCCTAAAATAATCACCGCTCCAATAGCTTCTTCCTTTCCCAGGGTAGGGGTTGTTGTGATCCCTCCATATTTCCCTCGTGTATCAAGGGTGAGAATTGGATCTTTCTTCCACCCGCCTCACATAACCCGATTCCCATGGCTCAGCTTGTCCCCCTCCTCCGATCGTCCACTTATATTGCCCAAAAGATCTCCCATATTGGTTGATCACACCACCACCTCCATCACGAAGCTCTTCTTGTTGTCCCCCCCCCCCCCCCCCTAAATCATAGACAAACTCCCCCTTAAAAAGCCCTAGAATACCATAACATAATTAGAATCTTCCTAATCAACATAAACATAATTTAGGAAACCTTTCTAAATAAATAGAACCTTCCAAATCAACATAAACATAATTTAGGAAACCTTCCTAAATAATTAGACATAATTTAAGAAACTTTCCTAAACAATTAAATATGATTTAGGAAACATTCTTAAACAATTAAACATATTTTAGGAAACAATCCTAAATAACTAAACATATTTTATGAAACCTTCCTAAGCAATTAAACACTTCCTACATAGTATAAACACAATTAGGAAACTTTCCTAAACAATTCTCCCCTTGATTAGGAACTTACCCAAATAATTTTCCTTAATTAGGAACTTTCCGAAGCAACCCTCTCTTGATTATAACATACTTGTCAACGACAAATGGCGCACCACGGCACAAAGTTCCCCGTGGAGCCATGGCGCATAGCGCACGGCGTAGCTCGCGCCATTTTGAACACGGCGCAAAATAAAATTAATTATAAAATCATTATATCAATCAGGTTTTAAAGTATCAATCAAGTTGGGTAAGACTTGGTTGAATATGTTTATGGTCAGGTCCATATCATTAAAATGAGCTTCAAGTTCGTCCAAAGTTTCTACTAAAATAAAGTCTAATAAGACCTAACTAAACTATTTTAATCATATCAAATAATTTTAAAATTAGTTATTACGTTATTTTACAAATTAAAATAAACATATATTAAAAAGTAATTATAATTATATTAAAAAATTCCTAAAATTCAAATTACGTGTGTCGTGTGCAATATGCACACATGGCGCAAATGGCACGCGTGCCAACTTGACATGTGCGCTGCGCCGCGCCATGCGCCATTTTGAACACGGCGCAATATAAAAATCATTATATCAATCAAGTTTTAGAGTACCAATCAAATTGGGTAAGGCTTTGTTGAATATGTTTGTGGTCCAAAATCCAAACCATTAAAATGAGCTTCAAGTTCGTCCAAAATTTATACTAAAATAAAGTCTAATAAAATCTAACTAAACTATTTTAATCATATCAAATAATTTTAAAATTAATTATTACATTATTTTAAAAATTAAAATATATAAATATTAAAAAGTCATTATAATTATATTAAAAAATTTCTAAAATGCAAATTATGCGTGTCGTGTGCCATATGCACATATGGCGCGCGCCAACTTGAACATGTGCGCCGTGCGCTATTGACAACTATGATTATGAACCTTCCTACACAGCTCCCCCCGCTCAGATCTCAAGCAATATATACATCACCCAAAACACTGCCGAGGTAAATTTTGTGATACACATGTTTCCAGTTTTTTTTATATCGGTTTACAATTGATTCACACCTTTTCTGAGATTAAATTGGAGAAAACTTACTTCCAGGTAATAAGATTAATATCTTTTAAGAGAAAAAAATTTGTGAATCAACAGGAATGTAAACTTTTTAGCTCAACCAGAAAAACTTCAAATTTGTTCTTCAATTGAAGGAGTGATTTCCGGGAAGAATATAATATCATTCAAGCTTGCCAGGTGCAATGTGCACGCTAACATAGAGAGTAATGTAACTAGGTACAAATGGCATGATAGAAAAAAAGAAAGAGAATAAGAAAAACTTTTTCACCTCGTGGTGCTTTCTAGAAGCCTGGTGTGCTGGCCACAATGAATCTGATCTCAAAGCGACATTGCAAACTCTGCAAACTGGTTGATCATCTTCATTATACCTGTACATGCAAATCACTGATACCAGTCATCACAATAGTGCATTTCAAAGAACACTCGTTATCAAAGACACTGTATGCAGCATTATGGGTGTATACTTGATGGTCTGCAGTTGCTGGAACAAGAACAATGACCCACTTGTGTTCTTCAAGATTTAGGCTTCGTTTGGAACAGCTTTCTTAATGCTTCTAAAAGCAGCTTTATAATAAAAATAATAATTTTTTTGTGCTAGAAAGCTGTTTTAAGAAGCAATAAAAAAAATCATCCCAAACAAAGCCTTAAGGTTCAAAAGGATTCTAAATTTATATGCCAATGGTTCAGGGTCAAAGTTCAAACATTTGTCATCACCATCTAGACTATTGCATGCAATAATATAAATTTGCTACATATGGCTTGTTTATTGCAGCAACAAAGACAAACAGATGAAAAGGGGCTTCGCTTTCTTCCGAAATGGTCGGAGGAATAGCAAAGGGTAGAAATCCTGATAACAAAATCATGAATGTTGCTTTGGAGGAGGGTAATGGCATTCAAGTAAAGGTTTCAAATGTTAGTCGGAAGCAAGAAAAGTAGGTATTTCAGCTTATGTTTTATCCAAAGTCTAAATTGAAGAGGATAAAAAGATCGTAATGATGAGATCTATGCTTTTTAAGCCATTTTGATTGCAAACACCAATCCAGAATGCTGACAAATGCATCGCGAATACCATCAGACTATGCAACATAAAGGTATTAAATTTGATATCTGCATAAGACATATTAGCACGAACAGATATGATTCATTAAGGCAAATCAGTAAAACCTACATGTATCTAAATCACGATAATGATATTAACAAAGCTTGGAAAGATTAGAACCAACTCATTAGATAAGTGGCATAAAAACCTGTTTCTCATCTTCAATAATAACAAATTCACTCTCACATTCCAATAACAAATAATACAAGCTAAAGCCGTTTTGTTTTGAGAAATTGGAAATATTTGGAAAATAAATTAGGTGGTAAAAGCATGGGAAATAGTTCCCTCTTTTGGTGTTCTCAATGAGCTATAAACCGGAAAAAAAAGCTCAAATGTCTTTTTTGTTAAGAACATGGAAATACAATTTTGGGCTATCTACGGCAAAAGAGACTTTTAATGAGTTATTTCATAGTTAATCATAGAAAATTTTTAGAGAGGTTACATAAATCAATTCCTCAATCAGCTTTTCTTTTTGACCAGTTTGGGAAGAAAATCCCATCCGCTGGAAGGGATTTTGATCACCTAAAAGCTCTCACCTATGTTGCACGGATACTCTTATTTATGAGGCGTGCTGTATCGGATACAGATACGCCTCCGATACGACATGGATACGTGTCAGATACGGCTTTGCCGTGTCCAATTAAAATATTATTTAAATTTGATTGGATCCGATACGCGTGTCCTACTAAAAAAACGAAAAAGCGGAGCCGCAATTTACCCTATTCATTTCGGCTTTCCGACGTTCCCGCTCAATATCCTTATTCATTTATGCGGCTGAAACATTTCAAAGAGCTAGATTTTTCGTTTCCACACAAGTGTTCGTCTTCTTCGTTATAGTTGAAGAAGCGGCTAGATGACGCAAGCATAGAAGCAAACAAGATCATCCTTTGTCGACAAAAAGGCTTGACGACGCGAGCATTAAAGTAGATAGGATCATCATTCGTCGACGGAGCGGCTCGACAACGCGAACAGTGAAGGCGACGCGAGCAGTGAAGGTTTGTTTTCTTCGTTCTTTGTTTTCTTAATCATAGGCTCAGTATCGAAACTCGGTACTCAGTACTGGAACTCAGTATTGCTCGGTACTGCTCAATACCGCTCGGTATTGGAACTCGGTACCACTCGGTACTTTAACTCGGTATTGCTCGGTACTGTAACTCAGTATTGCTCGGTACTGGAACTCAGTACTGCTCGGTATTGAAACTCAGTATTGCTCGGTACCGCTCGGTATTGCTCGGTGTAGAGGGGTACCGAATGGTACCAAGCGGCACCGAGAAGCTAAAACATGCTCGGTACCGCTCGATATCTTTCCATAAAAACAACTTTAAAAATAAACAGCACTTCAAAATTACTCTTACAAAAAAAATTTGTTCCAGGGGCGCTGCCCCCTGAAACCCTCGCAGGGTCGTTGCCCCTTGACCCCGCGACCTGACCAAGCAGTTCTTCTTTTCTAATTTAATCAAAGAAGTTATCATAATGGTGGGGCCTTCAAATATCATTCAGGTCATTGCCAATGTTTAAAATTGCGTATTCGGGTATTGAGGTGTTTTTCATTCGTGAGGCGAGGCGTAAGCCTCAAAATCAAAAGATTGCGTAAACATAAAATGATAAGTTTTTTATATACTAATGAGTGAATAATATAAAACATAAAAAAAATATAAGATATGAAATGAAATCAAAATATCTCAATAATCATTATGATGAACTGCTCTCCCCCCTTCCTCCTCTCCTATAGAGTCCAATGTCGGGCATTTACTTCAAGATTTATGTAAGTTTTAATATATATAGCATGAGGCGTAAGCCTCATGCCAGTGAGGCGAGGCGGGCCTCAACCAAGTTAAGGCGTAAGCCTCATAAAAAAAACTTGAGGCGTAAGCATCGATGCGTTTTTTACTGGAATTGCGCAAAGGCGGGCCTCAAGGCGAGCCTCATATTCCAAATGAGGAGGAGATAAGAGGTGTCAACATTGAGCTTGCTAAATTTTTTATTTATTTAGAGGACATTGGTGACCAAGAGTCATTGCGTGATAGATGGAGAATTGATCCGAAAATGTGGTGGATTATACATGGAGCTTCAGCACCTCACTTCAAACAATCGCCATAAAATTGCTTGGCCAAGTTTCATCCTCATCCTGTTATGAAAGAAATTGGAGCACATACTTATTCATCCAATCAATGAAGAGAAATAAAATTACTCCACAACGGGTTGAAGATTTAGTTTATGTGCATACAAAACTCCGACTTCTCTCAAGAAAGACTCCAACTTATATGGAGGGAGACAATATGATGTGAAACATAAATGCCATATACTTGCCTAGGTGGCAAGATTAATTAAAGCCCAAATTAATTTGGGGAGAGAGAATGGAAATCTGAAATTAAGGAGTAATTAAAGCTAATTCAAATTCAAATTTTGAATTTGAATTGTCATTAATTAGGAGGATTAAATGATTAATTGATTTAAATCTGAAATTAAATTTCAGATTTAAATTAATGGTTATTGGCTTAATTGGAGGGACAAATTTAAAGAGTAATTAATGCTAATTCGAATTCAAATTTTGAATTTGAATTGTCATTAATTGTGAGGATTAAATGATTAATTGGCTTAAATCTGAAATTAAATTTCAGATTTAAATTAATGGTTATTGGCTTAATTGGAGGGACAAATTTAAGGAGTAATTAATGCTAATTTGAATTCAAATTTTGAATTTGAATTGTCATTAATTGTGAGTCTCTCCTAATTAAGAAATTTCTTTATTCCAAGGAGGAAGAGAGGGGGAGGTGGGGGTTGGTGGGCGTCAGCCTAAGGGATGGTCGGCGGGTGAATTTCTGGACGGGCCAACAGGGCCGGTGGCAAGGAGAACTTGGGGAGGAAAAGCCCGAGCATGGTAGAGGATGAGAAGTTTGGGGAAATCTTGGAATTTCTAACCTCACGCTCTTAAACTTTAAGATCTCAAAGGAGATTGTAGAGATGTCGGAACTCACATAGAGATCCACGAAACTCTCCTCAAGAACTCACAAAGAGATCTTGAGAATCTCAGAACTCACAAAGAGATCCGCGAAACTCTCCTCAAGAACTCACAAAGAGATCTTGAGAATCTCGGAACTCACAAAGAGATCCGCGAAACTCTCCTCAAGAACTCACAAAGAGATCTTGGGAAAGTCGGAACTCACAAAGAGATCCTTCTGAACTCACTAAGAGATCAACACGAAAATAAAATTTTCCATTATCAATAATCCATCCAAATACAAGAGAAGGGGCCTCTATATATAGGCCTCAAGAGAAATTAAAAGACACATTCGCCCCTTGGGCTTACATAAAACAAGAGGGTAAAATGGAAAATTGCAAAACTAAATTAAAATACACTTAATAAACAAAAATAAAGCAAAATGATCTCGGTCGTCGATCTTCAGCTCCTCATTGGATTGACATGGACGGTTGGATGTCTGCATCATTCTCCCGGGGTGGAAAAAGACTTGACTCCGTCGAGTTCGCATCTCGGGTGAGCAACCATGCTCTGATACCAAACTGATGTGAAACATAAATGCCATATACTTGCCTAGGTGGCAAGATTAATTAAAGCCCAAATTAATTTGGGGAGAGAGAATGGAAATCTGAAATTAATGAGTAATTAAAGCTAATTCAAATTCAAATTTTGAATTTGAATTGTCATTAATTAGGAGGATTAAATGATTAATTGATTTAAATCTAAAATTAAATTTCAGATTTAAATTAATGATTATTGGCTTAATTGGAGGGACAAATTTAAGGAGTAATTAATGCTAATTCGAATTCAAATTTTGAATTTGAATTGTCATTAATTGTGAGGATTAAATGATTAATTGGCTTAAATCTGAAATTAAATTTCAGATTTAAATTAATGGTTATTGGCTTAATTGGAGGGACAAATTTAAGGAGTAATTAATGCTAATTCGAATTCAAATTTTGAATTTGAATTGTCATTAATTGTGAGCCTCTTCTAATTAAGAAATTTCTTTATTCCAAGGAGGAAGAGAGGGGGAGGTGGGGGTTGGTGGGCGTCGGCCTAAGGGATGGTCGGCGGGTGAATTTCTGGACGGGCCAACAGGGCCGGTGGTAAGGAGAACTTGGGGAGGAAAAGCCCGAGCATGGTAGAGGATGAGAAGTTTGGGGAAATCTTGGAATTTCTAACCTCACGCTCTTAAACTTTAAGATCTCAAAGGAGATTGTAGGGATGTCGGAACTCACACAGAGATCCACGAAACTCTCCTCAAGAACTCACAAAGAGATCTTGAGAATCTCAGAACTCACAAAGAGATCCGCGAAACTCTCCTCAAGAACTCACAAAGAGATCTTGAGAATCTCGGAACTCACAAAGAGATCCGCGAAACTCTCCTCAAGAACTCACAAAGAGATCTTGGAAAAGTCGGAACTCACAAAGAGATCCTTCTGAACTCACTAAGAGATCAACACGAAAATAAATTTTCCATTATCAATAATCCATCCAAATACAAGAGAAGGGGCCTCTATATATAGGCCTCAAGAGAAATTAAAAGACACATTCGCCCCTTGGGCTTACATAAAACAAGAGGGTAAAATGGGAAATTGCAAAACTAAATTAAAATACACTTAATAAACAAAAATAAAGCAAAATGATCTCGGTCGTCGATCTTCAGCTCCTCCTTGGATTGACATGGACGGTTGGATGTCTGCATCACAATAGGATGTGGGATGTTGCTGGAGATGGATTTGAATCTCTTGAGGATATGGGAATATTAGAAATTGCTAATCTTTCACTTGATGAGCCTGAATTGGAAGCTATGATATTTATTGAATATGATATAGAAATTCAAAGACAAACCACTGAAGAAGCTAATCCTTTCATTCCTTCTATTGAATAGTTGAAACAGTTTCAATGAAACTTCATGTGCTGGACAATTTATATTTTTTTTTTTTTTGTTGTACTAGACATTTAAATATTTAATGCTTACTTTTATTTTGATATTATAAGATACAATGCTATTAATAATGTTATTTTCAATTTTTTTTGTCATTTCAAATATTAAACTTTGATTATTTTCTTAATTTTTATGTATGATTTATATATTATAATGCCGTATCCGCGCCGTATCCGTATCCTATATTTTTAAGAATTGATGTGTGCCGTATCCGTATCGTGTCGTATCCGTGTCGCCATATCCGTATCGGTGCAACATAGGCTCTCACCTAACTAAGAAACAACTTGGAATCACAACCTTCAGCTGGAAGGTGTTTGATCACCCAAAGCACTTTCCACACTTAGATACAACTTCGAATCAGTGTAAACCATCTAAAATAAGATCTAAAAACTAAGACATTCCTGCTGCAAAACAACTTCATCGGTCATTGATGAATATATTTGCCAAAACCAATCTTGGTTAAATTACTATGCTAAAATTTAACCATGCTCCATGTTTTAATTAAAAAACATGGTAAAAAATGAAACGTATTCATTTCCAACTAGTTTCAAGCAAAGTAATTTATATTCCCTCAATCTGCATTATTGATTACTCAGTAAATGCAAGTTTTTATTATGCATTGCCATTTACTCCTCCCTTCTGCCCCACAATTCAGGTTTCAGGCTTCAAAGTTACAGGAATCCATCTAAAAAAATAATTTGATCCACGGTCCACATCTCAGTAGTTTGAGTACAATTTCCTCATTTCCAGATAAAATTAAGTGAAACTGGGATCATCTAATTCTAGACTCGAGTCTCTTCATGGATTGACTTCAAGACAGCAATGTGTGATCTTCATCACAAGCTCAATGTACATTTTGTAGAGTAGAATAAGGCTAGCAAATCTAGGGTATATCATACTACTCCCAATTAAATAATAAAGAAAACCCTAATCTAATGTAACTCTACCACCCCGGTCCCCTGCTAAGCAACCACCAGAAAATCTCTACCCATTTTCTACCACAGTCCAAGCACTTAAGGGAGATGGCTTTCAATCCTAGGATTGTGTTCTCTGAAAACTCCTACCCCACACTACTAAAAGAGTTTTAGATGTTTTTGGGTCAAATTTTTAAAAATAGACAAATTGAAGATAAGACACTATATAGAGATTTCACCCTCATTTTGCGATGACTTGATCATTTGATTTCAGGTTTCTCATATGCTCAAGCCCCTATGGTTAATACTACTCTCGATGACAAGAGAGCTTTCGATTAAGACTAGTTGTTAGATAGGCACTATGTGCTTAGTGTTTAGCAGCAGCAAATCGATTTGTGATCAATTAAATTGTATAAGGAGATAAAGTTGAGGAAACTTTAAGAGTTTAGGTTGAGTGATTGAAATGCAAAAGTGCCTCAGGATTACTATGCAATTAGAGTTTGTCATGGATACATTCATTGAACAATAAAGAAATTATAAATAGACAAGTGAGCTTGATGCGTGGCAAAACAAGGGTACATTCAAAAGTGATGAATTAAAGCTAAATCAAAATAGTGACATCCATTGAAAATAAAGGCGCATAAAATAAGAAAAGTAAATAAAATTCATGTCAAAAGCTTTGGAGAAACTATGGGTTGGATTGAAGGTAACTTGGATAAAACTTGTACAAAAATGTTTGTGAAAAATAGATTTCACACATGATGCAGCAATCAATTAAGGACCGATGGTGAATGATAATTCACAAAGCAGACAAAAAAATAACTAGCATGCGAACAGTGATAATAATGAGCTATCCTCTTCCTGAAAGTAGCAAAAATATCTATATAGAAGTTGTTAGCAAATTTAGCAACAATAATAGTGATAAAGTTTCTACACTTATAATACCCAACTGCAATTTGATAGCATCCGGTTACTTCCAAATGCCAAAAATACTACCAAAACCAGCACTAGTAAATAGTTGAGATAAAGCCAATGACGAAATGAAATATCCTCCTCAGGAGAATCAAAAAGCTCAACAAAGAATTTTTTACCAAATCTAGTAACAAGAAATATTACTAAAATTCCTACTCTTTACACCATTCGCTTTTGATTTTTAGCATCTGATTACCTCCTTATGCCAAAACTCCAACCAAGACCAGCACTAACGAAAGTGGATCTTCTGGAAACAGTTTTTCACTAGCAACATTATCATAAGCCAAAATTCACCAAAAGCACCCACTCTGTACCCACCTTTCTCATCTATACCTTCAACAATTTTTAATGGCTTCATCATGCCAAGCCTAAACTGATAGGTTAAGTGGCACAGATGCATATGGTATTTGTAGTTTATGTTCATGCTCTTAAGGAATTTCAGATTGTACAGTAATGATGAAAAATGCTGGACAAGAATCAGCCTATTACAAATCAGCCATTTAGATCCGCATTTTTTATCTCCAAAAATGTTATCCTACATTTATTTAAAAGAGAATAATGGAACATATTGCGATGAGATGAGGAATGTAATGTGAGTACTGTTTACCTCATTTAAATTACCATTCTAACAGGATGCTCAGGCAACTTAAATAATCTTAGAAAAGACAGCTTAAGCCATTTCAGCTCGAATTTCATATAAAAGTTATGAGTGCTCATTGAAAAACCAACAAGTTGGAACTATTTAAGTAGTTATACCTCACAAGGGGAGAGTCGATGCGCTTTTCAGGCTTTTGTGAAGTCTCCCTCAGCCTTGACCTGAACAAGGCCTTCCTTTGTGCTTTCGAATCCATTTGGATAACTCCCGGAACAAACTTAGAGATTCATTAATCCCAACACGGGAGTCATTTTTACATTAGAGGAAAAACAGACTATTAAAATTCAAACAGAAGGGAAAACAGAGGAAAACTGAAGGGAGAAATGCAGAAAACCAAATAAGGAATTATGGGAATAAATCATCTACAACTTCTCGGAACATAAAAGCAACCAGATTAATCACAACAAAGAATGACTGTAAAATTGTTGATCTGGATGAGCGCATGAATGGGAATTTATAGAATTTTTGTTTCACATGACGTTCATTTGCATGGCTTCTTTCTCTGTTTTTTTTATTTATCTATCTATAAGAAAGACTATTTATATAATTCTGCCCTCTCAAATCCTATTTTGCCCATATTTAAAAAATAAACAAATAAAATACCTTCAGCCAGCCAGCTGAAGAACACCGTCCGTCCCTCTTGCAGTGAGCTCCTGCTGCGACGTTTGATCCGACAGGAACAACATCATCAAAGGAGGTGAAGAAACATTTTAGCGACTGTTTTAAAACCTACTACATGCGAAGCCAAGATAACACGACGCCACAAGTAAAAAAGCAAACCGACAGGCCAAAGAAGACACACACAATACATTACACGTATTTTATTTAAAAAAAAAATATTTAAATTATACTGATGGTGTTTGAATCAAGATCAAACAATCTAGCAATCCTCAAACAAAAGGCCGTCTAAGCGTAGCAGTACCGAAGAACGGAAGAAGTGTATCAAATACAAAAATAAATGAAGAATTCAACCTTCAATGTTGTTAAAAAGCTCAAAACTCAAAACTCGCTCAAATTTTGACTCATCTCGGCTATTGTGGGGAAAAAATGATGATGTGATAGTGTTCTCCTCAAGTATGAGATTTCACAAGAAAAGATAAGAAAAATGTACAATGTGATAGAACCAACAAATCTTATCTAAGCCTATGTCAAAACATTCACGAGAAGTCATATCAAAGTCAACTCAAGGCATGTCATATCACATTGGACCTCTTTTCTAATATCTTCTTGGGAAATCTCATACACGAGAAAAAACACTATCAGATCTTATCATTTTACCCCACAACAAACAAGTTGAATCAAAATTTAAGGGAGTTTTTGTTTCAATCTTTTTAACAACATTAGATATTGAATTCTTCATGTTTTTTTTTTTATTGAATCCGCTGCTTCCGTAACGCTACGCTCAAAGTGCCTTTTTCAAGGATTTCTAGATTATTTGATTTTGAATCAAACATTATTAGTATAATTTAATTTTTATTTAAAAAGAAATTATATGCAACACAATCATACAATGATTTTTGTTTAGTAGGGCACAAAAAACCATGATTTTTAAAATTAGGCCCATTTAGGTCATCTTGTCAAATCATAAGAAATGGTAACTGCCCATTTTCCGAGACAAGACCACAAAACAGAATTTTTTTTCTGCATTGGAAGCCCATTGTTGACCTCGTTTTTCGCTCGAGTACCCTCGAGCACCTTCGATCGATTTAATCGAATATCGTCGAGTCCAATTTGAGCTCGAATCGACCCGACTCAAGCCGGATCAGACTCGAATGTGTTCAATTAGACTCGATTAGTTTGATTTCGTCGCGTCGTACTTGATTTGATCTAAATTGATTATTGTTTTGAACCCAATTTCATACGATTAATTTCGTTGCGCCGGCCCAAACCCAATTTGATTCAAATCGAGTCAAGTTCGGACTCGAGCCTAACCAGATCTTAGCCAAATATGAGTTAATTTTAGCCCAATTTGATCCTACTTAAATGCCACTTGACTTTCTATACGTTTTGAATTTATATCATAAATCTAGTAAACTCGTCGACGGCTGTGATCAAATGAGATCGTCGTTTCAGCCCGTATCCCGTCCCTCAGCGATTTTCTGCGAACGGGGCAGACATCGAGCAGCGAGAAGAGTCGTTTTAGGAAGGTTTCGAAGGTCGGAGCGAAGGAGAGGCGGGCTTCTTGTTCCGGAAAAAGGATTCATTTTACCAAGACGAAAGCTCTCACGCTCGAGGCATTCAGTTTCTTCGCTCTCAAACGCTCTCCAGCTCTCTCTCTCACACCCGATCTTTCCCTCTCTCTCCGATCCTCCCTGATTCGCAAAAATAGGAAGGAGCCCGAAGGTCTCCAGTGCTCTCTCCCTCCCTTGCGTGAGCTCCGGCCAAGACCGACCCCCTCTCTCTTGCTCTCGTTCGAAAGCCTCCCCGCCGCCGACGCTCGAACCCAACACCCGTCTCCCTGTGTTCGTGAACCCCAGCTCGACGCCACCTGGATCGAGCCCGAGCCCGTGCTCCTTCCGATCGGAACCCAAGCAGAAGCCGAAGTCGTCCCCTCCGTCGCCTACTTTAGCCGAACCCGAGGTCGCCCAGACCGACGCAGATCTTCCCCACGGACCGATCCCGACAACTCGAGCTTTTGCAAGGTGAGTATCTCCTTCTCTTCTCCTCCTCTTGATGCTTTCATCTCCTCTAGTCCTTCTTTTCTTGATTCCCTTCCATCTTGCCCTTATCCTCTACTCCTCTGCCTTTGCAAAGAAATCTGAGAGCCAATCTTGTTTAGATTTTACTTTTGCTTCACATTTGTGTTTTGATGGAGATGGCCATTGCATAAATCTTGAGTGGTCTTGTGAGGCTTAGTGGTGTATATGTCATTACACTCCTAGCCTTATTAATTTCTATGGGAATCATGTGGTGATTTATTTTCCTCTAATTTGTTGATCTATCTAATTTTTGGAAGTGACAAATTAGCATGTGGCCTTACCTTTACTTCATGCTATGTGATTTAGAGCCTAGGTGTGAACTACAAAATGTATGAGAGTCCATTTTTGAGCTTCTATCAAAGTGTGCACGCAAGGTGTTTGAACAAATGCCTTCAAGAAATCCTTATGTTACTTTGTGGGTGATTCATGAAACATACGGAGATGCGCATTAGTTATTTAATTAAATACTTTGAAAAGTTTGTATTTCTTGTGTTATCATTTTTATTTGCGTATCGCTCATGCAAAGCCTTATGGCTTGGTTTGGTTGTGTCACTTATTTACTAGTTGGTAAAAAAAAATCTTGTGTTTATGAGTTAGTGGTCATCTAATCATTAGATGATATGTGATTTGAAAATGTATTGGCTACTAGATTTAGTTACATTTGATTCATACTCTACTAAAATGATGAAATATTGAGAAGAAAACGTGCTTTGGGATCAAGTTTGGGTTGTATGGAGCTACTTTGCCCTTTCTCAAAATATGCATGCAAACCATTTGTGATAATGCCTATTAAAGGGCTATTAGTATGTCTATGCTCCATCTCTTCTACACTTTTCTTTCATGAATATGGAGGTTCCAAAAAGTGAAGAGCATGTACCCTAGGCCTATTTCCTTTACAAGCAATTGAATGAATATCTTCTCTTTATCTCATAAGTCTTTTCTATGCGATGAGCTCTTGATTTGTAACATCATACATTTGGCATGGGTGTAGATTCACGAGTTTGAATTTGACATTTATTTGGGAATATGTGGTGGCATATACCATGAGAATGGAACTTGTCGGAGCATGTTTTCTAGCCTTTGGAGGAAGTAAATTAATATCAAATTTCCTTTCCAATAGTTGTTTTCTTCTCACTAGGGCGTTGAGTTTTTCAGGTTTGTGATGGTTGAATCCTCTCATTATATAGTTTAAAAGGCATGATGCTCTCCTTTCTCTTAAACACGTGCTTTATGATCTATTCGAGTATGCAAGTCAGTTTGATGCAAGGGCTAAATGTTTCATATCGGATAGTTTTCTTTGAGCAAAAATAAAAGAGCATGGAGTTCATATTAGAAAATCTTTAATGTTCTCTTGGGGTAAAATTAGTTTTCTATCAAAGTATTTCTTCTCTTATTGTTATTTAACTTTGAAGTTGGTTGGAAAGTAATCATGAGTCTTTTAGTCTTGTAACTTATATCATGGTAAGCATGCTTAGTTGCAAGGTTGATGGATGACGAGATATCCCTATGCTTATTCGAAACATGTTTCTTCTTCACTTGTTGGATATTTATGCGAAATACATGATTGGCAATATCACTTCTTTGTGGCAATTGTTACAGCTTTTGCGAGGCTTTTTCTCATCGGTTTTGTGAAAGAAAAGTGCAGATTTGGCTGTTTTTAAAGTTTAGGATATTTAAAGAAAACTGCTTTTGGAAATTCCTAAGTGCAGATTTTGCTGTTTTTAAAGTTCCAAACTGCTTTTGGAAATTCCTAAGTGCAGATTTTGCTGTTTTTAAAGTTCCAAACTGTTATTAGAAGCTTGTAAGCGCAGATTTTTGCTGTTTTGAGATTCCAAGCTATTTTAGGAACAAGTTATTGGCAGATTTTTCGCTGTTTTATGTCCCGAATTGCTTTAAGGTGAAGTATTGACATCCTTAGCACCATAAGCAAGTGAAAGATTTATTATATAATTGCACTTTGTTAATGCTCACTCAATTTAAAGAAGATTTAGTGAATTTTAATTCCATTCATGTAAGTGTGGTATATGGAGGAAAGTTGGGTGTTGTGAGAATGACATTGGCAGGGATTTCTCATATTTTGTTGCATTTTATATGCTTGTATGAGAAGAGTTAGATAACTTCCTATACTTTTTCTTAACAAAGGTTGTTATGCGTTTTGATTTGGAAGAGAACAATGGTAACTACTCATAACCCTTTTGCAAAGTAATATTTAGAAAAGTGTTAGAAACTTTCATGAGTTCTAAAGTTAAGTTGGTGTTCTTGTATATTCATATTTTATCTTTGTTTTATGGCAATTTTATTAAAAAAAATGATAATTCAAATATGAGATGGTTAGTTTATATTGAAAAGTTTCTTAATCTTGTTTTGGAAGGGTGTGTGGCATATTTAAGAGTATTTACATGTCTTTTCTCTTAATGTTGGGTATTCTTAGTTATCACATAACATGTCTTTGAGAGTGTTTATGAATGATTTTGTGGTCGAAAGCTTTCTTTTGTAAGTCGATTTGTGTCTAGTGGCTTTGGATTTGTTTTAAAGGCTTTTATACGACGAATTTTATGGAAGCTTTACAACGAGGGGTTGTATACAACTTTCTCGTTGGAAAAACTTTGTGGTTTATACCCTACTCCAAATGAAAGGAGGCACTTGATTGTCAGTCTTTTTTTAGAGTTTTGAGTTAAAACAAGAGAAAAATATATTTTTGGTAGATAACCCTTGGGAAGTTTTGTGTAGTAGTTTATTTAGAAGTTCTCGCAAGTTATTTTGAGGTTTGTAATTTTGTGGTTAGACTTGTTTAGTAGGGTCCTTTTAGTGTCTTTTGGGTACACATAGTGCTTTTGAGTTAGATTTTCTTAAAATTTATTTCTAAAAAATGAGTTGTTAGGATTTGAAACATTAGTGAGCTTTGTGTTGGAAGACCCTTTGAGTGTCTTTTTAGAGCAAAATTAATCCTTACTTAAGTTAGCTTTCTTTAAGGTTAATATCTAAAAAAAAAGATATAGAATTTCAGATGAGTGCAAAACAATAGAGAGTCTAGGCTTAAGTTTAGTTTTAGAGGTCTGCTCCTCTTTGTTGTTTGGGCTTTGTTTAAAATATTGTGGGTAGTCGAGTCAAACATATCAAGTGCCTCATTTAGATTGGGGAAATAGTAAAAGGCATTGAAATGTTGCTTTAGGGTACACTTGACCTTAAAGAAGTGTGTCCAAAACAACAATGCCTACATCCCTTTTATATACGATTTTCATTCTTCTTCTTTTAGTTGCTTTTAGTTGTCTTTTACTTCACCGTTAGCTTTCTTTGTTGTTTCTTTCGTGCTTTGACATTACACACTTGCAAAAATGAAGAGAACCCAAAATACAAGTAGCTCAACCGGTAATAAAAAGGTACGTTCTTTTTCTTTCTGCATTTTCATTCTTTCATATTATTAATTGCTTATAGAACTGCTCTAATACATATCTCTTTTGTGTCTTGCGAGGTAAAATTTGAAAAGCAATGGATAAGGAGCGTGGGAGCACTTGGAGAAGGAGCTAGGACAATCGGATCCGAGCATCAGTCGCCCCTATTCATTCTGGTAGGGGCGCTACGGGCGGAACCACCGAGTCGTAGCCCCCGGTGCTGTAAGCTTTCTTAAAACTTAGAAAACCTTTAGGGGCCTAGATGATTGTACGCCTCCCACCCTTAGGGCCTTGTAGAAACTTCAATTATATATTTAGGATTGCTTTTACTTTTTTTTTAGATCCCTAAAACCTTGTGACATCCGTATAGAAGTCTTAGGAATTAGAAAACAACACCACTTTTTGATCCTACAACACTAGTGACATCTAAGGACAAAAACTAAGGACTGTGTCTTAGAAAATATAGACTTAGGTTGCATGTTCCCTATAGGGTAGGAACATTAAAACAAAAACTTAGTGACACGTTTTCCTAGATTTTGGTTTTCTTTAATCTACTAATAATCAACCAACTATTTATAATCTAACTCCTAAAAATGTGTTAAAAAGTAATTAATTCTTAATCAAATTATGAATTAACATTTTGATGCGGATCAAAAGATACAGGGGAGCCTATACCTCTCGATCGCAAAGGACACGACGGACTTCTACGGACGAAAACGACTAAAGACGAGAAAAAAGACGAACAAACTCTTACATTTCAAATTAAACTAAACAAAAGAAAACTTACAACAATACAAACGACTCTTGCAAACAAAAATTAAAGACGACACCCTAAAGTTGCTGCACTTAGAGAAGAGGGATACAGATGGAGTGGCACTTGCGGAGAGACGAAAGAGATTAGAAGCCCGAGAAGAAAGGGTGGAAAGAGCCCGCAGGATTTCCGGAGGGGATGAGAAAGAATGGTGGAAAGAGCACGCAGGATTTCCAAGCAACCCGCAGGTTAACAGATTTTTTTCCAAAAATCAAATATCATTCACTAACTTCAAACATAAACAATCCCCCATATTTATAAGTATGAAAGGGAATACAAAGAGACACATTACATTAATTTTGACACAATAAACTAAGCATTAAAACATAGAAATCTCCCCCCCAAGCTCACGGTTTAACACCCAAACCAGGAACCAAGGAGACAGCCACGGGAGACGAAGGAAACCGCACGGACCGAGAGCCACGGCCACGATAAACGAGGGACGGTCACGGAAGAAGGAGCCCAGCCGTGAGATCGCAAGAGGCAAACAAATAAAGCCATGGTGGAATACAAGGAGCCACCATGGGAAAAAGAAATCTTGGAATTCTAAAGGCCGGTTTGAAATTCCAAGAGACAAACTTTAAAACAAACATAAAAAGTATAAAAGACATTAATTAAAAGATAATAAATGAACTAAAATATTAGCTCATAATGAGCTAACCCTTAGTTCAATAAATGAACTAAAAGTTTAGCTCAAATATCATGAACTACTAGACTCAAGGGAAGCCAAAATTTGATTTATTTTAGACTAGTGTTGACCCCCCCCCCCTTTGTCTACATCACATTTTATAATCATTAAATTATAAATCTAAAACATAAACCTAAATCAAGTTTCATCAATTTAATAATCAAACCTTAACCAATCTAAAAGTCTAAAAGATGTAGATTTAATTAGGGGATCAAATTATAAGTTAAAATTCATTAGGATAAGATACTCCTAAATATCCAACTTTAGAATAATCTCTAAAATCAACCAACCAAGTTGATTAATGGAATGTTTAATTCACCGTTTTCTTTTCTTTTCATAACAAACTAAAATAATCTAACAAAATTAATTATCACTGGGTAACCCAGGCCTACGAGGCTATTTAATTAGCCCCAAGGAGGGTGAAATAAACCTCATGGCCTCGGTGTGAAAAAAATGTGGTAGTTAATCAAACGCTAAAATAAAAAATCAACCTTAAAAACACTAAGATTTGAATTTTAACCAAAATTTTCTTTTCCCCTTTCAACAAACAAAAATACAAATAATTCTAACTAAATTATCCTATATAGGACCTACCCAAAAACACACAGCCTACACACAATTAGACTGGTTTGCTAGGACACGACTATTAGCTTTATGTTAGGTTGTTGTTCTGCTCTTTCTTTTCTTTTTTGTACTGTGTTGTGACGCTTTGCATGTGACTTGTGTGCTGGTTGTTTTTGCTACCTGTTGTAGCTTTTCTGTGATACTTTTTTGTGACGTTTTTTTTAGCTCTTTTCTTTTCTGCACTGCTGTTGTTGTGAGCGTTAGAATACCCATAGGTTATGCACGCTTTTTCATACGGACGTTGTCTTCTTGCATATGGTCGTGCTCACACAGCGCTAAAGGGGGCTAAAATTAATAATAATTATTTATAACTGCTTTAGGTATCTACTTCAGCTGCTTAGCCCCCAATAATTAGAGCACGGCCAAGTGATTGATGTGAGCATTTTCTTTATTCATATATAACTGCTTGGACGATTTTTTATTTTGATTATAACTGCTTAAGATAACCCCTGCAGGAGAGTCTAGATTTTCTATTTTCAATAATGTAATGTATTTGATAGTAATTGTTGTGAAAATCATTAAAATGGAGCATTCTAAATGAATAGGAGTCCAAAGGAAAAAGAAAACCCCTACAAGGGGGTTTCCTTTTTCATTTGGGCATCCTTTTGGAGGACCTACTACGAGGAGTTAGAAGGAGAGAAGATGATCCATAGACGAATCAAGATGAAGATGAAGATAAAAAAATGCCTCATTTTAAAGATTTGCGTCGTTTCCGGGTTGTTGTCGGTGGAGCCCGGCCGCCATTACTTTACTGTACTCTGTGATGTAATATTGTATGGCACTTGCAATGGACACTCTTTTTAGTGGGATTTTATTTCTTTGTTGTATTTTACTTACTTTGTTTGCGCAGTAGAACTGGCATGCTTTTTATAGGTTTCTTTCTTGCATGTGCTTGTGTCTGACCGCTAGGCTCTTTAGGGATAAAAATTCTTCTACTCGTAATTATTAAATAAAATTTTAAGAATTAACTCACATAGAAACATAACGATTTAGGGAATAGCCGGAATCGTCCGAGGGCGCATGCACGCATTCTCTCTTCTTTTTAGACAAACTTCCTCGCCTTCGGGTAGAGTCCGGATAATCTGGCCTATGAGGATGAAGTGCCGGACCTGGGGAAGTTTAGTCATTCAAAAAAATTATTTTTATAAGCCTTTTTAAAATTTCATATATACCTGATTTGGAGACTTTAACCAGCATAATTGCATTAGTAACTAATTAAAATTAAAATTTAATTGCATTAGTTTTAGGAGCATTATACCACTCATAAGTGTAGGATCACTTGGGAATTTCTTTAATTGTCGATCCCAAATTCCAATGTCTAAACTATCCACCCATCTTTCATACAGACCGGACAACATGGATTT
Source organism: Dendrobium huoshanense (assembly GCA_016618105.1). Lineage (NCBI taxonomy): Eukaryota > Viridiplantae > Streptophyta > Magnoliopsida > Asparagales > Orchidaceae > Dendrobium > Dendrobium huoshanense. Next base: position 739,800 of record CM028342.1, on the reverse strand, counting down.
TACACGATTAAGAGGTTTTAGCTGGCTTCCTTTGTCAGGCAATGAATAAGTCCAGGACTGCATTAGCTAGGTCTTAGATGCTAGTGTTGTGTGTACAACACTACATCTTTTATAGATTTAGGGTCTAAAGGTGAGTGGTATGAGTGTACCTCTATACGCCTTATTGGTGGGTAAACTTTCCATTCTTCTGAAAGCTATAAATCATACCTATCCGCGTCACACAGATGACGCCACCTCACTCTTTCTCTCGTGCTTGCTTGAGATGTGTTGCCTCTCTCTTTTTCTCCAGTTTTCTCTACTTCAGACCGGCCGAATGTTGACTGAACCACGTGTGATTGATTGAACCAAGTTGGGACCTTCTTCCTCTTTGATTAGGAAAGCCTAGAATTTTCCCTTTGCACTAAACCCATTAGAGAAGATAATCTAATATCCCTAATCGAGAGTTTTCTTAGATCAAGGTCTAAGATGTAATTAACTACGGGGGCTTGCGCCCGTAGGAAACCGATCCCCACAATCAAATAAACCCCATTCGAGCTGATGCATCGAATGGGGAAATCTCGTGAACTTTTGGGTTATAGATATTATTATCCATCGAGGTTGATAGGTGAAAGCTGCTATCCTCCATGGCTAATCGTATCTATAACTCCATCTGCTCTTCCATCGGCCTGCTTGTGTCGATTGTAAAGGTCTACGATCATTTTGTCCTTCGGGATAGTGTGATCGTACCCTCTGCATTCAAACCACACGAGCAGAATCCTTTCGGAAACCCACACCCATCAAGTATGAATATTAGAGATTTTCAAATATATGTTTATCTAAACCATCTCACCAAACCTAATGCAACAATGAATGTCCATTTTTCAAAAGAAAACATCAAATATGGAGTTTTTGCATCAAAAGCTCATCAATATTTAATCAATGTTAGGAATATGAAGGGTCCTTATATGTTCCCCTTCTTTCAAATTATATGTGAAATATTGTTTGAAATGAAACTAAGATTCTTTTCATACTTCTCTGACATTATCTTTTTGTGTCATGTTCGATCTCCTTTGATGAATCATCAAATCAAAGATGAGCTCCAACTTTGATGATAATTCTTATTGAAATCTCTAGTTGAGGACATCTTCAATTTTAGTGACTTAATTTTGGACCTAAGATTTGTCAACTTCCTATGAAGTTACAACTAGAATCTCCATAATTAATGTTGAGGTATACTTCATTACAACATTTTTCAGTGCCAACCACATGCTATGATTTTGTAGGAAAAAAAGTTTATTGGGTTGCAGTAAGTTCTTTCTTGCTCAAACCTTATTGTTGTGTTTGGAATGACTAAACCTCTAAATCTTTAAAGAATATTAAAATCCTTCTATATCACACATCATTCCTCGTTGACATTGTTGCATTCCCCCTTCCCCATATAAGTCGCTTCTACAATTAGATGCTGACTCAATAATGGGTTATATGAAATTGGAGATTCAACTCAACATGCTAAAAAAGTCAATGATGACCAAGAAAACCTACCAATTGAGGAGACTATTATTGATCACAAAGTTTTTGAACTCCTTTCTATTAGGAGGAAGATATTGTTCCCTCCTATCAAACAAAAACGTTCATCCAAAGGACAAAATTTTCTTTAAACTTTTTACAGGGAAGATGCCAATTTATGGAAGTTGATTTAGAAGACTAAATTGAAGAAATGATGACGACAGTTTGATGAAAATGGCTCAATTGCTTCGAAGAAAAATGTTGATGACTTGCATATTCTATTTCCCCTCAAATGCCTATGAAAGAAATCTTACCTATAAAAGGAATGCCTTAAGAAGAAGATAAGCTAATTCACATTTAACAAATAACTAGAGGATGCATGATACTTAGCAAGTAAAAAATTAGATCAACTAGAGTGGCTTTTTCTTAACTTTAAATATTGTTTATGGCTCAAATGAAGTATTGAAGTCCTTAAACCTTATTGGATCATCAATTTTTTAGTTTTTGTCAGCACCAATGGAAAGAACTGTCGTGCATTATAAACAAGTGAATTGTCAACTGTGATCATTCTTCACATAATAACTAATTATCACAGAGTGAAAGGATGCATTAAGACCATGATCATCACCCTCAAACAATTCCTCACAGTGACGCAAGAATTCCATGAAGTATACTCAAGGCACAGCTATGCTGAACTAGTCGCCAATTACTTGAGATTATGATAACTTGTATCTTTTTCTCCTCATTTTTCAAACTTCAAATGTAATGTTCTTAGACTTCTTATATGAACTATGAATGAAATGAATAAAGTCTATTTTAAACTTACATAGAAGTCTTTATGTCACAACCCGGTCTAAAAATTCAAATAAATCAAAGCAAAAAGGAATGGATGTGATGATAAAATTGTCCAAAGTACACCCCAATCTACTATTAACAAAAATATCAACAATATAATGGTAAATCGATTGCAATGAGAGTAATCCAACAATTACTAACATGCATTCCAGATAGTTTGTATCCATCTAAATATAAATCAAAGCATCTAAATCTAAAACATAGCTATATCATCCATCCATCATATAAATACCACCTAGCAATCCTGAAGCCCACTTTTGAATTACACAAGATCATTTAGGAAGAAGGATTATAACATTTCATTTAAAATAAAAATGCTTCAGGAGTTGTCTAGTTTGAAATATTTTAAGTGGGCAGAAAAAAAAAAAAAAAAAAAAAGACTACATGGACTTTGAAAATTTAGGTGTTTTTGGTTCAATAAAAAAAATAATAATTTATTAATGTATTTGAAATCTACCGTTTAGTTCATTTTTTGTTTATTCAAAAATTGCCCAATTTAAGCATTTTATTAATGCACCGCGTCACCTACCCCCTGCCCCTTCCTTAACCACCACCACCACTACGCCTAATGCCTCTTACCATAATCACCGCCTGCCATTTCTAAAATGCATGTATTTGAAATGCATCATAGCAAAAGAAAAATTTTATTACATTTGATTTGCATCCAACCAAAAGCTTATGCATTTCTAAAATGCCTGTATTTTACTTCATATTTAAAATTCCTCAAAATTCCAAATTCCTCCAACCAATCAAACTCTTGCACAATCTTTACTCAGCTCCTCTAACCTCTACTAACACCATAAAGCTTAACTTGCCTGAAACGATATCAACATATAACAAGGTGAGTTATATAAATAACTCAATGGGTGAATCTCAATTAACCAAAATGGAAATAAAAAGCAACATGCATGTAGATCACTAAACATTAAAGTAAAAGAGTAGATATTTGTACAGAGACTTTCTAATCATGTGATCACTTTATGATATTGAATACATATGCTTAAAGAAATCAATAAGAAATAAACTTGTAGTCTCGAGTGAAGCACATATTACAACTTAGAATCATACCATACAGCATAACATTTGGATATCATAGCATTTAACAGTGTTTGCGATCAATTTCATGGCAGTAACATAGTTATAGCATTAGAATCATAACAACAATAGCATAGTCATAACATTAGAACTATAAGAAATGTAAGCATAGACTAGATAGTGATCATAGAAGTTGGCACAACATTATTATCAAATACATATATTGCAGCAAGATCTTAATATTTACATATCATCACCATATACAAAAGCATGATGTGACATAACTTTAGAATCTGAAAGAAATTATTAAGGTATTTTGTCTCATTAGGCCTAGTAACAGTAGTCTGTCATAAACCCGATTTCCCCTCGTAGGTAGGTGCAAGCCACTCACAATTAATATGTTTGTTATTCTAACTTTACCGCCATCAATGGATAACATCCTGCATCAACACAAACGGGTTGTGAAGCTTACGTCTAATATTCTCAATGCAAAAAAAGAGGGAGTTAGAACTATGCGAGAGCATTAGAGTTCACAACCAATACTCTAAGGCGGGCTCTATATTACAAAATGCAAATTCAAACAGTCACACATGATTTTTTTTCTTGCAAACCCATTTTAATATGATTGTTTTATCTATATGAGAAAATGACATGGAATTAGATTTCATACCTATAGCAAAAGTATAGCATCTGGAATAAAAAATATAGCCGTAGCATATCATATGGAAGCATAGTTATAGTATTAGCATAGCACAACATAGCATTTGTAATCATAAACATGAGTTGTTAAGTGAATTTAACCTCATAGGTATAGCAATGAAGAATTATGGGAATCATGGGCAAACTGTCAAATAATCGTGGCATTTATGAAATTTTGAGAAAATTCAACAACACGTGTATGATTCATATCAAAATGAAGAAGAATATATAAACAATACAAACCATAACATAACTTTACATAAAGGACTTTTCATGAAGGAAAACCTCTATAAACAAGTGAAATCTAATAATGGGTCTAAAGGAAGAAACATTACTCCTACTTAGAAATGAGATTATCCAGCTTATAGTTACTTGGATTCTGAGCTTAAGCCTTGGCATCACCTTCGAGCCTTAGGATTTTAGAAGATCTAGCTTGTCATTCCTTAAACTTGACTCTGCATTTGACTTTGATTCAATTCCTATAAACCAGACATGAGATTAAGCACATAACTCGAGTCATACAACTAGGCAATTTTAGACTCTATACTTTACTTATACCAATCATCAACATATAATTTTAAATTACACCTTAAATAGCACTCATACAACAACATTGTTGTTTGCATGTCCAATATATTTCCATCATACAATAGGCATCCCATCATGAATAAGAGCTAATGTAGCAATGCCATTTTAGATGTTTATTTAATTAACTAAGGAAATATCCTTATTTACATCAATAATACTTGATTTCTCTAAACTTTCACTCCAATTGAGGAAGTCATTTGTATATGCATAATATGTATAATTTTATCGCCCAAGTAATATAGCCATAGAGCTTTTCCAATAATTATTTAACTTGTACTTCTAAGGAATCATTTACTTATTCACTTCAATATGAAATATTATTTAACGTGAATTCCTACAGATCATTGAGAGCAGTGAATGAATGTATAATTCTCAATAGACTTTCATGAAAAATCATTTAAAAATATTCTTTTTAACTCAAGCTGCGTGTACATTTACAGAAGGTAGACTGTTCCTTTCTTAAACAAGTTTTATTCGCTTTTGTAATGCAGTACATTAAGTTTAAAAAAAAACATCCTCATTAGAAGATATCAAGGGTTTTATCTTGATTTGAATAAGATGTTGGGGAGAAAGAATATAGACATGCGTCAGTTCTTAAATTAATTTCCATCTAAAATCTATTAATTAGAATGTCTCAGAACTACAACTCAAAAATAACCCTTTATTAAATTACTTTCCCAGTCATTTACCAGAATCAACCCCAAATAATCAATAAGGATTATCACTTAGGATTTGGGATTTACCTTCGTTGAAAAAAAATAGAAAATGGAGTGAATCCTTGCAAAGCCCTAGTTGGCCCCCCCTCGTCCCTCTCTTCCTCAACACACCGCCAATCCCTAGCCGGCACTCGCCTCCTCCTGCTGAATCTTCGTGGCCGTGCCTTTAGCAGAACGCATCCGAGCAGCTCTCCCGAACCCTTTTAACTCTTTTCTCTGCTCAACCGCCCTTTCTCTTCATTTGTCCTGCTAAGTGCCGGAAATATTTATTTATTTGAAAATAAAAATAAAAATATATACACATATAATTAAACTGTTATATTTTATTTAAATATATTATAATTTCACTCAAATAAAATTCTAACTCCTAATTAAAAAAATCTCAAACAATTAATTATTTATTATATTAAATCCTTTATTTTTAGCCTAATGCAAAAGTCATGTCATGTTAAACAATTTTTATAATTTTTTTAGCTCAAATCTTTTTTTTTTAAAGAATATTATAAGAAATAATCTAATCTTATAAATGCCCTAAAGGTGTAATGAATTTCATAGTTATCTACTTATCTTAATGAAATAATTATAAAATATTACCAAATATTCAATCTAAATATATAAGTCCTTTTTTTTCAAATATGATTAATAACAAAATAAATAAATAAATATATCATTATCCTTGAACCAAATAATAATGTGAATTGTTCCTCTTTGATGATCCCACCCGATGCAAGAGCTCGAATGGGGTTTAGTAGATGTGGGACCGAGTTTCTCACGGGCGCAAGCCCCCGTGGTTAATTACATCCCAGGCCGGAGCCTGAGAAAACTCTCGATTAAGGATTATACATTATCCCCTCCTAAATTGGGATCGACACGATGGTATAGACTAGGAAGTCCTATCAAAACGGAAGAAAGGTCCGAAGGGTTGAGTCAACATGCGTGGCTCATACTAGCATTCGGAGGCTCTAGGGCACTAGAGAGAAACTGGAAAAAGTAAAATCAAGCACTCAATGAAATGCGTGAGAGAGTGATGGAGGTGGCGTCATCCTGTAACGCGGATAAGTAGGATTTATGGTCCCTGAAAAGAAATGACCTACCTACTATTTAAGGCTTACTACGATACCGAATGTAGTAGCCTCAAATCCTAAATCTAGGTTCGACACACACTAAGACCAGTGTCCTAGCTAATGCGATGCAAAGATCTGGACTTATCCCGGCCTGGATTGGGGGAGCCAGCTAACCACCTAATCGTTTCAAAACCATGCTATCATGTCAATTATGAAAGTGGGTGGGAGATATAGTTTATTGGAAATAGGACCGACATCTAGAGAATTTCCTAAGTAGTCCTTGACTTATGTTGGGTGAATGCCCCTAACTAATGCAATTAAATTTTAATTAAATTGATTTCTAATGCAATGCATACTAGTTGAAATGTCAGCTCATGAATGCTTTGGATTTTAAAAATAGGCTTAGTATAAAATAATTTTTAGAAAAGATTGGGTCTCCCTAGGTCCGGCACTTCATCCTCATAGGTCAGATTATCCGGACTCTACCCGCAGGTAGGGAGATGTCTTATAGCAAGGAAAGAGAAATACAGTAATATGCATGCGACCCCGGACGATTCCGGCAATTCCCTAGGTTCGTTAGATTTCTATGTTATTTAAAACTTAAATATTAAATTTTGGTTATGAGTAGAAAAGATTTTGCAGTTCTTAAAGAGCCTAATGAAATCCAGGCGAAAACAAAAGCGACATGCAAGAAAGAAACCTAGAAAAAGCAGGTATTTCTACTGCACAACCAGCAAAGCACATCAATATAAATCCTGAAAGTTCGTTAGGGATGTTAAGCCTTATGAACTTAGTCCCAAGCTAACCAAGAGGGGGGTGAATTGGTATTTTAAAAATTATTTTCACAAAGAAAGAAAAATGCATAAACCAAATCACACCACAGAAATAAATGCGGAATTTAAAAGTGCGGAAGCAAGAAAAAGAACACAGAAATTTATAGTGGTTCGGTCGACTCGACCTACGTCCACTCCTTGGAGGCACCCTCCAATTATTGCACTACAAAACGTGACTCTTCTTTAGCCCCCACAGCTAGGCGGAGAAGCCCTCACAAGAACCTTTTTTTTGCCACCCCGACAAGGCAGATAACCTTCCTCCTTTTGCTTCCTCCTGAAGCTGACAGAGAACCAAAACCAAAAGCAAACTCCTTACCTCTACCGACCCTTCCACGGACGAGAAACTCTAGACGAAGACGAAGCAGAGCGATCCTTGAAGCAACCCTTGTGAATCCCCTTACAAGCTCCCCCTCACAAGATCCTCTCTCTCTCCTCTCTCTCTTTCTCTCCTCAAGGTCTTCTCAGGTCAAGGCAGCAGCCAAAGGTTTTGAAAAACGTTGAACAAGAGCTCTTTAAATAGAAGAGCTTCAAAGGAGCTCATTAATTGCAAGTTGCCGACTATATCGTCCAGGCCGACATGGACATCGGCCTAGCCGATCAGTACAAATCAATGAATATCGGCCAGAGCATAGCCCTGGATGCAAAGCTGGACGATTAAAAATTGGCTTGATCGTCCAGGCCGATCTCACGATCGTCCTGGCCGATCAGTTCAAATCAGAGGAAAATCGTCCTGACAATAGCCCTGGATACGGGCTGATCGATATTGATCGTCCTGAAGTAACTTAAGGTTTTTGACTGGATCGTCCTGGCCGATCATGCGATCGTCCATGACGATATGATCGTATCAATCATCCTTAATTACTCCCTTGATTTCCTGAACAATTATGACATAATTTGTGAATATCGTCTAGGCCGATCCTAGGATCGTCCTGGCCGATAATTTAAAAATACAGTATACCATAATTGACTATGGCGGCTAGTTCTTTCTGTTTTGAGCTTATCGTCCTGGCCGATACACGTATCGTCAGGGACGATCTATTAATGTCGACTGCCTTAATTAAGAATCCTTAATTAGACTTTCTGTTTTAAGCTGATTGTCCAGGCCGATCCAAAAATCGTCCTGGCCGATATGAGTAAAAACAGAAATTCTAAATCTCTCAAGTGTGTGTGTGTGAAGGGTTACATAGCATCAGTCTCTTTGACCATTACAAGTAGACTCAAGAGGTGAAAATCAAATGTACAGACTGACTCAACCCTAAACCTACGCAATCCTGAACTTGGCTCCTTCTTGATCGTCCGATCTTCGATTCCTGAAAAGTTAGAAGCAATAAGTAGTCCAAGAGAAACAGCGTTTGTCAATCATCAAAACATAATACATAAAAACTAGGTTTGCAACAAATCCCAAAATAAATCATCTAAATGTCCATAGGCAAACTGCCCTTATTACAACCAAGTGTATGCAGAAATAAAGTGGCCGGGCACCACTGCCAACAACCCGGATTTCTAAGCCTATGACAGACGCCAACAACTTTGAGTGGGATATTGGGTCTTCAATATTCAGTCTTCTTTGGATCACTCCTCCTTGGACTCCTTGGATCTCTCATCCTTGGACTCCTTGGATCCGTCGTGGCTTGAATATCCAAATGAAGAGACAATTCCCCCAGTATGGGGGTATTGCCTTTTCTCTTTGGATATCTAAAGCCATCCAACTCAGTCTTCCAAATGGAAGAAGACTCTCCCATTTAGGGATGCTTTCTTCTTTTGGAATCCGAGTTGGATAAGAATATCCCAACTCAAGATTGTTTTCACAACTCTTAACAATTTATTACAAACAAATTACATGAATTGAAAGCAGTAAATCTAAGAATCCCTGCAAGGTTATCCTAATAAAATTCCCAAGCAGTTTATATGAGAATAAAAGTGCTAACACCATTGACCCTGTGCCAAGCCATGCTCTTAATTATGAGGGCTAAGCAGCTCCACCTATGCAATTATAATTATTAATTTAGCCCTCATTTATTTAGGGGGCTGAGCAAGCACCTACATAAGACAACATTAGAAAATATAATGGTGCCCCCCCTTTTATCACCTTGAGCATGGCCACCTGCACGAAAGAACAGTATATATATATGGCGCTCCTAACCTAGGGGTAAATCTAGCACTCACATCCAGAGTGCAGAAAAAGTAAGCAAACACACCAACCATTTTTCAAACAGCATGCAGTGAAAACCACGGAAAGCTCCGGCACATAGCAGAAAAGTAAAACACAGCGGCCTAACCTAGATCTATAAGTGGTGCTCTAGCAAACAATTCTATGTGTGTGTAAGGCTGGTGTGGTTTGGATAGGTCATAAGTAGGGTAGTTAGTTAAAATTTTCTAGAATTCAGGTTTATTGAGGGTCTAAAAAGAATATTTTATTTGAAATTCAAATATTAGTGGATTAGGATCCATTTTAATTATTTTTGTTTGTTGATCAGTTTTAAGAGCTTAAGATATTCATATTTGAAGTTTAAATTGTATTAGCCAATTTTGGAAAATCCCGGGTCCTCTTATGTACTAAGCTAATGGTCCAAAAAGTCACTATGAGAAATAGGCTAGGTTTGGAGTTTCTAACACCTTAGGAAGATACTAGACCTTAATACGAGTAGTTAGACATGTATTAGGCTGAAATCAGAGTTTTTTAGGCGGAGTTATAAATTTCCTAAGTTTCGGGCCCTGAATGAACTAGGGTTGTCCAAAAAGTTTACTTTCTAATCTAGGTCATTTTCTGGAATCCTAAGATTTTTAATAAATACTAGACCCTAATTGGAGTCTAATACAAGTGAGTTTACCTAATTTGGAATTTTCTACAATTAGTTATGAATTTTCTAAAATCGGGGTATTTAAAGGAATTTTCTAAATTAACTAGGAAAGGACCTGTTTTGTAATTTTGGCCCAAATCAGCTCCAAACTGAGTGGAATCACTCCCAAAAGGTCAGGAATGACATGAGAAAGCGTTCCCAAGGGCTTGGAGAAGATTTGGGATTTTTAATGATTTTTAATAATTTATTAGGGGCAAAATAGTAATTTCCACCTATGGTCAAATTAAAGGTCAACCTAGAGTCAAACTGAGGATCCCTATTTATCTAAGGTCAAGGGTCAGATTCTGAACAAATCAAGCTATTATTGGTAATTTTCTGACCTAAGATGTATTTACTGTAATTTTTGGAAGGTCTCGGGGCCTTATTTAATAAGTTGATTAGGATTGGTTAATTAAGGGATCTAAAGACTTCTAAAAATTCCTAGGAAATTCTGTGAGGTTTATGATGTCACTAAATTTAAGTGTTGAAGTTTTCATGTCAATCCGAAATCTATCCTAGCTCCTAGGAAACTTCTAAGTTCGCTAGACAAGTCCTTAATTATTGTCATTAGGGTGTCACTACGTTGTAGGAGTTTAAAGGGATGTTTTGTCTAACCCTCAAGGTAGTAAATGCATGGGAGTACAAAAATGAAATAAACACGCAATATCCTTAGATCTAGGAGAACCTAAGCTAAGTGCTCGTGGTGCGACCTACACATGCAATCTATGAAAAATAAAAGTAAAGACACCTAAAGAAAGGATTAGTGAATGATTGGGACTCAACCATTCACTAACCCACTCCCCCATGATAGCTCTTCATATCTAGAACCCATGTCTAAAATTTTATGCAATAGCGGATGTCACGACCCGACCCGAGACGAGATGGATCCCGTTCGCACCGGGCCGCGACGGAGAAGCACTAACCAGGATCTAGCTTTGAAATTTGGTTCGGAACTGAATCTTCCAAATTATTCTAAACAACACAAACAAACACAGAGCTACTAAAAACATCAAATGCACCGGAACAAAACATCTATCATTTCTTTTCCTCAAAACAATCATCTACTAATACAATACATGGCTTTTAGACAGAAAGAAAGACATAACAGAAAAGCCATGACTGTACAAAAATCAAAAGGTACAAAATAATACCTAAACTGATCAGACTCTGAACTAATCCTGGACTTCCTTCCCTTTCCCAGAACCTGAAAACCACTAGAAAGCAAGGGTGAGCTCAACAGCTCAGCAAAGCAACAAACCTCCAATCAAAATCCTCAGAATCTCAAAACCAACACATCAGACAAATCCGTACATAAATCAGAACGGAATCGGACAGATATCAAATCAAACAGAACTGTACGGAAACAGAAGTCGTATCAAATCAGAAACATAACAGATCAGACATATCAGATCAACATAATCAGAATCGTACATATCATATCGGAACAGAACAAAATCGTATCAGAATCATATCAGATCAGATATCAGATAATTAATTAATAGCTAAATTCCCATTTCACTAACTGAATCTCATAGGATCCAGGCCCCTTATGCCTCCCTTTGTGCTCACGGTACCAGAATAATAGCTGAGTAATTAATAACTAAATGTGCTCACGGCACCAGAATACATAAATAGTGCTTATAGCACCTAAACAGATTTCCTCAGATCCGGAACAGAACAGATATCAGATTTCAGATTGAGCTCATTTCAGAATTCCCAGACACTAACTGAATCTCATAGGATCCAGGCCCCTTATAACTCCCTTTTTATAGCATATATAGATAGCATATCAAATCAGAAGAATTTCGGACAAATCAAAAATTACCCAAAAATCGGGCAGCACAACGGCAGCATACAGAATTTACACAATTTTCCTGAAAATCAAAATTTACCAAATTCTCACAGATTATAGATATCAACATTTCAGAACATTTATTCTATTGCACAGAAAATTTCAAAGTTCACAGAAAAATCCATTCGACTAAAAACACAGTCGAATCAAAAATACCCGGACAAAAATCTCCAGAAAATAACCAAAATGTGCACACTCGGCACGTCAACGATATACAGAAACTTACGCGGTAAAAACTGAACCAATCAAAAGATACGGACGAAAATCACGAACAAAAATCAATTCCGGACAGATAATACCGCCAAACACGACGGTTCTGAAAATTGAGAAAGGTGGAATGTGCCTTACCTCGTACACAGCAATATCCTCAACAGTCTCTTCGAACGAAAACGGCTCCGCGTCTTCCCGAAATTAACTTTTCCAATTTCTTCTTTTTTTCTTTTCTCTCGGATCGAAAATCAGATATTTTTATATAAATTTTCTCTCTCTTCAAATGAGCTGAATCCCTTAAATCATACACAGATCGGCCTGGCCGATCGTCTCGATCGTCCTGGACGATCAGACCAAACAACATCGTCCTGGCCGATGTTCCAGGGCGATGATCCGGCCGATATTTGTGAACAGTGCCAATCGGCCTGGCCGAAGTCTAGATCGGCCTGGACGATACCTACAGGAAATCACCTGGAGCAAATCTGGGCAAATTCTGGAGCAGTTTCTCACCTGATCGTCCCAGGACGATCCCAGATTATCCTAGACGATCCTGGAGCAGATCGTAATATTACAATCTCCCCAACTCAAAAAAATGTCTTCCTCGACATTATCCAATCCAAACTCAGTCAAAACAAGTACGGGTACGACTGTCTCATGTCAGACTCCTTCTCCCAAGTCGCTTCCCGTGCAGTCTGGTGCTTCCACTGGACTTTAACCATCGGAATCTGTTTATTTCTTAACTTTCGGACGTCGTACGCCAAAATTAACTCTGGCTCTTCCTTGTACGCCAGATTCTCCTGAATCTCAACCTCATCAACTGATACCTTCTTCCTAGAGTCGGATACCCACTTCCTCAGAGTGGACACGTGAAACACATTATGCACATCAGGCATAGAATCAGAAAGCAATAATCTGTAAGCAGCTTTTCCAATCCTTTCCTAAATTTCAAAAGGTCCAACATACCTTGGACTAAGCTTGCTTACCTGACCAAATCTGCTCACACCCTTCATCGGGCTGACTTTGACATACACAAAGTCACCAACCTGAAACTCAACAAACCTGTGCTTCTGATTATAATACTTCTGCTGTCGATCTTGAGCAGCTTTCAATCTCTCTCTTATCAAACTGATCTTCTGAGCAGTTTCATCAGCAAAAGTGGCCCCCAAAGCCTGTCTATCTCCGACCTCCGTCAGAGTCAAAGGAGTACGGCACTTCCTGCCATACAGAGCCTCGTACGGTGCCATACCGATACTGGACTGAAAACTGTTGTTATAGGCAAACTCAATCAGCGGAATATGATCTTCCCAGCTTCCGCCAAAGTCCAGAACACAAAGCCTCAACAGGTCTTCCAGTACTTGAATAGTCCTCTCAGACTGTCCATCCGTCTGAGGATGAAAGGCTGTACTGAAATGCAGTTTCGTACCCAAGCCTTACTGAATGTCTTTTCAAAGTCTGGAAGTAAAACGTCCATCTCGATCAGAAACAATCACGCGAGGAACACCGTGCAATCTGACTATCTCCTTCACATAAATCTGTGCCAAGCGATCAACTGAATCCGTCTGTCTGATCGGAAGAAAATGAGCGGATTTCGTCAATCGATCTACAACCACCCAAATAGCGTCGTGCTCTTGTCTAGATCGAGGAAAACCCATCGCAAAGTCCATCGTTACCTCCTCCCATTTCCACTCAGGGATAGACAACGACTGCAACAGTCCACCGGGTCGCTGATGCTCTGCCTTCACCAACTGACAGGCTTCGCATCTCGACACAAACTCAATTACGTCCTTTTTCATTCCAGGCCACCAAAATAAAAACTTCATATCAGCATACATCTTACCACTGCCTAGATGTACAGTGTAGCCTGAATGATGAGATTCGTACAGAATCTCCTGCCTCAAATCTCCAAACACAGGTACCCACAACCTGTTCTTACAGAAAATAACACCAGAATCAGAAATTTGAAGTTCAGGAGTCTTACCAGATCCAATCTGAGAGATCAACTTCGAATAATCAGAATCTGACTTCTGGGCTTCCTGAATCCTTGTCTCCAAAGATGACTGAATACTCATCTGAGCCAACTCCAAACCACTGGAGGAAATCACCTCCAACTGCAATCGCTCCAAATCACGAATCAGGAAGTCATCAAAAGTAAGCTGAATACCTGATAATACAGAAGACTTCCTGCTCAAAGCATCTGCTACCACATTTGCCTTACCAGGCTGATACTGAATAGTCAAATCATAGTCCTTGATCAACTCGAGCCATCTTCTCTGCCTCAAATTCAGATCCTTCTGAGTAAAAATGTACTTCAGGCTCTTATGATCAGTAAAGATCTCACATCTGACGCCATACAGGTAATGACGCCAAATCTTCAAAGCAAAAACTACTGCAGCTAACTCCAAATCATGTGTCGGGTAATTCTTCTCATGTGGCTTTAACTGTCTAGATGCATAAGCAATTACCTGACCATGCTGCATCAGGACACAACCCAGTCCTTTCAGTGAAGCATCACTGAACACTTGAAAACCTTCCGTACCTGACGGAAGTGCTAGTACCGGAGCTGAAGTCAGACAATCCTTCAATCTCTAAAAACTCGTCTCACACTCCGGTGTCCAAATAAAAGGTACTGACTTTTGAGTCAGTCTCGTCAGAGGCGTCGAAATCTGTGAAAATCCTTTCACAAATTTCCTGTAATACCCAGCCATGCCCAAGAAACTACGTACCTCAAATACCGCAGTCGGCCTTGGCCAATCAGCAACTGCCTGAATCTTCTGGGGATCTACAGAAATGCCTTCTCCGCTAATCACATGCCCTATAAAAGAAATGCTCTTCAACCAGAATTCACACTTGGAGAGCTTGACATACAGCTGATGCCTCCTCAAAGTCTCCAACACAATCCTCAAATGTCTGGCATATTCATCCTGAGATGCAGAATATACCAGAATATCGTCGATGAAGACGATCACGAACTGATCCAAATACTCCCTGAATACTCGGTTCATCAAATCCATGAAAATCGCAGGCGCATTGGTTACCCCAAAAGGCATAACCAAAAACTCATAGTGCCCGTACCGAGTACTGAAAGCTGTCTTCACAACATCAATTTCCTTCACCTTCACCTGATAATATCCGGATCTCAAATCAATCTTCGAAAATACTGAAGATCCGGAAAGCTGATCAAACAAGTCGTCAATCCGAGGCAAAGGATACTTGTTCTTGATCGTAACCTTGTTCAAATCTCTGTAATCAATACACATACGGAGTGTACCATCCTTCTTCTTCACAAACAAAATAGGTGCTCCCCAAGGCGAAACACTAGGACGTACAAAACCTCTGTCAACCAACTCCTGAAGCTGAACTTTCAACTCAGAAAGTTCTTTCGGTGCCATCCTGTACGGAGCTTTCGATATCGGAGCGGTACCCGGAAAAATATCGATAGAGAACTCCACATCTCTATCCGGAGGTAACCCAACCAACTCCTCAGGAAAAACATCAACAAACTTCCGTACCACAGGGATCTCAGAAACAGAACCAACCTCTAGGTTCAGATCCCGCATCGAAGCCAAAAATACTGGGCATCCCTTCTTCCACATCCTGCTCACTTCCAATACATAAACCAGAATGGAGAGGACACCTCGTAATCCCTGAAATACAACTCTCTCTCCAGCCATAAGCAAACTCATTTGCTTCTTCAGACAGTCTATCTGGGCCTCATACTGACTCAGCCAATCCATTCCCAGAATCACATCATAAGATGAAATCGGCAACCTAATCAAACTTGATTTCCACTTCTTGCCAGAAATCTCAATCTCACACAAACAAAACTGTCGAGCAATCAAAGGATTCCCAGCCGGTAAAATCACAGACAAAGAAATCGGAAGCAAAAATGAGTCCAAATGCAAAATCTCAAAACAGTGCTCGGACAGAAAATAATGACTCGCTCCAGAGTCAAACAAAACACGACAGGGCTGATCAGAAATGTAAATCGTACCTGTCACAACATCGGGAGCATCTCGAGCCTCCTGCTGACTCAAGCTGTAGACTCGGGGCTGAACTGGAACAGGAGCTGAAGCAACAGAACTACTCTGCTCCCTCTGAACCGTAGGTGGTCTCCGTGGTCCAGAACTAGAACCACCACCTCTACCAGCAAATCCCTCAGGGCGTGGAGGAACAGTCCTCGGTCTCCCTACTGCTGAACCGGCAGGTCTGACAAAGCCCTCAGATCGAAACTCAGAACGCTGATCAAATCCCATATGTGGACACTCTGCAATCTGATGTCCTGACTGACCACATCGGAAGCACAGACCAGCCATCCTGTAGCACTGGCCAAAGTATCGTCGTCCACAGTTCTGGCACACAGGTGCCGTACTGACTGATCCAGAACTCATCGTACTGATAGTAGTACCAGACGACCCTCCGCTCCTCCTGGAATCTCCAGATCCAAAACCATAAATGAATCTTCTCTTTCCAAAGGAACCACTGCCAGAAACCTCACCTCCAAATCTCTTCCTACTCGTACTCCACCGCTGCTGAGTAGCCATCAAGTCATTCTCTATCAGTCGAGCTCGCTCCACAAGCTCAGCGAAATCAGTGATTCGGAACGGTATCAGGGGCTGCCTCAAAGTATCTCGTAATCCTCTCAAAAATCTGTAACACCTCTCAGCAGAAGTGCCAACCAGCTGCGGAGCGTACCTGGCTAATGCAGTAAACTCAGCCTCATACTGCATCACCGTCTTGCTCCCCTGAACAAGCCTCAGAAAAGTCTCATGCATCTGCTGTCGTGCAGAAGGAGGAACAAACCAATCTCGAAATACCTCAGTGAACTCTTCCTAAGTAATCAAAGAGTTCAGTCTGCCCTGAAATCTGGCTGCCTGCTGGCCTTCCCACCAGTGCTCAGCCTCTTCGTCCAACAGAAACACTGCTAACGGAACCTTCCTATCCGCAGGACACTGCATCCCGTCAAAAGTCTTCTCCAATCTCCTCAGCCACTCCTCGGCTGCTCTGGGCTCAACAGCGCCCTCGAATCTCGGAGGTTTCAACCTCAGAAACAACTGCAAATGTCTATCAAGGTCGTCAGATCTGACAGTAGAAGCTCTGCTCTGAGTCTCGCTCATCATCTGAGCAACAAGTGTAGCAAACTGTGACAGTGTGTCAGCACCGACCACTGGGGCTGTACTCCCCACTAGTGCTGCCTGACTAGAACTCTACCCGTCTGTCATGTCTGGGTCTGGCTGATCCATACAGAAAAATCCAGAAAATCCGGAAAACTATCACAAAAACAACACAATAAAAAGCCGAACAAACCAAAACTACCCCCCAGACAGACTTACTGATCACTTCCTATAGCTCTGTTTTCACACAATCCCAAATTCTAAAACCATTGCTCTGATACCAAAAAAGCTTGTCACGACCCGACCCGAGACGAGACGGATCCCGTTCGCACCGGGCCGCGACGGAGAAGCACTAACCAGGATCTAGCTTTGGAATTTGGTTCGAAACTGAATCTTCCAAATTATTCTAAACAACACAAACAAACACAGAGCTACTAAAAACATCAAATGCAGCGGAACAAAACATCTATCATTTCTTTTCCTCAAAACAATCATCTACAAATACAGTACATGGCTTTTAGACAGAAAGAAAGACAGAACAGAAAAGCCATGATTGTACAAAAATCAAAAGGTACAAAACAATACCTAAACTGATCAGACTCTGAACTAATCCTGGACTTCCTTCTCTTTCCCAGAACCTGAAAATCACCAGAAAGCAAGGGTGAGCTCAACAGCTCAGCAAAGCAACAAACCTCCAATCAAAATCCTCAGAATCTCAAAACCAACACATCAGACAAATCCGTACATAAATAAAAATGGAATCGGACAGATATCAAATCAAACAGAACTGTACGGAAACAGAAATCGTATCAAATCAGAAACAGAACAGATCAGACATATCAGATCAACAGAATCAGAATCGTACAGATCATATCGGAACAGAACAAAATCGTATCAGAATCATATCAGATCAGATATCAGATAATTAATTAATAGCTAAATTCCCATTTCACTAACTGAATCTCATAGGATCCAGGCCCCTAATGCCTCCCTTTGTGCTCACGGCACCAGAATAATAGCTGAGTAATTAATAGCTAAATGTGCTCACGGCACCAGAATACATAAATAGTGCTTATAGCACCTAAACAAATTTCCTCGGATCCGGAACAAAACAGATATTAGATTTCAGATTGAGCTCATTTCAGAATTCCCAGACACTAACTGAATCTCATAGGATCCAGGCCCCTTATAACTTCCTTTTTATAGCATATGTAGATAGCATATCAAATCAGAAGAATTTCGGACAAATCAAAAATTACCCAAAAATCGGGCAGCACAACGGCAATATACAGAATTTTACACAATTTTCCTGAAAAACAAAATTCACCAAATTCGCACATATTATAGATATCAACATTTCAGAACATTTATTCTATTGCACAGAAAATTTCCAAGTTCACAGAAAAATCCATTCGACTAAAAATACAGTCGAATCAAAAATACCCGGACAAAAATATCCAGAAAATAACCAAAATGTGCACACTCGGCACGTCAACGATATACAGAAACTTACGCGGTAAAAACTGAACCAATCAAAAGATACGGACGAAAATCACGAACAAAAATCAATTCCAGACAGATAATACCGCCAAACACGACGGTTCTGAAAATTGAGAAAGGTGGAATGTGCCTTACTTCGTGCACAGCGATATCCTCAACAGTCTCTTCGAACAAAAATGGCTCCGCGTCTTCCCGAAATTAACTTTTCCAATTTCTTCTTTTTCTCTTTTCTCTCGGATCGAAAATCAGATATTTTTATATAAATTTTCTCTCTCTTCAAATGAGCTGAATCCCTTAAATCATACACAGATCGGCCTGGCCGATCGTCTGATCGTCCTGGACGATCAAACCAAACAACATCATCCTGGCCGATGTTCCAGGGTGATCATCCGGCCGATATTTGTGAACAGTGCCAATCGGCCTGGCCGAAGTCTAGATCGGCCTGGACGATACCTACAGGAAATCACCTGGAGCAAATCTGGGCAAATTCCGGAGCAGTTTCTCACCTGATCGTCCTAGGACGATCCCAGATCGTCCTGGACGATCCTGGAGCAGATCGTAATATTACAGCGGATCTCCCGGAATTAAGAGATTTAATATATAAATAGTTTCAAAATAGTTTTAAAATACTTAAATACATATATATAAATTTTGGAAATTAAGATAATTAAAAATAAGTCAAATTATAGTAAATAGGTATATGGGAGACTCACTGACCACCCAATCGAGACTTCAACATGATTTGAAAATAATTTGTATCCTGAAAATAAATATCATATTGATTATAAAAATAATATCAAAATACCCGAATAATCAAATTAAAGCAGAAATATGTCAGAAAAGCAAAAACCAGCCACTAAAACCATAGTAACAATAAAATTCACATTTTTCTGAAAAGATTGAGGGGTTATACGCAAAAATCCGATTTAAAACGACGAAGATATGATTTTCTGAAGTTTAAACATAATAAAAGAATATTTTAAAATAGTGTCACTTTACTGTTTTAGAAATATCAGAAACTCTAAATAGACTTTTCACCCAAAAGTGATTTCATACTGTACAGAATTCCAAATACACCCAAAACAAGGTGCTGTGCATCAAAATCCGACTTAAAACGAGAAAGTTACGCAATTTCAAAGTTTAAAGACAATAATTGAATAGTTTTAAAATAATGTTGTTTACTGTTTTCAAAAATTAATTGTAAATAGATCCAAAAATTTTAAATAAAACTAGTTCCAGAATATGCAGAATCTAAATACGTTCAAAACAAGACGTTGTGTGTTAAAATCGGGCTTAAAACGAAGAAGTTAGGAATTTTGGAAGATTTAGATACAATAAATAGACTTTAAAGTAAATAGCATTAAGGATAATTATTAAAAATAGTATAAAATAATATTTTTATGGTTATGAAACTTAAAGTAATCTAAAACACATAATAATAGCAATAGCTTAATTATTAATAATATTTTTAAGTAATTTAACTAATAAAAATAATTAGAATGATATTTAATTATTTAAAAATACCTTTTTTATATCTAAATAAATATTATAATAATAATAGTAGTAAACAAATACAAAATAGTGGCAAAAGTAGATTAAAATAATATAACTATTAATATTATAATTAAAATAATAATATAATAATATAATAATGATAAAATAATTTAAAATAATATTTTTAAAAAATGCTACCTTTACTGTTTTTAAAATAAATTAAAATCTATAGGTCATTTTTATAATAAAAAAACTTATCATGTAGAGGACGATGATACGAATCCAATGAGGTATTGTGCGCAAAAATCGGGTGAAAAACGAATTTTTGATAATTTTTTGAAGTTTAAATAGCTTTTAAAATAAATTTTATATTAAAATAATCGGCCGGCGACACGTGGCTCCACGGGATAGGGCGCGCGGTTCTCGACCAATGATTGCGCTGCCGCAATCATTGGCTATGATTAGCCAATCATCACGGCGGCGGTCCCGTGCTCCACTTAACCGCGTCGGACACCTCCTCGACCGTCCGATCTTCCGCCGTCTCGGATGGACGGCTGTGATAGAGCCGGACGGTGATCCGATCCCGCCCGAATACACGCGCTGTCGGATGAGGCTCAGGATGGCGGGATCTCCACCGTCCATCATCAGATGGACAGCTGAGGGGAGACGCCACGCATGCAGTGCCGGTCCCGAGCCCTAAGGGTGTTTTTTTGTCAATTTCTCTCGATTGGGTGAACGAAATCAAACGAAATTTTAGATCTAGAATCTAGAAGCGAAGAGCATTCTAAAACGCACTTTATAAAAAGCTATTTGATTCTAAGTGTTCTAGACTAGGGTTAAGCTTTTACCTAAATCCAATGGATGGATTCGGGAGATCTTGGGCTTGTCGGACTCGTGGACTCTCCAGGAACAACTCTCATGTTGAACTCAAGTCCTGAAACGCCTTGGATCGATCGAGATTCGTCCTGGAACGGAAATGGGCTCGGTTTCGCCGGAGTTGGCGTCGCCGGCGGCTGAGCTCGTCGGATTTCGGTTGGGGAAGGTGTGGAAGGGTTGTAGGAACTCTCTTGCAAAATCTCAGAGGCTGGGAAAGTCTCTTGAGAAAGCAAGAGCCAAAAGTCCAAAAAAAAGATCAAAATTTTGCTATTTAAGGACCATAAACCTAAGGTGAACGGTTGGGATTGAATCCCCAGGTGATTTGGAGGGAAATAGGAGTGATTAGGGCGTGGTTTTTTGAATTTCCATGCATTAAGAGCCATTAAACCCATTAATTATGTCTTAAATTCACATAAATAGGTCATCTTAACCTATTAAAGGCTTGGTTTGACCAAGTCAGAGTTTGACTTGGTCAAACCAGTCAAAATAGGTTAATGAGGAAGAGTTCAAGCCATGATATGAATTAGATTTGATTTCAAATGGATTTGGGCTCTTAATGGGTCTAATGGGTCAAACTTGGGTTGACCAAGTCAAAGGTTGACTTGGTCAACTCAGTCCACCATGCCCAGGGGTTTGACAAAATCAAGGTCAACAGCCGCAACTCACAAAGTGTTGGCTCTTCCTCCTATTGTCGGCCAGCGGACTACAGTATGTGGACTGAAGTTTTTTTTTTTTGGTTGATTTTATAATTTATTACCTTCTCGTTTGACATCTTTATTACTTTTATTTTGTTGTAGGTGTAGTGAGATTTTTTACCCTTTTTGTTGATTTTATAAGTTTTATGCATTTATTATGTTATGTTATTTTGATTATTGCTTGTTCTTTAATATTCTTGTTCTTATTAGGTTGTTTGAATGTAATATCATGTTTGAATCCTTATTAAATATATAATCTAAAGGTGTCTTTGAATACGAGTTTGTACCATATGGAAAGATATTTCTAATGTTCTTTGAATTCACAAATATCAAATTATGTTGAGGACAATAGTAATCAGGTTAAAGAGAAAATTTAAAAACTCATTCGAGTGGATCTTGATTTACCAAAAAATATGGAAGTAAGTGTGGAGAATCTTTCATCTGATGCAGGACTACAAATTCATATTGTTCATTTTAATCCTAACATTCAAGATAAAGTCCGTAGAACATATTTTCAACGATGTTCATTTCAACCTCGCAGACATGACTTTCGAAAAAGCAAATTCGGGATGAAAGATAAACGATTTAATCCTAGTTAGTTTGACAAGTATTCTGATTGGCTTGAGTATAACATATGCAAAGATAAATCATAGTCTTTATTATTATCTTTTCAGAAAACCAGATAGAGTCAACGAAGAGGAAGAAGCATTTAATAAAAATGAATTTCATAATTATAAAAAAACAAAAAAATTTGATATTTACGTTGGAAGCCAAAGTAATGCACATAATAATGCTAGATGTAGTTATGAAGACCTACTGAAACAGAGTCAACATATTGGTTTTGTATTCCAGAAGTAATCAGATCAAACTACAACTGCATACCATATTCGCCTCAATACTTTGTTGATTGCATAAAATTTTTTTTGAAGCAAGGATTAGCTTTCTGATGACATGATGAGTTTTGTACATTAAAAAATTAGGATAATTTTCTTAAACTGGTATAATTTCTAACTGAGCATAACAAAGACATACAAGATGTGTTGCTAAAAAATATACCTAATAATTTAAAGTTAATTGCACCTAAAATACAAAAAGATATTACAAGAGCATTCGTAATTACAATTACAAACTTTATATATGAGGAGATTGGTGATATTTTTTTCTCAATTTTAGTTAAAGAATCTCAATTTTAGTTAAAGAATCACATGACACATCTATTAAAGAGAAAATGACATTTGTATTATGTTTTATTAATAAGAAAGGTGAGATAGTTGAACAATTTTTAGGGATATCTCATGTGTCAGATATAACTACAAATAGTCTTAAAATGGTAATTGAACAACTCCTATCAATATATGGTTTGAGCATTCCAAAATACATGGTCAAGGTTACGATGGTGCTAACAATATGAGAGTGGAGTTTAATGGTCTAAAGACTCTTTTTCTAAATGTAAATTACTTAGTATATTACATTCAATACTTCTCATATCAACTTCAATTCGCATTAGTGGCAGTAATGAAATCTCATGTTCATATTGCTCTGTTATTTACTATGATTTTGAGTATAATGAATCTTATTGGTGTTTCTTGTAAATGTCATGATTAGATTCGAGAAATAGAATGAGAGAAGGCATTAAATGAATTACATAATTGAAAACTTTTATCTGGGCAAAGATTAAATCAAGAAATAACCCTTAGACATGTAGGCATTATGATGTGGGGTTGATATTGTGAATCAATTTTAAGATTAATAATAATATTCTCTATTGTAATTAATGTTCTGGAAATCATTTTGGAAGATGGTATAAGCTCATAACAAAAAGGTGAGGCATATATTTTATTAGAATTGTTACAGACATTTGAATTTTCTTTTATACTATATCTGATAAAAGATGTTCTTGATATCACTAATGAAATGTCGCAAGCTTTACATAGAGAAGAACAAGATATTATAAATGCTATGTCTTTGATGCATATATTTAAAATAAAACTTCGGGTTATAAGAGATAATAAGTGGACTGACTTCATCAGTAATGTAATATCATTTTGTGAGCAATATAAATCAATGTTTCATATTATTACAACTTAGAATTCAAGATTGAGTTTTATGTAATGTTATTTTTTATGATAACAAAATATTATTGTTATGATTATTATTTCTAATAACATACATTGGATATATTTCTGTTTTTTTTATGTATACTAACATTTCAGCGAAATCATATTTCAAACTACTGAAGACATCAAGACATGATAGAATAGGATTACATGTAATTAATTTTTATTTTTATTTTGAGTTTGAGAGAGTGATTGTAATTGGGTAATTGTGCACACACAAATGAGAAAAGAGTTAAAATTAAAATTGGAAAAAAAATTACCCTATTTGTATTATATAATATCAGTTCGTATAAATGACTAATAGTGTATGAAATAAGCTTCGTATCAGATCATCCCATGATTTTTGAACTGTTCATACAGACGATCTAAATAACATATATACGACTAACAGCGTACAAAGTAAACTTCATAAAAAATCATCCAGATGATTTTAAACATACAGATGATCTAAATATAGTACAAATGACTGACATTGTGTGAAATAAACTTCATGCCAAATCATCCAGATAAACTAACAGTGTTCATACCAGATAATCCCATAATTTTTGTACTGTTCGTACAAACGATCCATGATCATAATGTACGATATGACTCATTTTCATTTTGAAAATTCTATTTATGGATAGTTTTTATGTATTTTATATATAATGAGTCATAGAAATTGACTTAATGATCTATTTGTTGTGAATTTATCTTGAGAGTGAAAAGAGAGTGTTTGGGAGTGGAGAGTTAAAGATCTTGATAGAGGAAATTTTGAGGGATTTATAAGGTTGCCCAAAGGTGAGGATATCTTAGTTTTTTTAAAAACAATGTTCTACTTTCTTTGAAAACTCTTTAGAGAAGATATCCGAAGTAGATCGGGCTCTCTGCCTTCACCAGGAGGGTGAAAAAGGATGACGATACTCTGCCTTCACCATGAGGGTGAAAAAGGATGACGGCACTCTGCATTCACCAAGAGGGTAAAAAAGGTTGATAATTCTCTGCCTTCACCAAGAGGGTAAAAAAGGATGACAATTCTCTATTACACTGGGTTAGTGGAAGAGAGGTTTTGTAAGGGCTTTTCCGCCTTGCTGTGAGAGCAAAAGGAGAGTCACTTGTGTTTTAGTGTAATATCCTGAGGAGTCTCCAAGAAGTGGGCATAAATCTAGTTGGACCAAATCACTATTAAATTTAATGTTTTTTTGTTCTTTTACTTTTTACTGTGTTTTTATTTTTTGTTCTTTTATATTATTGTGGTTGAAAATATTTTATAAAAATCTATTTCTATAAACAATTGCATACTTCAGGATCATTGAGTAAAATTTCTTAAAACGATTTTCTAAAATCTAAGAGATTTTTTAAAATTACCAATTCACCACCTCTTGGTCAGCCTTGAGAAAGTTCTATTAGATCTAACAACCTGCGTGAACTTTCACACATATGGATGATAAATAGGTTCCTCATGGTCAATCCCATCGTAGTGTTCATGATATAATAAATTTATATCATTTTTAGATTAAAATTTTTTACACAGTTCTTGACATGCAGCTTTAGAAGTTGAATAATCATTTTATGGAAGTAAATACCGAGCTGCTTTTGTGTATGGCTTATTTGAATCCTAATGACGGATTTCATGCATTCAACAAAGATAAGTTGATTAGAATGACATAGTTTTATCCGACTGATTATAGTCTTATTGATCAAGCGATTCTTGAAAATTAATTGGATACTTATATTATGGATATGCGATCGAATGATTAGTTCTCCTCATTAAAAGATATAGAAAGCCTTGTTGAGAAAATGATCCAAAGTACAAAAGATATTATATATCCTGTTATTTTTAGAATACTCAAACTGTCATTGGTATTATCCATTGCTACTGCAGGTGTCAAAAGAGCATTTTCTGTCATGATTTGTTAGGATCACCAACTCTAGTTTTATGTTAGGTCGATGATTACTTTTCTGCAGTTATGTGCCGTATTTTTTGTGGTTTTCACTACATGCTGGTTGCTAGCTTAGAATTGATTGATTGTCTATCTATTTTATGCACTTTGTGTTGTGAGTGATTAAGCATTTTAAATTTTAAATTTTAAATATTAACTGCTTGAGATTAATTATAAATGCTTGGGATTATATATATAACTGCTGATTATTAGGATAACCCTACATGATCAGGTCTAGATTTTTATTTTAAATTGATGTAATTTGATTTGAACTGAGTTGTAATGTTAAGTGACTTGAGAATGGGATGTTAAAACATCTAATTTGGAATCCAAAAAAGAAGGGACATCCCTTAGGGGAGAGTCCATCTCCATTTGGAGCTCCAAATTTGGACGCTTTTGAAAATATCCAAAGAGGAAAGATAACACCCCTTTCCAAGGGGGAGTTTTTTTTCATTTGGATATCCTGAACCAACTGATCAAGAAGCTCATGGAAAGACAAAGAAGTGGAAGTCGAGAAGAGTCACAATTTTCAAAGTCACTTGTCTTTTAGGAGTTAGAATCTGGGTTGTTGTCAGTGGTGTCCGGTCACTTTACTTTTCTACAGACCCTGGGATGTAATATTAAAAGATACTTGTATATAGACTTTCAATTTGAATATTAATTTAATTGATTTGATTAATGTTTGATGTTGATTGCGATATATAATTGCCTGCTTTTAGTAGTTTTTTTATCGCTCATGCATGTCGTATTTTGATTTAGCATGGAACCCGATCATAGGCTCATAAGGACTCACTTAAAACTATTTCTATTTAAACAAAAGTAAAATATTTAAGGTCACATAGAAACTCTAACGAATTTAAGAAGTAAGCCTAGAACGCCAGGGGTCGCATATACATACTTGTTACATTCTTTTTTCCACTTGTTAGGCACCTCCCCGCCTGCGGGTTCCGACAGACGACCTGACCTATGAAGGTGCAATTCTGTTCAAGGGGATATGTGCATCTTTTAGGGAAAAATTTATTTTAAAGACTTTTTTAAAACTTATTCATTCTGATTTAAATATTCAATCGAGCCGACCAGCATGCATCACATTAGATACAAACTTAAAGTGTCTAAATCTTTAAATGCATTAGCTTAAGCATATTACCCAACATGTGTTAAGGGGCCATGTTAAGGACCACTCTAGATGTTGGCCTCGTTTCTTAAAAACTTTTCATAAATAACGTTCATACCACTCAATATTAAATGACTGGATATATATTTTTTTTAAATGCCTAGGTGATTTAGCTGGCTCCCCAATCCAGACCGGGGTAAGTCTAAATTTGCACTACACTAGCTAGGTTCGGGCTACTTGTGGACCTTTTCAGTACCCAATTTAGACTTAGATTATGAGGCAAGCTCAGGCTATAAGCCCTCAACTTCCATGAATTGAATCTCAAACTTCTAATAAAATTGATCACTCAAATTTAAAATCTATATCTATTAAATTTTAAGCTAAACACTTAGGATAGGCTGAGGTGTTTCTGAAGTAATTAAGAATCTCAAAACACCTCATACACTTCTACCCTTGACTCCAGAAATAAGTTCTCAAATTTGACCCAATCCCATTTGAAAATTCCAACCCTTAACCTCCTTTGACATCGAATTTTAAAATCTTAAATAAAATTTGTACCGCTATTTTAATCAAGAGTATTCGTAGGAAACTTTGGTTTCCCTACGATGTAATTAACTACGAGGGCTTGCGCTTGTAGGAGATTTAGAAACCCATACCAGATTTTCAAAATTAAGTTTTCAAAACCTTTAATTAATTCTCTTTGGGAAATACAAAAAAAATGGCGATCATTATTATCGTATTCGAATAATAGGCAATGAATGATATTTTTTTCATCCGGGGAGACATATCAGTCATTGATATGAATTCGAGTATGAAATTAATGATACTATATCCAAATTATCATAGCTAAATATTTGATTGAACATCATTTTGATCCTTTTGGGATCATATGTAGTTATCTCCCAAATTTGATTATGATATTCATGATCAAATTTATAATTCTAAATCTAAACTCATTAATAGATTTTATTTTCACATTTCGAGGTGATATATCATCACTAATGGATGTTTGATTCTAGAATTAAAATTCAAATATCAATTTTAAATTATTCCCAAAGAAAATTAATATTTCAAAACTATATATATTTTTAAATTAAACAGATAATTATTGCAATTAGAGTAAACAATAGTAGTTTGTTGTAAGTAAGCATACTTTCTTGTGAGTTCACACTCTAATCTATCACTTTATTACTTGATTTGACACGTATACTTATGTATATTAAGTGAAGTTTTGTTATTGTTTATTTCAAAAAAAGGGCATTGTTTAGGGGTAATAAAGCTTTAAATTTATATGCAATTCAAAAGTTCATCCCATAACCCCCATCACATATATGGGAAGGTGATCAAAATATATTACAACTGGGCATACATGATGGATCAACTCTAGCTGAAGTTAGCATAATAGCTTGTTGGGACAAGAAAATGTCCATAATCAATGATGTCTCTGATTATTGAAGAAATAGCGTGATTTACAAGTTATTGATTTCGCGAATTCATCAAAGTTGGTGTGTTAAGATTTTAAAGGTTTAATTGACAAAAATGATTCTTAAAATATTTTGAAGGTTGTCTAAAAAAACTGGTATGATAAATCAACATATTTGCATCTTAATATTCATATATTCTAGAGCAATAAAATACCAAAAAATATCTCATAAAAAAAGATAATTATAGAGATTGTATGAATTATGAGAATTTAAGATCTAATCAAATGAATCATGCAAAGACATACTCTTGATGCTTAATCATAACCCAAATTTAAATTGCTCATGCAATCTTATTAATTAGGGACCATTGCCTCCCAACAAAGCAACAAGGTGGGGCATGCACAAGTTGTGAATAAGGAGTAGGTTGGTTTTCCCCTAAATCTATTATTGTTAATTTAACTAATTTGAGCTTAAAAACACTTAAATGTGTATGATTTTATGCTTCAAAATATTCATGATGAGATGCCTATAAATTTGCAACATTTGATTCATATTAATGAAGTTTTGAAGTAATCACTTTAGCTTCTTAAGTATAATGAGATCCCTAATTCATTTAAAAAGAATACTTTATTAGACTAAATTATATAATCCCAATAATAAAAATAAATAAATAATGAAAATGAGTTATTAAAACATATTTATGAGTTTGTTAGAAATAATTTATGTAAATTCAATATATATTTATTATTAAAATTCCATCACTAAAGTACCCTCCAAAACTAAATTCACTTGAAAAAAAAAAATCAAAACAAATAGGCGCTTCTTAGCAAACAATTATTAGGTCCGAACACCGGACGTAGCTCTACATCTGGAGGCCAATAACATGCCACCACATGTTCTTACTTTTTACCGCGCGGCTCGACGACTCGACCCGGACCGGAACCCGGCATTGCTATGTTCGGGTATTGCTTGACAAAAACGAGAAATACCATTCTGTCAAGACCAATACCTAACAATACAAAGCAATACTGAGCAATACCTAGCAATACCGAGCAATACATAACAAAACGGTATTGCTAAGTATTGGTCTTGACAGAATGATATTTCTCGTTATTGTCGAGCAATATCGAGCAATACCCCGATCTGCACAAATCAACCAATACATAGCAATCCCGGGTCCGGTCCGAGTCGGATCGTCAGGCCGTGTGGTAAAGAGTAAAAGCACGTGACACTATTTTACCGGCGTCCGAACGTAGAGCTACGTTAGGACACCAAACGTAATAAAAATTCCTTCTTAACACCTAAGACCAAGCCCAACATATGAGCCCTCGATCCTAACGGAGCCGATAAAAGCCAGGAACAAAGTCAATCCACGTCGCCCTTTCTTTTGAAACCCTTTCCCGCCCAGACCACTGAGATCAAATGAGTGCTCAAGAACAAAATGGAACTTCTGAGTCTGTGAGTGGAATGTACAATGAAGCCTCCAAGGAGTGAAATCAGAAGAGAGAGCAATTTTGATGTGCACGAAGATCTTTCTGGAACCACTGAAAAGCAGGAAAAAATGGTAGAAGACCATCGTCTTGCCCGACAGATTGCCGAAATCCTGGACGAATGCCGGCTTTCCCACGCCGTCCATACACGAAAGCTGAAGGAGCTCACCGCGATCCGCTCCGCGGTCCCTAATGACCTCTTCTTTCCCTCCTTCGCACGGGCTATCAAACCCCTCTTTGATCTCTCCCGGCGGACGCCTTCATCAGAGCGAGCCGTACGTTTCGTCGCCGCCTTCGCTGCCCGTCGGGACGGAAAGAACGCCTTTGCTTGTGATGCTTTCCTTGAGGAGTTCCTGCGATTCCTTCTCATTGGTACTAACGCGGCCCATCGGGCTGCCAGGTTCAGATCGTGTCATATTATCTCAGAGGTAAACGGAATATAGGGTTTGTTTGCCCCCAGAGTTCAATTATGCTTGCTTTCGTTGATAAATTAATGCTGTTTAAATTCTTTAGAATGCGAAGTAAATGGCTGAGCTTTGCTTTAGTTTGGGAACACGATCCAACTACTTTCGAAGAGTTTTTCCGACTTGTTCTATTGTTTTTCCCATAATTATTTTTATCGGACGATTTGCTGTTTGGATTTTATGCGTTTTGCCTCATATTTGTTGGAGTTCTACGCCTTCCATTTTCATTTCTCACGTTTATTGTCTCGATGGCCTTTAGGGCCTCTCCATCCGAAAAAACTCATTTTCACTTCAAAATTCAAAATGCAGTAAGAGTCATTCCAACCGAACTTCATTTCTTTTAACACTCAAAAATAATTTAAAATGAAGAATCAAATTTAAATAAATTAATTACATATAAAATATATATCAAAATTAAAGAATTAAGAACATAAGTTAAAGTAATATATTTAGAAACAAAATTTAATAATTTTAGAATTGTTGCGTCCAGGAGTATTCGCGGCGGTAGAGAAATATCATATTTAACGTCTTAGCATTGTACGAAAATCTGGCACGCAATCAGATAAGGAGAGAGAGTCTAGCATTTATGAGACACCAAGATTTTTACGTGGAAAACCCTTGAAAATGGGGGAAAAATCACGAGGCCTAACCCAGTTTGAACGAATCCACTAGTATTTACAGTCGATTACAAATGAGGCCCTTTCTTGGGAGAAGGCCTTAGCTTGATGTACATCTTATAGAGTACATTACATGATGTAAATACAAAGAGCTACTATTGACGTATTCGCTTTGTTGGAAGGACTATAGTCAGATGGCAACGGAAGTCAGGAAGACCGTAGTCAGCTGGCGACGGAGGTCGGAAGGACTGTAGTCGGCGGGCGACGTAAGTCAGGAGGACCGTAGTCGGCTGGCGACGGAGGTCGGAAGGACTGTAGTCTGACGACGAAGATCAGAAGGACAGCGTCAGGTAGAAGTCCAACAATGGAAAGAAATGCATCTTTGCATAGACGTCCAACGAAGTCCGATAACCGGTAGAAGTCCGGCGTCGGGTAGAAACTTGACGAAGAGTGAAGGTCCGATGTCGGGTAGAAGTCCGACGTCTGTTGGTGGCAGAGGAGAGCTCCGGCTTCACTTGGGCGGAGTTTCGGCGTCAGGAGGGGACTTTGTTGTGAATTGGGAAGAATTTCAACATCACGTGAAAGTTGGGCAGAATTTCAGCGTTCTCCCGAATATCACGCAGAATCCCGACATTTTTGGGAGGCAGGACGAACTCCAGCGGTGGTCGAGGAGGAGAGGATTCTCCTTTTCCCCTTTCTCCTCTTCTTCTCTTCTTCTTCTCTCTCTTCACTTGAGTCCCCCTTAAGAATGAGGGCTCTATTTATAGATTTTCTTAAGTGGCATGACTTGTAAATAGGTGTGAGACCGGGGGCGAATAGGGAGTGGTTTGATGGACGGCCGATATTGAACCCTTCGATCGTGCACCGTTCGCTGCACATTTAGAGGCCTTAATGATGTCAGAATTCGGCGATCTTGGGCTCGTTGGATTCGTCTCGTCAGCCGCTCGATTTGAGTATAAGCTCGTTAAAATCGGAGACCGTTTGGTAACTCAAATTGCGGTTTGAACCTTCCAACTGCGCTTCGGGTCCTTGATTTGGACTCATTTGGGCTCGGATTGAGTCAAATTTGGTGTCGTTGGGTTCGTATTTCCGAGACGCTCAGTTTGACTGTAAGTTTGCTGAAATCGGAGTTCAGGTGCTCCTGAATTTAATTTTTGAAGTTTCCAACTTGACTTTTGCCTCGAGATTCGTGCACGATCAAGATAATTTTTGCATGACGTATCAAGAATAATTTTTTGATTAAAAAAAAGAGTTCGTGACCCTGAAATTTGAGTTTTGGTGGAGTTGGCGGCGGACGGCAAA
Source organism: Dendrobium huoshanense (assembly GCA_016618105.1). Classification (NCBI taxonomy): domain Eukaryota; kingdom Viridiplantae; phylum Streptophyta; class Magnoliopsida; order Asparagales; family Orchidaceae; genus Dendrobium; species Dendrobium huoshanense. The sequence continues at coordinate 707,497 of CM028342.1, read as the reverse complement.
CACTTGTTTCACCTTCGGTTAGAGATGGCCTGGACCTATTTGGCTGCTTGATTATCTCCTATCAGTGTTTGGCTATATCGTCATCCCCAAGTTCAAAACTAAGAGTTTGATAGATTAATATATCGAGGAGATGCTCAAGGTAGGGATCATTTGGCCTAATGTTAGTCCATTGCTTTCAATCCAATGCTTCAACAACAGTTTCCTTAGTTCCATCATAAGGACAAGGTGACTCTTTGGGAGGGGAGTATTGATAGACTGGCAATTGAGCCGGTGGGCCCCACTAGGGTGGGCGACGAGCAAGAAGAGAGGGGGAATTATTTAGGAAAATTTTGATTACAATTGGAAGGGAATTAATTAGGGAAAGAAATCTAAGTTGAATTTCAAACTGAGAGAGAATTATTTAGGGAAAGCCCAGAGGAGTTAATATTTATTATATAAAAAGGAATCAAGGAGGAATATATATATATATATATATATATATAGATAAAATTAAATAGAAGGCTAGGATTGCATTTGAGTGAAATCTCAAGTCACTTTTATATAGTAGTATAGATGTATGCAAAAAATTCAAGAATGACAATAAGAATGTGGCCGATGCCCAATTAAATTGCTACTTTACAAGGTGAATTGAATAGTTCGAATTTATAATGCTCAGGGAAATGTGAAATATCCTTAAATAGCAAACCATTACCTTTATATGCCTTTTTATTTCCCTCTGCGTCATATAACATTATAACATATTTTCTTGATTACCTTTTTAGTATGAAAAGTGTTCTCGCTGCGTTCAAATTCAGTTATTTTGTCATCCTCTTTTCAATGATTAATACATTTTATATGCTTCTTTTGTAGATTATTATGCGTCTACCAGATGATGCAGAGGTGAGTGACGAAGTGTGGGATGAAGTCATAGAAAGCATGAAGCATCGATTGGACGACAAAGTGCCAACCATCCGTGGCTTTGCAGTATGCGCATTGTCACGCTTTGCAAGTGATACAGAGAATTCAAACATCGTTGAGCTCTTCCTGAGGAACTTGTCTCAGGAGCAAAATGCTGTAGGTTTTTTTGTTCCTTTTTCCAACCTAATAATTTTGGCTTGTGTTGAAATATTAATTATTTTGCTTATGTAGGATGTTCGGAAAATGATTGTCCTATCGCTGCCACCTTGTAATACTACGTCTTCTTCAGTAGTTGAATCTACTCTTGATGTTAGTGAGTCAGTTAGAAAGGCCGCGTACTTCGTATTGGGAAGTAAATTTCCACTTCAAAGTCTTAGGTAAGGCTATGCTTCAAGCATAATATATATTATTCATTTAGTTTACTCATTAGCATATCTGGGACTGCCCCGCTTTTGCTATAACTGGAAAAGAAAGTGATACAGTTCTGACAAAATGTAGTTATACTTTCTGACATCATTTATTGAATTTCATCTTCACTTGAAAACAAGCATCAAGCTTAGAACTGCTGTTCTCCAGAGGGGCCTTTCTGATAGGTCTCCACTAGTCATGAAAGAATGCTTTAAGATGTTGAAAGAAGAGTGGTTGACAAAGTGCTGCAATCAGGATCCTCTTGTTCTCTTGAGATATCTTGATGTGGAAACCTATGAGTCAGTTGGAGAAGCAGTGATGGATGCACTTCTAAAAGATGGCATGGTGCACCTTAAGGAAGGTCAGAGTATCAGACAGTATTTGTGTAAATCAGAGGGAAGTGAAGGTAACCTTAATGGATATGGACGCCATGCAAGCTACATGTTTAATTTTAGATATTTAGTTGTTCTTGGAATTTAGCTTTTATATTTGTATTGCTTGATTAATTATTTATCATTGGGATTATCAGGATTCTAATTTTATATTTCTAATCAGGAATATAGGACGAATAGCCCTTGCTTTTGCATCCAGTAGATATTTGCATGTAACTCCACAGTCGCTGAGAAATTTTATGTGCTTGTCTGACAACAACCAACAGAGAATCTACCAACAAACTGCCAAGCTAATAACAACTAGAAAACGAAAACCAACCAAACTAACAACTTGAAATTCATAGAACCAAACCGAAGTCATGTCCAATGTAGTAAAATAAATTGTAAAATTTAAATCCAAAAACTGCTAAACTAAAATAAACTAAAATACAATATTTATTATGTTAATTTGCTCAACTTAATGCACATCTCTTGTTTTTGTGATGAGTATAAACTTTGACATTTGCAATTATGACATTTAAGGCTTTGACATTTGCGATTATGGCGTTTAAGGCTTTGACATTGTTAGCGACAAAACAAAGGGAGAAGAGAGAGAGCCAACTCTTCAAAATTTTGTTCAATAATCAAGGCCATTTTACTATGTGACCCTTAGACCTCATTGTATAATAGATGTTCCTTATTTGAAATTATCTTCCAAAATGACTTATGGAGGGTAAAACAATAAAGATGATTTAACATAAACAATGAAATTACACTTGTACTAGAAGGCGTTTGACGTGAACAAGGGCATGAAATTCATATTTTTCTTCCATCCTCTGCCCTTGCAGATTGAATCATCCGTTCAGCAACAAAAACAACAACAAGCCTTTATCCAACTAGGTGAGATCGACTGTATAAATATTTTTTCTCCATGGTGTCATAAATAAATCTTTTTAGTCTTCAATATAATATTAAAAAGTTTAGTAAGCCAAGAAATTCTTTGATCTCCTAAGTATTTTCACATTTCTATTGACATATTATCAGACCCTACTACTTTTTCATACTTCATTTTCTTTAAAGCCTCTTCTGCTCTTCAGCTTCGATTTTACTTATGCGGTGATAAAAATAAAATAAATTTATTTTCATTTAGGGTATTAAGGTCATTAAAGTTAATAAAAAAAATTATTGAAATATCTCATCCACCTATGTTGAAATTCTTTTATAAGAAAATCACTTTTTGATCTTCATCCTTAGTGCATTTCACTTAAATTAAATTTTTACTTCTCTTATATCTTTGCTAAGCTAACTTATATATACATCTTTCAACCTCCTTAGTATTTAATCTATTATATAAATCAATAAAAATAAAATTTTTTACATCACATTATTTTCTTAGAATCCTTATAGGCCCTCTATATCTTTCTCAATTTTTAAAACTTTTACATTTAAACTAATATTTATAACAGAGCTTCTTATATTTAATATTTTCTTGTATATTTTGATTCCATTACAATTTATTTTTACTATTACATTTTTTTTCTTTTGATTCTTCAAACACATATTTTGCGACATTCTTAATATCATTAGTTATTTTTTCTTACATAATATTAATATCCTCATGAACAACTCAAAATTTAAAGTCTTGGATCATATTCTTAAAGATATTTTTATTATCAAATTTTGAATTCCCCCTATCTAATATTAAGATAAATTTTTATTTTATTTTTCATTTTTTCACTGCATCTTATAGTCCAATACTAATAAGCGATGTTGGATGCATAAAGTTTCACTTGGAATAACTTTATAATCATTACAATTTAAACGATCTATTTTTTTATAAGAAAATAATCAATTTGAGTTTTATTACGTCCAGTGATATGATTATCCTATCTTTTCGTAAATAAAGTATTATCAATTATAAAATTATAAGCTAGAGTAAAGTCTAATATGATTTTAACATCTTCATTAGTCTTTTCAACTCATAGCTATCATGAATGTTTTTAAAATCTTCTATCAATTTACTAATATGTTTATTTAGATCTACTCCAATAAAAATTCTTTCTTCAAGAAGTATCTTTTATATTAATTTTAAGTAATTCTAAAATTTTATTCTTGAACACGTATATATGAAGAGCATAACATTTATAATATTAACAATCTTGGCATCAACAATAATATTTTAAGTTATAATTCTATCTTTATTCTTATTAATTTCGACAACATTATCCTTCAAAGTTTTATTTATAATCACACTTATATCATTTATAGTTTGACACTTTGACTGCTACAAAAATATTAAAGTTTAAATCCCAAAACATCACAGCCTCCTTAGCTGTTTTTAACCTATTTAATTTCCTGAATACATAGAAGATTTATCTTCCTATGAATCACAATATTTATTAATTCCATTAGTTTGCTTGTAAGTGTAGTTATATTCTACATTCCTATCATAATTCTAATTTCTTGAACTAATTTTTTGCAAACATCCGTACATGATGTGGGAGTCCTTATTTATATAACATACACCCGGACGTTTGTGCAGCAGCCTTGCACGCTTTTTGCTATATTTAGGCCATATAGTGTGTCACTTGCAGAGAACACACTAACATTAACACAATGTTTTAAAAGATTAATGGTACGAATGTTTGACAAGTTTATGCTAGTTATTGACTACCAAACGCAACCCTCCACTTTTCTCATATGGGGCTTGGAACCTGACAATGATAGTGTTTTGATTGAATCATCCGTATATGAAAAAAAAAAAGGTCTATGTGTGATGCTCTAAGATCTAATTTGTAAGAATTGCCTTTTTTAAAATCTACCAATCAAATGCCAGAGTCATTAATAATGTCCATATATAAAATAAATAAATACAATGGAAACAATTTTCTTCATTTATCAACAATATATATACACACACACATATATTTCATATCCCAAAAGAACTATATACAATAGCCATAAATATAATTTATCATATCAGTCTATCCTTTTAATATATTCACGACTACAAAAATAGACAACATAAATAAATACCTCAACCAACAACTCTGGGCCAGTGCCACTCCGCTAGATCTTTACCCTCCCTAAAATCATATAAACAAATGATTAATTAGCAGCTCGATAGGTTACCAGGACTTAAAATTGCTATCAATGCTTGACAATAGAAATAATATGCAGTTAATGATTCAAGCCAAATCAGTTTGAACAACAACATTCACTATAAGCAGTTGTAATTAATGCAATCAGGCACAATAATTAAATAGTGTAAATCAATGTTATTATCATAGAAGGATTAGTAAACTCTGTCATTTCTATATCAATGTTATTTACAACATAAGGTGAAACTATGAATCTATGCATGTATATTAGAATAGAAGTCTATATGTCAGATTAGTATAGTTATCATGTCTATTAGTTGGAATGAATCATGCTTTTTTTTTTTCTATCAATTATCAATACAGCTTAAGGTTATAGATGTAATTTTTATGCTATAATGTATGTCAATATATTTATCATACTATCATATATATTTTATCAATAAGTCAATCTCTATGCTTGTCATATTGTATCTTTGTATATGCATCATATATCATGTATATCATGCATTTTATACTAGTCTTATCATATAATTGTATCAGTCTTATCTTATATCATGTTCATGTATCAATCATATCATATTACTTATGTTATTATTATGTCATGTCATGTCCTATCAATTCATATGTAATTAAATTATATGCATATGTTATGTATTAACCAGCAAGGTATGACATTTGCCTATTAATATAGTGTTTTTTTCCTATATCAAGGTCTATAGGTTATTCAGACTAAACATTAATTAATCTCATCAATTGTATCCATTCTATAAATAGAAATTAGTCATATTAAACACAAGTCAAGTGGCTTCATGCAAAAGTCATTACTTTTATCTGTCGGTGTATCATATCAATCAATCTCTTTATACCTTTCATCATATCACTTAGGATTACATCACAAACCTTATTTAAAGGAAAGTGTGTCAGCTCGCCTTTCTGAGCAAGGCAACATGTCTTCGACTAATCTGAATCAGTCAACTATTTTCATCTAGCCTTTTTTGCTTACGCACATATGCTAAATCACACGTATAATAATAATAATTGTCACATGTCATGCACATATTCAATGCAAGTAACATAGCATGTAAATTTATGCAGTGTGCTTATCAGTATACGCATATCATCTCAAAAAACAAGCCATGTAGACAAACATTAACTTTATGCATGTTAGATTTTTAATGTTTAGATTTGAATATATTAATTTCTGCTCATTTTATACAAGCTTTTATCCTATTCATTTCATACCAAATAGATTATATGCAAAACTAATTAGTGAAATCTCAATATGATCATGTCAAAATGCCCAGAATAATAATGCCTATTATATATGAAAAGTTATACGGTGAAAATCATTTGAATTACGAGATAATTTTATTGAATTTGAGAGAGAGAAAATCAAACCACTGAAAACAACCATATGATAAATGTTACCTATCATATTTAGAGCAACTTTCGTAAATAGAGTGACGAAAAATATTGCCCGATCACTTCTTTTTCTCTCCTCTCTCCCCTTCTCACCCAACCATGCATGCAAATGAGGAAGGAATGGGTGAGGTGAGGGATTTTTAAACAATGGTTTTGAATATTTTGTCAAAAATTTTTTTTTTAGTGATCTAGCCCAGACCTCAACATTGCAACACTCTCAGGAAGAGATCCCAACTTCGTTGTGCCAATTCGTCTACACTGCCCATTCCAAAACTTTCATATAGAGAGGGCAATGCCGCTGCGCTCGATAGCACAATACTGTAATGCTCCCAATAAAAAGATTTGAAATATAAGAAATTCAATTTGGTTCATTAATAAGTCATTAATGAATTTTTAATCATGTAAAAATTAGGGCTATTACAATATGTTTGCTATATTTTCTTTCATGTCCTTTAGTATACCTTGCATACCCAATCCAAACCTTCTTTTAGTTGGAGACATACTTTATTGAGAACTTTGCACATGATTTTGTTTGTGTGATGAAGTATATTTTAACTTGCTAATATTTGGAGCCCTAGGCCAATAGTTGGCCAATTTATGGCCGAAAAAATTGGGGTCGGGATATTAACCTAAATTTGGTCATGATAATCTGTGTTATATTTTTTGACATAAGTGTAATAAATATTTTGATTGTTTATTCATGTATTGTACTCATCTCAAAGTAAATCCAATCATTTTGTGATCCATCATATTTATTTATTTTTTCTTTTGAGCTCTCATTAGCTTCTAAATGCACGTAAATTTATTCTGAGCTCAATCACTTGTCAATCTAAATAACTTCATTTGATTGGTAGTGTTTCGATTAATTGTAAAAAATAGGTCTAATATTTAAGGTATCACCTAAATTGGAATGAATAAAGAATAATGATCCATAAAGCCAACCTTAAATAGTATAATGAATTGATTTTTATTTGAGTTATTTTTCTTTTTTGACAGTTCATAAAGGATTATGTGCTATCGTTTGTGTGCAGTTTCAATAACATCTCTCTCTCTCTCTCTCTCTCTCTCTCAATCCGTTCTCTTTTTTTTTTTTTGACATGCTTGGCAGGGAATTGCACTTCTGGTATTCAGCTAATGGAGGCAGAGGCTTCACTTTACTGGAGGACTCTATGTAGGCATTTGCAAAATGAGGCTCAAGTATGAATAACAGTTTCTCTTCATTCAGATGTCATTACAATTATTTGAAATTTCATTTTTTTTTGTAAATTTTGGTTAGATCCATTTACCTTTGCATCTGCTATGTCTTTACGGTTTGCGCTCATGTTAACCATGATGCATGAACATCTTTGAATTTGACTGCATTCGAGAAGGAAGTGATATACTAGCTGTTAACATATTCACATATGTTGTTTCTATATAGCTATGTTTGTGCAAACTATCCTAGTGGAAGGGAGAAGCGTTTGTGCCTGTTCTTTTGCTTGGAATGGTAGAGAGAAGGTGCTGAGGAAAGGGAGTTCTTTACAAACGTCTTCTTAACAAATGCATATGGGTGTTTTCTGATAAATCTGTCAAAATCAGAGCTCAGTTGGAAAAAAAAAAACACAAATTTATAATCGTTGATGTTAAACATTTTCCTGACACCTCACAATCGGAAGCTTATATATAAACCTGTGGGCTTCAAAGGACACTTGTGGCGTTGCAGTAGAGGATTGATTATAGTGAATCAATGGATTCTATAGCCTTACGAGTATCAGTGGAAGACATATTAAGTATATCGGCTCAGAGATTTTCTTTGCAAGACATGTCACTCCAATCAATGTTTAATCTAATGATGGGGATACAGTTTCTCAAAAGAGCAAGCACCTAAGGTTAATTACACCCCAGATATGTTTGAGATTACTCTCGGTTAAGGAGTCAATAATTGTATTGAAATCATGTAGGATCAATGTATGTTTAGTTAGGTCAAAGTTGGAATGGATCGTATAAGGTTAAATCATAAAGGGTGGAATGTCCTAGGAATAAAAAAAAGCTGACTCAAAAATACTTTAACTGACGTCAAAAGAGGGATTTATAATTTCACATAAGCTGCAGAGAGTACAGAGATGCTCAATCAGATGCACAATGCCATATGGCAGCACCCATATTGGAGGCACGAATGAGCAACAACAACAACAACAACAACATCAAGCCTTTATCCCACTACGTGGGGTCCGCTACATGAATCATTTTTCTCCATTGTGTCCTATTAAAAGTCAAATTCTTGTTTAAATCTAATAAAGAAAGGTCATTCCTAATATTTTCTAACCAAGTCTTTTTAGGTCTACCCCTACCTTTCTTAACACAAGTCAAATCTAATACCTCTACTCTCCTAATCGGGTCATCGAAAGACCGCCTTTTTATGTGACCAAACCATCTAAGGCGACTCTCTCTAATCTTATCTTCTACTGGAACTACTCCAACCTTTTCACGTATATGCTCATTTCGTATCCTATCTCTAAGGGTAAAGCCACTCATCCACCTGAGCATCCTCATCTCTGCCACACTTAACTTAGTATTATGCGTCTCTTTTAATGGCCAACATTCGGCACCATAAAGCATTGCAGGCCTCACTACCATCTTATAGAATTTTCCCTTAAGTTTAGGGGTACATTTCTATCACATAACAAGCCCGATGCATTCCTCCACTTCAACCATCCAACTTGAATTTTGCTGATAATATCCCCATCTATTTCACCATCACTCTGAAAAATAGATCCAATATATCTAAAACTTGTACTCTTATTAATGACTTGATCGCCCAAAGTTACAATCTCCTCACTAGGTCTATTACTACTAAAATTACACTTCATATATTCCGTTTTAGATCTACTCAAGCGAAAACCTGTAGACTCTAAGGTTGACCTTCATAATTCAAGTTTACCTTCAACTCCCTCTCTAGTCTTAATCAGGCCATACAGTGTGTCGCTTCCAAGAGGCAGGAATGAGCAAATGTATGAAAATGAAGAACTGACTTATTAAGCGGGTATGATGTCACCATTCAAGATCCCATGATTCCATTTTTTTAGTTCACCAAAGTCCTTATTCTGCTTAGAAAAATTGTGACCCGAGGAACATTTTAGCAACAATGAGTTACACCCAAGAGATCTCGTAGACCCTCATCGACAGACGCTACCGACATGTTTATCGCTGAAACCACAGATCGACGGCCACGATTCAGCGTCTCTACTTCTGATTTAGATGTCATGATGTATTTCATTATTATTGCCCATTTTACCCCTATGGGGAGTTGTGTCTTATTGTAGCCCAAAGGGCATTTGAGTACTTTTATTTCCTTATGTTTGAAGACCTATTTATAGGGGTCTCATGGTATTATGGTTAATGAGAATGAAATTGATGTACTATTTTCCACTTCATCTTTCACGAGGGCTTGAGATCAAGGGGAGCAAATCGCAAGGCCCATGTCGTTGGAAGAGTCCGCGGCTCGTGGTTAGTGTTTAATTGCAATTTCCCATCACTTTCTCCTTCACCACATCACCCAATTCTCCCCAACTCCCATAGAAGATCACCGCCGGCTCCATCCCCGGTCCCGGCCACCCCCTCTTGCCGGCAACCTTCCCCTCCCCGTCCACCCCATCTCAATGCCATCTTGAACTTTGATGAATTTCAAATTTCAAAATCTTTCCTAATTTGAATTCCAAATTTGGAAAGTTTTTCATGATAATGAAATCTTGAATGAGTCGCCACATCACCATCCTAAATTAGAAACCTAATTTCCCCTCCCTCTTCCAAGCATGCCGCCGGCCTCCTCATGGATAGAGCCTTGACCGTTTTGGACTCCTAATTTGAACTCAATAATTTTCCCTCCCAATTTACTTAAAACTGAAATTAAAATTAGAATTTGGCTAACCCTGCATGCCGCCGGCCCCCTTTTAATGAGCCCCTTTAAACTCATTAAATCCCCTCTTAGATTTGAAATCTGAGAATTAACTTCAGATTTTAGTAAATTACTTGCCACCTCATCCAACCCAACTTCTCTCCCTCATTGCATCTCTTCCACCTTGGCCGAATCTCCTCCTTCCTTGAAAATCCCGTCCCTCCTCTCCGTGAAGAATCCTCCATGTATGGCGGATCCGGAATGGGGTGTTAACGAAAGAGTTACGATCACCTTGTTTCGACGTAGGATTTGAAGACGAGACCACCGTGGAAGAGTACTTGGAGAGAGTCGTGCCAATCCTTGCAAGTCATACGTGGCCTCGACGGTCATCTACGACTTCCATCCCAACCGTCAACTTTTCCTCCGACGAAGTAGTGGTAACTTCCTTCATCTCTTGGATCTTCTATCTCCGCCAAAAGTCCACTAATCCTTGAGTGATACGGCTCCAAGGTGAAATTCTCATTGTTAAACGTTGGGTTTTGTTATTGTACTTTGCATATTAATTTCTCCTAGAACTTGGATTGATTCGGCTTGGTTAATCCTATTGCGAATCTTTGGCCTAAGCAAGTTGATATTTTCAATTCCTAACTCAACTTTTATGTGCTAAAATTCATAAGTCGAAATTTCTAAACAAACTCCTCGTAGTTTCACATCAGATGTAATTGCACTTCTAGTACCATGTAAGATTGGCAAAGCTCTTGGCTCCAAGGTCTACATCTGGCGGAGTTGAAAGCTGAGATGGGTCTTGTAACTTGATCGTATGGTATCGATGCCCATATATTTTCTCAATGTGTTAGAGAAAATAAGATGGATATGAAATTTTGTACTCACCTTATTGTAGTAGAGACCATAAAGTGAATTTATAGTTTGGTCATGTATGATCGAGCAAATCTGAACATCTCATCAATTTCATGGAGAAAATGTTAAAGTGTGATTTACAACTTGATCGTGTATTATCAAGAAAGATCAGATGCCCTCTCATATGGCTGATAAGATATCAAGTGCGCTGGAGGTCTCAATTATCTCGTCAAGGTGGTAGTATAGAGAATGGAGGAATGATGTAAATGATGAGACTTATAACTATTGTTTGTGACCTAATATGATAGAGGAGATACAAAGAATATAGTTGCAATCAAGTCCAAACATGTATTCCATGAGAAGAGTTAATGAAATGAGACAGGTCATGATGGGCTTTAATAAGGATAGATGCCGACATGATATATGTGTATGTCATTATATATCGTAGAGTGCATATATCCTAGTCCAATATGAGAACATGTCATGATGGGCATTAATAAGGATAGATGCTCAATCTATGATGAGCATATATGCTCAATCGCTGCTCTCATCAGATAATAGTTTAGATATGTTTTATTTTATATTTTCTTGCCAACAATTGAGCAGTGTGTAAGTTTATAACCCTAATTATCTCTACCGTCGTTAGCCCAGGTTATGTGAATGTATCACATAGTAATCTATGTGAAACAGTGCGGCTAGTGGTGGAGTAATGGAAACATACATAAAAGTGTCAATCCCAATTTGTTATATTTCTTAACTTTCAATGCTGGGAAATAGATGTTAGTGACAACGTAAAGATATATAACTTTGTAGTTTATACAAAATAGAACATGTCGTGCTTTACATTGCAGGATTAGCACTCCTATCTTGTTTATCCTTGTATATGCATGAGAAATTTCTTAATTGTACTCACGAAGTTAACAAGCGCTATCATGTTTTCGTATGCTTTGCTAATTAAATCTACTCTGAAGTTTGAACCAGCTCTTCTAGGATGTATTTATTCCTCTTATGTTTGAACCAGACTTGGATCACCTTACCACCTTGATACATCTCATCATAAAAACTTCAATCTTTTAGTGAAATTATGATCCTTTGCATTAAGTTACTTGTGTTTATCCTCTTTTATAAAGTCTTCTTGGAATACAGGTCAAAGGCTCCGATGCTGCAAATACTACTGGCACTGAAGCAGTTGTTTATGCATCAGAAGCTTCAGAAAAGAATGATCTTCTAGAGACTGTCCTTCCCGAGACAGTATCTGATTATGTTGATTTGGTGAGAGCTCACCTTTTGGCAGGTGAGATCTAGTCCACTAGGAAAGTAATACTTTCTATTTATTTAATTTAGTCATTTTTGGGCCATATGAATTTTAAAGTGCCAGTTTGCTTATGGTTTTATCTCGTTCTATGATGAAATTATGTGTTTAAATTTTCAGGATCAACATATCGCTTTGTTTCCAGGCAGTTACTATTATTGGGTGCAATGCTTGATTTTTCAGACAGCACAAACAGGAAGGTTGCTAGTTCTTTTGTGCAGGAACTTCTACTCAGGCCTCTTGAGTGTGATGTTGATGACGATGGGAACAAGATTGTCATGGGTGATGGAGTTAGTTTGGGTGGAGATAGACACTGGTCAAGTGCAGTCGCTGAACTGGCAAGAAAAGTTTATGCTGCTGCAGGAGAGTTTGAAGCTTCTGTTAGTAGTGTTTTGAAGGAGCTTATTCAGCCTTGCCGAGAGAGAACAGCAGATTTTATGCAGTGGATGCATTGCTTAGCAGTAGCTGCACTCCTTCTAGAGAATATTGAATCTCTACGGTCTCTACAAGGGAAAACCATTGAACCTTCTGAACTGTTGCATTCTTTACTTGCTCCCTGGGGTTAGTGTGCTCTACACCTTTTACTAATTTTCTTCGTATCCCGAATTATATTTTACCAGAAAATGATATCTTCTTCTGGTTCCTTTTCGGTGATTTTTCTTTTTCCATAATATTCTCAATCTCATGGAGCAACAGGCAAAACAAGCACACCTTGATGTACAAAGGGCCTCTACAAGATGCCTGTGTCTGTTTGGACTCCTAGAGAGAAGACCAAGCGGAGAAATAGTCAAGCAACTGAGGCTGCTCCTCATCGATGGCCCTCCTCCAGTTAGTGTGATGGCCTGTATGGCACTGGTTGATCTCATCACATGGCATGGTCCTGCAGAACTCGATAGAGCTATATATCTGGATCCTGAACATTCAATGTCTGATACAACTACCCATAGTTCAGTGGATTCCTTCAATATGGAGAATTCTGGTAGCACCGGAGTGATTAATCTCTTGCACGCTGCAATGGAAAAAGATATTAGCTGCGAAACAAATCAGTCAGATTATGAGGAAAATCTCCATTCTATTCTCGGGGAAGGTTTTGCAAAATTTCTCCTTTGGAGTGCGAAATATCCCAGCATTCCTATCTGTTCCCATCATTTGTTCTTACGCAGGTTGATTATCCTTTACTTCAGTGATGAAACCAAGGAGATGCAAAGGTTTAATTTCCATTCCTTGCATTTTTTTCCCATTCTTTACCTTTCTGGAATTCAATTTCGATTCTTTATACACACAGGTTAACTCAATGCTTGTCTGTATTCTTCGAGCATTATCCAGCGCTCGAGCCCCTTCATAAGGTAAGCTTTATGAAATAGTATAGATCATATTTGAAGTTTTTATTACTGTTCTCTTTCCAATTGAAACTTTTTCTTTTTCTTGTTTTAACAATAGGGGTGCGTTTCCAAAGTTTTTATTCCTGTGATGCGATCAATGTGGCCTGGTGTTTATGGTAATCCAGGAGGTTCTTCTACTATGGTGTTCAAAAAGAGAAAGCTTGCAGTTCAAGCTTCACGATTCATGCTGCAAATGATGCAGATGCCTCTGTTTTCCAAGGAACTTGAGGATGAACATTCCTTCCATTCAGCGGAGCCAAAACTTGGAATTGATTGCAGAGAAGGTGGTCTGGGAATTCGCATTGCAGCAGAGGTAATTGATTCCACTTATTATGCCGAGTTTCGATAGAGTTGTTGGCCGTTTCCTTTTGAAAGCATTAAAAAAAAAGTTTTTGCTAGTGGAGCAGAATCAAGATCGGATGAAGTTTAATGAGTTAGATTTGGTTTGAATCGAGATTGGATTCAGCGAAATTTTAACTAGATTTGACTCTGCTCGAGATTGGATCAAATGATTTTAGCAGATCTTGAGCTGGAGCTCGACGGCAGGGGCGCAAGTGAGCCGAGCTGGCTCGTGAGCCGGCTCGAGCTTGACTTGTTTATGGGCTCACGAGCCGAGCTTATCGAGCTCACGAGTTGAGCTGAGTTCGAACTCATTTTGTAAATGAGCTCGAGTTCTAGTTTGATGAGGCTCGGCTCGTGAGCTCGCGGGCCGACTTGAATAAATTTTAAATTTTTTAAAATTAAGTAATTATTATTTTTTATTGCATTTAAATCTTTAAAAAAATGGACGCATTAAGTTTTTTTTTTAATTGCATATAATAGTTCTCAAAACAAAGGCATTAAATATTTTAATATATTTTCAAGACTTGCTGTTAAAAAACACAAGATTATATTTCTTCTATCCATAGGAAAAAGCAAGCAACAGACATCTAAGAGCTGTGCGGATGAGCACCCCAAGGGGTTGGCTGGCTCGCTTGCCGAGAAACTAGGCGGGAAATGACAAAACCGGGTGGGCGGGAAATCAAAATCGAGCGGCTCGACGAGCTCGTTTATGTAACCCAAGTCGAGTTCGAGCTTGACTTTTGAGCTCTACTTGAGCTCGGTGTTTGACTCACGAGTTGAGCTCGAACACATACTGACTCGAGCTCGAGCTCGACTCGACTCATTTGCACCCCTACTTGACGGGCTTGAAATTGAATAGTTAACAGCCCCAGTTATTAGTACTTCGAACTTGCTTCCCTTCCACCATCCTTCAGTTCTAGCTCTCAGGTTGAATTGAATGCATGAAAAGCCATAAACTAATAAATTTCTATCATACTTTTTTACAATCTGTAGGTGGTAAACTACTCGGAGAAGAAGACATCTGCTGCGAAGTCATATCTCTCTGCCTTGTGTAGAATTGTTGTGCTTATTCAATTCCGATCAGAAGAGCAAGAAGCCATAAAATGCATGAGGGGCCTCATGCATGGCATGATTTCAGCAATATCATATGACAAGGATCTTGTCAAAGAACTGAATCTGATGGTCGCCCGACTCAGGTCTCTTGATTTGCAACCTGACCAGGAACTCCCACAAGATCATGCCGCTGCTATTTCTGGTAAATTTATACCGAATAACTACACTATGGAAATTAATGAAATATATAGATAATTAGATATTCTTGAGACTGCCTAAAACTCTAGAAATCTTGGGGGGTGTTTGGTATCGGATTTAGCTGTAGTTTTAAGTAGGATTTAATGTAAATCCAGCTAAACGCATTTCGCGCGTCTATAAATCCTACGAATCCGTAAATCCGAGATTTACGGCATAAATCCTGGAAAATTTGTGTAAATAGTAAATACTAATATCATCCTTTTTACGGATTTAATGAGATTTATGGGATTTGGCCGGAGAAGAGCACGAAAGGGAGAAAGTTTCCTTCAAAGCTAGCGAGCTCCCGTTGTTGCATCCGATAAAAAATGTCCTAACTTTCGATCCGACAAGAAGGGAAAGTCGTTTAAGGAGCGAAGTCGAACAGCCACAAAGGTGCCGTAGAATCGACACGTGCAATCTATACGAAGTCGAACAACAATGACGAAACGAGAAGATGAAAGGCAAACCCTACGGGCCTCTTAAGTTATCACTGCTAACTTAATTAATTTAAAATAATAATAATTGAGTAAATTAATAGTATAATTAGTGCATAAAATAATTGTCTAATAACTTAATTGAATAATTAATGATATATTAGTAACTAAAAATAATATAGTTAGCTTAATTAATATAACTTAAAATATATATTTTGTAATTAATAATGTAAATAATAATTAATGAGTAATTTGAACTTAAATCTCGATAATCATACAATTTAAATATCTAACTGTCATAAATCCTAAAATATATTGTCAAATATCGTCTTAGGATATAACATTTATCATATCAAACGGATTTACTAAATTCGAATTTACAGGATTTACTAAAAACTACTAAATTAAATCCAATCTGATACCAAACACCCTTTAAAGAGAATGCCCATAACCTCAAGTATTGGGGAGCGCTGGAGCAATCTTGCTTTGTTGATAGTGGATGCATAATTTTCCTTGCATAGATTTGTGCTGATAGAAACTTCATTGACTGTTCTGTGATGACCAGAGAAGCTTGGGTTGGATGGAAATCTCAAATTTGATTCGTCGGTAATGCCGCCAGTAACACCGGCTCCGGTGTCCGCCAGGACCGCCCCAGTACGACGAAGGCCGCGGCGAGAAGCTTTGTTTGATGATGATGATGACGACGACGACGAATATGACGATGCTGCAGCTACTTTTGAGGTTTCGATCACTCCCAGTGTTGTGAACATACGCTCCCAGAGAGCGAGCAAGACCTTAGCAATGAGCAGGATGACTGCAAAAGCGAATATTCATTTCTCCGATGATGAAGATGATGATCGAGATCGCTCTGTCTTGACATCAGAGGACGAGTCGGATGAAGGCACGGAGTAAATCGTTAAGTTTTTAGCCATTCGATCTATCTAAAGCTTGATTTGTTTATGATTATAATACGATGATATTGTACGCGTTTCTAGCCTTCATGCTTCATTGTTTCTAGCTTTCTTGCTGGTTTTTAAAACAGTTTCTTAGTACAAAAATTTATAATTTAAAAAACTATATGATGATATGTATGTAAATCTTCCAAATTTTTTAAAATCAATAAAAAAGTTGTCCCCAACGAAGCTTTAACTGAGTGCTAAACTAGCATTTGTCGTCCCGAGCTGCTTTATCCAAATACAAAAATCTATGTCATTCTGACGACAGGAACATTGTTCACAAACTCCATTTTTTGTTGGAGAAAAAAATATATTTATAACATTTTTGTGTGTTATAAAATAAAATTCAGTTAAAGATGCGTTATTACATTTTAGAATGTTAGTGAAAAATGAGTTTTTCCGTTGGAGATGCCCCCATTAACATTGATATAATACATACTCTCTTTCTCTCTCTCTACATCGAGTGCAATTCTCGTGTTATTTCAAATATTTTTTAGTTATATTACAAAATTATCTATAGATAAGAGTAAATGATTGCAGGGAAGAAGATATAAATTTGATTTATGTAGGATACATAAAATAAGAAAATTTAATAATTAATTTTATATTTATTGAATTTATTTTGAGATGAATGTAATATAATTTTCAATTAATTATTTATATAATATGTTTATTTTAAATTAGATTAATAATATAAAGCACATCCTAATTCAAATCTTTCAACATATATTTACTGTGTTTATTTTCAACCCTGTATTAATTTCACTTAATTTATTTTTGATGTTGGAATTTTGTTATCTTCATATTGATTTCCTTTAATTTTATTAGATCTTTTGAGCTCATGTCCACTTATCTGTGATATTTTAAATTAAATTTAAATGGAAATTTATTTAATTTCAAATATTTATATCATTATATGTAATGTTTAAAATGTATAATTATAAAGATTCATTATAAAATTATGCATTTGTAGTATTTTTGTCGAGCATCATGACCGTAAATTTTTAAAGATTTAGGTTTGAAATAGTTTTTTATTGATTTTTAAAATAGTTTTTTAGTATAAAAATTAAAAATTTTATATTAGAATACTGTTTTAAGAATCAATAAGAAAGCCGTCCCAATTGAAGCCTTAGATTTTGTTTAGAACAGCTTTCTTATTTCTTTTTAGGCGTCATTTGGGACGATTTTTTTACTACTTCTTGAATCATTTTTCTTGTATAAATATTTTAATATTTATAGTAAAAAAGCTGCTTTAAGAAGCAATAAAAAAGTCTTCCCAAATAAAGTCTTAAAGCAATTTTTGAGTACAAAATTCAGCTTTAAAAAGCAGTAAGAAAATTGTCTCAAACGAAGTCTTAGGCTTCGTTTGGGACTGTTTTTTTATTGCTTTCTAAAACGGAGTTTTAGTATAAATTTTTTTATTTTTTTATTAAAACTCCGTTTTAGAAAGCAGTAAAAAAGCCGTCCCAAACGAAGCCTTAGTATGCTATGGAACTTTGGATGTATGAATTATTATGCATCAAATACAGACATTAGCTAGATGTAAATTTCATGTTGAATAATTATTTAGGTTCCTTTTAAAAATCTCACCTTTGTAAATTATTTGATAAAAGAGTTATTAAGGCTTTGTTTGTTTGAGCGTTTTTTTGCCTTCTCCAATTTCGAAAACGGATGATTTTTTTTTTTGTGTTGTTTGGTTCGTCAAATCACGTTCTCAATAACTAATTTTTTTCATTTTTCTTCAGTTTTGAGAAAGCTTTTTATATATACTTCTCCGTTAGAAAACTCTATTTTCTGAACTAATGTTTTTTAAAACTGTATTTTAAAAAAGCAAAAAAAAAAAAAAAAAAAAAACAAACGAAACCTAAATAGTGTGAAGTTATTTGACAAAAATATTAAAATTTAAATTGTTAGAAAATTATGCATTTCTAATAATTAAATTTTACAAATATATATATTAAAATTTAAATCTATATAGGGTAATTCTGAGCAACCCCGCAAGCAATAAAGGCCTTAGCGGCATTAGGAAAAGCGGTTTTCATATATTTTTTTTTTTTGGACATTTAGGCCATTTAAGGCAAACTCACACACACAACGCATACACATGGACTCGAACCTTGGACCTCTTAATTAGAAGCCTAAACTCTCAACCAATAGGCCAAGGGGAGTTGTGTAAGCGGTTTTCATAGAAAGAGGTGTCTCTGCGTTCAGCCGAAATTTCCGGCTTCCATCGTTATTTAGATTTTGAGGGTTTGCTTTTTTATGAAATCTACCTCGGCCTTCAAACCCTAGTTCTCTCACCGCCTGAACGTGTTTTCCCCTTCTGTGAGTGTGCTCAGGGGCCGACTTCTTGGTTTTTGGAAGACGCCAATTTGCTTAGGTTAGTATTCTATTGCTATATTACTCTTGCAGCGTTATTCTGATTCGGTTGTTTTCGATTCTGTCATCCATCTCTATATTCAGGGTGAAAGTTTTTAACCTAATTTTGTTTGGAATTTCTTTCCTGGGGTTATATCGATCCTTTGTTGAGGTTATCTGTTTAAATGGCTAGTTTTGTTTGTTTTCATCGGTGTCTTATTAAGGGAATGCTGAATTTTTACTGTTGCCGGGGCTTTATGTTGGAAAGATGTTTCTTGATGATCCATGCTGATTTACTTTTGAGCCTTGTGGATTCTGCAATGTAGATTTCCGGCGGTGATCATTCAGTGTTAATTCTTAATGACGCAATTTTTTTCTTGACTGTTAATTTCAATCTGCTTGGATCTGTTTGCGAAAAAATGATTTTGTTTCTACCACCTTATGATTATATTTACATAGCGTCACGTAGTTTATTCTGTTCCCTTTTCCTATGAATCTCTTTGGATTCTACTATTAACCATCTTATCATTTATGGTTAATTATTTTGTCTTTTTCGGTTCTATGTTTGATAAGCTAAGTGCGACTTTTTTCTTAGATATGTCGAGGGATGGTCAAATTAAGAGCCGAAGCTCTAGTATGAGAGGAAGAGGACTAAACCAAGCCATGGGTCATAGAGGACAAGCTGGAATGTTTTTTGGAAGCAGGACCGCAATGCTTAATAAAGGGCCGCTTAGAGTTACAAATCGTCCATCTTCATATAAGATTGCCAAGGCAAGCCCAACATTATTACTGTTTTACACGTATTCAAGAGTATAAGCAGTTTAAGAAACTCAAAGTATGGAAGGTTGCGGGGATATGTAAGCTCTTGGTATGTTCGGGCTCATGTAGGAGGTTTTGGGTTTTCTTGAATGTCAATTGTTTTGGATTATAAAGGGGGATATCAATGGGCCTATCTGGCTATATTTGGAATATCTATATCACTGGCCGCCTTATTTTGCTAATGTTTGTTGATGGAGTCTTTCTCCAAAGAGCTTACCTGTTCATATCTCAGAGGTGGAGGCAATTGCCTGCAGGATGTTTGATGGGTGGAATTTTCTTCTCCCATAATCTATCATTATGGTTTATCTATAATTTGATAAATTTTCCCAACCATGGCCCTTCTTATCAATTCTAGTTGCAGTTTTACAGAGATATATTGATTGAATTGACTCATACTTATTTCTGATTAAGTTGTCAAATTTGCTGCATGAATTCCTGGGCTTATGGCAATACCTTCTTAAAAATAAGTGTTTGTTCCCATGCTTTCATCAGTCTTTTAGCAGAAAGAAGGATATATTATGGACACATGCCCTATTTGAACATGACATGGCTGCTACTGGGATCGCTGGTGCTGAAAGTGGAACAAAGTTGTACATATCAAACTTGGATTATGGTGTTTCCAATGGAGATATAAAGGTCTGCTTGGTTGCAGTTGAAAAATACAGCCATTGCTGCCCTTTCTGTGAGGTTCATATCATAAAAAAATTGCACTTTTGCCTTATGATTTGTTCTGGTTGTTATTCAGGAACTTTTTTCTGAGGTTGGTGATCTAAAGAGGTGTACAGTTCATTATGATAGAAATGGCCATTCTAGTGTGAGCAATCTTTTCCCTATATCTGAGATGCAGATTATTGTGTTGCTTAATTGCGTTGTTTAACTATTAATGCAATTTATTGAAGGTTGTATTATTCAATTCGTAGTGCTTACATTGATGCCATACTTGAGAATCTTACAGAAAGGTGTAAAAAATTGGCATTCAAATTTTTATTTTATTTCAATATCATAAGGCGCTGATTCCTTAATTACAATTTACATGAAATGCTAATCATGTTTTAGTGACGTGAAGGGTCTTTTGGCCTCTTTTTCATGATGATTTGGCTTCTTGGGCCAATCCATAAAATATGACTAATTTTGACCCTTCCATGCGTGTTTAGAACCTGGGAGTTCTTCGAATAGGACTTGAGTAAAATGTACCAATTACTTTATTTTGACGACCAGTTTTGACTTTTCTTACAGTAGAAAGGTTGAAAGATAAGAGGGTTGCAGGGTTGGGAAGAATGATGGTGAAAAAGGCTTTAGCTTTAGTCGTTTTCTTGTTATGAGCATAGCTGTGTTCGTTGGATTCAGCTTAAGATTTGTTTGGCTATGGTGAAGTACTGTTCCACTTGGCAATCTGTGTCTCTGAAGGGATTATAACGCATGATGTAATGCTGAAACAAGCTGAACAAACTAATTTGGTCATTGGGATAACGGTGTTATAGCAATACTGAATGGAATCATAAACTTAGTTCTTGAACTTTAATTTCAGAATATGGGTATGCTTATTTTGTTTGTTTTATGCTATTTCATAATAAAAATATTCTTTTAAATGCTTATTAAGTTAATTTTTCTGTCTGCTTTGTTTTTTCATGATTTGGGTTGTGTTTTCTTTTCGTAGAAAAATAACGAGAGAGCTTCACATATGAGTGTCCTTGAATGGAGAATCATGCCCACTAATTTTGTTTGTTTTATGCTTTACAATTTTAACATTTTTATGAAGTACACATCTTTCGGCGCATTTGCGTGGTGTGATTATTCTTTTAACGACGCACTTGAGCACTTTTTGATGCACTTATATGGTGCACTTATTTTTTGGTGCATTTGTATAAATTTTTTT
Source organism: Dendrobium huoshanense (assembly GCA_016618105.1). NCBI lineage: Eukaryota > Viridiplantae > Streptophyta > Magnoliopsida > Asparagales > Orchidaceae > Dendrobium > Dendrobium huoshanense. Next base: position 685,797 of record CM028342.1, on the reverse strand, counting down.
TATCCATTGCACACTTTATAAAGTGCCTATATGTTTGCATTTGCATGCTTTTCAATGCATTTGTATAATATTTTTTTTATATTTCACAATGAACTGCATGTTTTTCAGTGTATTTGTATTGTATGCTTGCACATTTATTGATGTTGCTACATGATGCATTTGTGTGCTTTTCAACGCCTTTGATGGTCTTTTACAGGCTCACATGATGTACTTGCACACTTTTCGATGCATTTATATAGTGTTCAACATGCTTGTATGTTGCCCTTGCATATTTTTCGATGTATTTGCATGATGCTTATGCATGTTGTTCGGTGCATTTACAATATTTTTGATGCATTTATGCAATCATTTTCCCATTTTTGATGTGTTAACATGAAGCATTTGCATGGTTTTTGGGCATTGACATGCTTCTTAGAGCAATTGCATATTTGCATTCTTCTAAGGGAATTGCATGCTTCTCGAGGCAGCTTACACTTTCTTGATAATGGCATGCTTCTTGAGGCAGTTGCATGACACCCTTGCATACTTCTCAAAATATTTGCATGGTGCACTTGCGTACTCTGAAATGTTACACTTGAATTTGAATCCGAATTTTGATTGTTTGTGTGAATGTTGAAATGTGCACTAAATTTTATTTTAAAATTTTACGGAATGCCTTTAATCTGTTTGCATATGTATATGTTGCGGATTAAGTGGCTTAGAAGGTGAGTTGGAATCTTATCACATTTTGATGTGACACTTTTATTTTTATGTTTTTATATTTAGCATGGTGGGTCCCATAGGGAGTCCATTCTTCTCTTATAAATATGAGAGCTGTTCAATTCATTTTTTACTCTATTTCGCTCAGCATCATACATTATGAGTGTTTTGAATAGTAGAGAAAATTCTATAGGCGATGAGGAGGCTTTGGTTGTGTTCATAGGCCAGTTGTAAAATCCTCTATAAATCCCCTGCTTGCGTTCAACATTGCTTTAATTTTGTAATTTTGTTCATATCTTACAATATTTTAATTTTAATTTTAGCTTGAATTCCAAAATTCTGTTCATGTTCTACATTTGAGTTTGTGTTGGTCTGAATTTCATTAGCCTCTTGGTATTTTTTCTTTGTAAGGGCCTCTTCGGAGGTGCTAGGTCTTTCCAACACACTTGGAAGAATATATCACGGTTGGAGGATCTTCTAACTCAGTGTGCTTAAAAAAGCATGTATATGCCTTCTACACCGTTTGATATGTCATTATGTGTTGTACCAATTTTATGAATAGATATTAGACATTTTTTTGGGATTGTTGATGATGTTGGATGCAATGAAGTAACCTTATAGTAGTTTTAGAGCTTCCTAGATAGGAGTTATTGAATTGGAGTTTGATTGTCGGCTGCTGGAAAAGCCATTTGCACACGTTTGTGATAGCTTAGAAATTGGATGGTTTCATGCGGCACACATATTCCTGTAATATTTGAGAATATTTCAAAATTATGTTTAGCGAGAAATGGAATTATCAAATTTATTTGTTTTACTTTTAGGTAATTACATCTGATGCGAGGCTATAAGTAATGATTATTGTTTTATAACATGTTTGATCTATAAAAAAAGAGAAAATGCTCAAAATTGTCTCTTGACTTTTGAGAAAGATCAAAATAGTTTGCAATTATATTAAATGATCATTTTGATCTTTTAACTTCTTAAAGATGAACCCAAATAGTCCAACCATTGAACTATTTTGATTCATTTTTAAAGACTTAAAGGGATCAAAATGACCTTTTAATATAGTTGGAGATTGTTTTGTTTATTTATAAAGTGTCAAAGAACTATTTTGGTCCTTTTCTCTATAAGAAAAGATAGGTTGTCTTTAACTTGATGCTAATATAGTTGGCTTGTGTCAGTTCAGTAATTTGCTAGGATGTTTTGAATTAAATTTAACTATTGTTCGGATATCACGGATTCCAACAATAATGAGCAAAATTATTTTGCTATAATTTAGTAGCCCTCTTTTTTTTATATATAATTTAGTGACCCTGAATTATTGGAGATTTTTGAATAGGGTTAGGGTACACTTTTGAGTCCCTTCTTAGATACTGTTAAACATGGGTGTTTTTATATTTAATTTTACGTGCACAAAAACATAGAAATGTGCAGCTTGATTAAACTTTATTTTCCTTTTTGTTTCATCATAAATGAATGTAATTAATTAAATAGTGAAACATTTTCATGGGCCTGCTTGCTGTTGTTTGTCTTAATATGCCCACTGAGGCTAAGGACTGCTAACCCAAGATATCACCATTTAATGTTTCTGTTGAAAGGAATGGAAAAGTCCATAAGAAACTTCCTTGCATATCCCGGTATAATACCGTGGGCATGTTCTAATTTTGCCGACTGATCCACTCTAAATGTTGACCAATCTCACCACACCTTATTTATTCTCTCAGCACGTCACTTTACCACTCCCTCATCCTCAGAGGATATGTTTTTTCAGCTGCCTGATCCTCCCACTCCTTCATCGTCATTTTCCCAAGCATGGAAATTGTCCATATCAAAGGAACTTAATCTGCTTGTCGACAAACTATTTCATAAGATCTCCATGATATTATAACACCCAAGTTTCATACTATGATAATAATGTTTTTCATTTGATGTTGCAACATTGATTGTATTAATGGCCTTAACAATGTATTGACATGTCATTTAGTAGATTTTGATTGTGCTACGATAGCTATTATTTTGAATTTATAATCTAGCAGCGGTGCTGTTGAATTAATGTGTGATAATTTGATAATTTTAGAGGGGGCAAAAAGTTTTCTTCTCCAAGAAAGCAATTTCCTTTTATGCATGTTTTCTTCTTCTATGCTTCATATTTTGCTCGTAGATTTTTTTTTTGCAACCTTGTGTTCTACTTGGAAAAACATATTAATGCTGATAGATTGATGGATGATATTTGTTTCAGGGGTCTGCGGAAGTAATTTATGTAAGGAGAAGTGATGCCATAGCTGCTGTAAAACGTTATAACAACGTTCAGCTTGATGGTAAGCCAATGAAGATAGAAATTATTGGAGACAATTTGGGCCTTCGGGTTGCACCTCGTGTTAATGTAGTTGGAGGCGCTAATGGCAGAGGAAAAAGGACAGTAGTTATGACGTATGTGTTTCTACACAATATTTAATATGGATTTTATGATGTTATTTCAGAAAATTCAATTCCTTTCCATGTTATTATTATTTTTTTTGTAATTTTTTTATTTGTTTGGATTTGCTAGTTCTGCTTTTTAAGCTGTGCTGATACACGGTCTTCTTATTTTATTAGGCTTAACTTCCAAGGAGAACTTTGATAGTTCTAATAGCTTTGCTACAGCTTGCATGTTAAACTGGCGTTATGCTTTTGCAATGCATTTTCTTCTCCAATTTAGTGAACCTCAATGAATTTCATAGCTCCAACGGAAGTTCTCTCTTTCCCACAAATATAACATGATAGTATTTTTATCTTTATTCTTTGAGCGACGGTTGCATGTTGACGTAGTGAGGGGCAGCAGTTGTGTTGCTTAAGAATTCTTGTTGATATTGATCATCTGTTTCTATCACAGGACTTTGTTTAATTACCTGTAAGGTTAACATTATCAATTTTTACATCATGCATCATGTCATCAAATTCTATAATTTTATCAGAATTCCTTTACTTAAGATCATTCTTTTATGACATTCCTTTTCTTATTATCATTCTCTTAGTGACCTCCATGGACATGATGAATGATTATGCTAGAACCAATATCAAGCACATCATTATGAATGTCAATATCTGCAGTTGCTTATGTATGCAATCTAAATGGATAATCTGAATGCAATGCTCAGCATTATTTGATGAATGAAGAAATTTATCACCACATGAAATTTAGTTATAGAATTACTAACTTCACTTCTAGATTATCACAAAATATTAACAGTAATTATATGTTTATGATTGCAAGGCACAAAAAAGTGGATCGGAAATTGAACCAAGTGAATGAAATATTCAAAGTTCAATTGGAATTTAATTGGATGTTGAATAGTGATGATATAATAAATATTAAAATGATTTAATTATTAATTAAATGATAAAATCATGATACAACTATTTGGAGGAAAAAAAAAGGAGTACCTAAAAAATTTGCTTCAAAATTGTTTTATATGATATAATTTACCACATATCAGACATTCTAGTATAACACAAGCCATAAAAGAGGTAAATAAAAAAAACAATCTTGGAACCACATTAAAGCAAAACAAAGACCCTGGATTTTCATTTAATATCTCCACCAAAAAGCAGAGAGATTAACTCATTGCCTTAGATCAAAATATACAATCATAGAGAACTGAAAATTTGGATAACCAAGAAAGCAAACAATCCCCAAAGTTGAGAAACAAGGTCTTTTAATTGGAATGATGCATAATCACAAATGAAAAGTGCATGCACTGAAAAAAAAGAAGTCATCTCTTATGAGAAACACGCTGCTTGCTCTATTGAGGAAGACATCTTAGTAGGAGATGCAAGGTAGAGGGATCAAGGGATTGTTGGATTGAATGGAAAAGGCGAACGACGAACCAGTGAAGTTGGAAAAATCAGGAATTTGAGAGGATAGGTCTTCCAAAATTTTATTTAGTAAATCTATATTTTTAAATTATTTATATTAAGAGTACTTTTCATATATCTAATTAAAAAAGAATAATGATAATTTGGTCATGAAATGAATTGGTTAGTTCAATTAAAACTGGAATCAGTTTACTGGTTTGATGTTTCAACCATTGGTTCATCCTAGTTCTTTTCAATTTTTGGCCAAAACAGTTTTAGCAGAGAACCAAATTGGTCATGGAATAGTGCACAACTGAACTGGTCAGACCTTCTGATTTGGTCTATTTTTCTGACCCTTGAAAGATAGCACGGCATTATGCAATAAGCACAATAAGCACGTGTAATTTTTGTTGGCTCCCAATTGTGTTCAAGAGTTTTTTCTAATAAAGAATAAAATCCCTCAATCTTACCCAATAATGATATTATCAATAATCGTCTCATAAGTAAAAGCACTCTTAAGGCTTAGATTAGAAGGAATTGGTATGCTTGATAACTTAACTCATAATGCTGTGGAGGTTCCTAAAGTATATTCACTGATTTCTGAACTGTCATAACAATATATTTTGTTGAATCAAGTCAAAGAGATCGATTCACTAAAGTGTGTGAAAATACTAAAAAATTAGTGGGTAAATACTAAAAAATGAGTGGGTGAATGGATTTGTTGCTGTGTAGGAATGGAACTTTATTTATTTTTTTGGAGATAAACTAATTACATCAAGCCGAGCCTCTATGCTTCATTGTTTCTATTCTATTGATTGCATGTGGGATGGGGGCCTGGAAGTGGTGACTGCTTGTTTGTGCCTTCATTTTGCAGCCTGGTTTGCTCATTAATACTTTAATAGTATAAGTGAGCATGAAAACCAATGCTTTTAAGATGTTCTTCTTGAAGATATTGATCTGATTTTAGTTCTTGTTGTTCCTGTGGGAATTTATAATTATGAAATTTGAATCTGAATTTGGGATGATGGCTGTCTTTAGTGGAGGTTGAAATGAGGATAATATAAATTAATACCATTTGATCTGGCTTTGCTACCAAAGTGACATTCATGGCAGGTAAAAGGTCGTGATGCATAGAAAATCTTGTTGATGCCGGTTTTCCTCTATACATGCATTATGTAATTAAGGGGCAAGGAGAGGGGAATATCTAGAAAGAGAAAGAAACAAAATTTTAAAGAGAAGACAGGAGGGGGTCAGGAAGAAAATAACTACATGAAGAGAGAACCAGAGAGAAAGATTCAAGTTTGAGAGTGAGGGAGATTCAAGGTGGGAGAGAGTATGAAGAAAGGGCTTGGCTATACCAATTTCTTGATGAGAAAGAGGGAGACAGAGTGGATATAAAAAAATGGATGAATGATTATAATGTTAAAGGAGAAGGAGAGAGAGAGGACACATTTTCACTTCATTCATTAACTAAATTACAGGACTCTAAACAATATTTATAGAAACAGATCTTAGAAAATTACAAAATATGAAATCACCAAACTATATTTAGGTGTTAAATAAGGAGAACCAATTAACTAAATTACAGGACTCTAAACAATATTTATAGAAACAGATCTTAGAAAATTACAAAATATGAAATAGCCAAACTATATTTAGGTGATAAATAAGGAGAACCAACATAAAATAATTTATTAAATATGGTTTCAACATAAATAAAACTCAATACTGATGGTTAGAAGAAAATATCTTGCCTTGCATAAATTCTTTTGGGCTAGAAAAAATAATTTAAAGTAGATCTTTAAATACACTATAAAGCTAGGGAAATGCATCTCAAAGAGGAGAGAGGATTGAGATATCCATGTAAGAAAATGTGTCAACTAGGAAATCGATCTTGAGCAGGAAAAGACAAAAGAGAATAACATCAGCATCATCTATAACATCAATAGAAAGCTATTATCATTTATCCTTTAAATTACTTTTGTAGCTTCGAAGAGCGATCCTTAGAAGCTTGATGGTCTTCATGCACACTATAAATTTGATTCAACTTGGCTACTTATGAAGCTATGGATTTAAGTGGAAAATTGTGGTATGCAGTTGGGTCTTTGATGTAGATATGGGTGAAGTGAGATGCATGATGTTTGAGATTTGCATACATGAAGATGTGCCCTTGATGTAGATGTGGACGAAATGGGATGCATGAAATTTGAGATTTGCATGCGTTAAGAGCCTAATGTGGCATGCACGTGTGTGAGGGACTTGAGATTGCATGGATGTGGTGTATAAAAATAGGCTAGACGCATGGATGGTGCAATGAGCTAGCACAGTTTGCATGTAAATTGGTGGATGAAATGTGATGCAACATGCGGATGGGTGCAAATGTGTGATATACATACGTGATGTAATGTGTGGAAGGTATGGGATTTGTTGAGGCATAGTGGATGCGGGTGAGTACAAGGGACTACAGATACATGATAATGGGAACTGGGCAAAGTAGTTGTGGAGGGTGTGATGAGGATGTATGGGAATTTGCAAAATTGTAGGATTGTGGTTGAATGTTTGTGATGGAAAGAAGCGTGTGTTGATGCAAGAGTGCAATGGCAAGCATGAGCATGAGTGGACGAGTGAATAGCAATTCATAGTGCACGTACTAAGTTGAGCGATTTGTTAACAAGCAACTTGGAGTGATGCAATCGGCTTCTAAGGCATAAAAGTGTTGCGATGGATGCTGCAACAAGTGAGTGTGTGTTGGCACGCATGTGGGCACTATAAGTTAGTGGGAAAATGCATGCAAGGTCGATAAGATCGTTAAGGATTTAGGAATCGGGATTCATGTGATGATGTAGCACGAGCGACTTATTGCAATTGCTGGCAACAAACCCAAGAAACCAATATAGTTTAATGAATGAAAGCCTTAAAGGATGGAGATAAAAGGTAGAGGGAGAAAAAGGCATAGGGATAACTTGTGATTGGAAGGGAGGAGAATCAATGTGGAGATTGAATGATCGAGCTATAGCCATTTTACTTTTGTTCATCAACTAATTGAATCACAAGATTCTAGTTTTTTGACTTATGCATATGCTTTAAATTTGTTCACATTGTTGGCAGAGTTGTTCGTCTTTATCCATTTTAAAATTTCAAAGTTATTCCGGGTAGGAATACTTGCTTTTGGCTCCAGAGCTGGCTGCGTAGATGGATGTACGAGTTGCAACTGTTGAGCTCGTAGTTCAACATTCATTCTTCTCATTTGCCTTTTGGATGGCTTTCCTCTAGACGAGGAGCCTCTTAGTCATACCTTCGGGTGTGAACGATTTGTTGCTAGAGTATTGGTGCTTACAGGTATTAGAGAAATTTTCTTCTTTGCAGCAACTCTCTTCATAAGTCGGGTTCTCTGATTGAGACAACCTTTCAAAAATTGAGATATTCTTTCAGGGTATCTCTTCAGTAGTGGTGGATATTGCTGGACGTTACACTTGTTGTACTGGTAGGTGTGCAAGTGATGCAAACGTTTTAACATAATAAGACCTAGCGCTGCCTTGAACAATCAAACCATGGACACGAATGGTGATAGCCCTTATAGTGATTACAAGAATTTGCAAACCACTAAATGGATGGTAGCCCTGAAGCCTCCGATGTCGATAACCGGGTGGCTTATTGGTTGTAAAGGTGTTCTAGAGATATATTCTATACAAATAAAAGATAGGAATTAATAATCATAATTTGATTCATCACCCCACAATTTTAAAATATAGAGATCAACAGAACAATATTATAAGCAATTGCCTTACATAAGTGCAAGAGGTGAAAATCTTTCGTAGAAGATTCTAACGAGTTTGTACAAGTTTGGAATCTTTCTTATATATATAAGTTCAAGAGTTTAGAATGCATCATCGGGCATGCTAGGCTTGCCATCACGCCAAAAAAGTTGTGTATAGTCGTTGTCATCAGACACCACATTTGAGGCCTTTTATTATCCCACCTCGCCAAAAAAAGGTGTATGGGGCTTGAGCTTTGTGAGCGGGGGCTTGTGTGCGACAAAAAGAGGAGGGAGTTAGGATCACTTGGTTTCTATGTGCGATATTAAGAGAAGGGGTGGGATGTGATGAAAGATAGGAGAGGGATTGCACATGCTTTAGTTAGTATTAGCCCCTTTTTTATTTTCACGTTGCTAGTCGTAGTGACGGGGCACACGATATTATAGGATGGTGTCGCATCATTGTAGATAAGAGATAGGATTTTTTTTAATTATAATTATACATAGACATAAATTTAACGGGAAAGATTCATAAAAATACAAATGAAATGTGAATCAACCCCTCGAGCAAAAATTTTCTTATTCATGCATCTCAATTTACATGTCTCGCATGCTGGAAAATTTTGTGTTTGGACTAGTGCGTTTTCCCATGCAATATAGGTGTCATTTACTAGTAATTTGATAGGGGTGATAAATTTAAAACTAATCCCTATTTACAAAGAGTCAATGTCTTATCAGGTGTATCGTTATATTCACTTTTAAAGAATCTCTGACCTAGAAGGACATAGTACGTGTTATCTAATTGGTGATTTTGCTGCTAAACAACAACACATGTAATTGGTTATGATTAAGGCCCTTTGGCCAGGCGATTTCGCTGCAAACTAAAACTATTAAATTACGATAACTGCTAAAGCACGTAAGTTCCCTGATGACTTAAAAACTCTCGAGTAGTGAATCATTAAATATACTTGATAGGCTACAAAGCTAAGATTGATTTAAATTCGTCCTCTTAGACAAACATACATCTTAAGTCTATAAGTTCTTCTTAGACGACACAACCCATAACTGCCCACAAAGATCCTTTGGTTAGGTTGGATCAATTATCTTCACTAATTAAGTAGATCAATGTTTATGATCAGTTGGGACCACAAGACCATTGGATCGTGATTGAGTTTATCATTATTATCGCCACTATCTGCTCGAAGTTTATAATCGTAAATTTCTCAATCCTAAGGCAAATTTACTCGTTATTAACAATGAACACATAGTGTCTACTTAAAAACTAGCTTTAATTGAAAGTTTTTTTTCGTCAATGGTAGGAGTAATTAACTATACCGTCTTGCACCTCGGGGGAAATCATGAACTAGATTTTAAAGCCTCCTCAAATTGGGGGCTAAATTCTGAATAGTGTTTTATTTGCAAATCAACTTTCTGAAAATATGACCATGAACAACAAAACTATATTATCAAAGTTGGGTGAGAAATTTCAGATTCACATGGGTATTATTTATAAAATTATATAAATATCTTCAAATAAACATAAAATTGTCAAACTAGTCCTAAATGTTAGATAAGGATTAAGGAGAAACGAAATTGAATGGCTGTTTAAATATGATATTGACACAAATAAGACTCATAGTGATATATAAGGAGAACATCTTGGGCTGCATCATAGGATGTGTAGTGTGTTTTAGAGATGGTTGATTGTTCAAGAAGAGAGAGAAGGGAGGCAAGCTATATTGAATAGATTGCAGGAATTTAGGAAAGAATTATGAGATAGTTGGGATGCATAATGGAGTGAGAGTTTTTTATGGTGAGTGTATATTTGTTATATTTAGAGTGACTTGTAGATAGAGTGCGAGTATGGATTTTGAGAAAAAAAAGGAGAAATCTTGATCATGAAGAGGAAAATATGAGGGGTATAGGAGAGGTTCAGATTCTAAGGAGAAAATGCGAGGGAGAGAATTTTGAGAAATTTATAATTTAATTTCTTACATAAAGAAGGATACGAGAGAAAGTATCCTGAGCAAAAAGAATAGGAGAGAGATAATATCCTAGACTAGAATCGATAGAAATTTATTAAGAAAGAGAAAGTCGTGCAAAGCGGTAGGTATATGAAAATGACTATGTAGTTGATAGCCTTTCAATATATAGGACTTGCTTCAAGGGTATATTTAGAGTCTAAAGGAACACCTATGTCTTTTTTACAAACCATGGTTATCCTGAAAAATAAAAGAATAAAATTATTAAATGAAATTATAAGACTACTCTAATTATATGGAGTTTAAATAAACTATCCTAATTACATGAAATAGAAATAAAGTATGATCCATGTGATGAAAATAAAACAAGAATAAAGTAAAATTGGTTCGATCATGACACTAGGGTTAATCAACTTGTCAATGCATCAAGTACAAAATGGCAAGTGATCTCCATAGCCTCTCCTATTATTGGCATAAATGATCTGCAGGTATTGTCCCTCAAAATACTTCACCTGTTATGTATATTTGATTTTGGTTATGCCAAAAAATAATGTGCCAAAATTTTCTTGGGCAATTTTGTGGAAGGGAGATATTTCTACGATTTTGTATCATTGAGAGTACACCACATCAACACTACCGTTGTCAGGTACTCAGGTCCATAGTCTTGGATCAGAAAAGTGAAAGGTTGTGTTAGGTAGTCGACAACCAGCATAAAATTTATCGAATAATCATGACATGAATCCTTTAATATATTGTGTTAATGCTAGGTTGTTCTAAAAGGTCATACAACGATTAATGTGCAAGGGCCACTGAACCGACGTCCAGGTGCTGTGTTAAATAGGCAAGGGTTCTCACATAATGAACATATATGGGCAAAAGAAGCTAGTCCATAAAACTAAAATTAGGATATGAACTTGAAATACAGGTTTCCTTACGGGATGGAATTAATAGATATTATGATTCATAGGAAGGTAAATATTCTATGCATTCAGGAAACTAAATGAGTTGGAGAGAAGGCTAAGAAGATTAATAGTTTAGGATTTAAACTGTGGTATTCTAATATGAGTCGTATTAAAAATGGTGTAGGTGTGATTATAGATAAGACTTTGAAGGATAATGTTGTAAAAATTAATATATTTTTGGAGATATAATTATAGTTTTAAAAATTATTGTTGGTACTAAGATTATTAATATTATAAGTGCTTAAGCTCCTCAAGTAGGTTTGGGGATGTGTTCAAAATTATAATTTTGGAATGACTTACAAGAATTAATACAAAATATAATTCTTAAAGAAAGTTTTTTTAGGAGATTTAAATGAACATGTTGGTGGAGAGGGAGATGATTTTAAAAACATTCATGGTGGTTATGGATTTGGAGCGACTACTGAAGGTGGTAAGATCATATTAAATTTTTCTTTATAGTTTTGTAGTTGCTAATACCCTAATTGAGAAGAGAGATGAGTATTTAATCACTTCTAAGAATGAATACAATAAAACTCAGATTGATTATTTTCTTATAAGAAGAATATATCGTTTAGATTACAAAGATTATAAAATTATTCTGAGTGAAAGTTTATGTACCAAACACTGCTTATAAGTTTTATACTTTAAGACGAAGGGATAGAAAATAAAAAATAAAGTAAACATTGTTCTAGGATTTGATGGGGACATTTAAATAATATTAACAAAAATATTTTTGAGAGTAAGATTCTAGATCTTAAGATTTTGTCTGTGCATGAGGAAGCTAATGTTATGTGGGAAAAAAATAGCTATTATTATTAAGAATATTGCAAAAGATGTGTTTGGAATATCAAAAAGAAAAATCTTAATAGTAAAAATAGTTGGTGGTTAAATCAAAATGTGTAAAAAAATATAAAAAATAAGAATATTTGTTATACAATTTTTAATAATTGAGAAAGATATAAAGAGGCTCGTAAGGAATCTAAGAAAGCAATTTGCGAGGCAAGAGTTTTAGCTTTTAATAATTTATATCATGGTTTAAAATTGCGCAATATGAGGTTCGCCTTGAGGCCCGCCTTTGCGTAATTCCAATAAAAAACACCTTGATGCTTACGCATCGAGTTTTTTTTAATGACTTGCGCCTCAACTTGGTTGATGCCCAGCTTGAGGCCTGCCTCGCCTCACTGGCATGAGGCTTACGCCTCACGCTATATATATTAAAATTTACATTAATCTTGAAGTAAATGCCCGACATTGGACTCTATAGGAGAGGAGGAAGGGGAGAGAGCAGTTCATCATAATGAAGATTCAAATGAATAACCCCTTAGTGATGATAGTGCTGATGACTTATGAGTTCTTATGTGATATGTCATTGTTATTTATTTTTGAAAATTGGAATTATATGTTAATGAAAAGAATACTGGGATTTGGGAAAGATAAAATTTTGAGTTGAACTATATTTCATGTTGTCTTATTATTGGGATATTTTGATTTCACTTCATATCTTGTATTTTTTTATGTTTTATATTATTCGCTCATTAGTATATAAAAAATTTATCATTTTATGTTTATGCAATCTTTTGATTTCCTTGAGGCTTACGCCTCGTCTGACGAATGGAAAACACCTCAATACCCGAATACACAATTTTAAACATTGATTTATATAATAGATTAGTTAGATACTGAGGAGGACGTAAATATATATTTATAAGTTAGCCAAACAAAGAGATAGTAGTAAGGATTTAATTCAAGTGAAGTGTATTAAGGATGTAGATAAAATGTGTTTTTATTAGATGAGGATATTCAAAAAAGGTGGATGAGATATTTTGCTACACTTTTCAATGAAAATTGTGAGAATGTGATTGACTTTAGTGACCTTTAACACCCTGAATGAAAATAATTTTTTTCTTTTTATCAGTGTATTTATAAAACCAAAGTTAGAGGGCTTTAAAGGAAATGAGGTATGGAAAAGCTGTTTGACCGAATAATATTACAATAGAGGCGTGGTAATGAAGGAATCTCTTGGCTTACTAAATTTTTTAATATTATTTTGAAGACTAGAAAGATGTCAGATGAGTGGAAAATGAGTTTTGATTCCTATTTTTAAGAATGAAAATGATGCACAAGATTATACGAATTATATAGGAATTAAGTCAATATTCCATACTTTAAAACTATGGAGAGTGTTATGGAGAAATATAGAGAGAATAAGGGGGATCTACATATAATATTTATTGATTTAGAGAAAACATATGATAAAGTTCCAAGAGAAGTGCTATGGAGAGTTCTAGGAAAGAAGGGTTAATAATGCTTATTTTCAAGTCATTAAAGATATGTATGTAGGAGTAGTTACTTGTGTTCAAACATAAGGTGGTTTGATCAAGTATTTTCCTATTTCAGTTGGATTACATCAAGGATCAGTCTTAAGCCTATATCTTTTTGCTTTAGCCAGATGTTCTCACTAGACATTTTCAAGAGGTTGTACCCTGATATATGCTTTTTGTTGATGATATTCTTCTTGTTGATAAAACTAGAGAGGGAGTTGAAGGTAAACTTGAATTATGGAGGTCAACCTTAGAGTCTAAAGGCTTTCATTTGCGTAGATCTAAAACTGAATATATGGAGTGTAATTTTAGTAATAATAAATTTATTGGAGGGGATTGTGACTTTGGGCGATCAAGTTATTAATAAGAGTACACATGTTAGATATTTTGAATTTATTGTTCAGAGTGATGGTGAAATAGATGGGAATATTATTAGTAGAATTCAAATGGGATGGTTGAAAATGAGGAATGCGTCGGATTTGTTGTGTGATAGAAAAGTATCTCTCAAACTTAAGTGAAAATTCTATAAGATGATGAGACCTGCAATGCTTTATGGTGCAAAATGTCGGCCTTTAAAAGAGAAGCATAATGTAAAGTTTAGCGTTGTAGAGATGAGGATGCTCAGGTGAATAAGTGGCTTTTCTCTTATAGACAAGATACAAAATGAGCATATACGTGAAAAGGTTAAGAGTAGCTCCAACGGAAGATAAGATTATAGAGAGTCTCCTTAGATGGTTTGGTCACATAAACGGCGGCCTTCAGATGACCCGGTTAGGAAAATAGATGTATTAGATTTGACTAATATTAAGAAAGGTAGAGGTAGACCTAAAAAGACTTTATAAGAAAATATTAGAAATGACATTTCTTTATTAGAGTTAAATGAGAATTTTACTCTTAACATGACACAATAGATAAAAATGATTCATGTTGCCGACCCCACATAGTGAGATAAAGGTTTGATGTTGTTGTTGTTGTTGAGAGTGCACCACATCACATCTTTATGTACATTATTTGGATTTTATTTAATTAACATGCAGCAGTTTAGTTTTATGATTTTATCAATCCATCCAGGCATTCATTGCCTTCTAGTGCTTGAATATGCGATGTAAACAGAACGGGCAAACTTACGGTGGGGCAGGGGTGGTTACTGTGTGTTGGAGATATGTCTGTGCTGGGTGGTTACATTGCATAGGAAGCCGTTAATACTTTTTTCTTCGTATATCATTTTGTGAATTCATTCTTATAAGCGTACAGGATATGGAGGGGTTAAGTGTGCTGCAGCGTGTGATGGTTGGATTATGTTGTGCATGGTGTATTCCCTTTATGGAGGGGAAAGAAATTAGTGGAGATGTTTGCTTAATTCTATTTGCTTATATCATTTTAAATTTCTACCCATCCATCTGTGGGGAGTGGGGATGGATGTTTTATCCATTTTTATGCCATTTTTATGCGCTGTTAAATTGCGTGGTTTGTAAACTTGATAGGCAAACATCTATGCCGTGATTTAGTTTAAAACTTTAAATTCATAACAATTATATTAAGATGTATGCTACATAATTAGTTGGCGTACTAATAAGCTTAATCTTTGATAATTTAATTACAACTCACTGAACATTGGTTATGCTGGTTGTCACTTATTTATTTAAGGAGATTTTGCCAGTTACTTCTATGGAATCATAATTTTACAAAAATTACGTGTCTATTCCCCTTCTTTTCATGGTATCCATGGTCTAGTTACTCAAGTGGCTTGTATAGTTGCTGCACAAATGTTCTGTTGTGGAGAGTGGTGGCCTATTTGGAAGTATATAGATCTTTGCTCGTATTTACTGCCCATAAAAGCCAAGAATGGTGTCAGAAGAATTGAATTTATGTTCTCGTGCTTTAGCGTTGCCCACTAGCATTATCCACAATTGATAGGACCTTGGCTAAATGAGAAATTTTAAAGCTGGAGTGGGCATTCAATAGGAGGAAGCAAAGTTTCAAGTTTCAAAGATTCAATGATGATGACGTAAAAATGATTATATATATTGAAAGAACCGTTTGATTCATTACTACTGCTTCAACACTTATCCGGTTAAATTGCCTTTTTCAACTTTTTAAAACTGTTTCTCAACAATCCTGTTTTATCACTGGATCTGACCTGTTCACAGTCCGTCTGGCTAGTTTTGTCTGATTTTTAAAATCATGGGTATTTGATCATTTCCTCCCCTTCCTAGAACTCTAGGTTAGTGTTGATTATAATGATAGTCTAATTAAAGGCTTTTTTTCGAATATTAGCATTGGTTTGGCTTTTTTTTTTTAACTAACTGTAAGCATGGTTCTCTGTTTTTAGTTAGTTTAATGGAAATTTCTTTCACTTATGCATGCAACATTTGTCAAAGTTTATTTTCTAATGCATTTGTGGTTTCTTCAGGCCAGAGTTTGGTCAAGTTGCTGCGGGGTCCTTCAAGCAAGTGTCGAGGTGAGTACTCAGTCACGGACTTGGTTTCTTTATTCTATATTTGCTTAACGTCTTCTATTCTTGTGCAGTCAGGTGAAATATAAATTTATAACCTACCGTCTCACTTATACATAACAACAACAACATCATCAAGTCTTTATCCCATCATATGGGGTCGGTTGCATGAAATTTTTTTCTCTATTGTGTCATGTTAAAAATTAAAATATCATTTAAATATAATAAAGAAAGGTCTTTTTATAATATTTTCTAACCAAGTCTTTATAGGTCTATCTCTATCTTTTTTAACATAAGTTAAATCTAATATATCTACTTTCCTAACCAGGTCATTGTAAGGCCACCGTTTTATGTGACCAAACCATCTATAATCGACTCTCTGATCTTATCTTCCACTAGAGCTACTCAAACTTTTTCACGTCACAGTTATACCTAAGCAAATAGAAGATTTCACGCCTGTAATTGTATATCCATTTTAAGTTTAACTTATTGTAACCTGATATTAGGAGCTTGATCTTGCTTATGGCGTTTCTACAACAACAACAACATTAAACTTTTAACTATGTGGGTTGGCTATATGAATCCTTTTTCTCTATTGTGCCTTAACAGAGTCAAATTATCATTTAAATTTAATAAAGAAAAGTCTTTTCTAATTTTTTTAATCAAGTCTTCTTATGTTTACCTCTATCTTTCTTAACATAATTCAAATCTAATACATCTGCTCTCGTAATCAGGTCATTGGACGGCCGCCGTTTTATGTGACCAAACCATCTATGATGGCTTTCTCTAATCTTATCTGCCACTAGAGCTACTCCAACCTTTATCTTGCTTTCGGCGTTTCTATGTAAATTCAAAATTGCATAAATTTATTATTTTAGTTTTGTTTTTATAACCAAATAAAATGGCTGGAAACTCTTACATCTATTGAACAAAAGAATGAAATGCCACACAAAGCTGGAGTGTGCCTAAAATTAGAAATTTTAAGTGACGGTAGCTCAAAAAAATGTAGCAAGGCATTTTTGAAGTTACCCTCACTCCATAAACTCGCATAAAATTAATTTACAGTGAGTGCAATTTTTAAATATAACATCTATTATTTCTGTTTTTACTCAGTCCATTCTATGTTATAAATAATTCACCTAGAATAATTCAGCTTGTAAGATAATGTTTGTTTATTTTTAACTGGGTTTCATCCTAACATGCTCCAACATGATATATTTATGCATTGATTTTTAATTCATATATTCAACAGGCGGAATCGTGGACGTACTCTGGGTCGTGGAGGCCTCAGGGGCCAAGGCTCGAGCACCGTCCGTGGTCGCAACTTACGTGGCCGTGGGCGCCGCAACGACCGTGGTCGCAACCAACCAAGTAAGAAAATGGCAGAAGATTTAGACAGAGATCTCGAAACATACCACGCGGAAGCCATGAATACATCATAATGTGGTAACTCACCATGCATCATCTATCTATATGGAAGTTGCTTCCTTTTCTTGTCAGTACCAAAAAAAAAAAAAAAAGAAAGAGATGCTGCAGTAAAGCATTTTGGAGCACTATGCTCTGCTATCTTGTAAATGTTCTGCTTTTACTTTCCCTTGTTAGGATTCCTTATGAGAAAACCAAACATCTTTTAGGAATTTCAAGTTTTATAGTGCAGTCTTAAACATTAAGATTTTGAATTTTATCTACTTGCAGATGTTGAACCAGGTAAAATTGTCTAGGACTGTGAATGAATGTGTTTCAAGCTTTTGTTATAAATGCCACAACATTGAACACTTCTTTAATGATACAATCAAAATGAAAAAAAAAAAGGATTCAAATTTATAATCTTCAAATTTGTATTAGAAAAGTAGCTCTGATCAAATTTTAGTGATAATATTTTGATCCAAATTCTCTTCTTTAAGATGCTTCTTGATCTGCCATTAAAAAGTCTTGCCTTTGTGCAGCAAGCTTGTGTTTTGTTGGGATTTATATTCTTTTTGTTTAATTTGTCTGTACATTCTAATCATTGTTACTGACTACACAAATATAAACTGGAATTCAAATCCTCTTCATTTAATTGTGCCATTCTGATCTGAGTCATTCAAATCATATTGGATGATTGAGATTAATAGAGAACTTTTTAAAAGTATTAGGGACACCATACAGAGTTTTCCACTTCTACTGTGCTATTGATGAGCTTCAATTAGGAAGCTTCTTTTAAATTTGGGGGATTAATTTGATATCTTGGAATGATTATGGATTTATATTTCTAGCTCTTAAATTTTTATATTTTTATAACACTTATTTAAATCACCTTAAAATGTATTCTTAAAAAAATATTTCTTTTTAAATAAAATAATATTAGTGATATTTTTATATGATTTGAAAATTATAAATATGAATGTATTAATGGATTTTTGTGTGTTTGAACTAATATTCATCTTAGAAGACTGAAAGTCAGACTCTAATTGTGATCAAAAAAAATTTTGGAATAATTTTCTTAATGTTTTTATGGCAATTTTTTTTATCTATAACAATTTTTTGAAATCCAAAGTTATCCCAAAGAAACCCAAATTTAGCTGATTTAGGCTTCGTTTGGGACGGCTTTCTTATTGTTTGATAAAGTAATTTTTCAATAAATTTTTATACTAAAAAGTTGCGTGAAGAAGCATAAAGCGTCCCAAATGAAGGCTTAACCAGATGTTATATCAGGTTCAACAGCAAGAGATGATTTCCTTGCTTAGGCAATTGAGAGAATTGACACATGAAACTGGTATTGAAGAAAATCTTCTGAAAATTGAATGAAAAAAAAAAGTAAAAAAAGCAGGTCAAAAAAGAAAAAAACAAGTTCAATTTTTACATTCACAAAGATACAATAATCTATCATTAATCAAATGAAAAATACAACATCAGCTTCAAAAAGCACATTTTTTCCCCTTTTTAAAACATTATTTGTCTACCCCTTTACAAATACAGTATAGTAAGGAAAAAAAAAACAACTGCAACAAGACAGCTTCCTTTATGATACAGTTCAAAGAATAATGGAGTTTATAAAAAAAAAAATAGCTAATGGCCTTCAATATTACCAATCTCCTTCCTCAGGACAAAGTTGCCAGCTTCATTTCTGGTGAAGAGCTTCTCGACTAATTCGTCCCAGTTTGTTCTCCCACTGGGCTTGGATTCAGTTTTTGAGTGATTTCCATTCTGGTTTTCAGAGTGTTGGGAGCTGATAACTCCTTCATTCTGGTTCTTTAATGGCGCAGAGTCAATCTCATCTTCTGTGGGTTCTAATGGTGAGATTGCATGAGGGACATTCAAGGTGACTGCTCTTTCTAATGCACCTTTGTATTCCTTTTCTAGGGTTTGTTTCCTTTCCATTTTCTGCTGAGTTGGAGCTGTTGTAGTTTCAACATCTTCCTTTCTTATCTGCAAAGAGCAAATCAATCTCTTATTTGAGTTTTTTTGTCCGAAAGTTCATTTTTCCAAACATTGTTAATCCCATCCCGCCTTTCATTGTTTTTTTGTTTTTTTTTTTCTTGTTTGAGTGGTTTATAAATCCTACTTTGATTCATACTTGCTTCATTGTTACATGAGTAATCCGTTTTGTATGAGTTCTTTTTACATATATTGGTCATCAAATATCCTTCATAATATTTTTGAATAAGGAAAATTTCAAAATAGTCCCCAAATTATTCGTGTATAGATAATTTAGTCCTAGAGTATCATGTTGTCCCAATTTAGTTAATTGATTATATAAAATTGATCCAAAACAGTCTCTCATGTTATAATTGTGATATAAAATTGATCCTAATTTAGTCTATCGACTTAACAAAATTGATCCCATTTTAGCCTCAAAAGAAACATTTTTTATCAATTGTGTATAGTTGAGAGATTAAATTGAAGCAACGTTATACTATAAGACTAAAATAGTCATATGCAAATAGACGGGGCTATTTTGAAATTTAACCTATTCATTCCTTATTAGTACACTTTGTTCCTCATACGATATATGCAAATAAACCTATGGCCATGTTCCATTTCATCTTAGTTTTAAGAAGCATCGAACTTTTATTTTTGCGTCAATACCTTATAACATACAAAAACTGGACTTGATATTAATCTTTAATGTAATCATATTATAATTGAAAGTTTTTAGGTCACCTAACTTTTAATAACGTTAACATACCCTATTGCACATATTTTTTCATTAATTTCAATTTATTTTTATTATACTTGAACATAAGCCTTTTTTTGGCACCAGATCCCATCAGAACTCCACACTTAAGTGTGCTTGGGCGAGAGTAGTACTATGATGGGTGACCTCTTGAGAAGCCCTCGTGTCGCACCCCTTTGAAAAATTGTTAATACTAAGTTAAAAGTAAAGTGTGGCAGAGATGAGGATGCTCAGGTGGATGAGTGGTTTTACCCTTAGAGATAGGATACGAAATGAACATGTACGTGAAAAGGTTGGAGTAGCTCCAGTAGAAGATAAGATTAGAGAGAGTCACCTTAAATGGTTTGGTCACATAAAACGGCGACCTTCCAATGACCCGGTTAGAGGAGTAGAGGTATTAAGATTTGACTTATGATTCATGTAGCCGACCCCACATAGTGGGATAAAGGCTTGATGATGTTGTTGTTGAACATATGCATTTTTTGAAAAAAAAAATCTTATTACCTTTATTTTAACCTTAATTGACTTAGATATTCCTGGCATACAAAATCAAATTGATTCTATGATAACAAAAATTATTTTTCTAACTCTACCTTTCATAACGCAACAATTCCTGTATTTTCAGTGAATGTAGGTCAAAACCTGATGTCTTCCTCATTTATATCGGTTCTTCATTTTCTCTGGAATTGATTCATAGCCAAACTCTCACAGTTATCGTGTAAGCCCACATTGAGAGTTCAGAATGGTTAGAAAAGGTTTAGAAATTGTTTGAGAGGAACACTAAACAGGACTCTGATGATTTATGAATCAAAGTAAGGCTATCTCAATTGAATTTTTCATGTTTTAAATAGATTTCTCCATAATTTTAAGTTTTCCATTGCTGAACATCTTGAATCGAGTGTTGTTTGGGACTGAATGGATTCAAAACAGAAAAAATAGAATATTGCTTCCACTTTAACCAGCACCTGAATGAACTCCGAACTTCATTCAGCAGCTAAATGTCTTTGGATTGCAGCGGCAGAAAAGCAGCAGAAAGCAAAATAACGGCAGGAAGAGAAGAGAGCAAAACAATGCCAGCAACAGAAGAAAACAAGAGCAGCAATAAAAGCAACATTGCCAAGCACCTTCCAGCACTTTTAGGGGTCTTCGGATTGGAAAAATTATTACGTGTGGGTCCGTATTTGTTCGAAGACCAATAAAAATGCATCATGTCGCCCCAAAAAATGTACCACGCTCGATATCGAGCGCTCGCTACCGCTCGGTACCAAGCCCAGAACCGGACGGGAGAACAGTCCGATGTCCGCATAGAATAATACCTCCTTCCATTGGGATCTGGACAAGTTACGGTTTGAGCTGCAGCGCTTGGAAATCGAATAGGTTTTTGGACAAATGTTCAACTAAGAGGAATGATCAATCTGCCAGGACATAATTTATTCTACTCAAGTAATGCTAATACCACTAGCCCTATTCTAGTTTTTTGGGGCAAACTTTATAATTTTTACTTCTACATCAATTTCTATATAGTCTTATGCGAGATGCTAACTTTAATTTACGAATGAGCATAACATTTTTAAATTGAAAAAAGAAAAAAAAAAACAGGGTTATATTTTTCAGATTCATTTACAAATTAAAGGAGAGGATACAGAACAATATTAACAAGTAAAAACAGATAAAATTCAGTGGTTGGATTTGTGTTTTGCTCTTACATCGAATATCTTCTGAGCTTCTCGCTCTATCCACAGAAGTGCATGATCAGATGTGGCATTACATGACAGGACAATATGCTCAAATCTGCCTTCAACTGGAATTGCAGTCCTAACCACAGGGGGGAATCTTCCACACCTGCATGAACCATATCACCAAAGCCAGCTTCAATCACATATTATTCCTATAAAGTTTTCATAGAATAGAACGTAAATATAAAAGTTGAATTCTCCACCCTGTGCCAAAGCCTAATCCTCCATTAATTATTCTACGCAGACGTTGAATGCTGTCCGGAAACCAATCAAAATACGCCAGATCACCCCTGTGCTCGGTACTGCGGCTTAGTACCGCTGTCGTGGCGCATTCTGGTTAGCCTCCAGATGGCGTTTTGCGTCTAGTCTTCGCACAGAATAATTATTTCTAAAAAATGAATTAATCAAAAGAAAAAAAATATTAAAGAAAAAAAAGGTCGAAAGCATGTTGCTACCTGCAAAATTTTCTCTCAACAATGTGATACAATCGCCCAGGAGCATAAAGCCTTCTTGGATCATTAAGCTTTCTGCTTTCTGGTATAAAAGTATCCCTCAAGCAAACTAAAAATAGAAAGCATGGCAAGCTGTCCAAGAGCATTATAACAATAAAAGCTATTTAAAAACTTAATCATCAAATTCACGATCAGCATAAATTAAAGTAATTTGAACATAAAAACACTAAAAACTCACCAGAATATAGATCCAAAAATATGCTCTAATGGAGTAGGAGTCCTCGGCAAGAAATCATCCTGCAAGATTTAGTAGTATTGAAGAGTCGCCATAAAATGCAAGCAGAAAATATGCCTCCGAAGTTCCCAATATTTAACAAGAAGAAATCAAAATAATTCAACCTCTAAATCTATCTCGTACTTCAAAGTCAGAGGACTTTGAACTCCAACTTCATACGCTGGCCATTAAAAACCAAATATTTAAAGCGATCCTTTAAAATTTTAGTCAAGAATTGACTAAAACTTCGAAAAACAAAAAAAAAAAACAGGAGCTAAGTTTTGAGACGAATATCTCGAGCCATTTTTTTAACATCAATTTAAATCTGTTTTCCATAATCTAAATTTCTTCAGTCCAATCGATAAATTAAACATTCCGAATCTTACTAAAACGATTTCTATTTCAAGAGTACCCTATCCCACTGCATACGGATTAGATTCTTTTGTTTTTCTAAACCCCAAAATAATCATCGAATCAATGAATAATCTCACAAAATCCACCAAGATTCCAATTCAGCAAAGCCATTCCTACACTCGGAAAACCTAAAATTAATTCGATTCGATTACATAAAAGAAGAAAACGAAAGAAAGAAAAGAAAAATCACCTGTAGCACGACGGAATTAATCACATCAGCATACTTCACGGCAAGATTCAACGACATACACCTTGCCGGCGCAATTGCATAACACCGGATCCGTCTCCTTTCAATCCCCCCAAACTGATCCCGGTGATTCACCACAATCACCGTCATCAGCGCCGCCACTCCAGACCCCAATGAATGCCCCGCAAAAACCAACTTATATTCCTCCCCCACCTCCCCAATCACCCGCCGCAGCATCTCCGACTCCCGATTAAGAATAAACGTAGCCGCCTTAAGCAACCCATGATGCACATAACCGCCATCGAACATCTGCCTTCCCAGCCGATTATCCAGCAAAACCTTGTAATCGCTCTCACGGGAGAGATTGAGGCCGCGAACGGCTAGAATGATCTCGCGATGGTCATGATCGGCGTAGATTAGGTAGGGAGGGCATCGGCCCTCGGTTTCTTCGTAGGGCACTCGTTTGAGGAGCCATTGAGGATTCATGCCGTAGCCGGACGGAGGAGGAAACTGGGGGTGGGATAGATCGTCCTCGTAGACGGCGAGTATGGCGCGGCATAGGCGAGGGATGGGTTCGATTTCGTCGTCGGAGGCAGGAGGCCATGATTCGGAGTCGTATGAGCCGACGTAGGTCAGGCGTTTCCATGCCCAGCGGGTGCAGCCGAGGCAGAACACGCACTCTAGGCCGCATGCCACCGACATACCGCCGGAAAAGGCGGCGGTGGTGGTGGCGGCGGGAGATGGAGGAAACTACTGGAAGAAGCTGGACATAGTTACCTGGAGATTGTAGACACTGGCGTTTAATTATAAAGCCTCTGGTTTTGGGTATTCTAAGCTAAGCTTGGTTATAAATAGCTGATTATTATCACTAAATAACATAATTAAGAATTTAAGAGGGTGATTAATCTTTGTGGATTAGCTTAATGATCCTTATAAACTATGTTAAGCTTCTAATTAAAATATTTAAGGGAGATTTACATACATACCACTTAATACTATGCTATTTACATATTTAACATCTAAAACTTTAATATTACATGCATACCACCCATAGTTCATTTTCATATCAAATATGAGTGGTAGAAATGAAATATATGAGTGGTAGGAAAGAAATGTAAGTGGTATATTTGATATTAAAATAATATAGGGTGGTATTCATGTAATATTAAAGTTTTAGGTGTTAGATATGTAAATAGGATGTTATAAAGTGCTTTGATTGATTTTGTTGGGGGAAATTTACATACATATCACTATATATTATACTATTTATATATCTAACATCCAAATTTTTAATATTTCATATCTACCACTCATAGACGGCTTTAATATCAAATGTGCCATCACTATATTTGAGAAATTATTCTGTCCAGAGACCAGACCAATCAGAACGCGCCATGTCAGCAGTGTCGAGCCGTTGTAACGAGCAAGAGGTGACGTGGTGCATTCTGATTGATCATTGGATAGTGTTCGGTATCAAAACAGAACAATTAATCCCTATATTTCATTCATATCACACATATTATCCAATAAACTTTAATATTTTATTCCTTGCACCTATAATTGATCTATGGATCATGGATGGTAAGTATGAAAATATTAAAATTTTGAGTGTTAAATATATAAATAGCATGATGTAAAGTGGTATGTATGTAAATTTCCATTCTTTTTTTATATTCAAATGAGGTTAAGGAATGGTTGACTTTGACTTTTTAAAATAATAAGATTTATGAAAATTTGTTTTTGATCAAATATCTCTTATTTAGAAATAAATAAATAATAATTCCAATAAAAAATTTATCATGGATTTTTTTGTAAAAATAGCAATGCTATTCATAGTAATGTGTTAAATATATTTTTCATATTATATTTTTTTTCTATAAGAATAGTATTACTAATTTATTATTATGTATAAATAGGCAATGCGTTTATTAATTAGTATTATTAATTCCTATAAATAGGAAACGTATATATTAATTTATTTTAATGATGTTTAAAATAAAAGCCATGTTGAAATATATTAATTTAATATTAAAAAAATAAAATAAATCATTTTAATTAAAATTTAATTGAAATCTTCTCATAATTTTTTTTTTCCATAGGAGTAAAAAAAAAGGCAAATTAGATTGTAATTTAATAATAAAAAAATATCAGGTTATTAAATTTACATTTTTTTAATGTAATATAATGATTTATTGCTTGAATATAATGTTATGTTTAATAATAAATAATTTAGTTAATCAAGGTTTAATTAAGATAATAAAAATTACTTTCTATAGTAATTTTAAAAGTTAATTTCTCTACAACAACTTTACAAAACACTAAAAAAGTTGTCTCAAATAAGAGATTCCGTGTGGTCACCAGATGGTAAGGAGGCGAATCAGGATGCACCACATCATCTAATACACAACGGTACACAATACTAATATATAACTAAAAAATGACGTATCACATACTGATTCGCATCCGAACGACATCCGAAACCACACATAATAATTTCTCCTCCAACAAAACCTAAATTTAAAATATGATATTTAGCTTTTGAAATAAAATAGTTAAAAGATAAAGTGGTATTAGCAATTATTGGAGAGAAAAGTTTTAAAAATTAAACTTGTTGCGTCCAGGAGTATTCACGGCGGTAGAGAAATATCATATTTAACGTCTTAGCATTGTACGAAAATCCGGCACGCAATCAGATAAGGAGAGAGGGTCTAACATTTATGAGACACCAAGATTTTTACGTGGAAAACCCCTGTAAAAGGGGGAAAAACCACGGGGCCTAGCCCAGTTTGAATGAATCCACTAGTATTGCAGTCGATTACAAATGAGGCCCTTCCTTGGTGGAAGGTCTTAGCTTGATGTACATCTTATGGAGTACATTACATGATGTAAATACAAAGGATCACTATTGACATGTTCACTTTGTTAGAAGGACTGCAGTCGGCGGGCGACATAGGTCAGGAGGACCGTAGTCAGCTGGCGACGGAGGACTGTAGTCGGCGGGCGATATAAGTCAGGAGGACTGTAGTCAACGGGCGACGGATGTCGGAAAGACTGTAGTCGGCGAGCGACGTAAGTCAGGAGGACCGTAGTCGGCTGGTGACGGAGGTCGGAAGGACTGTAGTCTGACGACGAAGATCAGTAGGACAGCGTTAGGTAGAAGTCCAACAATGAAAAGAAATACATCTTCACATAGATGTCCAGCGAAGTCCGATAACCGGTAGAAGTCTGGCATCGGGTAGAGACTTGGCGAAGAGTGAAGGTCCGACGTCGGGTAGAAGTCCGACGTCTGCTGGTGGCAGAGGAGAAATCCGGCCTCCCTTGGGCGGAGTTTCGGCATCAGGAGGGAACTCTATCGTTAAATGAGAAGAATTTCAGCATCACGTGGAAGTTGTGCAAATTCCCGACGTTTCCTGAAAATCTTGCAGAGTTCCGGCGTCTTCAGGCGGCAGGAAGAGCTCCGGCGGTGGTCGAGGAGGTGAGGAAACTCCTTTTCCCCTTTCTCCTCTTCTTCTTCTTCTCTCTTCCCTTCCCCCCTTTGTGTAGAATGAGGGCTCTATTTATAGTTTTTCTGGAGTGGCATAGCCCGTAAATAGGCGTGAGATCAAGGGCGAACAGGGAGTGGTTTGAATGGACGGCCGATATCAAATCCTTTGATCATGCATCGTTCATTGGATATTTGATGGCCTTAATCATGTCTGAATTTGATGATCTTGGGCTCGTTAGATTCATCTCGTCGAGCCCTTCGATTCGAGTATAAGCTCGTCAAAATCGGAGATCGTTTGGTAACTCAAATTGCGGTTTGAACCTTCCAACAGCGCTTTGAACCCTTGATTCGGACTCATTTGGGCTCGGATTGGGTTGATCTTGGTGTCGTTGGGTTCGTATTTCCGAGACGCTCAGTTTGAATGTAAGCTCGCTGAAATCGGAGTTCATATGCTTCCGAAATTAATTTTTGAAGCTTCCAACTAGTTTTTTCCTCGAGATTCGTGCCCGATCAAGATGATTTTGCGATGTCGTATCAAAACTTAAATTAATAATTTATATATTACACTTCTTAAACTAAACTAAATATAATAAAACTCATTTTTGCCAAAGTTTTATTGAGAATATAATGAACAAAATCATATAAATAAATTTCAGGCTTCGTTTGGAACAATTTTTTTTTTTTTTTACTTATTTTTAAAACAAATTTTTAATATGAGTTTTTAAAAAAAGCAAAAGAAAAAAAAATGTTACAAATAAAACCTTAATGTCATTTCAAATCCATATATAAATAAATAAATAAAAATATTAGATACATAAATACATGAAAATTAGTGGTATCGATGTAAATAAAAATATATAGATATAATATAACTATTTGCGTTTATTGAGAAGTCTAAGACGTCAATTGAGTCGAGATTGTTATAAAAAAGATGCCAATTCATAATTGACCAGAGAACAAATTTGAACACGTGTTTAATAAATATATATTGCCTTCAACGTTAAGCACGCGTTCGCGTTCTTTCTCAACTACTATCACTTTAGGTGAAAGGACAACCGATTAATATTAAAAAAAAAAATAAATCAGATGATATTTGACTGATATTGATAAATAGTAATGATAAAATATGAAAAAATAATTAATAATAAGCTGATTTTTTTCTAGGCTTAAAAAAAATGAAATCATAAACTCTGATATAAAAATTAAGGGATAGTTTAGGATAGGGGTGTCAATTTCGAGTCACGGGTCAGGTTCGGGTCGAACCCGAAACTGACCTAGCACTATTCGGGTCAATCCGAACTCGAGACGTTTTTGAAAACGGGTCAATTTCTCGGACCTGAACCCGACCCTCTTTGGGTCCGGGTCAACCGACACGACCCGAATGTCCCGTTTCCAACAAAAAATTACTAGTTTTCGGGTCAAAATGGGTATATTTCCTCCTTTTCGGGTAAAAAACGGGTCAATCTCGGGTTGTCGGGTCAAAATTAGGTTTATGGGTCAAAAATGGGTCAATTTCGGATCAAAGGGTTAACTCGAACCCGACCCAATTTTTGAAACGGGTCGAAATATTGAACCCGAACCCGACACGTTTTGGGTTTGGGTTGACCCTAACCAGAAATTTTCGGGTCGGGTTCGAGTCTGGTTTTCAGGTCGTGTCAAATATTAACACCCCTAAGTTAGGATAACTTTCTTACCACTTTTCAAGCTACAATCATAATTTTTATTTGACTACTAATTTTTTAATATTTTTTAAAAAGAAAAAAAGATGCTAATGTAAGAAATATGACAAATATTAGCCTTTTTTCTTTTCGGACATTTGAGCTATTAAAGCTAGATTCACGCACCATTACATATTTCAAGATTCAAATTCAAGACCTTTTTGTTAGCAATAAAGCCGGCTCGGGAGGCTGAAGAAGGCGTCGATGTGATCATCGCCGGTGACCGGTGAACAAGGCGTCGGATGCTGCAATTGGTTTTTTATTTTTTGGAACTTGCGGCCTAGCTTGTGAGGTCACAGCAAAACACGGAGAAAGAAAACTTCGACGTGATCACCGTCGGAGAAGAAGAGAGCATAAGGTGCAGCATCAGCATTTTTTGTTTTTAAGCTTTTTTGATGGGAACTTAGGGCATCTCCAACCGAAAACCCCATTTTTCACGGCAAAATACAGCAAAACTTCAAAATGTGATAATTCTGCTCCAATTGAACTCCAAATTGCGGGCTTCCCTCGTCGTAACCGTCATTCTCCATTTCGCGGGTAAATCTCGTTGACACATAAAAATTTAGCGGGTGAACAGTGCGACGCCAATATTGGCATCGCACTGTTCATCAGCAAACAAATGCTGGAGAAAAAGACGTTCGGTTGCAACGTTTAAGGGCCTCCATTCGATTGTTTGTCAAACGGCTGGAGATGGTCTTACAACCCAGCTCGTGAGGCCGTGCAATAAAATGCGACTGAAGAAGGCGTCGGCGTTATCAACGCCGGAGAAGAAGCTTGAGGTGCCATAGCTACTTTTTTTTTGGTACCCTGTAGCCTACTTAAAAATGACAACTTGCCTGCAACCTAATGCCTTGCTAAGGAGAATTTATTACGTGCGAAGTCGTATTATTGAGAAGACTGTAGCAACTTTCCAAAAAAAAAAAAAAAAAAAAAAAAAAACTAGCACCTAAGCCATAATGAGCCAGCTTAAGAGCCAAGTCTTGTTAAGATCAAGCTCTTTTAATAGATAAGTTTGAATTTGAGCTTGAGCTTGAGCGCATGCCTTAATATGCTTAATTCATGAGCTTGTTAGTAAATCCAGATTGAATTGCGGGCTGCGGAGCATTTCACGCCTCTACCTCTCCGCGTCAGCTCTTTTCTTTTTGATGTTTAACGATGGAGGGTTTTAACGGGTTTAGGTTCTGGGTGAATTTTTAAAAGGCAGATTAAATTTTAGATAAGACACTACCCAGAGATTTCGTCCTAATTTTGTGAGGACTTATAATCTAAATTCTGATTTCCTATAGGCCCAAGCCCCTATAGTTAATTGCATCTTCTGGTGATGAGAAACAACTTTCGATTAAGGCTAATCGTGAGATAGATGCTGAGTACCCAACATATAATAACAACAACTTTATATTTGAATTTGGTTTTATGATTAGAAACCTATCACCATAAACATAAAACAGGTAATGGGGGGAATGAAGATGAGCCCGGTTAAAATCTCATGGTTCCATCATCCTAGACTATCATGATCTCTAGTCTACTTAGTTAGAGGAAGAAATTGACCCAACCTGATAGAATGCACCTTATCGACAGCCATAGGTTGCTTCGTTCGTGGATACCTTGTAGACCTGGGGTAGTATTTATCTAAGGGGATATATCTGAATCCACCATAGCTGACAGAGAGCTTTATGTCTATTGAGTATATCTTATGATTCATTATTTAAGGGTTTGACGTCATTAGGGAACATACGTGTTTGGTCGTGCTCGTAATATAATGATGTCATTTTACGATAAAACCACCCAATCATGAGGCATGTGTCACGCTGCTACTGACAAGGGAGTATTTGAGGATAAATTTTAGATTGCACTCGACGTGGCATTCATTCTTTGTGAGTTGATGTTTTTTTTTTTTCAAATTTATTACCTCCAATAAATGGTTACAGAATGTGGATGAATTTATTTTTAAGTTTTTGTCATTATATTTTAAAAATTTTATAGGCTTTTGAGAATTGACTCTTCCGATCAAAATTTAATGTCAACACGTCAAATTTACTTTGTATTTTTATAAGAATTTGGAAGGCATTATAAATATTTGGGATCCCCTCCGGTTGAGATTTTCTATCAAAACGACCATCATTGGAGATTACATGATTG
Source organism: Dendrobium huoshanense (assembly GCA_016618105.1). Classification (NCBI taxonomy): domain Eukaryota; kingdom Viridiplantae; phylum Streptophyta; class Magnoliopsida; order Asparagales; family Orchidaceae; genus Dendrobium; species Dendrobium huoshanense. Next base: position 655,230 of record CM028342.1, on the reverse strand, counting down.
TCATGTGAAAATTATTTATATCTTGCAAAATTTTAGAAGGCATCTTATAATTCAAGTTAGGTTGACTTCAGACCCTTCAAGGAGGAGGATGAAACTTGCATATTTGATCTGCACAACATACTCAGATCATTGAGTTTCAGAATTAAATGTGATGATTGTAGTTAGAATCTGAGAGTTTTCTTGATTTTGCTCCAAATGAATTCTCAATTCCTTGAAATCAACTCCAAAGGTCAGGAATGACCTAAGGAGAGATTCCCAAATGTTTGGGAATTTTTTGGAATTTTTAATTATTATTAATTAACTAAATATTCAATTTTAATTAAAATTAGATTAAGATCAGATTTGATGTCAAATTCAATTGGTTTTAATTTTCATTGATTAAAGGTTGATTTCTGGTCAGTTCAAGGTATTATTTGTATTTTTTAGATTTAAAATTGATTTATTACAATTTTTGAAAGTTTCAGTCCTTAATGAAGCTGATTTTTTATTTGCTTAATTTTCTAACTTAATGACCTCCAAATTAGGTGAAGTTTTAACCTAAGGTTTAAAATGTCACTATGTTTACTGTGTTCAAGTTTCACCCCTATTGGGTATGTGTACAATGCCGTAGAAATTTTCTAAGTTTTTTAGATATTTTCTTAAATATTTTTCCTAGGTGTCTCTACTGTTCAAATTGGCCTGAAATTTGGTGTGTCTAACCTTGGTGCACATGCATCCATACCACCAAAATTTCACAACAAAACACTAAGAATTTAGAGAGTTATGAATTTTCAAATTTTCGGGTCCAAAATGAACCCTTTACCTTGAAAATTTACATCACAAAAATCCATTGGGTATCTGACCCTAGAAAAATCAGTGAACATGCCTAGGATACCTAATAATCTTCCACCAAAATTTTGGGCTAAATTGACCACTGGATTATGAGAAATTCATAAAACATTAATTTCAAACAATAAACCATATCTCATAACACAATGACCAAATTAACTTAATTTTAATTTTAATAAATACTACATCAAATTCCCTTTCCAACGAGCCTAACAACGTCTAATTTGGTGAAATTTTTGATTTTTTATGAATTTCGGAAGATTTGAGCATTTTTTTGAATTTTTTGACCATTTTTTGTCAAACTAACCGCCGAATGGCAGCGCCTAATGGGAACGCGCCACGTGGCGTTTAAGAAAATTCATTAAAAAAGGCTTTTAAGACTTAGGATTCACCTAGATCTTAGAAATTTAAATCAAAATTCAATGCTAAAAGGCTAAAAGTCTTTTCAGTGAATTTTCAAATACTTCAAAACCAAATTAAATGATCTCTGATTCAGAGTCTATCACTTGCACAGTGATAAGACATGTCTCCAGAGATAGCCCTCCAAATTTGAGCCCATTCTGAGGTCTCTAACCCCTGAAACTCAGTTGATATCCAATGACCGTAAAACCTTTAAATATTTATGGCCTATGCCGCTGGACTTGCCACCTAGTAGATTTTGATCTTAGAGCTTTCTCCAAAGCCTCTAATCACTTCCAAACTCTTAATTCTGACTTATTAAGCATTAAAGTGTATTTTGGTAGACTCACTTTAACCCCCAGTTGATCAGGGGTCAAAATCACCAAAATGCCCCTTAAAGGCAATTTTGAAGTTTTTCATAAACTTCAATATCGCCAGAAATCTGTGGGCTCCAAAAAATTCCAATTTTAGGATATGTGTGATCCCGGGGGAATTTTCAGAAGGCAGATTGGGTTTGTAGATAAGACACTACCCAGAGATTTCGCCCTCATTTAGTGAGGACTTTTTTATCTGAGTTCTGGTTTCCTATAGGCGCAAGCCCCTATAGTTAATTACCCCTCCCGATAACGAGAGAGAACTTTCGATTAAGGCTAGTCATTAAGGATGTCGAATAGGTTATGAACCTATCATATAATAGCAATAGTTTAGGGTTTGAACTCTTAAATTTGGATTTGAATTTTGAAGTTTGGAATTTATAGTTTATCACCATAAACTTAAAACTGATGGTGGGGGGAATGAAGACGAACCCGATCAAGATCCCATGGTTCCGTCGTCCCAGGCTGTCATGATCCTTGGTCTACTTAGTCAGAGGAGGTAGTCGACCCAATCTGTCAGAAGGCATCTTGTCGGCAGCCATGGGTTGCTTCGTCCAAGAATACCTTATAGACCTGAGTTGATATTTGTCTAAGGGGGTATATATGAATCCACCTTAGCTAACAGAGGGCTTTATGCCTATTGGATATACCCTATGATCCATCGCTCAAGGGTTTGACGCCTTTAGGGAACATACGGGCTTTGGCCGTGATCGTAATATAATGGTGCCATTTTGCGGCAAAACCACCCGATCAGAGGGCACGTGCCACGTCCCTGTTGGCAAGAGACTGTTTGAGGATGAATCGTAGTGATACACCTGACATGCATTCACTCTTTGTGAGCTGAGGTTAATTTCAAATTTATCACCCCCGACAAACGGTTGTGGGAGATGGATGATTTTTTTAGTTTTAAGTTTTTAGTTGATAGATTTGATTTTAAGAATTTGGGCTCTTGTTTGATTTGAGATTTGAAATTTGACCCCTCCGGTTGAGATTTTCGATCAACACGGCCATCATCGGGGTGATTTTATTTTAAGAATTTGGGCTATTGTTTTATTTGAGATTTGACCCCTCCGGTTGAGATTTTCGATCAACACGGCCATCATCGGGGTGACATTGAGGCCACTTTTATTTTTGTAAGAATTTGGTAGGAATGATATTTGAAAAATATTTGTGAATGGACCCCTCCGGTTGATATCTTCGTTCAACACGGCCATCATCGGGGTGACATTGAGGCCACTTTTATTTTTGTAAGAATTTGGTAGGAATTGTATTTGAAAAATATTTGTGAATGAACCCCTCCGGTTGATATCTTCGTTCAACACGGCCATCATCGGGGTGACATTAATGTTACATGTATTTTTCAAATCTGTGGGCTCCGAAAAATTTCAATTTTAGGATGTGTGATCCCGGGGGAATTTTCAGAAGGCATATTGGGTTTGTAGATAAGACACTACCCAGAGATTTCGCCCTCATTTAGTGAGGACTTTTTGATCTGAGTTCTGGTTTCCTATAGGCGCAAGCCTCTATAGTTAATTACCCCTCCCAATAATAGGAGAGAACTTTCGATTAAGGCTAGTCGTTCAAGTGTTCACATAGGTAATGAACCTATCGTATAATAGCAATAATTTAGGGTTTTAACTCTTGAATTTGGATTTGAATTTTGAAATTAGAAATTTGGAATTTGGAATTTATCACCATAAACTTAAAACTGGTGGTAGGGGGAATGAAGACGAGCCCGATCAAGATCCCATGGTTCCGTCGTCCCGGGCTGTCATGATCGCTGGTCTACTTAGTCAGAGGAGGTAGTCGACCCAACCTGACAGAAGGCATCTTGTCGGCAGCCATGGGTTGCTTCGTCCAAGAATACCTTATAGACCTGGGTTGATATTTATCTAAGGGGATGTAATATCACAATCTGCTCCAGGATCGTCCAGGACGATCTGGATCGTCCTGGGACGATCAGTGGAAAAAGAGTTCCAGAAATTACCCAGAAGTGTTCCAGGTGATTTCCTGTAGGCATCGTCCAGGCCGATCGAGGACATCGGCCAGGCCGATTGCACTGTTCATAAGTATCGGCCGGATCATCGCCCTGGAGTATCGGCCAGGCGATGTTGGTTTGGTCTGATCGTCCAGGACGATCGAGACGATCGGCCAGGCCGATCTGAAGAGGATTTAAGGGGTTTCAGCTCATTTGAAGAGAGAGAAAAGATTTTTATAAAAATATCTGATTTTTCGTCTGAGGAGAGAGAAAAAGAAAGAATTTGGAAAAGTTGATTTCGGGAAGACGCGGAGCCGTTTTCGATCGAAGTGACTGTTGAGGAAATTGCTGTGCTCGAGGTAAGGCACATTCCGTCTTTCTCAATTTTCAGTTCCGTTGTGTTTGGCGGTATTTTCTGTCCGGATTTCGTTTTCGTTACGGTTTTTCGTCTGTATCTTTTGATTGGTTCAGTTTTTACCGCGTAAGTTTCTGTATATCGTTGCCGTGCCGGGTGTGCACGTTTTGACTATATTTTTAAGATTTTTGTCCGGGTATTTTTGATTCGGCGATATTTTTCGTAGACTACAATTTTCTGTGAAATTGTAAATGCTCTGTGCAGTAGAATAAATGTTCTGGAATATGATTATCTATGTTCTGTGCGAATTCGGTAAATTTTCTTTGCAGGAAATTTTGTGTAAATTCTGTCTACTGCCGTTGTGCTGCCCGATTTTTGTCTGATTTCTGATTTACCCGGATTTCTTCTGAATTGAAATGCTATGTGTATAAGCTATAAAAAGGGAGCTATAAGGGGCCTGCATCCTATGAGATTCAGTTAGTATCTGGGGAAATTTAGATGAGCTCAAGTTGGAGAAATATCTGTTATATTCCGGATCCGTGAATTCTATTATTCAGGTGCCGTGAGCACATTTAGCTTAGCTATTAATTATTCAGCGAATTTCTGGTGCCGTGAGCACAAGGGAGACATAAGGGTCAGAATCCGTAGTGATTCTGTTCAGTTTAGTTTAGCTATTAATTACTCAGCTATTATTCTGGTGCCGGGGGCACACGTAGCTATTAATTAAATATCTGATATCTGATCTGATATGTGGTTCTGATATGATTTTGTTCTGTTTCGATATGATCTGTATGATTCTGACTCTGTTGATTTATTCTGTTCTGTGATCTGATCTGTACGACTCTGATTCTGATTTGATATCTGTCCGTATAAGTTCTGATTTTCGATTCTGTTCCAATTTCTGATATGATTTCTGTCTGATGAGTTTGGTTTTGGTTTCTGAGAATTTAGATTGGTGGTTTGTTGCTTTGCTGAGCTGTTGAGCTCACCCTTGCTTTCTGGTGGTTTTCAGGTTCTGGGAAAGGCAAGGAAGTCCAGGATTAGTTCAGAGTCTGATCAGTATAGGTAATTTTGTACTTTTGATTTTTGTACAGTCATGGCTTTTCTGATCTGTCTTTCTTTCTGTTTAAAATCCATGTACTGTTCTGTAGATGATTATTTTTGAGGAAATGAAAAGATAGATGTTTTGTTCCGCTGCATTTGATGATTTTAGTAGCTCTGTTGTTCTGTGTGTGTCTGTTGAGTTAAGTATTTGGAAGATCAGTTCAGTAACCTAATCCAAAGCCAGATCCTGGATAAGAAGGTCTCTCGTCGCGATCCGGCTCGGGCGGGATCCGTCCCCATCGGGTCGGGTCGTGACAAGCTTTTGTGGTATCAGAGCACTGGTTTTGGAAACAGGTTGGATTGTAAAACAGAGCTCTAGGAAGTGATCAGTGAGTCTGTCTGGGGGTAGTTTTGGGTCGTTTGGCTTTTTATTGTGTTATTTTGTGTTGTTTTTGTGATAGTTTTCCGGATTTTCTGGATTTTTCTGTATGGATCAGCCAGACCCAGACATGACAGACGGGCAGAGTGCCGATCAGGCAGCACCAGTGGGGAGTACAGCCCCAGTGGTCGGTGCTGATACGCTGTCTCAGTTTGCTTCACTTGTTGCTCAGATGATGAGCGAGACTCAGAGCAGAGCTTCTACTGTTAAATTTGAGGATATTGATCGACACCTGCAGTTATTTTTGAGGTTGAAGCCTCCGAGATTTGAGGGCGCTGTTGAGCCCAGAGCAGCCGAGGAGTGGCTGAGGAGATTGGAAAAGACTTTTGACGGGATGCAGTGTCCTGCAGACAGGAAGGTTCCGTTAGCTGTTTTTCTGTTGGACGGAGAGGCTGAGCACTGGTGGGACGGCCAGCAGGCAGCCAGATTTCAGGGTAGACTGAACTCTTTGATCACTTGGGAAGAGTTCACTGAAGTATTCCGAGATTGGTTTGTTCCCCCTTCTGCACGACAGCAGATGCAGGAGAGTTTTCTGAGGCTGGTTCAGGGGAGCAAGACGGTGATGCAGTACGAGGCTGAGTTTACTGCATTAGCCAGATACGCTCCTCAGCTGGTCAGCACTTCTACTGAGCGGTGCTACAGGTTTCTGAGAGGATTACGAGACACTTTGAGGCAGCCTCTGATACCATTCAGGATCACTGATTTCTCTGAGCTTGTGGAGCGAGCTCGTCTGATTGAGAATGACATGAAGGCTACTCAGCAGCGGTGGACTGCGAGTAGGAAGAGGTTTGGAGGTGAGACTTCTGGCAGTGGTTCCTCTGGAAAGAGGAGATTTGTTTCTGGTTCTGGATCTGTTGACTCCAGAAGGAGCGGAGGGTCGTCTGGTACTGCTACCAGTACGACTAGTTCTGGATCTGTCAGTATGGCACCTGTGTGCCAGAGTTGTGGACGGCGACACCATGGCCAGTGCTACAGGATAGCTGGTCTTTGTTTCAGATGTGGTCAGCCGGGACATAGGATTGCAGAATGTCCACAGATGGGATTTGAGCAGCGATCTGAGGGCTTAGTCAGACCTGTTGGTTCAGCAGCAGGAAGACCGAGGACTGTTCCTCCACGCCCTGAGGGATTTACTGGTAGAGGTAGTGGTTCTAGTTCTGGACCACGGAGACCACCTACGATTCAGAGGGAGCAGAGTTCTGTTGCTTCAGCTCCTGTTCCAGTTCAGCCACGAGTTTACAGCTTGAGTCAGCAGGAGGCTCGTGATGCTCCGGATGTTGTGACAGGTACGGTTTACATTTCTGATCAGCCCTGTCGTGTTTTGTTTGACTCTGGAGCGAGTCATTCTTTTCTGTCCGAGCATTGTTTTGAGATTTTACATTTGGATTCGATGGTTTTACCGGTTTCTTTGTCTGTGATTTTACCGGCTGGGAATCCATTGATTGCTCGACAGTTTTGTTTGTGTGAGATTGAGATGTCTGGCAAGAAGTGGAAATCGAGTTTGATTCGATTACCGATTTCATCGTATGATGTAATTCTGGGCATGGATTGGCTGAGTCAGTATGAGGCTCAGATTGACTGTCTGAAGAAGCAAGTGAGTTTGCTTATGGCTGGAGAGAGAGTTGTATTTCAGGGATTACGAGGTGTTCTCTCTAGTCTGATTTCTGCGTTGGAGGTGAGCAGGATGTGGAAGAAAGGATGCCCAGTATTTTTGGCTTCAGTGCGGGATTTGAACCTAGAGGTTGGTTCTGTTTCTGAGATCCCAGTGGTACGGGAGTTTGTGGATGTTTTTCCTGAGGAGTTGGTTGGTTTACCTCCGGATGGAGATGTGGAGTTCTCTATCGATGTTTTTCCGGGTACCGCTCCGATATCGAAAGCTCCGTACAGGATGGCACCGAAAGAACTTTCTGAGTTGAAAGTTCAGCTTCAGGAGTTGGTTGACAGAGGTTTTGTCCGTCCTAGTGTTTCACCCTGGGGAGCACCTGTTCTGTTTGTGAAGAAGAAGGACGGTACACTCCGTATGTGTATTGATTACAGAGATTTGAACAAGGTTACGATCAAGAACAAGTATCCTTTGCCTCGGATTGATGACTTGTTTGATCAGCTTTCCGGATCTTCGGTATTTTCGAAGATTGATTTGAGATCCGGATATTATCAGGTGAAGGTAAAGGAATCTGATGTGGTGAAGACTGCTTTCAGTACTCGGTACGGGCACTACGAGTTTTTGGTTATGCCTTTTGGGGTAACCAATGCGCCCGCTATTTTCATGGATCTGATGAACCGAGTATTCAGGGAGTATTTGGATCAGTTTGTGATCGTCTTCATCGACGATATTCTGGTATATTCTGCATCTGAGGATGATCATGCCAGACATTTGAGGATTGTGTTGGAGACTTTGAGGAGGAATCTGCTGTATGCCAAGTTCTCCAAGTGTGAATTTTGGCTGAAGAGTATTTCTTTTCTGGGGCATGTGATTAGCGGAGAAGGCATTTCTGTAGATCCCCAGAAGATTCAGGCAGTTGCTGATTGGCCAAGGCCGACTACGGTATTTGAGGTACGTAGTTTCTTGAGCATGGCCGGGTATTACAGGAAATTTGTGAAAGGATTTTCACAGATTTCGACGCCTTTGACGAGACTGACTCAGAAGTCAGTACCTTTTGTTTGGACACCGGAGTGTGAAGCTAGTTTTCAGAGATTGAAGGATTGTTTGACTTCAGCTCCAGTGTTGGCACTTCCGTCAGGTACGGAGGGTTTTCAGGTGTTCAGTGATGCTTCACTGAAAGGATTGGGATGTGTCCTGATGCAGCATGGTCAGGTAATTGCTTATGCTTCGAGACAGTTGAAACTACATGAGAAGAATTACCCGACGAATGATTTGGAGTTAGCTGCAGTTGTTTTTGCTTTGAAGATTTGACGTCATTACCTGTATGGCGTCAGATGTGAGATTTTTACTGATCATAAGAGCCTGAAGTTTATTTTTACTCAGAAGGATCTGAATTTGAGGCAGAGAAGGTGGCTCGAGTTGATCAAGAACTATGACCTGACTATTCAGTATCAGCCTGGGAAGGCAAATTTGGTAGCAGATGCTTTGAGCAGGAAGTCTTCTGGATTATCAGGTATTCAGCTTACCTGTGATGACTTTCTGATTCGTGATTTGGAGAGATTGCAGTTGGAGGTGATTTCCTCCAGTGATTTGGAGTTGGCTCAGATGAGTATTCAGTCTTCTTTGGAAGCACGGATTCAAGAAGCCCAGAAGTCAGATTCTGATTATTCGAAGTTGATAGCTCAGATTGGATCTGGTAAGACTCCTGAACTTCGAATTTCTGATTCGGGTGCTATTTTCTGTAAGAACAGGTTGTGGGTACCTGTGTTTGGAGATTTGAGGCGGGAGATTCTGTACGAATCTCATCATTCAGGCTACACTGTTCATCCAGGCAGTGGTAAGATGTACGCTGATATGAAGCTTTTATTCTGGTGGCCTGGGATGAAGAAGGATGTGGCGGAGTTTGTGTCGAGATGCGAAGCCTGTCAGTTAGTGAAGGCAGAGCATCAGCGACCAGGTGGACTGTTGCAGTCGTTGCCTATCCCTGAGTGGAAATGGGAGGAGGTAACGATGGATTTTGCGATGGGTTTTCCTCGATCACGACAAGGACATGATGCCATTTGGGTAGTTGTGGATCGATTGACGAAGTCAGCCCATTTTCTTCCGATCAGACAGACGGATTCAGTTGACACTTGGCACAGATTTATGTGAAGGAGATAGTCAGATTGCACGGTGTGCCTCGTGTGATCGTATCTGATCGAGATGGACGCTTTACTTCCAGACTTTGGAAAGGCATTCAGCAAGGCTTGGGTACGAAATTGCATTTCAGTACAGCCTTTCATCCTCAGACCGATGGGCAGTCTGAGAGGACTATTCAGGTATTGGAAGACCTGTTGAGACTTTGTGTTCTGGACTTTAGCGGAAGCTGGGAAGATCATATTCCGCTGATTGAGTTTGCCTATAACAACAGTTTTCAGTCCAGTATCGGTATGGCACCGTACGAGGCTCTGTATGGCAGGAAGTGTCGTACTCCTTTGACTCTGACGGAGGTCGGAGATAAATAGACTTTGGGTGCCACTTTTGCTGATGAAACTGCTCAGAAGATCAGTTTGATAAGAGAAAGATTGAAAGCGGCTCAAGACCGACAGCAGAAGTATTATAATCAGAAGCACAGATTTGTTGAGTTTCAAGTTGGTGACTTTGTGTATGTCAAAGTCAGCCCGATGAAGGGTGTGAGCAGATTTGGTCAGGTAAGCAAGCTTAGTCCAAGGTATGTTGGACCGTTTGAGATTTTAGAAAGAATTGGAAAAGCTGCTTATCGCCTATTGCTTTCTGATTCTATGCCTGATGTGCATAATGTGTTTCACGTATCCACTCTGAGGAAGTGGGTTTCAGACTCTGGGAAGAAGATATCTACTGACGAGGTTGAGATTCAGGAGAATCTGGCGTACAAGGAAGAGCCAGAGCTTATTTTAGCATACGACGTCCGAAAGTTAAGAAATAAAGAGATTCTGATGGTTAAAGTCCAGTGGAAGCACCGGACTGCACGAGAAGCAACTTGGGAAAAGGAGTCTGATATGAGACGGTCGTACCCGTACTTGTTTTGACTGAGTTTGGATTGGATAATGTCGAGGACGACATTTTTCTGAGTTGGGGAGATTGTAATATCACAATCTACTCCAGGATCGTCCAGGACGATCTGGATCGTCCTGGGACGATCAGTGGAAAAAGAGTTCCAGAATTTACCCAGAAGTGTTCCAGGTGATTTTCTGTAGGCATCGTCCAGGCCGATCGAGGACATCGGCCAGGCCGATTGCACTGTTCATAAGTATCGGCCGGATCATCGCCTTGGAGTATCGGCCAGGCGATGTTGGTTTGGTCTGATCGTCCAGGACGATCGAGACGATCGGCCAGGCCGATCTGAAGAGGATTTAAGGGGTTTCAGCTCATTTGAAGAGAGAGAAAAGATTTTTATAAAAATATCTGATTTTTCGTATGAGGAGAGAGAAAAAGAAAGAATTTGGAAAAGTTGATTTCGGGAAGACGCGGAGCCGTTTTCGATCGAAGTGACTGTTGAGGAAATTGCTGTGCTCGAGGTAAGACACATTCCGTCTTTCTCAATTTTCAGTTCCGTTGTGTTTGGCGGTATTTTCTGTCCGGATTTCGTTTTCGTTACGGTTTTTCGTCCGTATCTTTTGATTGGTTCAGTTTTTACCGCGTAAGTTTCTGTATATCGTTGTCGTGCCGGGTGTGCACGTTTTGACTATATTTTTAAGATTTTTGTCCGGGTATTTTTGATTCGGCGATATTTTTCGTAGACTACAATTTTCTGTGAAATTGTAAATGCTCTGTGCAGTAGAATAAATGTTCTGGAATATGATTATCTATGTTCTGTGCGAATTCGGTAAATTTTCTTTGCAGGAAATTTTGTGTAAATTCTGTCTACTGCCGTTGTGCTGCCCGATTTTTGTCTGATTTCTGATTTACCCGGATTTCTTCTGAATTGAAATGCTATGTGTATAAGCTATAAAAAGGGAGCTATAAGGGGCCTGGATCCTATGAGATTCAGTTAGTATCTGGGGAAATTTAGATGAGCTCAAGTTGGAGAAATATCTGTTATATTCCGGATCCGTGAATTCTATTATTCAGGTGCCGTGAGCACATTTAGCTTAGCTATTAATTATTCAGCGAATTTCTGGTGCCGTGAGCACAAGGGAGACATAAGGGTCAGAATCCGTAGTGATTCTGTTCAGTTTAGTTTAGCTATTAATTACTCAGCTATTATTCTGGTGCCGGGGGCACACGTAGCTATTAATTAAATATCTGATATCTGATCTGATATGTGGTTCTGATTCGATTTTGTTCTGTTTCGATATGATCTATATGATTCTGACTCTGTTGATTTATTCTGTTCTGTGATCTGATCTGTACGACTCTGATTCTGATTTGATATCTGTCCGTATAAGTTCTGATTTCCGATTATGTTCCAATTTCTGATATGATTTCTGTCTGATGAGTTTGGTTTTGGTTTCTGAGAATTTAGATTGGTGGTTTGTTGCTTTGCTGAGCTGTTGAGCTCACCCTTGCTTTCTGGTGGTTTTCAGGTTCTGGGAAAGGCAAGGAAGTCCAGGATTAGTTCAGAGTCTGATCAGTATAGGTAATTTTGTACTTTTGATTTTAGTACAGTCATGGCTTTTCTGATCTGTCTTTCTTTCTGTTTAAAATCCATGTACTGTTCTGTAGATGATTATTTTTGAGGAAATGAAAAGATAGATGTTTTGTTCCGCTGCATTTGATGATTTTAGTAGCTCTGTTGTTCTGTGTGTGTCTGTTGAGTTAAGTATTTGGAAGATCAGTTCAGTAACCTAATCCAAAGCCAGATCCTGGATAAGAAGGTCTCTCGTCGCGATCCGGCTCGGGCGGGATCCGTCCCCATCGGGTCGGGTCGTGACAAGCTTTTGTGGTATCAGAGCACTGGTTTTGGAAACAGGTTGGATTGTAAAACAGAGCTCTAGGAAGTGATCAGTGAGTCTGTCTGGGGGTAGTTTTGGGTCGTTTGGCTTTTTATTGTGTTATTTTGTGTTGTTTTTGTGATAGTTTTTCGGATTTTCTGGATTTTTCTGTATGGATCAGCCAGACCCAGACATGACAGACGGGCAGAGTGCCGATCAGGCAGCACCAGTGGGGAGTACAGCCCCAGTGGTCGGTGCTGATACGCTGTCTCAGTTTGCTTCACTTGTTGCTCAGATGATGAGCGAGACTCAGAGCAGAGCTTCTACTGTTAAATTTGAGGATATTGATCGACACCTGCAGTTATTTTTGAGGTTGAAGCCTCCGAGATTTGAGGGCGCTGTTGAGCCCAGAGCAGCCGAGGAGTGGCTGAGGAGATTGGAAAAGACTTTTGACGGGATGCAGTGTCCTGCAGACAGGAAGGTTCCGTTAGCTGTTTTTCTGTTGGACGGAGAGGCTGAGCACTGGTGGGACGGCCAGCAGGCAGCCAGATTTCAGGGTAGACTGAACTCTTTGATCACTTGGGAAGAGTTCACTGAAGTATTCCGAGATTGGTTTGTTCCCCCTTCTGCACGACAGCAGATGCAGGAGAGTTTTCTGAGGCTGGTTCAGGGGAGCAAGACGGTGATGCAGTACGAGGCTGAGTTTACTGCATTAGCCAGATACGCTCCTCAGCTGGTCAGCACTTCTACTGAGCGGTGCTACAGGTTTCTGAGAGGATTACGAGACACTTTGAGGCAGCCTCTGATACCATTCAGGATCACTGATTTCTCTGAGCTTGTGGAGCGAGCTCGTCTGATTGAGAATGACATGAAGGCTACTCAGCAGCGGTGGACTGCGAGTAGGAAGAGGTTTGGAGGTGAGACTTCTGGCAGTGGTTCCTCTGGAAAGAGGAGATTTGTTTCTGGTTCTGGATCTGTTGACTCCAGAAGGAGCGGAGGGTCGTCTGGTACTGCTACCAGTACGACTAGTTCTGGATCTGTCAGTATGGCACCTGTGTGCCAGAGTTGTGGACGGCGACACCATGGCCAGTGCTACAGGATAGCTGGTCTTTATTTCAGATGTGGTCAGCCGGGACATAGGATTGCAGAATGTCCACAGATGGGATTTGAGCAGCGATCTGAGGGCTTAGTCAGACCTGTTGGTTCAGCAGCAGGAAGACCGAGGACTGTTCCTCCACGCCCTGAGGGATTTACTGGTAGAGGTGGTGGTTCTAGTTCTGGACCACGGAGACCACCTACGATTCAGAGGGAGCAGAGTTCTGTTGCTTCAGCTCCTGTTCCAGTTCAGCCACGAGTTTACAGCTTGAGTCAGCAGGAGGCTCGTGATGCTCCGGATGTTGTGACAGGTACGGTTTACATTTCTGATCAGCCCTGTCGTGTTTTGTTTGACTCTGGAGCGAGTCATTCTTTTCTGTCCGAGCATTGTTTTGAGATTTTACATTTGGATTCGATGGTTTTACCGGTTTCTTTGTCTGTGATTTTACCGGCTGGGAATCCATTGATTGCTCGACAGTTTTGTTTGTGTGAGATTGAGATGTCTGGCAAGAAGTGGAAATCGAGTTTGATTCGATTACCGATTTCATCGTATGATGTAATTCTGGGCATGGATTGGCTGAGTCAGTATGAGGCTCAAATTGACTGTCTGAAGAAGCAAGTGAGTTTGCTTATGGCTGGAGAGAGAGTTGTATTTCAGGGATTACGAGGTGTTCTCTCCAGTCTGATTTCTGCGTTGGAGGTGAGCAGGATGTGGAAGAAAGGATGCCCAGTATTTTTGGCTTCAGTGCGGGATTTGAACCTAGAGGTTGGTTCTGTTTCTGAGATCCCAGTGGTACGGGAGTTTGTGGATGTTTTTCCTGAGGAGTTGGTTGGTTTACCTCCGGATGGAGATGTGGAGTTCTCTATCGATGTTTTTCCGGGTACCGCTCCGATATCGAAAGCTCCGTACAGGATGGCACCGAAAGAACTTTCTGAGTTGAAAGTTCAGCTTCAGGAGTTGGTTGACAGAGGTTTTGTCCGTCCTAGTGTTTCACCCTGGGGAGCATCTGTTCTGTTTGTGAAGAAGAAGGACGGTACACTCCGTATGTGTATTGATTACAGAGATTTGAACAAGGTTACGATCAAGAACAAGTATCCTTTGCCTCGGATTGATGACTTGTTTGATCAGCTTTCCGGATCTTCGGTATTTTCGAAGATTGATTTGAGATCCGGATATTATCAGGTGAAGGTAAAGGAATCTGATGTGGTGAAGACTGCTTTTAGTACTCGGTACGGGCACTACGAGTTTTTGGTTATGCCTTTTGGGGTAACCAATGCGCCCGCTATTTTCATGGATCTGATGAACCGAGTATTCAGGGAGTATTTGGATCAGTTTGTGATCGTCTTCATCGACGATATTCTGGTATATTCTGCATCTGAGGATGATCATGCCAGACATTTGAGGATTGTGTTGGAGACTTTGAGGAGGAATCTGCTGTATGCCAAGTTCTCCAAGTGTGAATTTTGGCTGAAGAGTATTTCTTTTCTGGGGCATGTGATTAGCGGAGAAGGCATTTCTGTAGATCCCCAGAAGATTCAGGCAGTTGCTGATTGGCCAAGGCCGACTACAGTATTTGAGGTACGTAGTTTCTTGGGCATGGCCGGGTATTACAGGAAATTTGTGAAAGGATTTTCACAGATTTCGACGCCTTTGACGAGACTGACTCAGAAGTCAGTACCTTTTGTTTGGACACCAGAGTGTGAAGCTAGTTTTCAGAGATTGAAGGATTGTTTGACTTCAGCTCCAGTGTTGGCACTTCCGTCAGGTACGGAGGGTTTTCAGGTGTTCAGTGATGCTTCACTGAAAGGACTGGGATGTGTCCTGATGCAGCATGGTCAGGTAATTGCTTATGCTTCGAGACAGTTGAAACCACATGAGAAGAATTACCCGACGCATGATTTGGAGTTAGCTGCAGTTGTTTTTGCTTTGAAGATTTGACGTCATTACCTGTATGGCGTCAGATGTGAGATTTTTACTGATCATAAGAGCCTGAAGTTTATTTTTACTCAGAAGGATCTGAATTTGAGGCAGAGAAGGTGGCTCGAGTTGATCAAGGACTATGACCTGACTATTCAGTATCGGCCTGGGAAGGCGAATGTGGTAGCAGATGCTTTGAGCAGGAAGTCTTCTGGATTATCAGGTATTCAGCTTACCTGTGATGACTTTCTGATTCGTGATTTGGAGAGATTGCAGTTGGAGGTGATTTCCTCCAGTGATTTGGAGTTGGCTCAGATGAGTATTCAGTCTTCTTTGGAAGCACGGATTCAAGAAGCCCAGAAGTCAGATTCTGATTATTCGAAGTTGATAGCTCAGATTGGATCTGGTAAGACTCCTGAACTTCGAATTTCTGATTCGGGTGCTATTTTCTGTAAGAACAGGTTGTGGGTACCTGTGTTTGGAGATTTGAGGCGGGAGATTCTGTACGAATCTCATCATTCAGGCTACACTGTTCATCCAGGCAGTGGTAAGATGTACGCTGATATGAAGCTTTTATTCTGGTGGTCTGGGATGAAGAAGGATGTGGCGGAGTTTGTGTCGAGATGCGAAGCCTGTCAGTTGGTGAAGGCAGAGCATCAGCGACCAGGTGGACTGTTGCAGTCGTTGCCTATCCCTGAGTGGAAATGGGAGGAGGTAACGATGGATTTTGCGATGGGTTTTCCTCGATCACGACAAGGACATGATGCCATTTGGGTAGTTGTGGATCGATTGACGAAGTCAGCCCATTTTCTTCCGATCAGACAGACGGATTCAGTTGAACGCTTGGCACAGATTTATGTGAAGGAGATAGTCAGATTGCACGGTGTGCCTCGTGTGATCGTATCTGATCGAGATGGACGCTTTACTTCCAGACTTTGGAAAGGCATTCAGCAAGGCTTGGGTACGAAATTGCATTTCAGTACAGCCTTTCATCCTCAGACCGATGGGCAGTCTGAGAGGACTATTCAGGTATTGGAAGACCTGTTGAGACTTTGTGTTCTGGACTTTAGCGGAAGCTGGGAAGATCATATTCCGCTGATTGAGTTTGCCTATAACAACAGTTTTCAGTCCAGTATCGGTATGGCACCGTACGAGGCTCTGTATGGCAGGAAGTGTCGTACTCCTTTGACTCTGACGGAGGTCGGAGATAAACAGACTTTGGGTGCCACTTTTGCTGATGAAACTGCTCAGAAGATCAGTTTGATAAGAGAAAGATTGAAAGCGGCTCAAGACCGACAGCAGAAGTATTATAATCAGAAGCACAGATTTGTTGAGTTTCAAGTTGGTGACTTTGTGTATGTCAAAGTCAGCCCGATGAAGGGTGTGAGCAGATTTGGTCAGGTAAGCAAGCTTAGTCCAAGGTATGTTGGACCGTTTGAGATTTTAGAAAGAATTGGAAAAGCTGCTTATCGCCTATTGCTTTCTGATTCTATGCCTGATGTGCATAATGTGTTTCACGTATCCACTCTGAGGAAGTGGGTTTCAGACTCTGGGAAGAAGATATCTACTAACGAGGTTGAGATTCAGGAGAATCTGGCGTACAAGGAAGAGCCAGAGCTTATTTTAGCATACGATGTCCGAAAGTTAAGAAATAAAGAGATTCCGATGGTTAAAGTCCAGTGGAAGCACCGGACTGCACGAGAAGCAACTTGGGAAAAGGAGTCTGATATGAGACGGTCGTACCCGTACTTGTTTTGACTGAGTTTGGATTGGATAATGTCGAGGACGACATTTTTCTGAGTTGGGGAGATTGTAATATCACAATCTACTCCATGATCGTCCAGGACGATCAGGATCGTCCTGGGACGATCAGTGGAAAAAGAGTTCCAGAATTTACCCAGAAGTGTTCCAGGTGATTTCCTGTAGGCATCGTCCAGGCCGATCGAGGACATCGGCCAGGCCGATTGCACTGTTCATAAGTATCGGCCGGATCATCGCCTTGGAGTATCGGCCAGGCGATGTTGGTTTGGTCTGATCGTCCAGGACGATCGAGACGATCGGCCAGGCCGATCTGAAGAGGATTTAAGGGGTTTCAGCTCATTTGAAGAGAGAGAAAAGATTTTTATAAAAATATCTGATTTTTCGTATGAGGAGAGAGAAAAAGAAAGAATTTGGAAAAGTTGATTTCGGGAAGACGCGGAGCCGTTTTCGATCGAAGTGACTGTTGAGGAAATTGCTGTGCTCGAGGTAAGGCACATTCCGTCTTTCTCAATTTTCAGTTCCGTTGTGTTTGGCGGTATTTTCTGTCCGGATTTCGTTTTCGTTACGGTTTTTCGTCCGTATCTTTTGATTGGTTCAGTTTTTACCGCGTAAGTTTCTGTATATCGTTGCCGTGCCGGGTGTGCACGTTTTGACTATATTTTTAAGATTTTTGTCCGGGTATTTTTGATTCGGCGATGTTTTTCGTAGACTACAATTTTCAGTGAAATTGTAAATGCTCTGTGCAGTAGAATAAATGTTCTGGAATATGATTATCTATGTTCTGTGCGAATTCGGTAAATTTTCTTTGCAGGAAATTTTGTGTAAATTCTGTCTACTGCCGTTGTGCTGCCCGATTTTTGTCTGATTTCTGATTTACCCGGATTTCTTCTGAATTGAAATGCTATGTGTATAAGCTATAAAAAGGGAGCTATAAGGGGCCTGGATCCTATGAGATTCAGTTAGTATCTGGGGAAATTTAGATGAGCTCAAGTTGGAGAAATATCTGTTATATTCCGGATCCGTGAATTCTATTATTCAGGTGCCGTGAGCACATTTAGCTTAGCTATTAATTATTCAGCGAATTTCTGGTGCCGTGAGCACAAGGGAGACATAAGGGTCAGAATCCGTAGTGATTCTGTTCAGTTTAGTTTAGCTATTAATTACTCAGCTATTATTCTGGTGCCGGGGGCACACGTAGCTATTAATTAAATATCTGATATCTGATCTGATATGTGGTTCTGATACGATTTTGTTCTGTTTCGATATGATCTATATGATTCTGACTCTGTTGATTTATTCTGTTCTGTGATCTGATCTGTACGACTCTTATTCTGATTTGATATCTGTCCGTATAAGTTCTGATTTCCGATTCTGTTCCAATTTCTGATATGATTTCTGTCTGATGAGTTTGGTTTTGGTTTCTGAGAATTTAGATTGGTGGTTTGTTGCTTTGCTGAGCTGTTGAGCTCACCCTTGCTTTCTGGTGGTTTTCAGGTTCTGGGAAAGGCAAGGAAGTCCAGGATTAGTTCAGAGTCTGATCAGTATAGGTAATTTTGTACTTTTGATTTTAGTACAGTCATGGCTTTTCTGATCTGTCTTTCTTTCTGTTTAAAAGCCATGTACTGTTCTGTAGATGATTATTTTTGAGGAAATGAAAAGATAGATGTTTTGTTCCGCTGCATTTGATGATTTTAGTAGCTCTGTTGTTCTGTGTGTGTCTGTTGAGTTAAGTATTTGGAAGATCAGTTCAGTAACCTAATCCAAAGCCAGATCCTGGATAAGAAGGTCTCTCGTCACGATCCGGCTCGGGCGGGATCCGTCCCCATCGGGTCGGGTCGTGACAGGGGATATATATGAATCCACCTTAGCTGACAGAGGGCTTTATGCCTATCGAATATACCCTATGATCCATCGCTCAAGGGTTTGACGCCTTTAGGGAACATACGGGCTTTGGCCGTGATCGTAATATAATGGTGCCATTTTGCGGCAAAACCACCCGATCAGAGGGCACGTGCCACGTCCCTATTGGCAAGAGACTGTTTGAGGATGAATCGTAATGATACACCCAACATGCATTTACTCTTTGTGAGCTGAGGTTAATTTCAAATTTATCACCCCCAACAAACGGTTGCGGGAGGTGGATGATTTTTAGCTTTTAGTTTTGAGTTTTTAGATGATTGATTTTATTTCAGATATTTAAACATTTATTGGATTTGAGATTTGAGATTTGACCCCTCCAGTTAACATTTTCGATCAACACGGCCATCATCGGGGTGTCATTGAGGCCACTTTTATTTTTGTAAGAATTTGGTAGGAATGGTATTTGAAAAATATTTGTGAATGGACCCCTCCGGTTGATATCTTCGTTCAACACGGCCATCATCGGGGTGGCATTAAGGTCACTTGTATTTTTGTAGAATTTTGGGATGCATTTTGTTATTCAAGTCGTGTCAACTCCAGTCCTTTACAGGAGGAGGATGAAACTTGAATATTTAACCCGCGCAGCATTCTCGGATCGTTGGATTTGACATTTATATTTGATGATCGGAGCACATGCGGGTTGTAGCATTTGACCCTGCGCAGCATTCTCGGTTATTGGTGTTTATGCTTTTAACATATTGCACGGAGCACATGCAGGGATTGATTTCAGTTTAAGGGATCATATTTAATACATAAGGGGTATTTTAAAATATTTAAATATGATCAATTTGATCAAATGATTTTATTTAGGAAATGCCCAAAATTTCATTTAAGGGCTTACGAACGCCTTCTGTCCGCTTGCACACATGTTGCGGATCCGGTGGCGTTGCTCTAATTTAGGTTTCATTTATAGCACATAGAAGATATATCTTTGTTATTAATATCCCACTCAACATAGCTTATAGGGAATGCTTGTTCAATAGGCATTAGAAGATCGTGCTAGTGTTCGTAGGAGAATTATATTATTTGCTATAAATTCCTCTATTCTCTCACATAGGTAGACTTATTTATTTGATACAAAATCCTTGTCCTTGCTTGTAGGCTAGTTATTGTGGGCATTATGGATTCCATATTCTTGCTTATAAGTGAATTATAATAAGAATTAGAAGTTCTCCACTTCTATTCTAGATAGACTAGTTTATTTTGTAAGAGCTTCTCGTATGCCTGTAGCATAAATCATGGAGCACACTACAAATTCTCTAACTCCTATTCACAAGTAAATTGTAGTGTGTATCGTTTAGTTCTATAAAGATCTTGAGTGATGCTAAGTGTTGATACATGCCGATCTCCACATAGAAAAGGGTTTCCAAATAATTTTTATAAGGGAATCTAAAGAAGTTCTTTATTGCAAGACATCAACCGACAGTTAAATGTCAAATGCTATATTATTATATGTTTTCCATGAAAATTGATTCAACCTATCCACATAAAAATTATTCACTTTAAAAAGACTCAATCATATGAGGCAAATTAAACACTAATTGCTTTTTAATTTGTTGTGTACTCATTGATATTTAGTAATATTATTAATCCCTTCCAATATGATAGGTTTATGATATGACTGCTCAACAACCATTTTGGTTTCCAAATTGATTGATTTAGTAAGGGCTCAAATAATATTGTCATTTCTTTGAGTGTAAGACAATGACGAAAATCTCTATTTGAAAGCATCACATATTAAGTCGATTTCAAATTAAATTGATTTTGAGTTCATTTCGAGGTAGGTAAAATATTATTCGGTCAAATTTAATTAAAAATTGATTTTATATTTAGAATTTCGTTCAAATCAATTTTTTTAAATTTTAGTACAAGTCCTTTATTGTTCAATAAAAATTTCGGCAGCCTCCCGGCGTCTCCTCCCCACCGAGGGAGAAATCGGGACGGCACTGCCGTAGTTCTTCCCGCCCGGATCAAAGATCGACGGCGCGAGGTCTTCAATTTTTAAACCATCATACCCTGATCAAAGATCGACGGCGTATGGTCTTCAATTTGAAATCATCCCGGTTAGACCTAAGGTACGACGACCGGGGTCCTCGACACCTGTTGAAATCAATTTATTTTATCTCTCCATCTATCTTTTCCTCTCTTTCTTTTTCTTCTTCTTTTTTTTTTCTTATATATATATATATATATATATATATATATATATATATATATATATATATATATATATATATATATATATATATATATATATATATATATATATATATATATATATATCTTATATCTTATATAATATATATCTTATATAATATATATTATATAATACAAATAATAGAGGGAGAGAAGGCCCGATCGGGCGGCTAGGTCACGGATGAGCCACGCACGGAGGGGGTTTAGGAGCTGAGACGGCGGCGGGCTCGGCAGTCGGCGGCGGCGGTTGCGTCGACTCAGACAGGAGGCTGGTATGGTCGGAGGGTTTGAAGGCCGGTGATGCGGGATCAGGCTGGCGACAATTTGCAGGCGTCGGGTGCCGATCGTGCAGAGGAAGGAGCGGCAGTCGGAGATGGAAGTGCTGGTCTGCCTCGGCGTCGGATGTTTGAGTCGTCGGTGAGTGCTAAGGGACGGAGGCCGACGTCTAGTTCGACGGAGCCGAGAGGTAAGTTCCGGATCTTCCTTTCTTGCCTCTCTTTCTATGTACGTCTTTCGATTTTGAGAGTTTCTGTGTGCGTATGTGTGCGTATCCTTCTAACCGTTCGAATGAGATGGATTTATGTCGTGAGTAAGTCGGTGGGTGAAGCGTCGTGTCCGATCGTAGGTGAGTCGGTGATTTTGGTTGGTTGAGTCGTGCACTGACGTGGAGTCGGTTGTATGCTACGGTTATAGTCAACAAATGCCCCCCAACAAATATGATATGCGCTCTATAGCAGATCATGTTTGTTGCAAACCGGTTGACCTCACATATCTCTAAAACTAAATTTTAGATGTCATATAGAGGGTTTTGTAGAAATCCATGATTTATCTTTACGATTTGTCATGAATTAACATTTCTTCTGCCCAAGCTTTGTGCTTTCATGGGCTTGATGAAGAATCCATATTGGTGACCTAAATCCTTTAGAATGATATTAGGTCGGCGGCAAATAGTCGTCTGTCCAAAGCTTTTTGCATGACGGACTTTGATGATGACAATATTCCTTTAGTTCAGCCTATAGCTTTATAAGAACTGCAGGATAACTTCTTCGGTCCTAAGCTTCGTGCTTTTTCGGGCATGTTGAAGAAGTGAAGCTCCTTCGATCTTAGCTTTATGCTTGATAGATTTATTGAAGGATAATGCTTCCAAATTTGATAGGAATTTTTATTGTGGCTTGGTGCCTTTGAGTTGATTGAGATTTTTCTGAATTTTACTTCAATCCATTTGTTAGTTGAGAAATTTTTTTGAATCTGAACTGCTTTGATTTGCTAAATTGGACAAATATCAAACTTGATAGTATTTGTCATCGGGCTAACAAAACATGAGCTTTCCTACTACGACCTCTTAGAACGGCTTGTTTAGTAGGTAAAGCTATCAGTGGCCCGGTCGCATATAGGCTTGTTGAGACTGATATTAAATATATTTGAGCACAGGACTTGTACTATAACAGTTCATACTTATCAAATTTGATTTGTTGAAGTTGTCAGATCAAAATATCTCCTCAATCTGAATTTCAAAATCTTGACAAATTTGGAGAAGAATCTTCATTCTTTGCAATGATCATGTATTTACTTGCTTGAAGGCACTAGCTTCTGCCCTATATTTATGCAATGGTAGCTTCATGAATAATTTTAAATATTTATTTGAGGTTCGAAGACAACCCAAATAAATATTTAAAATGCCCCCTGCCTTGAAGGAAAAATTTCATCCATCATCAGATTTTTGGCACCTATCTTGTGGTGAATTTGTTAAGATATCTTAGAAATATTCTTTCCCTTTACAAGGGAATGATCTTCAGCTTGCTTTTCTAAGAGTAATACTTCTTCAAGTATCTCCCATTGATCGGGGGCATAGGTCTTCGATCTTCCAAATCGATGAGTTGATAGGCTCCTCCCTGGTATACCTTCTCGATGACAAAAGGCCTTCCCAATTTGGTTCAAATTTATCACCAATTCTTTGGTGTGAAATAATTATCTTCTCAGCACCAAAGATGTTTCTTTTCATAGCTTTAACTTGAATATTGAGATTTTGGTTCTTCTGCCCTGTGCTTTGTGCTACGGACATTTGATGAAGAATTATCTGATTTGTCTTTACTGACTTGTCAGGAGATTTATACCTTCTTCCCTTTGCTTCTAGCTTTTGCGGGCTTGATGAAGGAGTAGATGTCGGAGACCTAAACCCTTTAGGTTTGTATTAGGTCGGTGGCGAGAAGTCATCGGTCCAGAGCTTTGTGCATAACAGACTTGTTGATGACAGAATCCACTTAGTTCAGCCTTGGACTTTATGCGAACTTTGGGATAATTTTCTTCGGTCCTTTGCTTTGTGCTTTTACGGACTTGTTGAAGAAAAATTCATTCGATCAAAGCTTTGTGTTTTACGGATTGTTGAAGGATTTGCAGGTTCTGGATTCAGTTGATAGTACCGAACGTAAGTAGTATCTTGATCCTTAACCACTTGAGAAGACTTTAATCTGAATCACTTGAGTTCATCAGATCAGGAGAGCTAGAATTTGATAGCTCTTTGTCCTCTTGTTGCTAGGATGGGGGTTCCTCTACTACGGCCTATTTTATGGCTTGTTGAGTAGACGGAGCTGCCAACGATCCGGCCATATTTGGGCTTGTTGGATCCGATCTTTTACATCCATTCAGGTTTCAGACTTAAGAAATGCGCTTCCCAATGCTAACTTCACTGAAGTTGGTAGATTTGAAGTTCTCCTTTGTGGTTGAAGATTTGGAGCCTACACATATTTGGTAGTTTGCTCGATATTCTTTCTTTCCACTGGAACTTTGATTCTCCAGTCATTTGGGAGAATTTCGTAGACTACGATCACTTGAATTTGTCGAGTCAAATTTGCCTTCATTCTTCATGCAGTCCTTACTGACGGATTGATGAAATGGAGATTCCGCTACTACGGCCTTACTTATGGCTTGTTGAGCAGAAGGAGCTGCCAGCGATCCAGCCATATTTGGGCGTATTGGATCTGACCTTTTACACCCATTCAAACCTTAAGCTTCAGACTGTTCAAAGACTTCAAGCTTCTTCAGCTCAATTTTATAAGATTGTGTAGCAACAAAAGTCTTTTTATTGACTTTTGAGTCTTGGTTTGTTGTAGAAGGTGTTGTATCTATCTTTTAAAAGATCATCTGCATATACTTTGAAAAACACATATTTGTATTCTTTAGCATAAAAGAATATTTGAATTGATAATTTTAAATATTTATTCCGGGATCTCGGCATACGGCGCGATGTCGACCCGAATAAATATTTAAAATGCCCCCTATCTTGCAGGGACATTTCATAATAGAATAAATTTGGAATTTTGAGATTTTAAATATTCATTTAGGGATCCCGGCATACAGCGCGATGTTGACCCAAATGAATATTTAAAATGCCCCCAGTATTTAGGAATATTTGTAGATGTCATTCATAATGCTTCTTTTCGTAGCTTTAGCTTGACTCATGAGATTTTGATTCTTTCTACCTAGTGTTCTGAGTAGCGAACTTGATGAAGGGTTATCTGATTTGTCTGTACTGACTTGTTAGAAAATTCGCATGCCTTCTGCCCTCTGCTTCTAGCTTTGGCGGGCTTGATGATAGACGCCGGTGACCTAAACTCTTAAGTTTATATAAGGTCGGTGGCAAGATGTCATCCATTGTGGTCGCAGATTTGAATTCTACGAGCATTTGTAATTTCTCGCAACTCATTCTTTCCACTGGAACTTTGATTCTCCTGTCAATTAGGAGTCTTTTGGACTACGACTACTAGAACTCGTCGAGTCAAATTGGCCTTCGTTCTTCCTACAGTCCTTACTGACAGGTTGACGAAGTGGGGGTTCCGCTACTACGGCCTTTCTTATGGCTTGTTGAGTAGACGGAGCTTTCAGCGATCCGACCATATTTGGGCGTGTTGGATCCGACCTTTTACACCCATCCGAACCTTAAGCTTTAGGCTGTTGGAAGACTTCAAGCTTCTTCAGCTCAATTTGTTGAAGTGCATAATCACAAAAGTTTCTTTCTTGACTTTTAAAAGCTTGGTACACTCGAAGGAATGAAGTCACGAACTTTTAGAAAAATCACCCACATACACTTTGAAAAAAAAAATTTATTATATTCTTTAGCATAAAAGAATATATGTATTGATAATTTTAAATTTTATTCGGGGATCTCGGCATAAGGCACGATGTCGACCCAAATAAATATTTAAATGCCCCCTATCTCATAGGGAGATTTTGGATAGGCTTTGTATTTTAAAATTTTAAATATTTATTCAAGGATCTCGGCATGCGGCGCGATGTCGACCCGAATAAATATTTAAAATGCCCCCAATTTGATGGAGGATTTTGAAATGCATTCTTGCTATACAAGAGAATTTCAAAATATGAATGTATCGCACATAAATGTGTATGAAATACATAGCATTTTTTTTTTGGGCAATTTTATGCGTAGTATTTTTTTTTAGATATCGACCGTTGATCGACGATCATAAGTCTCTGACCCTCCAGGTCGAATAACTTATAAGCTCCTCTTTGAAATACCTCCTCGATAATAAAGGGGGCCCTCTCAATTGGATACGAATTTGTCACCAATTTTTTTTTGTGAGATGATTGATCTTCTCAACACCAAGACCAGTTCTCCTTCTTGAAATGTCGAAGGACGCACCATCTGATCGAATGATTTTGTCATTCTTCCTCGATAGATTTCTAGATTTTTTTTTTTTGAGCTTCTAACCTGAGTTCATCAAGTGCGTCGAACTCTTCCATTCTTAAATGAGCATTCTTGGTTTCGGCAATCATCTGTTCTTCTATCTCCAATCTCATTCTCCTTGAAGCTTGCTTGACAGGTATGACATCTAGTTTGATGACTAATCTGTGAATCGACACATCAGGGGATAAGCTAGACATCTTCGTATATGCCCAGGCAAAGTAATCCCTGAATTCACAGAGAATCTCTTTCATTTTCTCCGCTTGCTCTTTGAGAAGAACGTCACTAATGCAAGTCGGGCGATGATCTTCTTTAGTCTAAGAGGATATAGTTGTAGAGTGATGGGATTTATTTAAAGATTTCTCAAGGCGTAGACCATCAAGAATATTTTTTTTTATAGGGACCATCTTTAAGATCAACTTTTGATGAATTTCTTTAATGGTGGATCTCTAGGAGTACACACTAGATGTCACACCATTCTTTGAAAAAAATTTCTAGAGATGTGAGTCTCTATATTTATTTTCACTTATGTCGGGACCTTTCAGCGGTGGATTTTTGAATATATATCCAAGTGTCACACCCTGATGCTCACCATACATATCTTGATTCTTTCTTTACTCTACCATCATAATATATGGTAGCTTTTAGCTCCAACGGGACCTTTCAGTGATGGATCTTTGGACATAAGGACCAAATGTCGCATCCTACTGTTCACCGTATAGAGCATAGTATTTTAGCTGCTACTATAGCATTTAAATGACTAGCCAAAGATGGAAAGAGAAACCATCCCCAGCGGAGTCGCCATAAATCTGTGGGCTCCGAAAAATTCCAATTTTAGGATGTGTGATCCCGGGGGAATTTTCAGAAGGCAGATTGGGTTTGTAGATAAGACACTACTTAGAGATTTCGCCCTCATTTAGTGAGGACTTTTTGATCTGAGTTCTGGTTTCCTATGGGCGCAAGCCCCTATAGTTAATTACCCCTCCCAATAATAGGAGAGAACTTTCGATTAAGGCTAGTCGTTCAAGTGTTCACATAGGTAATGAACCTATCGTATAATAGCAATAATTTAGGGTTTTAACTCTTGAATTTGGATTTGAATTTTGAAATTAGAAATTTGGAATTTGGAATTTATCACCATAAACTTAAAACTGGTGGTAGGGGGAATGAAGACGAGCCCGATCAAGATCCCATGGTTCCGTCGTCCCGGGCTGTCATGATCGCTGGTCTACTTAGTCAGAGGAGGTAGTCGACCCAACCTGACAGAAGGCATCTTGTCGGCAGCCATGGGTTGCTTCGTCCAAGAATACCTTATAGACCTGGGTTGATATTTGTCTAAGGGGATATATATGAATCCACCTTAGCTGACAGAGGGCTTTATGCCTATCGAATATACCCTATGATCCATCGCTCAAGGGTTTGACGCCTTTAGGGAACATACGGGCTTTGGCCGTGATCGTAATATAATGGTGCCATTTTGCGGCAAAACCACCCGATCAGAGGGCACGTGCCACGTCCCTATTGGCAAGAGACTGTTTGAGGATGAATCGTAATGATACACCCAACATGCATTTACTCTTTGTGAGCTGAGGTTAATTTCAAATTTATCACCCCCAACAAACGGTTGCGGGAGGTGGATGATTTTTAGCTTTTAGTTTTGAGTTTTTAGATGATTGATTTTATTTCAGATATTTAAACATTTATTGGATTTGAGATTTGAGATTTGACCCCTCCAGTTGAGATTTTCGATCAACACGGCCATCATCGGGGTGACATTGAGGCCACTTTTATTTTTGTAAGAATTTGGTAGGAATGGTATTTGAAAAATATTTGTGAATGGACCCCTCCGGTTGATATCTTCGTTCAACACGGCCATCATCGGGGTGGCATTAAGGTCACTTGTATTTTTTTAGAATTTTGGGATGCATTTTGTTATTCAAGTCGTGTCAACTCCAGTCCTTTACAGGAGGAGGATGAAACTTGAATATTTAACCCGCGCAGCATTCTCGGATCGTTGGATTTGACATTTATATTTGATGATCGGAGCACATGCGGGTTGTAGCATTTGACCCTGCGCAGCATTCTCGGTTATTGGTGTTTATGCTTTTAACATATTGCACGGAGCACATGCAGTGATTGATTTCAGTTTAAGGGATCATATTTAATACATAAGGGGTATTTTAAAATATTTAAATATGATCAATTTGATCAAATGATTTTATTTAGGAAATGCCCAAAATTTCATTTAAGGGCTTACGAACACCTTCTGTCCGCTTGCACACATGTTGCGGATCCGATGGCGTTGCTCTAATTTAGGTTTCATTTATAGCACATAGAAGATATATCTTTGTTATTAATATCCCACTCAACATAGCTTATAGGGAATGCTTGTTCAATAGGCATTAGAAGATCGTGCTAGTGTTCGTAGGAGAATTATATTATTTGCTATAAATTCCTCTATTCTCTCACATAGGTAGACTGATTTATTTGATACAAAATCCTTGTCCTTGCTTGTAGGCTAGTTATTGTGGGCATTATGGATTCCATATTCTTGCTTATAAGTGAATTATAATAAGAATTAGAAGTTCTCCACTTCTATTCTAGATAGACTAGTTTATTTTGTAAGAGCTTCTCGTATGCCTGTAGCATAAATCATGGAGCACACTACAAATTTTCTAACTCCTACTCACAAGTAAATTGTAGTGTGTATCGTTTAGTTCTATAAAGATCTTGAGTGATGCTAAGTGTTGATACATGTCGATCTCCACATAGAAAAGGGTTTCCAAATAACTTTTATAAGGGAATCTAAAGAAGTTCTTTATTGCAAGACATCAACCGACAGTTAAATGTCAAATGCTATATTATTATATGTTTTCCATGAAAATTGATTCAACCTATCCACATAAAAATTATTCACTTTAAAAAGACTCAATCATATGAGGCAAATTAAACACTAATTGCTTTTTAATTTGTTGTGTACTCATTGATATTTAGTAATATTATTAATCCCTTCCAATATGATAGGTTTATGATATGACTGCTCAACAACCATTTTGGTTTCCAAATTGATTGATTTAGTAAGGGCTCAAATAATATTGTCATTTCTTTGAGTGTAAGACAATGACGAAAATCTCTATTTGAAAGCATCACATATTAAGTCGATTTCAAATTAAATTGATTTTGAGTTCATTTCGAGGTAGGTAAAATATTATTCGGTCAAATTTAATTAAAAATTGATTTTATATTTAGAATTTCGTTCAAATCAATTTTTTTAAATTTTAGTACAAGTCCTTTATTGTTCAATAAAAATTTCGGCAGCCTCCCGGCGTCTCCTCCCCACCGAGGGAGAAATCGGGACGGCACTGCCGTAGTTCTTCCCGCCCGGATCAAAGATCGACGGCGCGAGGTCTTCAATTTTTAAACCATCATACCCGGATCAAAGATCGACGGCGTATGGTCTTCAATTTGAAATCATCCCGGTTAGACCTAAGGT
Organism: Dendrobium huoshanense; assembly: GCA_016618105.1. Taxonomy (NCBI): domain Eukaryota; kingdom Viridiplantae; phylum Streptophyta; class Magnoliopsida; order Asparagales; family Orchidaceae; genus Dendrobium; species Dendrobium huoshanense. Next base: position 626,239 of record CM028342.1, on the reverse strand, counting down.
ACGACGACCGGGGTCCTCGACACCTGTTGAAAAATCAATTTATTTTATCTCTCCATCTATCTTTTTCTCTCTTTCTTTTTCTTCTTTTTTTTTTCTTATATATATATATATATATATATATATATATATATATATATATATATATATATATATATATATATATATATATATATATATATATATATATATATATATATATATATATATATATATATATATATATATATATATATATATATATATATCTTATATCTTATATAATATATAATATATAATATATATCTTATATAATATATATTATATAATACAAATAATAGAGGGAGAGAAGGCCCGATCGGGCGGCTAGGTCACGGAGGAGCCACGCACGGAGGAGGTTTAGGAGCGGAGACGGCGGCGGGCTCGGCAGTCGGCGGCGACGGTTGCGTCGACTCAGACAGGAGGCTGGTATGGTCGGAGGGTTTGAAGGCCGGTGATGCGGGATCAGGCCGGCGACAGTTTGCAGGCGTCGGGTGCCGATCGTGCAGAGGAAGGAGCGGTAGTCGGAGATGGAAGTGCTGGTCTGCCTCGGCGTCGGATGTTTGAGTCGTCGGTGAGTGCTGAGGGACGGAGGCCGACGTCTAGTTCGACGGAGCCGAGAGGTAAGTTCCGGATCTTCCTTTCTTGCCTCTTTTTCTATGTACGTCTTCCGGTTTTGAGAGTTTCTGTGTGCGTATGTGTGCGTATCCTTCTAACCGTTCGAATGAGATGGATTTATGTCGTGAGTAAGTCGGTGGGTGAAGCGTCGTGTCCGATCGTAGGTGAGTCGGTGATTTTGGTCGGTTGAGTCGTGCACTGACGTGGAGTCGGTCGTATGCTACGGTTATAGTCAACAATGCCCTTTTCAAATCAAACCCCATGATCTTCTCCAATGTATCCTAGTCACCATTAGGAACATATTGGACTCAAGCATTGACCCTGGTCAAACCTGGTTGACCAGATCGACCTTTTTTGACCAAAATACCCCTATGGGATTCAAATACCCATTTCAAACTAAATGAACTCCAAATTGTTTGGAACCACTTCCAATAATTTTCAAACATCAAACCAAACCTTTTAAGCTTGGGCCCACCCCCTGGGTCAACCTGGTTGACCCAGTCAACCTAGGTTGACCAATGAGCCCTTAAGAGTTTAAATGGGTTATTTCAACCCATTTAACCAATTTGAACTCTCCAAGCTCTCAAACTCATTTCAAATGCATGATTCAAGCATACTCAAATCAATCATGAGTCAAATCATGAATTGTTTGACATGGTCAAATACAACCCACTTGGTCAAATCTCTTTCAAACACTTAAATTCTAACTTCGAGCTATCTTATCCCTTTCAAACCAACTCCAAACCATAGCTCAAATATTTTCTAATCACGGGCCAATCAAATCTAAGTCATGCTGACTTAGTCAACTTAAAAATACATGGTCAAACTTTCCTATACATGGGTTATTTCATTTAAACTTTGAACTTATAGCTTTGAACCCTTTCCAACCCAGCTCATTAACCCCTCTCACCTGCCACCTCAACTCTCATGAGCCATTGACTTGGTAAAACCAGTCAATGACTGGTCAAATGACCATTAAATGGCTAAAATGATCACTTTAAAATCTTTTATACTCTAATTTAAATATCTCCAGCTTCTTAGACTATTTCTAGAGTCTTTTTGAGCCATTCCCAGCCCTCATATCAAGATCAAATGGCTCTTGATCAAGCCATGTGTTCAAAGGGGCAAAAAGGATATTTTTATGTACCCTTTGTCCTTTGATCCACCTGTTCCCACCAATTCCTTGGACAGATGGCTTGATCATAAACACTCCCTCAGTTGATCATAACCATCCATTTAACCTAGGGACAAGTGAATAGAGCGAAATATCTTAGTTAAGTGAGTCCTAATTAAAAACTCTCTCACTCACTTAATCCCTCTTCCCCAGAGCTAATCCAGCCCCCAAAAACTCTCAAAAACATTCTCCAGGCCTTCCCCTAGCATTTCCAAGCTTTCCCCCGCCAAAATCTAACCTCCAAAGCCTTATTTGGTGAAGAGAGAGAAATCTAGAGAGAGAATCAGGTTATTCACGAATAACTTCAAATCCAGCTAAATCCAGCTTCTGAGGGCTTCTACAAAGTTAAAGAAGATCTTAGCAGCTTTCCAATAAGCCCAATAAATCAAAAATCTGACGGTTGGATTGTAAGTTATGCCCATTTGAAATTTAAATTTCAATTTGGAACCGTAGCAAATCTACAATGTATGAAGCCTCCAAACTCCAGGCATTGTTAGATTATATTACCCTCTAGCTACAGTTCAAATTTCGTGCAATTTTGTTGAGTATTTTAGAGATATGAGCATTTAAATTTCATACACAAAATCAACTAGAGAATATCTAGACCGTCCGATCACAGATCGGACAGCCCAAATCGCGCGTCTTCCTCCGTATTCGAATGCGGGTGCTTACGTGGTTAAATGGCGGGCCCCAGCCCGCCACGTGGCGCGTTCCCATTAGGCGCCGCTATTCGGCAGTTAGTTTGACAAAAAATGGTAAAAAAAAATCAGAAAATTACCCAGATCTTCCAAAATTCATAAAAATTTGAAATTTTCACCAAATTAGACATTCTTAGGCTCGTTGGAAAGGGAATTTGATGTAGTATTTATTAAAATTAAAAATAAGTTAATTTGGTCACTGTGTTATGAGATATGGTTGATTGTTTGAATCAATATTTTATGAATTTCTCATAATCCAGTGGTCAATTGAACCCAAAATTTTGGTGGAAGATTATTGGGTATCCTAGCCATGTTCACTGATTTTTCTAGGGTAATATACCCAATGAATTTATGTGATGTGAATTTTCAAGGTAAATGGTCCATTTTGGACCCTAAATTTTGAAAATTCACAACTCTCTAAATTTTTAGTGTTTTGATGTGAAATTTCTTTGGTGTGAATACATGTGCACTAGGTTAGACACACCAAATTTCAGGCCAATTTGAACAGTAGAGACACTTAGGAAAAATTTTATTAAAATATATGGAAAACTTTAAAAATTCCTACGGCATTGTACGCACACCCAATAGGGGTGAAACTTAAACACGGTAAACATAGTGACATTTTAAACCTTAGGTTAAAATTTCACCTAATTTGGAGGTCATTAAGTTAGAAAATTAAGCAAATAAAAAATTAGCCTCATTAAGGACTTTGAAACTTCCAAAAATTGTAATAATTCAATTTTAAATCTAAAAAATACAAATAATACCTTGAACTGACCAGAAACTAATCTTTAATCAATGAAAATTAAAACCAAATTAATTTGACATCAAATCTGATCTTAATCTTGAGAAGATAAAGAAGTGGATAACGAGAAGAATCCCAAATCTCAAAACCACTTAAGTCCTAGGTTTAGAACCCGGGTTGTTGTCAGTGGTGCCCGGTCACTTTACTTTCAGCAGACCCTGATTTGTAATAAGCAAGGCAACTTTGCCTATAGACATTTATTAATTAATTCATTTATATTTGATGTTTGATGTGATTGCGTATAGAATTATCTGTTTTTCATAGTTTTTTGGCATTTTGTGTGCCGCTTTTGTTTTTGCCTGGACTCGTGAGACTCGTGAGGGTGTGAAAATTTTTATACTAATAACTTTAAAGTTTAAGATTTTAGCGATTCTGAACAACATAGAAAGATAATGAATTTAAGAAATTAGCCAAGGATCGACCCTGGGGTCGCATGCATATTTCTGCACTTTTTCTCTCCTTGCTTTAGACCCTTCCCCGCCTGCGGGTAGAGTCCGGATAGTCTGACCTATGAGGATGATGTGCCGGATCTGGGGAAGTCCAGTCTTCTAAAAAATTATTTTATAAGCCTATTTTTTTAACTTTTAAGCATACTTGATTTGATGTTGTTAACTAGCATGCATTTCATTAGAAATAGATTTAAAAGAGTCAAAATTTTAATTGCATTAGTTTTTAGCATTTTGCACCTAACATAAGTCAAAGGGGCCAATTAAAAAAATCTTTAGATGTCGGCCCCAACTCTCCAAAATTTTAAATAAAATATCCCTACCACTCTTTCATAAAAGACCGGATTCATCTATTTTAAATCGATTAGGTGGTTAGCTGGCTCCCCAATCCAAGTCGGGGTAAGTCCAGATTTGCACTGCATTATCTAGGTTCGGGTCACTTTTCAGTACCCAATTTAAACTTAGGTTCCGAGGCATGCTCGCGCTATAAGACCTCAACCTCCGGGAATGGAATCCTAAATTTCTAATAAAATTGACCATTAAACTAAATATCTTTTTCAATCAAATTCGAGCCCAACATTTAGAATAGGCTGGAGTTGTTTCTGAATTGTTTCATAATCTCAAAACACTCCATACTCTTCTTCCTTTGACTCTGAAAATAAATGCTCAAACTTGATCCAGTCCCTATTCAAATTCCAAACCTTAACTCCCTTTGACATCAATCTTTGAATTCTTAAATAAAATCTACACCGCTATTTTAATTGAGAGTATTTGTAGGAAAATTCCAATTTTCCTCCGATGTAATTAACTACGAGGGCTTGCACTCGTAGGAGATTTAGTAACCCAGATCTACTTCTCAAAATCAACTTTTCAAAGCCTTCAATTAATTATCTTTGGGAAAATCAAAATGTAACGATCATTATTCTCATTTTCAAACGATTGATCGTAGATGATATTCTCTTTCCTTGAGAAGATATATCATTCTATTATCAAAATTTTGATTATGAAATTAGTGATCCCTTATCCAAATTATTGTAGCCGGACACTCGATTAAACATCATTTTAACCCTGTGGGGTTGTATGTTGTATTTTCTTGAGTTGACTATGATAATCCGGATATATTTAAAATTCTGAAATTTGAACCCATTAGGGAACGATATGTTCGCCTTCTGAGGCGATATACTGTTCCTAATGACGTGTTTAATTTCAAAATTCAAAAATTTAATATTCCCAAGGAAAATTAATCTTTTTCAAACTACATTTTTTCAATCACACATGTGGGATATATTTTTTCAGCAATAGATTGGGGAAATTATAGAAGTATCGCCTTCTATCCACTTGTGCAAATGTTGCGGATCCAGTGGTGTAGCACTGTGCTATGGGTCGTTTGTTGCTTCTTGTAGACGAGCTGTCATACACTGACAAATTTCCTGCAATTGCTCGTAGATGCTTCCATTCATCACAAGCTTATTACTTTTGCCTGCATATCTTCTTACTCATCTTGCAAAACTTTCACTATATTTGCTTGTAGATAGGACCATTGTACGCATTGCGATCTTTCTGTCGTCAACTGCAAGCAAATTGCATTGAATGCAGATCTTCTATGGTTGTTTATAGGTGTTTGCATTTACTATAGTTTTTTATGTATTTGCTCGTAAATAGTATGTAGTGTGTATGTCGAGTATCCTATAGTGGCCCGTAGGTGTTTGCATTTGTTACAAATAGACCACTGTTATTTGCGGAGGATTAATGTATTTGACTGATATCGAATGGTTGTTGATTGCAAGGGTGTTGTAACATCCATTGTATGTTGTTGATTATCAATCGTGGGCATATTGTTGCACATACGACATATCTTCCATCATTACCGGCAAGTGTTTGAATTCATTGTCTGTTGCACTATCACTATTTATAGGTAAATTAATGAGTTTAGTTGCAAGCTAGCTTGCATTAGCTACAAGAAAATTGTGCTCACTACAACTTCCTTGAACATATTTTGTTGGTGGATTTCCACCTCCCTTGCATGTCGATCGTCATTGTTCGCAGAAAATTGACGTATTTGTTTAAAAGTCGATTGACATTGATCACAGTCCTTTGTCCCCGCCTGTAAGTGAACTATTGCATTACAAGCCCTTTACTTGTACATTCATCGCAATCTCCTCAAATATACTTATAAGAAAAGTCATTACATTTGCACTAGCCCATTATTGTTATTCACATGTGACTTAGTGTATTCATTTACAAGTTAACTATAGATGGGTTGTATCCATACAATATCCTTTTAGCAAATTAGCCTATTCATCAAGAGCCACTGTTTCCAATGAGGCCATCATATTTTTGTCAAGTCTCTTTGATCATCGCTAGCCAATACATCAAGAGCCACTGTTTGCGATGAGGCCATTATATTTCTGTCAATTCTCTTTGACCATCGCTAGCAAGCAAATTGTGCTTGGCAATTTGCTTATTGAAAAATTCTTGCTTGCATGATTAATTTTGTAATTTTGCAAAATTATCGATTTTATTTTAAATATTAGATTTTGTTTCATGTCATTGTTTAAGTATTGTTCCGTATTAGTGTTCAAGTCCTGTCGTCAGTTCACATTTCGATAGCCTCCTGATGTTCCCTCCCGCAAAGAGAGTAGGGAGGATACTTGCCCTTTTAAATCCGCCCAGTCAAACTGGATTCCACGACCGAGTGAAACCATATCGAGAGAGGGAGTTACGTGAGTAATGGGATAGTGGGATTGGTTGGCTTGGTTTAATTACGGTCAACATGAATAAGCTCATGAGTTGATTTAGTTTAATCACACCCTTAATTGAACTATTAAAATTGTGTCAAAATATCATGATGTATTTTGCATTAAAAGAGTTTCAAAATCCTTATATTTGAGCAAAAATTAATTCAATTGAGAAAAGCATATATAGCATTAATATCAATGTAGCTCATCAAGATGCATAACACATCAAAATATTATAAATTTCTTTCATAAATATAAATTACTTGTGGCGTATTTATGTAAATCCTCCAAAGAAATATTGGTTTAAAACAAATTTTATGTAATTTTGATAGAATGGAAGACTTTCTAATTTTGAGAAGAGTAAAATCAATGATAAAATGAAAATTTTACCTTAAAAAATTTCAACAACAAGGTAAAGTTCTCTGAATTATGCAAGCACACTACCAGAATCAAGTTATCTATAGCAGCAAAATGACTCAAAATTTGCAAGAGTTTGCAGGTTCTATTTGGATGAGATTTGGCACAATAGAATCATATCGCCCAACAAATTGACACTAGGTGATCACAAGCAAGTTTACGAGGTCAGGAAAGTTTTTCTATAATTAATAATCTATTAGAGTTGATCAAATATAATAAACAACAATAACAAGCCTTTATCCCACTAAGTGGGTTGACTATATGAATCTTTTTTAAGTATTCACACTATAAAACTTATTTTTTTTAATGATTTTAAATTAAATTTTATAATATGAATAATATTTATTTTTTTAGTAAATAATATTTATTTTTTATCTATTTTTTTATTTTTTAAATATTTATTTTTTTTATATTTTTTATGTAGATTCTACATTAATAGCAAATGACATGAAAAAAAATTATATGATATAAATTATAATATAAATAATTATTTTTTATAATTTGAATATATTTAATTTTTGAATTTTTTTTGGAAAATTTTAATTTAATTTTTTTATTAATAATATTTAATTTTTACCAAAAAAATACTTTTATGTTTAAAATTTGCTAAGTTTTAATTTTTCATCTCTAAAATTTTTTTTTGTTACTAAATGAAATACTTTTATATTAAAATATTTAATTATATTTGTGAGTTTTTAAATAATTTATATTTATAAATTAAATTTAAATATGTAATATAAATTAGCAATAATTATTATATATTTTTTATTTTGTTAATTTTATTAAATTTTTATAATAATATTATTATTTATTACGTCATCCAATTCGACCCCGGTTCGACCGGTCGAACCGGTCAAACCGTGAACCTCTCCTTCCGGTTCGTTGTCCAATCCGGTTTTCAAAACCTTGCTTTTTTCTACATTGTATCTTATTAAGAGTCAAATTCTCACTTAAATCTAATAAAAAAAATTAATTTTGACGCTTTTTAGCTCTACCTCTTATCTTAACATAAACCAGATCTAATAAATCTACTCTCCTAATAGAGCCATCAGAAGACCGATACTTTATGTGATCAAAACATCTAAGTCAACACCTCTCTAATTTTATTTGCCACATGAGCTAACCCAGCTTTTTCACATAAGTACTCAATTTGCATTGTCTCTAAGGGAAAGATCACTCATCCACCTAAGCAACCTCATCTCCGCAACACTACACTTAATTTTATGCTTCTCTTTCAATGACCAATATTCTACGTCATAAAGCATTGCAGGTCTCATCACTATCTTATAAAATTTTCTCTCAAGTTTAAGGGGTACTTTTTTATCACAAAACAACCTCAATGTGAGTTCAACAGCTCACATCACACAAGACAAACTAGTTGTTCAGATAGTTCAAAAACCTTTATTCAGGAAACTAACAAGTGTTAATACATGACATTACTCACTGTATTTTATAAAACAAAGTAGAAGTTCAAATCCTTAACAAACTTATTTTGGGTAAATAGGATGCTGATAGAAAACACCCACCAATAGTGCAGAAACTTGCTGAATTTCAGAGAAATTCAATAAAATGGTGCAGATTTTTCAAGCTTCGTAGAGAAATAAGAGGAATAGTCACTTCAATTTCAACAATAGAAGAAGAAAACAGCAAACCGATACAACAATCTTCAATTCTAGAGGAAGATTCAACTCTTCAAATCTCTAGCAAAGCCTGAAGCTCAAAAGCAAACCCTAGATCTCAAATTCAACCTCCAAATTCAAGATCACCCTAACCCTAGTCAAAAGAAAATTATGTAAAACAAAAGACAATTAATAAATCCCTAAACATCCCCAAATTTGAATTTTCCCTCCTAAACACTTGCTCCAATCAATGATTGGGCCCCACCCCTGTTCCGCCCCCTCTGTGGGCCCACCTCCTGTAGCAATGAACCGGTCCAGGAGGGACCGGTTCAGGTTGGACCGGCCTAACATATGCATGAAAAGAAAAAAATGATCTACACTACTGTTATAAATGTAAAATAGAAGCAGCTACTGAGGAGCAACTAGTTCACTTTCCAGGTAAGGTATAAAGTCTACAAGCAGGGGGGAATGTCCTGATCTAATAGACCTGCTCATGGTGCTAAAAACTAGTTGTTGGACTAACAAGTAGAAATGAATAATGGTCTGTCTGATCATGAATGCAGTTGAAAGTGATCTCTAGTAACAAAAGCAAGCAAATTCAGTGCTTTTACCTTAATCTGAAAATTGAAATCAGAATTCAGATGAAAAGACAGACTGCAAGAACATTTCAGATTTTAATTGGTATGTTAGTAAATTCTTGGGCGAGCTTATTAACTACCAACATAGGATTATAAGGTGAATTGTATGATAGAAACCAACTTGTAACAAGAAGAGTTGCATTTTGATTTCTTTTTGAAGGTTTGAGTGGAATTAAAAGACAAAACAAGCAATAATTTCCATGATTTCACTCAATCAAATACGAACTTGTGTCTGTAGAACTTGGGTTCATTTACTGTCTCCTTCCTCTTCCTTTCTTGGAAACCTGCTGCTCGGCAGGCTCCTTACCTGTAACTTCAGCTATGTCAACTGTACAGTAAAGAAAAACAAATGTTAATTGTTATGGCAATCCATAAATGAGGATACACAATAAGAGATTTCAAGGGAATCTATAAAATGAAAGAGATATTTCATGGAAGAACATACCATCAGGACCCCGGACCATGAGTCCAAAGAAGATATTGTTAAGTTTCTCCATCTTTTTCACGTCTTGAGCCTGGTCGGTCTTAAATTTCAAGCACTGCAACGTGCAGGATGCTGTTAGTCCATCAAAATGCTTGAATGAAAACATTAAAGCTCTGCTTCGTTTTAATGAAATGGAGGTGATGTAATTTCATTTTGGTTCTTTGGTTCTAATATAATTCTTAGGTAATTGGATTTCCCAAAGAAATGTGGACAAACACTTTTTTCAATTGACCATTCCATTCTAAAACTTGGTGAAAAATATGAAGGAAAATTTATCAAATCATCACTGAGATTCTGAGTTTCAAATGTCTCCTCATAAGAAACAAAAACCTCTAAATTCTTCTCCGAAAAATAAGAGAAAATAAATAAAATTTCTTCCCTCAATTTCTCAACCAAAACAGCGGGTGAAAATAAATTTCAGTTCCATTCGTTCATCATTTCCATCTCCATATCCTCTCTTCCAATTCCTTCAAGCCAAACAAGCCTAAAAAATAGATTTTAAGGAAAAGGTAACGATGCAAAATACCATTCTCCGGAGCTGGTTCATGCACATTCTTCGGAGCAATGGAGATATGAATAAACAAAATTTTAGATAGCAAATAATTACATGTGCAAACTATTGAAAACTATCTATAATCTGGAATACATGATAAGAGTTATTGATGGGGCTTCTATGATGACAGTGACAGTACAGACTAAATCTCAAGAAGTGATACTGATAAATTAAGTTGAACTGCCAATTGTAAAGCATCTTTCGATGTCATATGAACTGTCACAAAAGCAACAGTGATTGTAAAAGTGATACAAAGATATATAGGCTTGTAAGCTCCAAAAGGAGCTCATGAGCTTATGGTGTAATTTGTTTCCTTCTCATTCCTTCGGAGTTTCAGAAAAGGATTAACTAGCAATATGAAGTCACAAAGGCAGATAAAAATAAGGTCCTAGAGATTGAAAGGTTGACCAAGGTTTACATTAAACCGTCTCCTTGGTGAAATTTCTAAGATTAATTAAATCCAAGACCTTGTGCCTAAGAACACCCTCGTTTAGGACATCACAACAATTTGAATTAGCGGGTACAAAATCTCATAATTCCATCATATTGAGTCAAATTGGTGGACCTAGTCTACCAATAACAAAAGACCGCATCATCCAGATAATTTGATTAACAGCCATGTGTTGTCTCTTATCTGATATCTTGAGTAAACCATTAAGGCAAATATATTGAAAGGTGTATACATTCAAAATGAAGCTTAAAGTTGTTTAGGACAAGAAATTATGGGGATCAATATGGCTGATCATGCTTAAAAATTTCAAGGAAATAGCCATTGAAGGTTCAACATATTGGGCTCGACCGATACATACTAAAGTTGACTAAGAGACAAAACACGTTGATGCCCTTACTATGAAATGGAGAATCACAAAAGAAAAGAGGATGCAAGTGGCCAAGTGGAGATTTCGATTCAAGTGAAAGAAATTGAACAAAACGAATGAAATGGTGAAGCAACAAATCGAACATGTAGCTAGCATTGATGTTAAGGGCATTACAGTGAATAAGTTAGATTCACTCACAAATTAAAAAACAATAATATGATGGATGCAATCACGACTAGTGAAAAGTCAGGACGAAAGTGTCGATTTTGAGAATGAACACATGGATTAAAGTACAACTAGGGCATAACAACAGAGTGTGTTTCAAGATTTGGGAACGAAGAAAACAAAAGCAAGTGTGAAGGAAGATTATTGCGAGAGGGATCGTGTAGGTAGTGATCAGTGCATGGACAGACGTACTGCTTGATTAACAACAATGATGTGAGCACGAGGCAAGCATATGGAAGGAAAAAAGAATGAGGAGCATGTCTCAAAAACTAATTGATGTGGATGAGAGTAGTGGGTAGAGAGAAATCATGTGGAGAGGAAAAGAAGATAATAAGATGATTAAAATTTTAATTCATCATTAAGTTGATCAAGTGCAAGCCAAAGACCATACTTACAGAAATAAAATTTACAAGATAAGCTCAAAATAACATGAATTCAAATAATCATATCCAAATTCATAATAAATAAAATTTCAAAACAAATATCATCCAAAAGAATAATAAAACCTATTGCTTCAATTAAAAATCCTAATTAAATGAAATGCTAAAAAATTTGTACCAAAAACTTTTTTTTTCTTGTGTTGCATTAAGATGAAAGGCAAATAAAGATAATGTTAATAGCATAGGCTGAACCTTTTAATGCTCATGTAAAATTTGTCTCCTTCCTCAACTATAGGTTAAAAATTAATCAAGAGCAGTAGCTACTAAAACCAAGAAGCCATTTGGTACTAAAAATGATAACAACAACAAACATCAAGCTTTTATCCCACTATATGAGGTCGGCTACATGAAATATTTTTTCTCCATTGTATCATGTTCAGGTCAAATTTTCATTTAAATCTAATAAAAAAGTCATTTCTAATATTTTCTAACCAAGTCTTTTTAGGTCTGCCTATACCTCTCTTAACATAGGTCAAATCTAATACATCTACTCTCCAAACCGGGTCAACAGAAGTCCGACGTTTTATATGACCAATCCATCCAAGACGACTCTCTCAAATCCTATATGTCATTACAGCTACTCCAACCTCTTCACGCATATGCTCGTTTCGCATTCTATCTCTAAAAGTAAAGTCACTCATCCACCTAAGCATCCTCACCTCTGCAACACATAACTCAATCGTATGCCTCTCTTTTAATGGCCAACATTCTGTGCCATAAAGCACTGTAGGTCTCAACACCATCTTATGGAATCTTCCCTTAAGTTTGAACTTTTCTATCACACAACAACCCCAATGCATTCCTCCACTTCAACCATCTGATTTGAATTCTACTAATAATATCCCCATCTATTTCACAATCACTCTGGACAATAGACCTGAGATATCTAAAACGTGTACTCGTATTAATGCTACTAAAAATGACAAAAGAACATAAAAACCAAATGCTTGTCATGGGTTTAAATGGGAGGTGCCGGTACATATTAAACATACATTGGATTTAGTTTCAAACCATGAACACTTCAACAAGTGTTTGTTCTTTAGAAGAAAGTGGTATATTATAGGTTAATAGGTTAACTGATTACCTTCTTAACACAGGCCAAGTGTCCTACCTTTAAATCTTCTCCGCATCATGGATATGAAGGACATGACTTCAACTAATTAAAGAATATAAGTGTCTATTTTTTGAGCATCCAGAAAGTCCACGCAAGCATATCAAAAAGGAATTAATCTTACATAACTAAACTCTTTGATTTTTTTTAATATTTTTTATAATAGGACACTTGATGAATTTAATCAACTCATCTTGGATCTTATTAATTCAACATTAAATAATATTTTCTTATATATTGTTAGCTTAATATATGTTTCGAGATGGTCCTTGACCAACACTTGATCACCCCCTATTCAACCTGTACTAGGCTTTTGTTAATATTTTTCCACATCTTATGGTCTATCTCCTAGAAATATTTGGCTAAGAAAAAAATGCTGAAAGCAAATAAACATATTCATCATGTTAGTATACAGCCTTACTTATAGAGTAATTTAAGAAAAATTTAAAACTAAAGAAAAAAGGAATGAAGGGTAAAAAAAGCTTTCTTTGCAATTAATCTCCTTATATATAGTATAACATAACTTGAATTTTTTGTTAATTCCTGCTCTTGAGGTCAGAAATAGATATATTTTGACCATTCCTATAAGTAAACTACTATCCTCAATGCATATGGCAGAACTACCCAACATACACAGTGTCAGATCTATCAGCTGGATGCTTCCACTCTACCTATTTCCACGCAAATAGATAACAATAAGAAGCAAGGAAAATACTACCCTCCACCGACTCCGCAAAATCTCTCTCGCTCTCTTTCGCTCTTAGTCATTCCCTGTTACTATACAATCATTACTTGTATATCATCCTCAGTGTTTATGCTAGAGCCCATCTTCTCCTCCCCTCCTTAGCTCCACTCATACCCCGATGGTACCCTTCGCCTCCATAATATTACTTAAAAATCACCCAATAAGCTCCCTCCTCTCCAAACCTCCATTGAGTCCATCCCTAACAAGGTTCTCATCAGCCTCTACCACTTTCATGAGGCCACCCTCATCATTCTTTATTCAACCCTGAGATCACCACTTCCCACACCTCCCTGCCTTAGACCTCCCCCGTTAGCACTTAGTTCAATTCTTATTTTAATTCTCAGCTTAGTTCAGATCAGTATTCAGTTCAATTCTCAGCTTGGTTCAGTTTAATTTTCAGTTATCGATTCAATTCAATTCTTAGTTTAATTCTCAGTTTGGTCCAGTTTAAGCCAAGCCACAACCTTATTACTGCAAGGATGAAAGCAAATTCAAAATCAAGCATTGAGCATGTTTTGAAGTGCATCAAGCCATATAACCAAAGCTCATCTCAAATAAGCATATTAGGATGCGTGGTTTAGGATTACAACAAGCAGATAGCTCTAGAAAAATAGCAATGTTCTCTCTATTGCAACTTCAAGGTCACATATTTGCAAGGTAAGGCTATATTACGTCAACCCTTCCCAAATTGATTTGGACCTCATTCATGAGGCACATCCTTTTTCATTTGATTTAGAATTGTTGGAATTATAAAAACCTTATTTGATCGAGCACAATTTTGACGTAGAAGATGCCTTAAAAAAGAACTAACAAAGGTCTAATTCAGCTAAATTTGATTGACCTAACATCCAAATGAGCTCAAAATGGTTTGATTGATGTAAAAAAATTCAAGGGATCAAGAAAAGCTCATGCATGCTTCAAACGACATAACTAGGATGCAATTGACCTTGAGATTACCAAAAACAAACCTTGATCGGACCAACACAGTATATGTTAGTCCTTCTTCCTCTTTGCACGAGCCTACACTCGTGCACAAAGAAGGACGAGAAGTGGCTTGTAAAGTCACCACATCCAGCTACAAGTGGACAACCTCAGAATTATTTTGGTGCCTATGTTCATTGGATTTTAACAAAAAGTTATCTATTCCCATCAAAAAATTTCTCATTGATTCAATAAAAGAAACTAAAAAATAGCCACAAAATTAAGATTATAATTTCACTTCATACATGCCTATATTTTTTATAGCTCAATTCTAGACAAAGATACTAATTATCAACATTGTCGACTACTTGGCAAAACCCAAATATAGGGCAAGTTCATTGGAACAACCAAAGGTTAAGCGCATATGATCCAATTGTGCATAAATTCTTACAACAAAGTGGGGATTATCACCTTCAATCATTAGATAAATAAAAGTCATAATATGAATACCCCATAATAAATAATTTTGAAAATGTACCACTTATTTACCAAAGGGCGCTAGCTTAGGCAGTATAGTCTTTCATTTCTAATCTAGAGATCTCATGCAGAAATTTTAAAGGACATGGCAATGATGAAATTATTCAATTACACATAGATTTAATGAGTTATTGTCTTTGCGCTCACCATATATCTATAAGTGGCAATCTGCCCACATTAATATGTATTGGCCTCAGGCCCACTTAACAGAAATAGGTGATAGATTTCTATCCTTTAAAAAAAAGTGTATCTACTCAATTCACCGGATGAGCGTAACCTAAAATTAAGAGATATGGCTAAGGATACAAGAAAAAAAAAAAAAGCCCACTTAAAGCCTTTTTCCCTTCATTGTATTTCTATCCAATAAGATCCTACCTTGGGGAAGCATTCCTTTGCTATAACTTTATAACAAAATTATGAAAACTTTGTTGAAAATTTGTCAAAATTCAAAACTCTATTGAAACTTTGCTAATAAACTAAAACTCTTGGTTGGAACTGATACTCTGTGCTTGAACAAATTTAGTCCAATAGAGCCTAACTTCACCGATTGATCAAACCTTGTTTTATTTGTCCACTTTTGCATGTTGATGATCAACTAGACTCATACCTCAATGACATCATTCAGCAAGCATCAGTCTGACAGTATGACGACATCTTAATGATTGCATTTGCTGACCAAAAAATTGGTATTCCTCAAGGATTGATTTGTCTTAGTTAGTATTGGTATTACTGTCTACACCCTAGAGCACTCACTTGGTGACAATTGACGGCTTTCAAATCAATCCCTTTAGTTGATAATCTTGTATTGATGTCTGTTGAATATTTGAATAGGAATTTAAACCTATATTCACCACACTTATTGATTTGCATGTTTCAACTTTCCTAAGCTAAGACAATCATATCCTCTCTAAATTAGGAATAGATTTAAAATTTTAAGTAACTGCTATTGAAGACAAAAATTTCATCATGCTAGAATTGCCCCATAAGCTAATCTAGATCAGCTAAACTAATCTGTCTAATCCTCATTAATCCTAATCCATCATGCTCTATATTACTATTAACTGTGCAAGACTTGGCAAACATTTCATCGATAATAGAAAATGTACGCGATATTACATCCCGCACAACCAATCGGGAATTAGCCCAACTCCAATTCAATCATTGGAGACCAAATAATCCACTGTTACCGATCATAAACATTCTAAAAAATACCTGTAAATGCATCCCAAAGGTAATCACATAAATTTCCGCTATCATAAGTAAAATAAGCCCTTAATGCAAGAGAACTCGAGAAGCACGTAATTTAAAATATATATGAAACAATTTTTTTTTTAAGTACAATACAAAGAGCATGGAGAATTTTTAGAGTCAAGAAACAAAGTAGCCGAGATTGAAATCATTCTCACCACCCGATTGTCGGTGACCTTAAGAACCAGCTTCCCATCGCAGTGTCGATACTTCATCACATATCGAGTCTTTACACAAGAAAAAAAAAAGATCGAGCGAATAAGAAACACCAGATATTGGAGAAGAAATGGTAAGAGAAGAGAGACATTACAGAATGGGGATCGTCGCGGAATATCTGGACGGATCGCTCCACGAAATCGTCCCAAGAATCAATGTAAACCATAGCAACGAATGGACAACCAGTGCTGGCGTGACGAGGAAGAAGGAGAAGACTTCGAAGAGCTGCCGGCCCTGAAGGCAAAGAGCCGACCTATAAGCATTTATTGGGTCGCCCGCGCAGGGTTTACAAAAAAAAAATTCTTTTTTTTTTTTTTTTTTTGTTGGAAGAATATTTATCTTATGTATAAGATTATTTTTTAAACAAATGCATTTATGTTTTAAATGTTATTTTAATATAATTAATACTTAAATAATTTAATTAAATTATATATTATCAGTGCTTCAAATTTTAATTATATCATTCAATAATTTAATTATATTTATTTAATACTTTAATTAAACAATGTAATATTTTATTATACAAAAATATAATACATGAATAAATAATAATAATAATTTCATTTGATATAAAATATACCATAATTTTTTTAATTAAAAAACATATAATCTTTTTAAGCCATAATTTTGATGCAAGAATCGATCTCCTAAACACTCAAAATATATTTTAAAAATTGGTTGTAATTATTTTTATAATTCAATATAAAATTGAATATTTTCTCTCTTTTTTTTTTTAAAATTGAAAATGATTAGTATTAATTTTTTCATGATAAATATAGTTTAAAAATAAAATTTGAGTTCACATTGAGTTTAAAAATAAAGTTGAATTTTTAATATATTTATAAATTTTATTTATCCAATGGACTCAATTAAGCCCTCAACGTTTCAACTTCGTCCAGATACCAACCAGAAAGCGTTATGTCAACAGTACCAAGCGGCAATACCAAGCCAAGGGGCAATGTGACGCATTCTAATTGATCTCCGAACAACATTCGGCATCCGCACAGAATAATTAATTCAAAATAAGGCTTCATTTGAGACAGCTTTAAATCACTATTTTTTCCAATTAAAAAAATTACTAAAAAATAATTTTACAAAACAATAAAAAAACAGCCCTAAACAAAACCTAAAAGAGGTAGTAATATTATACCAATATGATTACAAAAATTTAGAATTAGCATCATTGAGTGTTTTGGATAATAATATAGGATAGGATGAGATAGAATAGCCAAATCATTTAAAATTGCTTTGATTTCATATAATAACTTAAGATAAATATTTCAAATTGGATAAATGGCATAGAACACCCATATATTTCATCTATTAAAAGATTGTATTTTAGACCTTAGCATAAATCTCATGTAGATAAACAATATTCAAAATACCAACTTCCTCATCTTCTATTAACCATCCATCACAAAGAGCGATCACATCGATGCCCCTATCCCAAGTGAAATCCCATCATAACTTAAAGCATCTCTTGAGAATACTGATAAGCTTAAAGAGATTTTACATTATTTCTATAATGTTTCTGTACTTCAGGTAAATCAAAGAAAAAGCTTCATTATTTTTTATAGAAATTGTGATCTGACTCTTAGGCTTCGTTTGGGACGGCTTTTTTACTGCTTTCTAAAACAGAGTTTTAGTACAAAAATTTTTATTTTTGTACTGAAACTTCGTTTTAGAAAGCAACAAAAAAGCCGTCCCAAACGAAGCCTTAATCTTAGTCAAATTCTATGTATTCATATTTACCAAAATTCTTTGAAATATTTAGGGCTTCCTATTTCTAGTAAAAGGCTTTTAATCTCTGATTTTCAATCTTTAATGAACAAAATTATGGATATGCTTGCCGGTTGGCAAGCTAGAACTTTATCTTTTGCAGGTAGAGTGCAATATATTAATTTTACTATTTCTAATCTTATTTCTTATTGGATTAGAGGGCTTTCTTTACCTAAAGCCTTAATCTTAGTCAAATTCTAAATATTCAGATACATAATCAGGCATCTTCTTCGATCTCTTGGGGTAAGGTTATGTTGCATGTTTTTAAGATTTTTTATTCTTTTTTCTTTATTAATATTAATAAGATTGATTGGTTCAATTACGTTTGGCACAAAAAGTATATGCTTTAAGGTTCTCTTGTTTTGCTTAGATGGCTATGTTGAATGGGTTAAAAATGGCAGATCTTTTGAATAAGAGGAATATTATTGTGCCTAGCAATTGTATTTTATGTAATAATGGCACTGATAGTCATAAACATTTACTTTTTGAATGTGCCTTTTTCTTTCAGATTGTTTCTAAGTTTGTGCCTAATATGAATTTCTTTATGCTTAGACCTAATTTAAATCAAAATTTTCAATTTATTTGAAATTCAAAGTGGAATAAAGATGAAAAAAGTCTTTATTTTATATATACTTGCAAATCTCTTTACTTCATTTGGAAAGAGAGAGAGAGTAGAAAAATGGAGAATATTTTCAGTTTGCAGGACTCAATCTATAATCAGATCAGGTTTGCGGTTCAAGCCAAAGTGTTGAATTGGGTTTCTTTGTCCAAAATTCATCACAGAATTATTTAGTTGGAGACAGGTTTGAATATTTTTTGGACTATGATGTTTGGGAATTTTCATATTTCTTCATATTGGATGGCTAGTTTAGCAACCAATTTTTGCTGGATGGTTAATCTAGTAACCATTGAATTTTGGCGTTTGGTTTTTATATATGATTATCTTTCCAATGGCTGAGTCCTGGGGGGTTTTTTGGCCCCTTTGTTTGGAGGATTTTCTTCCTCTGCTTCAGCTGGTGCACTTGTTGTCTTAAGGTGTGGTGGTTCTCTGGAAGATTCTGTATCAGGAAGGGCTTAAGTTATGCTTCCTATAAGTATTGTTGGGTTGGTATAGCTGGAAACTTTTAATCAAAAGTTTATTTTCCTTTCTTCTCTGATAATGTGCATTTATTTTTTTGCAGGAGGTTTGGTTTGAGATGAAGGGATGATAATGTTTTTAACTACTGATTTGCTGCTGGGATGGTCTGGTTGGGGTCGTGTTCTTGTTCGCGGCGCTGAGCTTTTGCTGTTGGTGCTTTGTTTGTGTTTATGGGGAGATCTGGTTTCTTAGTTTTGTTTCTCCTCTTTTTTTGTAAGGCTGTTTTTGGAACAATTATTACGTCCTCTGACCTGACGTAGAGTTACGTTCGGCCGCCAATAACATGTAGCCACGTGCTCTTACTCTAAACCGCGCGGCCCGACGACTTGACCCGGAGCGGAACCCGGAAATGCTATGTTCGCGATTTTCTCGGTATCTCGGTATTTGCTAGGTATTGCTTTGAAAAAATGAGAAATACCGCTCGGTATTTCTCAGGATTTGCTCGGTATTGCTAGAGATTTGCTCGGTATTGCTAGGTATTTGCTCGGTATTGCTAGAAAAAACTCAGTACAACTCGGTATTGCTAGAAAAAACTCAGTATTTGTCAGGATTTGCTCGGTATTGCTAGAAAAAACTATTATTTTCTATCGACTCCAAGGCAACGCAAGCCGAAGCTTCTCCGACCCTATCTCCTTCTCCATACGTTGATCTTCCACTAACCTTTCTCCATTTTTTCAGCAAGCAACCCTTTCGATCCCTTCAGCACAGAGAGAGAAAGAGAGAGAGAGAGAGAGAGAGAGAGAGAGAGAGAGAGAGAGAGCTTCTTCCCCATACTCTCCGACGTCATTCCCTTCTTCAGGATGGAAAGTTACTCCATTTTGATCGCAACCAAAAACGGGAGCTCGCTGTATCTCTCTTATACGCGGTTCTTCGGCCAAATCCTTTGGGAGAGAGAGTTAAAAAAACGCATGTGCGAGAACCCAAAAAACAGCGGGTCGGGTCGGCGTCTTTTCTTCCTGCTACGTGGCGCTAATACATTGGTGGCCGAACGTAGAGGAACGTACGTTCACCGGATCAAATAAAAGTTCCTGTTTTTGGCCTTCTAATTTTTTCTCCTATTTGTTAGTTGTCTAGGAGTTTTCTTCTTTGTTTTTTTCCTTCTTTTTATAAGGATTTATCTTTATTTTTCTCCTTTTTTAGAAGTTCTTTTATTTCTTTAGGTTTATAGTCTGATATTGTAAGTTTTTTCTTTTGTTTTTCTTTATTATTTGTACTGTTTTGTAATTTTCATTTTTTGGAATGAAATTGGGCATGTTTACCCCTATTTTTCCCAAAAAAAAAAAAAAAAAAATTCCATCATAACTTCGTCAAAATTTCCATCGTTGGACACTCTTCACAAGTCGTCAGTTCCCTATTTATACCCTTCCCCAAAAAGATCACGTCGCAACTTCCTCCCTCAACTCTTCTTTGCCGAGATACGGAATGTAATGAAGTGGTAATTTAATAAATAAAATGTTTTAAATGTTAAATATATAGACAGGTAAAAGAAACACAAACCAAGAGAAAAGAAATGCAATCACAAAATCTAGACCACCGTAAATAACAACATAAATCACTTCCAAACTTAATCACGCGTCAATTTCGGGTCACGGGTCGAACTCGGAACTGACTCCGCACTATTCGGATAACCTCGAACTAGAACCGTTTAGCAAACGGGACAAATTTTCAGACCCGAACCCGACCCGCTACAGAACCAGGCCAACCTGAAATGATTCGAATGACCCGGGACCGGCCAAAAATTGATAGTTTTCAAATCAAAAAACAGATCAATCTCCCCTTTTTGAGTAAAAACGGGTCAAAATGAGTCAATATAGTGTTTTCGGGTCAAAACAGATCAATTCAAGTCAACCCGACCCGATTTTTAAAACGAGATGAATTGTTGAACCCGTACTAGACCCGTTTCTGGTCCGGGTTGTCCTTAACCCAAAATTTTCATATCATGTTCGAGTCGAATTTTTGGATCGTGTTAAATATTGACACCCCTAATTCCAAATCCGAAAATCTTCAACAAGATAACCCAAGAAAAGCAAACAAATATGGAAAATGTGCCAAACACTTATCCATTTGATTATGCATTCTTATGTATAAAGTTGATCAAGCCTCTTAATAGTACACAATAGAGAGAATCTACATGTAGCAGACTCCATGTAGTGAGATAAAGGTTTAATATTGTTGTTGTTATATAAAGCTAAACAAGTGAATTTCTGAACAACAACTCTCCATATTTCAATTAAGATTGCTCTACCTTTTAAATATAGTGTGTTCTTCTCATTAAGAACCATATATGCTAGAAAACAAACAATCTTGATGCAAGTCACAGTACCTACTGATTTACAAACAGTCTAGCTGAAGGTTTAGCATAACTATTAAGATACACAAGCTGGTAAGCAAAATAAATAGTAAGGATCATCAATTAAGGTTTTATTTGAGACAGCTTTCTTACTGCTTCCTAAAGCTGACAGCTTTCTAGCACAAAAAAATTAATTTTTTGTACTAAAAAGCTGCTTTAGGAAGCAATAAGAAAGCCATCCCAAATGAAATTTCAGCAAAGATTACACATTCCATCGATTTCAGATATTACATTTTGCAAGCATATAGTTGATTTTGTGCTTCCTAATGTGAACCAAAGTGTGAAAAAAATAAATGAAATATTATATGACCAAGGCAAATGAAATATTTCCCAGCTTAGGTTGTTCAATAAGAAATATTTTTTCTTCATTGAAGCAAGTGTAGTTCTCTTTGACTGTGTTTCTATGAGAGAAGATTGTTGTCATGAATTTTGCACATTAAGGATTCAAAGCAATTCCATGAAAACTAAAGTTTATGATTTTGGGTTTAGGGTTTAAAAGCATTTTCATGCACATTTTGCAAGCATGAAAACTAAAGTTCCTCTATCATAAAAATTACTCCAATTTAGTCCCAATGGAACTATTTTAGAATAACTTTATATAATTGATGGATTAAATTAGAAAAATTTTACACAGATTAAATTGGCCACAAAAAAAAAAAAAAATAGAGAGACCATTTTAGGATTCTACCCTCATTGATAATAGAGAAGCCTAATAAGCCAACATTCACCTGAGGCCTACAAATATCCTTCTACTAAGAGTTACTTCCATCAGCGTCATTGATAAACTTGAGAGCAGTAGTTTCAATATGTGCCTAGGAATTGTGTCAGGAAGGCTAAAAACTTGAAGCAAAAAGTTATTTAAAAACATAAGGGTTGATATAACTAGTTGGACCTGACCAATTTTTGATAGAATTTTCCTTTCTTCAACCACTTAATTCTAAAGATACCTTGTCCAGAATTGGCTGGCAATCACTTTTGTTCTATTTACCAATTGCTAAGAGTGCAAGATAATAAAAGGGGAACTTCTCCTTAGGAATTTCTAGAATAAGGAAAAGACTAAAAGTTTATCCTTTATAGTCACAAGATTTAGGTTTCGTTTGGGACGGCCTTCTTATTGCTTCTTCAAGCAACTTTTTAGTAAATTTTTGTACTAGATAGCTGCTTTAAGAAGCAGTAATAAAGTCATCTCAAATAAAACCTTAGAGAAGAAAATACTTTTCTCAAGGAGATTAGCCTGCAGTTAGCAAATGAATGTGAAAGCCAAGACTGCATTGTAGAAGTGATTTCCAAAGAATCAGCTTGGATTACAACACGAGCAGCAATGCTTAAATGATATAGAATATAGCAAAACTTAAGAGTTAAATGGTTAGTACAGCTTTGGGGGGAAAGCAATTGGTGGTGTTTTGCCCCTCTATTAAAGAATAAATTTCATAATCTTTCTATATTAGCCACATAAACTACAACAATAACAACAACATCAAGCCTTTGTCCCACTACGAGCAACATGAATCCTTTTTCTCCATTGTGTCCTATTAAAAGTCAAATTCTCGTTTAAATCTAATAAAGAAATATCATTTCTAATATTTTCTAGCCAAGTCTTTTTTTTGGTCTACCTCTGCCTTTCTTAACATAAGTCAAATCTAATACCTCAACTTTCCTAACCAGGTCATCGGAAGGCCGCCGTATTATGTGACCAAACCATTTAAGGCGACTCTCTCTAATCTTATCTTCCCCTGGCACTACTCCAACATTTTCACATATGTGCTCATTTTGTATCCTATCTCTAAGCGTAAAACCACAAAACAACATAAACTGCAAACATCGTAATTATTCTAAGCCTGACTAATTGAAATTGACTCCACAAATCATCATTCTACAATAATTCTTGTTGAGTCATATATTATTTTCCCTATTCTATGGAAATTATTTTGTATAATTTCTATCCATAGCACATTTAGAATACATGTCTTCTTAACTCTTCGACAATAATTTTTATCCAAAAATCTTATGGGTATTCTTCTACATTTCACTGAAAAAGTCCAAACCACACAAGACAATCCATGAACTTTTTTCTTGAAGTAATTTTACCATAATTAGTAACTTCACTACTACTAATATACTGGCCAATGTTCCATGCAAATCTTTAATAATTTTTGCCCTAATGAGCATGAAATCGATACTTATGATACTTGATCCTAAATCATCTTAAGATCAATAAAATTCATATGAAGAATTTATCTTGCAGTCATACTTTTCCATTATTTAGCACAAAAATCATTTCCATAATGGGATCTCTTAACATAAGACAAAATTGATTCTTCAATAATGATATTATCTTTATAGATTTACATTTCAGTACTCTTTAAATTTCATAACATGACATAAGCTATGATGCACTAACACGTATATAGGGACACAAACATAAGACGACACAAGACGCGTCAATTATCGAAAATATATAATGCTGACACTTACCAGATACAATACATAACTATATATGATTTAGTAATTGTAAAAATTAAATAAAGATGAAATTCATACAATCCAATTCATATAATGATATTTTTTCTTCTTTTGAAAAAAAAAAATCATAATAGAAGAGAATCTAAATACATTAATTGTTAAGGCATTTTTCAATTCTAATTCAAATTTGACAATCTCACATCGAACTTCAATTCTTTGAAAATTTTGTCATTCTACTCATCGTTCTTTCACTTAACCTACAACACACTTGATATTAAATTCCTCTTACTACAATATAGATATACACTAGAGGAACCAAACAAACTTGAATACTGGTTAAGTGCAAAAAGCGCAGAGCAGTATGCCAAGATCAGTAGATAATTACCGAAAAATAAAATCAATGATCAAGATCAGTAAAGAAACAGATAAAATAGAAGAAAGAAAAACTACAGGTAAGATTGAAGGATTGTATCATATGGCAGGCAACACTCTGGATCTACTATTCTCTCTTTAAGAAAAAATAATAATAATAACGCAGAAACAATTTGTCTCTCATTAACTTAATAGTTAAGGAAAGATGTTCAAAGATATATAGATTTTCCTACATATCTGTTGGATGCTTTTATCTTTTAAACAATGCAATAAAACCGAATAGCTTATATGTATATCTCAAAGATAAATCAAAACTGGTAAATGTTATCTCTGAATCCCTCTATGTTATCTCAAAGATAATACAAAATACTACTATCTGAATCCCTCTATGTGCCCTGTTAACTAATACAAAACTGGCAAATGTTATCTCAAGTCTTTACCCCTCTATGTGGCATTGGCATGAATCATTTTCTCCATTGTGCCCCGTTAAAAGTTAAATTCTCATTTAAATCTAATAACGCAATGTCATTTCTAATATTTTTTACCAACTCTTTTTAGATCCGTCTCTATCTTTCTTAATATAATTCAAATCTAATACATCTACTTTTCTAACTGGGAATACAAAATACTATAATGACTAAAAATTAAAATACTAAGAGAATGTGTCGCTAAAAGTTAGCTAGTATGCCAAGACAACAGTGAAGTAATCTGTTATGCCAGCTCAGAAGGGGCCGGCTATTGCTCCTGAACCGGTCCCTAGTGGACCGGTTTGGGTTTACCACCGCCGACCCAAACAAGGAGGAGAGAGGGAGCCGGCCACTCCCATGGGCCCCACACCTTGATTAATGCTTGTTTAGAGGGAAAATTTTGAATTAGGAACTGTTTAGGGAATTTGTAATCTTCATTTGCCTTTAATTAGTGATTATTGTTAGAATTAGGGTTTCATCTTGAATTTGAGAGAGATTTAAGATCTAGGGTTTGTGTGCTTGGGCTCTAGGCTTGGCTAGAGAATCGGAGAGTTGTTTCTTCCTCTCGAATTGAAAAAACGTGTATCTTTTGTGTTTTATCGCATCGACTAGTGAAATCTTTTATTTTTCTCCAAGTTTCTCGCTGTATCCACGCAAAACCTGCTGTGTTTGGGCTGATTAACTGTTGTAAACAGCAGTTTTATCTCTGTTTTCTTACTAATTTCGATTAGGTTTGCATCCGAATTCAAGTGTTACCTTAGGGTTACTTGCGAACTCAAGTACTTCCTATCAAATTGATATCAGATCATCGATTTAGAACCATCGGCGGCTGAAATTCTGAAATTTCAGCGGGTTTTTGATATCCGGAGGAAGATCTCTTGTGATCCTTAGTCAGTTTTGGAGGGAACTTTTCAAAATGCAGGGCACTGTTCTAAAGAGAAGTACCGCCTACCATTCACAGACAGACGGATAGATAGAGGTGGTGAACTGGTGCTTGAAGACATATTTGAGGTGTTTTGCTTCTGAAACACCACGGAAGTGGGCTAAATGGTTACCATGGACGGAGTATATCTATAATACTTAGTACCATTCTGCATCCCAAATGACCCATTTCAAAGTGTTCTATGAAAGATATCTCCCACACTTAGTGCATTATGGGAGGGGAAACACACTGATCTCTTCAGTTGAACAGTACCTAGAGAAGAGAGACCAGGTGTTGGAGGAGTTAAAAAGAAACATCTAGGGATGGCACAACAAATCATGAAGACGCAAACAAATACACACAGGAGAGACATACAATATGAAGTGGGGGAGAAGGTTTTCTTGAAGCTAAGGCCCTACAGGCAGAAGTCAGTGGCTAACAGAAGGAACGAGAAATTGGCCCCGTGGTACTTTGGTCTCTATGAGATTCTGGAGAAGATTGGAGCAGTGGTGTATCATCTGAAGTTACCCTCATCCGCTACCATACACCCTGTGTTCCATGTGTCACGGCTGAGGAAAGCTCTAGGGGAGCATGCAGTTAGTGTTGAGTTATCAGCAACATTGACAGAGGATTTGGAGATGGTCATGGAACCTCTGGAGCTGGAAGGGGTAAGATTTGATAAAAAGAGAAACAAAGAGGTGTTAATCAGATGGAAGCATCTCCCCAACTACGAGGCTACTTGGGAGCCCTATGAGAATGTGAAGCAGCAATTCCCTTACTTTCACCTTGAGGACAAGGTGAGTTTTTGGGAAGGGAATAATGTTACGCCTGCCCAGGAGGGGCCGGCTATTGCTCCTGAACCAATCCCTAGTTGACCGGTTTGGGTTTACCACTGCTGGCGCAAGCAAGGAGGAGAGAGGGGGTCGGCCACTCCCTTGGACCCCACACCTTGATTAATGCTTGTTTGGAGGGAAAATTTTGAATTAGGGCATGTTTAGAGAATTTGTAATCTTCCTTTGTCTTTAATTAGTGATTATTGTTAGAATTAGGGTTTCATCTTGAATTTGAGAGAGATTTGAGATCTAGGGTTTGTGTGCTTGGGCTCTAGGCTTGGCTAGAGAATCGGAGAGTTGTTTCTTCCTTTCGAATTGAAGAAACGTGTATCTTTTGTGTTTTCTCGCATCTATTAGTGAAATCTTTTATTTTTTCTCCAAGTTTCTCATTGTTTCCACGCAAAACCTACTGCGTTTGGGCTGATTAACTGCTGTAAATAGCAGTTTTCTCTCTGTTTTCTTACTAATTTAGATTAGGTTTGCTTGCGAACTCAAGTATTACCTTACGGTTAATTGCGAACTCAAGTACTTTCTATCATAATCATAACAAAGTGCACAGTTTATGATAAATAACTACAATAATTCAACTTCAACTATGCGGCCTAGGCTTTCTGAATTCTTACTTGATGCGATCAAAAATTTGGGAGAGGGAGGGCCCCAAATTTTTGATCATTAAAACAATCTCTTACTAAGATAATAAAATAAAGACATAAAATGTTTAAAAGAACACAAATACTATAAAACACAACTTTATATAGAAAAATGAAAGACTTACAACAACTTATATAATAAAAACGACCTACAAACTTTTGACTCAAATGACACTTACAAATTGGACGCTTACAAACTTTGACACCAACAAAATGACTCAAACAAAGGACTCAAACAAAGACACCTAAAGTTGCTTTCATCCATTAGAAGAAGGATACAGGTGGGGTGTAAACTTGCGGAGAGAAGAAAGAGGTTAGAAGCCAAGACGAAGGAGGAGGAGAAGCTCGCAAGCTTTCCTAGAGGAGAAGGAGAATGGAACAAGCTCGCAAGCTTTTCCACGAACAAACCCGCAGGTTTTGGCTTCCAAAAATTACTCACATAACATTCACTAACTTTTTTTCTTCACAAAATACCTCAAATATATAGGCCAAAGAGGGGGAACTTAACAGCCAAAAGTTCCCAGCTTTTTAGATAGAAATGAAAGGCCAAGAGGCATAATTGCAAAATCCCAAGAGCCAAAATTCATTCCTGCTGAAGCCCAATAGGCAGCAATTAAAACAATCCATAGAACAAAGCCACGGTTTAATCCAGGAACATCACAGCCGAGAAACCAACACAGGAAACCAGGCGGCAGCAGCCAAAACAAAGCCACGGTTCAGCACACCGTGGAATCAGCACAGGGAACCAGGCGTCAACATAAAGTTCGGTCAACAGAGGGAATGCCAAGGCAGAAAAAACAGCATCCAATGAGTCATTTCTCTCCCCAAAACAGCCAGCCGAGAGAGCAATTCCAAAGCAGATTTTTGCTGTAGCATTTTTATTTCAAAAGGAATATGAAAGAGCTCATCCACCCACCAAATCTAGTTCCTTCATAATAAATTTATAGCAAGCCAATAGCTCATAATGAGCTACAACTCCACTAGAAATTAATGAGCTTGGCACAACTAAAGTTTAATTTCTTAAGCTTAAACCAAAACAGCTAATGCTTATATGAAATCGGCAAACACCCAAAGGAGAGGGAAAATATGAAAAGACACTATAAAAAACTTAGCTTGAGTTGACCCCCCCTTTGTCTACATCAGACTCCCCTACTTGTGAAACTCATCTCCCGATGAGTTCGCTTTAGATTTCTTTCGAGGATTTGAAGACGGTGCATCTAATTCATTGATCAAATCTTCATACTTCTGCATGATCTCATCTCGTTCTTTCAGGAATTTATCTTGTAAGCGCAGCTTCTTTTTGAAGTACCTTTCTGTACGAATGTGCATCCATACTTGAAGCTTGTATAATTCATACTCCAGTGGATTTTTTGATTTCGTTGGGATCCATCTATCCATAGATTCTTCAATGTCTTCTGCCTTGCTTTCTTCAATTTTTTTGTCTTTTTTCATTTTTTTTGACTGACTAAAAAAAAGACTCAAAAGACTCCACCAAAAAAAAGACTTAGACCCAACTTAAGACTTTTGACAACAAGACTTACTAGACTTGACAACTTCAACTTGACAACCAAAATAAAATTTGACAAACTACAAACCTAAACCTAGGACTTTCTAACTTGCTCTGATACCAATTTGATGCGATCAAAAATTTGGGAGAGGGAGGGCCCCAAATTTTTGATCATTAAAACAATCTCTTACTAAGATAATAAAATAAAGACATAAAATGTTTAAAAGAACACAAATACTATAAAACACAACTTTATATAGAAAAATGAAAGACTTACAACAACTTATATAATAAAAACGACCTACAAACTTTTGACTCAAATGACACTTACAAATTGGACGCTTACAAACTTTGACACCAACAAAATGACTCAAACAAAGGACTCAAACAAAGACACCTAAAGTTGCTTTCATCCATTAGAAGAAGGATACAGGTGGGGTGTAAACTTGCGGAGAGAAGAAAGAGGTTAGAAGCCAAGACGAAGGAGGAGGAGAAGCTCGCAAGCTTTCCTAGAGGAGAAGGAGAATGGAACAAGCTCGCAAGCTTTTCCACGAACAAACCCGCAGGTTTTGGCTTCCAAAAATTACTCACATAACATTCACTAACTTTTTTTCTTCACAAAATACCTCAAATATATAGGCCAAAGAGGGGGAACTTAACAGCCAAAAGTTCCCAGCTTTTTAGATAGAAATGAAAGGCCAAGAGGCATAATTGCAAAATCCCAAGAGCCAAAATTCATTCCTGCTGAAGCCCAATAGGCAGCAATTAAAACAATCCATAGAACAAAGCCACGGTTTAATCCAGGAACATCACAGCCGAGAAACCAACACAGGAAACCAGGCGGCAGCAGCCAAAACAAAGCCACGGTTCAGCACACCGTGGAATCAGCACAGGGAACCAGGCGTCAACATAAAGTTCGGTCAACAGAGGGAATGCCAAGGCAGAAAAAACAGCATCCAATGAGTCATTTCTCTCCCCAAAACAGCCAGCCGAGAGAGCAATTCCAAAGCAGATTTTTGCTGTAGCATTTTTATTTCAAAAGGAATATGAAAGAGCTCATCCACCCACCAAATCTAGTTCCTTCATAATAAATTTATAGCAAGCCAATAGCTCATAATGAGCTACAACTCCACTAGAAATTAATGAGCTTGGCACAACTAAAGTTTAATTTCTTAAGCTTAAACCAAAACAGCTAATGCTTATATGAAATCGGCAAACACCCAAAGGAGAGGGAAAATATGAAAAGACACTATAAAAAACTTAGCTTGAGTTGACCCCCCCTTTGTCTACATCATTACTTATTACTTATTCATATACAGCCGAGTGATGAAATTTTATCTGGCGCACTAGGCTATTTAATTTCGTGTATTTATAATGCCATATTGCCATATTTAGTAAATGCATCCAAAAATAGATGCAGTTATTTTGGATGCATAAATCATTTTCTTTATTTCAATATATGAACGAAATGATTAAAGCAACTTCAAACCAAATGCCCAAAAATTCACTTTTCAAGTAACTGCTTTACTTGTCATTCTTTTTCTTAACCAAATAGCTCCTAAACTTTTTGCATTACTTCTACAAATGTAAGATATGGTCTAACAATCTTCCTTATACTTTCACATAAATTTCATGTATCCATTGTATTAATGCATCTTTTATCCTCAAACTACCTTCAATATGACCAAATCATTCTGTTCCAACAACCACAAACATATCTGTAATAAATTCAACCCTTACAGTACATATAATTATGTAATAATCTATTCTACCTAATTATGCTGTATCGATCTGAAAATTCTTATTTTTTCTCACTCAATTTGTGCATGAACAACTTCTTTATTGTTTAATACTTAAATCCATAAACATAGTTCTTAGGCACAACACAAGGGGCACCATGGATTTACCCTTGCACCTACATTTCCCTTAACGAATGAACATCTACCACCCAATATTTCAGAGTCCAAACAACAAAAATTACAAATCGCCATGTCTTAGATTTCACAAGCTTCAACATCTTTTGGCGTACGAAGTGTACAGTTAAAGAGTATTTTCAAGTACCAAATTCTCTGTGCATTCGAAGATTATCCCAAACTTATCTAAACATAATCCAATCTTTTTTTAAGAGCTCTTACAAAACCAAAGAAAGGGTGAAACAATTTGATTAAGATCCCATTCCGCATTGCAGTGCATCACTAATACTTTTCACAAAGCCACAAAAAATCTCAACAAATATCCTTAGCCTGCAGAATCCTCTTCAGCCCTGAGAGAATAATATCTGCTTTATTTCACTTATCCAGCTGAACATTATTAATCAAAGCTAAATAAATAACCTAATCTGAGGTTTAAAAATTAAAACCCATGCACACTTATTTAGCACATTAAATTCCTCTATAATAATATTTCATTCTTTAATGTGATCTTCTTCAGCACTTTCTTTTTCCCAATCAATCGGAAAGAACCTTTAGTTTCACATGGACCACTCTTTACCAATCTCCACCTTCTCAACAACTATTACAATCAAAGATATGGAGTATAGTTCATAAGTTCTTAAGCAGGATTTAATACAACCGCAATAAACAAAATTTTGTTTACTAAAAATATTTGATGTTACCTCATCAAAAGATCTTTTAATTGATGAAAATTATCCTTGGTGGCAAGGCATCTATGCACATTAATCTCATATTTCTATAATGAGTGTGATCACAAACTTTGAGTTTTGAATTTCCAAACTCTTATTTGAAAATCATATAGAAACAAGAATATTGCAAGAGGAATCACACATATAAAGAAGGTAGTAATTTGGATTTAACTTGATTGTAATAAAAACATTTACTAAAGGTATCTCCAAAATACCTACCATTGAGCAACATGGAATACAGCGATAGACTGGAAGCAGGGCCACATAGAAAATCTTCTGATAACAGATTGTGAGTGCGCACTACCAATGAGACATCACATGAATAAAGCAAACACAATGGTATACATGAGGGAAAATTTTAATCACAAAGCTATAGCACATCAAAATATCTCAAATGCCCCATATCATAAAAAGGAGGATCTCTACCTGACAATTATACCTTAGTTTGTATTGCTAATTTTCCATTCAGATCATAAAGAGTTCTGGAGAAACAATTGAAAAGCGTAAATTCAACAGAATTCATGGAAATAGCCTGATAAATTTCCAAAATCCTTGAAAGCTCAGAAGGGTTATTACCACAGAAATAAAGCACCAGAAAAACTAAATTTAGCAAAAAAAAGATGATGAAAGACGGATTATCGAAGTACTTCCCACTATTATCTCAACAACTAATTCATCATCGACCCTGCCCCAATCCAGTAGGATTCAGTCCGAGGAGCATGTTGTTCCCACCTGGCAGGTAAACGACATTAGGCGACTTGGACAGAGTGGAAGCAATCTCCCTCGCAGCTTCAATCCTCCTAAGCTCAAGAATTCCAGTACCCACAGCTGCAGTAGCATCGGAGATCAGCTTAGCAGCCTCGCTCTCTCCCTCTGCGCGTATAACAGCAGCCCGCCGCTCCTGCTCAGCGCGGGCCACCAGAAACTTAGATCTCTCGGCCTCCTGCTGCGCGACCTGCTTCTTCTCCACAGCAATCGAAAACTCCGATCCATACGAGAGGTGCGTGATCGCAACATCATCGAGAACGATATTGAAATCACGAGCACGTTTAATGAGTGCGTCCCGTACGAGGGCGGATACATGAGGACGGTCCGTTAGGAGCTGATCGGCGTTGAACTGAGCAACTACAGCCTTGAGCACCTCGTTACCGATTGATGGAAGAACTTTCTCGTCGTACTCAGTGCCAAGAGATTTAAAGATGGTAGGAAGCATGGGCACATCGGGTCGGGAGAGAAGGCGGAGGGTGAGGTTCACCATCTGGAGATCTTTAGTGCCCGAATTGGAGGTGAAGGTGTGGGGGCGAGTGCGGATGTCGAAGATGTAGGGTTTTTGGAGCCAGGGGACTAGAAAATGGGTGCCTTCTCCGACGGTTTCGTCCAAGACTCCGCGGAAGCGATCGAATAAGACGGCGCGTTGCCCACCATCGACGGTGTAGAGAGAGGCGGAAAGCAAGGAGGCGCTAACGCCAAGACCTACAGCCGTACGCGCTATGTTTGTGAGGAAGGAGAAGGCTGCTTGACCGCCGCCGGCTGCCATTGGGGTTAGTGTTTCTGGTTAGTTGCGGAGGAGAGAAATGGGCGGCGAGTTCGTTTGGTAAAACCCTAGTGGATAAATGGAAATGGGATGTGCTTAAACCTCGCCACCCTGCTTGGGGATAAAGAAAGGAATTTCAGGCGCGATGTCCGGCCCATAAGGCTCAATATGGGCCTATAATAGGTTCCACAGTTTGTTTCGAGATTCTTTGATTCATAATATTGTGTTGAGGGATGAAATGATCTCTGAATGTGTAGAGATTATTAGGTGCGGAGTGCGGATGGGAAGAACTGTCAGCATAGGTATTGAGTACTTAAAGGTACCAGCATTCGGTACCGTTGGGTACCCAATGCTTGTGCGGACAGTGCGCACTCAGCACCTAATAATTTTTCCTGAATGTAACATGCTTGTAGTGAAAATAAACATCTTAGTAAAATGAGTCCAATTGTTTCAATATCTCTCACTTTTAATGTTATTAAGGAGCTTGAATGTCTAAAAAATATATGATCAAGAGAATCAATGCATGTCATACAATGAAGCGTTTGAGAATTTTGGCTAAAATAACCAAAAAGTCACTCCAAAATATTATAAATAACCTCAATCCTACACATGAAAGGGGGATTTAGATAGAGGTCACATAATTATTGAATCCTATAACTCTTGCTTACAATTAACACCGACGATCATCATGGCTGACTATCATGGCCCAACCATTGTGTCCCGAGTACTTTCACTTTCTGCCAAATAAATTTGATGCACGTGATTGCTACTAAGGGCAATGCACTTTATTAACAACCATCTTGATGCATTCATTGCTAACAAAGTCGATGCATATTTTCAACACCAAATGTTATGTAGTAAGGTTGATGCACTCCGTTGGCACATATTATCCTAACAAGGTATATGCATGCCTTCAACACCAATGTCGATGCACACAATGACACAACTTGACTCGATATAACCCATAAATAGAATGGGTCATGATGTGTCGGATGAGGACATGACCTAAATCCTAAGACCTAATTGGAGAGAATTACCAAACTTCTAAAATAATGTATAGATTACAAAGCCACTAAATTTCCACTAAACATATAAATACTCATCATTAAATGCTTTTCTCATAAATATTTACAGTAAAGAAGCATAATAGTAAACATTATTTTTAACACACCAATCATTAGTAGCATAATAGTTGGCAAAAATGAACAGTAAATAAGCAAAATAATAAACATTTCAAATTCATTTCTCAGAACTAACTTTTTTTTTGCACCCTTGTACATCTTAATAGATATTCGAATTCAAAATTAGACTCTTATGACTCCCTAGTATATTAGCAATTATAACTAGCATCACTGATCTTCAAAAAATTTAGACCCTTATAACTCCCAACAAGCAATACGTTAAAATTTCCATCAATTATCAAAACTTCTACATATTCGCACATTGTGGCATGTAGGTATAAAAATTAATGCATTTTTCAAATATAGTATGAAGTATTAGAATAATCACAGAGTTTCACATAGTGTCATACTAACAATCAAAGAGATAAAAATTCGAGGGAAAGTCACAAGTAAAATTTAATACGTGTCAGAATATTTTTTCAGATCATTTAAAATATGTATTTTTAAAATTAGTTGGCGAAAATTTACAAGTGAAATGCCATAATGTGCAGAATATTGTCAACTACGTTGTAATAAAAAATACGTTGTGAAAATTTATCGACTAATATGATATACCTAATTTTGCATAAAAATCATAATTAAAATGTTAGGAAATATTGAAAATTTTGCATTATTAAAAATTAAGAGAGGCTAAATGTAACTTACCTCGACATGGACAGTTTTATAAATTGGTCCAATGGACGAAAATGACCCAAAGTTGCTTGAAATAGACTTTCTCCCTCTAAAATTCCTATCTCTCTCTATCTCTCTCTCTAGTCAACAGTCTAAGGGAATGAAATGAATTGATTTAGGGAAAATTTAGCGGAAATCATTATTTATTGAAATTTTTTACTTAGCATCGTGGCACTCAGAGACTCAATGTCATAATGCTCCCATTAGAAATCTAGCCAAATAGAAAGCATGGGACCATAGTGAACGAACTCATAAAACCTGCAAGGAAGAAGAAGATACAGAGGAGCAGGAGAATACTATCTTGTATTCATAATGGAAAAGGTTACATCCTTAGGTATATAACAGCAAAAGCTAATGATGTTCTCTGGGAAAGTCGTTAGGCTGCAGGCGGCTTGACAGTAGAAGTGGAGAAACAATGCCAAGGTAGTTGGAGTTGTTTAATGAGAAGAATTCCTGCGGTGTATATTAGGTGTACTAACATCCCCCCTCAAATTGAGCATGGATGGGCTAAATGCTTAATTTGTCGCGAGTGCTTGAAATCTTGATTGGGATAGCGGCTTAGTGAAGAGGTCGGCTGGTTGATCCTCCGAGTGAACATGATGAAGGGTAATAGCACCATTGTTGATGTGATTTCGGATGAATTGATAATCAATTTCAATGTGTTTGGTGCGGGCATGAAAAACAAGATTATGAGCGATTGCCATTGCTGAGGTATTGTCACAATATAGAGGAGTGGGTACTGTAGGAGGTTGTTGACCTCATATTTCTATGAGGTCACTAGGGATCCATCTAGACTCCAGATCAATCCTGACCCTACATCAATCTAGATTCTAGACCCTAGGATCTACTCTAGACCTTAGGATTCTTCCAGACCAATCCAGATGTTAGGATCTATTCTAGACCCTAGGAGGTGTCCAGACCTTAGTTCAATTCAAATTCCAATCAAATCCAGTTCAAATCCAGAATCCAGACCCAAATCCGATGTTAAAAGGGCAAGTCCTAAAAGCCTTTTTCAGCAAATTTTCAAACACTTCAAAATCAATCATTTGACCTCCGATTCAGAATCCGTCAGTTGCATACTGATGGGACACGTCTCTGGAGGCAACCCTCCAAATTTGAGCCCATTCTGAGGTGTCTAACCTCAGAAACTTAATTAAAATCCATAGGCTGTAAAACCTTCAAATATTTACGGCCTATGCCACTGGATCTACCACCCAGTGGATTTTGACCTTAGAGCCCTCTCCAAAGCCTCTAATTACTTCCAGGCCCTTAATTATGACTCACTGAGCAGTAAACTGCATTTTGGTTGACCTAGTTTGACCCCTAGTTGACCATGGGTCAAAATGACCAAAATACCCCTATGGGGCTCAAATGGTGATTTCAAACCAAATGAACTCCGAATTGAACGCAACCACCTCCAGCAAGTTTCAAATATCAAACCAAACTTGTGGGACCCCTTTCCAAGCTCTGGGTCAACCTGGTTGACCAAGTCAACCTAGTTGACCTAAGAGACCCTTTAAGGGTCCAAATAGGCCTTTTGACCCAAATGACCTCTCCAAGCCATGGAACCACTTCCATTGGTCTTGAAACGTCATTTGAAACCTGTTGGACCCAGTTCCAAGCCCTGGGTCAACCTGGTTGACCAAGTCAACTGGTTTGACCCAAGAGGCCCTTTAAGGGTCCAAATAGGTGTTTTGACCCAAATGACCTCTTTAGGCCATCCAACCACTTCCTTTGAACTTAAAATATCATTTCAAACCTGTTGAGCCCAAACCCTGACCCTGGGTCAACCTGGTTGACCAAGTCAACCTAGGTTGACCAAACAAGCCCTTAAGGGTTCAAATGGTGATTTTGACCAAATCGACCCCTCCAAACCCTGGGACCACATCCAGTAGACTCAGGAGGACATTTTGAATTTGTTGAACCCATTTCCAGACCCTGGACCTAGTCGGTTGACCAGGTCAACCAATTTTGGCTTAAGGGCCCATTAAGGGCCCATTAAGCCCTTTTGACTCAAATAACCAATCCAATCCTCGAAAACACCTCTACCGGACTTCAAGTATCATTTTAAATTTGCCCAGCTTGGACCCACCCCTTGAGTCAACCCAGTTGACCCAGTCAACCTAGGTTGACCCAAAATTCCCTTAAGGCCTTAATGGGCTATTTTAGCTCATTGAACCCATTGAACCCATTTCATAGCTCCAAAATCGACTCCTAATGTAGCCTAACCATGCTTTGGGATGTGGGCCTATCAAGCCCATTTGGAGTTGACCAAGTCAACTCCAAAGTTGGGTCAAACCTATTCCAAGCTCCAAATCAACTCAAATTTCAAACACTTCCCCTTGGCTTTGTTTATGATCCAACCTACTCAATCCCTAGGACCTCTAGGCTGCCACATCAGCAGTCTCTTTGAGAGTTGACCAGTCAACTCATAGTCAAACAAGCCTTTAAGTAGTCAAACCTTTTGGCTCAAGCCATTTCAACTCACTTGAACCCTTAATGATCCACCACTCCAGCCCTTGGACTCCTCCCCATGCCAAGTCAGCTGCCACCTCAGCACCCTTGACCTGTTGACTGGTCAACAAAGTCAAATCAAGCCCTCAAGTCCTCCCAAATGGTCATAATCAGCCTTCCATCCTTTTTTCCTTGATTTAAGCTGCTCTAGCCCACCCTTTTATCACCTAAAGCTCTCTAATAAGCTCCCTAACCAAGCCCAGCCCTAGGTTTAGCCTTAAGAGGCAATGGTACCCCCCCCCCCCCCCCACCTCCCTAAGTTGACCAATGGTTAGAGGGGCTTTTCCAGCCTTTCTCCCTGCCACCTGATGGCTTGGGACACTTGTCCCTCATCAGGGAGAGCCCCCTGATGCATCCCAGCCATCCATTTGGCTGGGGGATGTTTGAATAGGGCAAAAGGCTCTTTTCAAGCATCATTCAAACCCTATCATTCTCTCACCACCTCAAGCCTCTCCAGTCGAGTTCTCTGCTCCCTCAAGCCCTCAACCATCTCCTCTTCATTTCCCAAGCCAAAACCACCCGTCCAAAGCTGCCGCCGGCGAGGATTCCGGCCAACCGAAGCACTTCCAGTTCAAGCGCTTCTACCTCTCGATCGGCTGCATCTCAGGACGTGGATTCAACAGGACAAATAAGCGTGGACAGTCTACAAGTTCAGAGAATCCAAAAACGGTCCAAACCGTCCATTGAATCGCTGTAAAAATCTAACCCTAGTCTAAGACACTTAGGCTAAATAGCTTTTTATTTAATGCATTATTTCTCGTGAAATAAACTCCCCAAAATTTCTGTTCACTGTTTCAATTTGGATTTAAAATTTCAAATCGTTTCATTGTCTGGATAGCCTAAACGAGCCAAAAAACACTTTCTGTGGCATTCTCGCGGCTTGGTCCAGGCGTCCTGTTTTTGGACCGTTGATCACTAGATCAACGGTCACGATCCCGTCATTCCGTGTATTGATCCGGCGTGTATTCGATCCGCGGGTTAGGTTTCAATCCGACTCGATCCTGGCCGCCGGTTCATAACCACGGGATGTGCTCTCCGCCGTTGGATCTTGTTCAATCAAGATCGGACGGCGGGATTTGATCCCCGCCGTTGGATAGCATCGGCACTTGATCGGACAGCTCGAATCGTTTGCTGACTGGATCAAGTGAATTCCGCGTGGGTCCCGACAGCCGCCGCGCGTTTAATGCCAATGATTGGCCGCCGTTTTTGGCTGGCCGAATCAGAAGGCGCCACGTGGCGCAGCCGCTGCCAATTAAAAGAAAATTGTTATTTAATATAATTTTAAAACCTTTTTAATTACAGATTTCTTCTAAAAAATCTGTTAAAATTATTTTTTTTTAAAATATAAAAAATATTTATTTAATATAAATCTTATCAGAAAATTAAAAGCTTTAATTTAAAATTTATCTAAGATAAAGTATTAATATATTTTAAAATATTTTAAATATTGATTACTTTAAATTAGTATTTAATTAAAATAATATTAAATATCTAATAAAATTTAAAAGTTCATTCTAAAATATATCCTAACATTTAATATATATATATATATATATGTATATATATATATATATATATATATATATATATATATATATATATATATATATATATATATATATATATATATATATATATATATATATATATATATATATTATATATATATATATATATATATATATAATTCAAAGTTTTATTTAATATGCCATATAATATATATTTTAAATAACGTACAAATATTTAGATATTTAATTATTATTTAATTAAACTTAAATTAAAAAAAAAATTATTTAAAGTAATTTAAAATCTCAGAATTATTTAGGGTTTAATTTGATTTGAATTATAAATTATTTTGATTTCTAATTAATTTTAAATTATCTTAAATACTTTAATTATCTTAAAAGCTTTAAAAATTCATTAAAAATTCTCTTTAAATTAGAAAAATATAAATAAGATATCAAAATTTTCAAAATTAAATATTTTAATTTAAAATCATTTTCAAAGTTTAAAACTCAATTTATTTTGGTTTATTTGAATTATTTTAAATCCTTAATATTTAATTAATATTTAATTAATATTATATTAAATATTTTGAAAATTAAAAATTATTTTCATAATAACTTTGAAAATCAGTGGGTCTCTCAACCCCTCAAAATTTCTCTTGATAATATTTTCAATTATTTTATTTTAAAATATATATATTTACTTATATATGTATTTATATATTTTAAAATCTACTTTAAAATTATATATATTTTTAAATCCTTAAATGTTTGAGAGATCCCTTGGGATTTTAAGCATGGATTGAATGTGTGAATAGAAGTCATTGGGGGAATGATTAGTGGGTGATTAGGTTTTAATCTTTCACTAATCAAAACTTTGTTCTTTTAATTATCATCAACATTTGCATGCTTAGGTTGTGCACACACTTGCACCTAGTTTTAAGGCTCTCCTAGATTTAGGATTTTGTTTGGTGTGATTGAATTTTGCTCATGTTGAGTTAAAGGGTTAGAGAAAACTTTGATTCAAACCTATCAAACTTAGGGACATTAAGGACAATAATTAAGGACATGTTTAGAAAACTTAGAATATTTTCAATAATTAGGATCCACTTCCATTTGACTTGGAACTTCAAACACATAAACTTAGTGACATGTACAGCCACTAGGAAAAGTTTCACTGAATTTGGAAATCATTAAGGTCCCTAATTAATTTTCTTAAGTTTAAACCTTAATTAAGCCATTAAACCTTACGAAAAATATAATAAATCCATTTTAAACCCAAAAATTATGACCAACCCCTCTAACTGATCATAATTAAACCCTTAACCCATGAAAATTAAAACCAAAATTATTTGACAGCAATCTGAACCTTAATTTAATTTAAGTGAAAATCAATATTTAATTCATATAATTAATTAAAAAATATTAAAATTTTCAAAAATTTCCCAAACACTTGGGAATCTCTCCTTAGGTCATTTCTGACCTTTGGAGCTGATTTCAAGGAGTTTGGGATTAATTTGAAGCAAAATCACAAAAAAGCCCTCTAATTAAGAAATTTCCAAAAATTCATTAAATAGTCAAAACTTCAAACCTTCATAACTAATTCCAGAAAAATCGAAATCACCCAAACTCACTTGCATTCAACTCACAATAACTCCTAGTATTTATTAAAAATGTTAAACTCCAGAAATCTTCAATATTTCAAAAAGTCAACAAACCGGTCAAATCTAGTTCAAATTTAGTTCAAAACTTCAAACCTTCGTAATAAAATGTAGAAAAATCCGATTTCAACGTACTTACCTTCTAACTGATCGTAGTAAGGTCTAGTATTTTAATAAAATACAAACATTCCAGAATTTGAACTTAATCAAAAAGTCAATTTTCAACCCTTTAATTAAATCATTAAATATTCAAAAATTCATAAAATTCAAAATTATTCTAAGACTCCAGAAAATCTTAATTTAATGTTTAAAGCATTCAACAAACCTTATAAAACACAACAACCATCCTAAAGATGAAGTTTATTGGCTGGACTACTCCGGGCTGCGGGGCTACGTGTCCTAAGGAGGCTGGTTCCTCGAGCCTGGTGGCACAACGCCACGAATGGATTCCAAGGGGTGTTAAACCTTAAAAATAGATTAATTATTAATTATTTAACCTTTTAAAACTTCTAATTTAACTACATTAATTTGGTTTATCGGCTGGACTACTCCGGGCTGCGGGGCTACGTGTCCTAAGGAGGCTGGTTCCTCGAGCCTGGTGGCACAACGCCACGAATCAATTAATGGCAAATTTAAATAAGTCAATCTTAAAAATCAGCGAACAAACATTTCTAATAAAATTTCATTAATTCTTAAGCCTTAATTAATCTAAAATACTTAATTATATCGGGTACCACTGGGTAACCCAGGCCTACGAGGCTATTAGCTTAGCCCCAAGGAAGGTGAAATAAACTTCATGGCCTCGGTGTGAAACAAAGGT
Source organism: Dendrobium huoshanense (assembly GCA_016618105.1). Lineage (NCBI taxonomy): Eukaryota > Viridiplantae > Streptophyta > Magnoliopsida > Asparagales > Orchidaceae > Dendrobium > Dendrobium huoshanense. Next base: position 584,764 of record CM028342.1, on the reverse strand, counting down.
GATATCCAACAAATAATCAAATGAATCTTAAAATTAATCTTAAGCCATTAATATTTGAATTCAAACTTAAATCCCTTAAACCTTCCAACCAATCAAACTTTAGATAACTTTAACTAATAATCCTAATTAGGATACATCAAAACCACACGACCTACCTCACACACTTTAGATGGTTTGCTAGGATCACTGACTTTAGTCTTAGGATAGGCCGGTGTTTTAATTTCTGCAGTTGTGTGACGAGTTTTTCGAGCTTTTACTGCATGCTGTTTGCTAGTGTAGAATTGATATGTTTATTTACTTGCTTTCTGCACTCTGTGTTTGATTGTGCGTTAGACCTACCCATAGGCTAGGAACGAAATATATATATTTGTGCAATCTTATGCAGGTGGCCATGCTCATACAAGGAGCTAAACTAAAAAGGGGGCAGTCATAAAAAAAAAATAATAATATAACTCTTTGCACAGGTACCTGCCGCGCTTAAAGACCCCCTTTTTTAAATAAAAAGAGCATGGCCAAGTGTGGCCAAAAAGTGCATTTTAATTTTCTATATTATAACTGCTTGGGATTGAGTATATAATTGTTGATTATTAGGATAACCCTGCAGGATCGAGTCTAGATTTTCATTTTTAATTGAGATGTAAATTTGATTGTATAAAGGTTGTAATTGCTTAAAAATGATTTGAATTTGGGAAATTTGATCCAACTTGATTTCCAAAGAGGTGAAGACATCCCTAAAGGGGAGAGTCTTCTTCCATTTGGAAATCAAATTAGGATCTCCTTCAAATATCCAAAGAGGAAAGATAACACCCCGGTTAAGGGGGAGTCTCTTTTCATTTGGGTATCCGGAACCGACGAATCAAGGTGTTCGTGAGAAGACGAAGAAATGGACAACGAGAAGAATCCCAAATTTCAAATTCATTTAATCTAGGATTAGAAATCCGGGTTGTAGTCAGTGGAGCCCGGCCACTTTACTTTACTGTCATTTCTGTGATGTAATAATAAGTGGCACTTGCCATATGGACATTCAATTCGATATATTTAATGTAGTTAATTTATTTAATTGATTGTGCATTAGAATTCCTGCCTTTTCTAGTCTTTTTATATGCATGCCGTTTTTGATTTAGTCTGGAATACGAATTTAGGCTCTTAGGGGTCTGTCAAAAATTCTTCTATTTTAATTAAATAAAAAATTTTAAGATAAGATAGTAACTCTAAACGGTCCTAAGAAGTAAGCTCGGACTCGCCGAGGGTTTTTCATGCATACATATTATACTTTCTCAACCTTGTTAGGCATCTCCCCGCCTGCGGGTTCTGGCAGGCCACCTGACCTATGAGGGTGCCGATCTGTCAAGGGGATGTTATGCAATCTCTAGGATAAAACCTATTTTCTAAGCCAAAGATTTTTTTAAACTG